>CM019073.1:121730629-122451140 GCA_009667805.1 Leptobrachium leishanense
TGCACACAGCCCCACAGCACGCCCCCATGACTGATAAGAACAGTCACATGACTGTCCTGTGTCAATCATTGCATGGGAGGCCTGCCTCCCATGGAGGCGTTTTTTCATTTTCATTCATCTTTCCCATTGGTTCAAGCTATTCCATTGCTCTCAGTGCCTCTCTGAGGCACTGTAGAGCGTAGGTTCAGGAAGTAGGTGGCGCCAGACACGCGCTGCAGACGTCTGAATCTCTCTTGGTCAGCTTGAGCTTAGACAATTAGAGTAGCGTTCAGCTACGCAAATTGCGTAGGCTCAGAGCAGGCTGCCTCTGCTGTGTGATGATTCTAAAAAAAAAACGGAGCAGAGACGGACGGGTGGGGAGCGTGGAGCAGGTGAGTATGTGAACATTTTAATAAGCAGATTTTATTTTAATTACACTTATTTTAAGAACCACTTAATGGAATGGCAGGTGAGGCCCCGCTGCCTCACCTGCCACCCCTGACTGGACGTCCCTGATAGGCTTAAAATATACAGTATTCAGGGGGGCAGTCATAGGTCACAGGTATTTCAGTAATGTGACTCTCCTCAGTGCTCATGCCACTGTACAGAGCACTGGTGAGACCTCACTTGGAGTACTGTGTGCAGTACTGGAGACCGTATCTCCAGAAGGATATAGACACCTTAGAGAGAGTTCAGAGAAGGGCTACTAAAATGGTGTACGGCTTGAAGGAGAAAAGTTACCAGGAAAGGCTTAATGATCTTAACATGTACAGCTTGGAAAAAAGACGAGACAGAGGAGATATGATAGAAACATTTAAATACGTAAAGGGAATCCACAAAGTAGAGGAAGGGAGTATATTTAAAAGGAAACAAAGTAGCAAAACAAGAGGACATAGTCTTAGATTAGAGGGGCAAAGGTTTAAACGTAACATCAGGAAGCATTATTTTACTGAGAGGGTGGTTCATACATGGAACAGCCTTCCAGTAGAAGTGGTAGAGGCTAAAACAGTGATTGAATTTAAGCAGGCATGGGATAGGCATAAGGCTATCCTAAACAAAAGTTAAATCCAGGTAAAGTATCCATGTAATTGGGCAGACTAGATGGGCTGAAAGGTTCTTATCTGCCGACATTTTATATCAGGGTTATTCAAAGAGATCCGAATTGCTTGAGAAAGGTCAGCGAAAATCAGCGTTCGGTTACCCTTCTTGGCCATTCGGCTATCCAGAGAGGAGGCAATTTGCCAAATCCTGGCGAATTGCCTGAACATACGGTGCCTGTTCGGTGCCTGTTCAAGGGCAGTGAAAACCCCATGAAAAAGCACTGCTTCGGCTATTCAGAGAACACAAACCAGCAGTGCCCTGCCATTCGGTGGTTTAATTCGGCAAGATTATTCAGGAGAATCCCATAGGCTTCAATGTTAAAAATATTCCCATTTTAATTCAATATCTAATAAACCGTTCATTATAAAATTCTGCAGTAAAGAGTCTCTTTATTTATAGATTTTTTAGGATATTTTAAGCAATTTTCTGGATTTTTTTTTTTCTTTTAAAAGTCAGATTTTTTTTTAAGTTTACTTATTTTTTCTGTAACAGCCCTTTTTATTATCATTCCCTGGAGCTCATATGTAAATTTCAGACATTTTCGCTCAGTAGTTTCTTTGCAAACAGCATTTTACTTTTCAATCATTCATGCAAACTGTTTTCCTAATTTATTCACTGCCTCTTCTGCGGTCACGGAGGCTGCGATCGGTTCCTGTTCGGGCTTCTCTGTGGTTTTCGGCAGGTTAATCCAGATGTTTTTGCGGTTTTCAGCGTGCATTCGCTGGGTTTTGCGGTTAGTTTTCGTCGGGTTTGCGGTAGCTTTTCCCTGCAATTCAGGGACCCTGTGGTGCTTGCTGAATACACCGCAGGGTCACCGAAATGGGATCAGCAAAAGGAACCGAATTGAAGAGAACGAAAAGTCACCGAACGTGCGGTGACTTTTCGAATCTCTTTGAATTACCCTGTATGTTTCTATGTTTCTTGACTGATCGCTTACTCCTGTGTCTCCCAAACAAAATACATTGAAGATCATCGGGCTAAGGCCTCCATCTACTGGCCAAAAAGTGCTGCTACATTTACATAATAGCTTGGGCTCCATGTTTCCATGATGGACTTGCAAGCTTTTCAACACATTGACTGTCATGTCCAATGAGTTGATATTTTACGGGCATGTTCTAGAGCCCATATGCAAATGAACTTTGTTGACAATAAACAATTTTTTTTCTCATTGCTGCAGAATAAGACCAAATCGAGTATTCTCGACCTTGGCAGGAACCTGCATGTGCTTTAGAAGATTGAGTATACTCAAACTTTGTAGTGAAGGTGTTGATGAAGCCATAGCCAAGTCTTCTTTTTCAATATTCTATTTTCAGAAGTGAGAAGCAGCAAACATTACTTTTTTCTTATTGGGTTATTCAAAGAGCAAAGAAATGTCGCCAACATTTCGGTGCTCTCTCGTTCCCCACGCTTCCCTGCCCTTCGGGGAATCCTAGTTTGCCACCCTATGGTGTATTCAGCAAGAACCACAGGGTCCCCGTAGTGCAGGGAAAACTCGCCGCAAACCCACCAAACCCTCGCCGGACACCTGCCGAACACTCACCGAAAACTTGCAGAAACCGCTGCAAAAACCACGCCGAACACACTGGAAAAACCCAACGAGCCACGAGCAGAGCACCTGCCGACAAGCAGATGAACAGGATGGAAAAAAAAAAAACAATACGCTTGAAAGTATAAAAATTGAAACTCTGTTTGCAAAAAAACTACGGAATGAAAATCTCTGGAACTTACGTATAAGATCCAATGAATGATAATAAAAAGGGCTGATAAGGTAGAATGGAAAAACAATTAAAAAAAAATTGCTGAAAAAATCCCAAAAATGGCTAGAAGATCCTAAAAGAATCTACCAATAAAGAAACTTTTTACTGCAAAATAAAAGGTTTATTAGATATTGTATAAAAACGCGAATATTTTTAACATTGAAGCCTATGGGATTCGTCTGAATAAACCTGGCGAATAAAACCACCGAATAGCAGGGCATTTCTCAGACTTTTCACTGCTGTTCAGTGTTCTCTGAATATATTAACCATTGTTTCTCTATGAGGGATTTCACTGCCTTCAAACAGCACCGTTTGTGCAGGCAAATCGCAAAAAATTAGGTGAACTGCCTGCTCTCTGAATAGCCAAATGGCCCCGAAATGTCACCGTACGCTGAATTTCAGTGTCTGGTTACACTTGAATAACCCCTTTAGAAATCCCACCCCGCACACACACTCGCAGAAATCTACATGCTGTGGACCCCCATCAATTCTCCAACCTACTTCACCACCTCCCTCATACCTCATCCTTCACCTGCCCTGATGCTGCCACTAATCACTACAACACTACTCTTATCTCTGCTCTAGACGCTCTTGCTCCTCTTCGACTCTGTAAGGCCCCACGCCGCCAGCTTCAGCCCTGGCACACCCTCCAGACACGCTACCTGCAAAGATGCTCCCGCACTGCAGAGCGTGCCTGGAGGAAATCCCGCTCTGAAGCTGATTTTGTTCACTTCAAGTTTATTCTCCGGTCATACACCTCTGCCCTCCACTTGGCCAAACAATCCTTCTTCTCATCTCTTATATCTACGCTGTCCTCCAACCCTAAACGGCTCTGGTCCACCTTCAACACCCTCCTCTACCCACCTGCACCTCCCCCCACAGCTGCCTTCAGCGCTCAAGACCTGGCAGACTACTTCCTCAGTAAAACTCTAAATATCAGAAGCAACATCCCAACACAAGATAGTTATCTGCCACCTCCACTCCCAGAGGTCCCCTCTGCCACCCTCTGTCGCTTCCTCCCAGCCACTGAGGAGGAAGTCAATTCCTTATTGTCCTCCTCACATCTCACCACGTGCCCGCTCGACCCCATTCCCTCACATCTAATTCCTCCCCTCTCCTCCTCCCTCACCCCTGCTCTCACACACATCTTCAACCTATCTCTCTCCACTGGCTCCTTTCCATCCGCCTTCAAACACGCGCTAGTTACCCCTTTACTAAAGAAACCATCCCTCGATCCCAACTCTCCATCCAACTACCGCCCTGTATCCCTGCTTCCCTTCACATCAAAGCTCTTAGAAAAAAGTCTTCAACCGCCTCTCCCTCTTCCTGTCCTCCAATTCCCTACTTGACCCCCTGCAATCTGGCTTCCGTCCCCTACACTCAACTGAAACTGCCCTCACCAAAGTCACCAACGACCTCCTAACTGCTAAAAACACGGCCACTATTCTATTCTCATCCTGCTTTTGACACTGTTGACCACCCCCTCCTTCTACAGACCCTCAACTCTCTGGGTCTCGGTGACACTGCACTCGCTTGGGTCGAATCCTATTCCCAACAGGTCCTTCTGTGTGTCCTTTGCTGGAAACTCCTCCTCCTCATTGCCTCTATCTGTTGGTGTACCTCAAGGCTCTGTCCTTGGTCCTCTGCTCTTTTCCATCTACACCTCCTCCCTGGGCAAAATCATCAACAGCTTTGGCTTCAATTACCACCTCTACGCTGATGACACTCAGATCTACCTCTCTACCCCTGATCTCTCTCCCCTGTCCTTTCAAAAGTCAGTGACTGTTTATCTGGCATCTCCTCCTGGATGGCCTCCCACCACCTAAAGATCAACATGTCAAAGACTGAACTCCTACTTATTCCTCCCTCCAATGCCTCCCCACCTCCTGACTTCTCTATCACGGTGGAGGGTATCACCATTTCCCCATCAAACCAAGTTCGCTGTCTTGGAGTTACACTTGACTCTGCTCTTTCCTTCATCCCCCACATCAAGTCTCTTTCCTCCTCCTGCCGATACCAACTGCGTAATATTTCCAGAATTCGGCCATTTCTTACCGCTGTCACCACAAAACAACTCATACACGCCCTGGTAATCTCCCGACTCGACTATTGCAATAATCTCTTATCTGGCCTCCCTCTGTCCCGCCTCTCCCCCCTACAATCCATCCTGAACGCCTCCGCCAGGCTAATTCACCTCACCCGCCGCTCTGTCTCTGCCGCTCCCCTCTGCGAGTCCCTTCACTGGCTCCCCATCCACTGCAGAATTAAGTTCAAAATCCATATCCTTACCTACAAAACCCTCACTAACTCAGCTCCCCACTACCTGTCCTCACTAATCACCAAATACACCCCAGCCCGCTCCCTGAGGTCAAACAGTGACCTGCGACTAGCTTCTCCCCGCATCACCTCTTCCCATGATAGACTGCAGGATTTCTCACACGCGCAGCCCCCACTCTCTGGAACGCTCTCCCTCGTACTGTCAGACTTTCCCCTAACTTTCTTCCTTCAAACGCTCCCTTAAAACATTCCTATTTAGGGAAGCCTACCACCCAACTCACTGACGCAACCATCAATCACTCTCACCTTACAGTCCTCTCCTCCTGTTTCCAACCCCAACCCTCCCAGATTGTGAGTTCCTACGGGAATAGGGCCCTCATCTCCTCCTGTACTGTTTGTCAAATGTTGTTCAATGTATTGTAACCCTGTCTATACTGTGCTTATTGTACAGCGCTGCGGAATATGCTGGCGCTTTATAAATAAAGAATAATAATAATAATAATAAATGCATATGCAGAGGAGGTGGTATATTCACTGCCAGGAGAATCTCTAGCCTTGAAAAGTTAAAAACAGCTTGTCTTAGATTAAGAGAGCTACATCCAACAGATTCCATCCTTATAACCTCTATTAAAGGCTGTAGCAGTTATGGTGCGGGAAATTTACCCTTGAAACAAACATTATACATATAGGGCCATATTACAATCTTCGCGCATACGTTTGCGCCGGCGCATAAACGCATTAACGCGAGGGGCAAAACCCTTTGCGCTGAACATCGTATTACAATGTCAGCGCAACAAACGCGCGTATACGTCTACCGCGGATGAACCTGCGGAACGCTGCGCGAGCTTACTGTACGTTGCGCGTCCTATAGTTAACATTGTGAGCGCAAATGCGTTTGTGTGCTGCTACGCGGACGGTATTACAATCTATGCGCAGGATTTAACGCACAGCCTCTGCGCGCTTAATTTTAGTAACTCCTAAAAGCTGGTGTTAATGGCAAATTCTATCAACCTGGCCGAACCCAAATACACCAGCCCAAAAAATAAAAATGGTGCAAAGTATAGTTACACATTTTACACATACCTAACCAATAAAATGGAGAAGTTGTGTGTGCATTTTTTATTGATGCAGCATATATGCGCAGATTGACTTTGACAGCCGCAAAAACTTAACGTGAGACAATTGTGGTTCTTAATTCCGATTGGCTGAATCGAGTGAAAAAAACAGTCCGCACACTGATTTCTGCGCGCAACGCTGCTGCACGCGCATTTGTGAGCATCCATTTTACGCGCGTTATTGCTCGACGGATGAAAAAATGCACAAGGATTGTAATTCCAGCATTGATTTACGCGCGTTAACGTTTATCAATGGGCGCACAAATTCACGCGTTGCGCAAGTGTTTTAACGCGAAGATTGTAATAGGCCCATACTAAGAGCTTCTAAAAATCTCATCTGAGAAGGAGTTACTTATCTCTTATTGATTTCAGCATCAACAAATAAATAAAATTCACAACACGCAAAGACAAACAGAATCAAGAGCAGAACCGTACCTTGAACTCTAAGACAGATGGTACCTACGGAATTGTACCTCACTCAAACATTGCAGCTTATCTAGATATATATTCTAATTTTAATGAATGCGCATGTCCTTTACAATGATATAGAAAATGTCTATGCAGTAAAAACAAAGCAAAAATCGAACAAAAACCATAAACTTATTTCCGATATGCAATTTTGGAGCATGCAAGAATGGATTTCAAAAATTAAATGAATGCAAATTTTGTCTTTCTCTTTTCTTCTATCCAAGACATAGAAACAATAACATAGGGCTGTGCCCATTCCCAGACTTACAGTACAATGTGTAAGCCTTTACCTGGCTTGTTTGAACATTGTATGGGATAATATTTGTCTTCTTCTGTGTAAAGTTAACTCCTCAGATAAACAAATTCCTCCCCATGACTCCGTGACTGAGTGACTGATCAGGTTTGCTCTTTGGTCGTGACTATCTAGAGTTAATCTAGGTAGGACAAAGATTTTATATCCATCCCCCTCTTTCATATGTATATTTACATTACCTTCCCAAGGTATACTGCATTAATACGTTTATAAAATATGCATTATGCATATTTTTATATTACACGGAAAAGTAATATTATCAACATGCTAAGAGGACATTGAGAGGAGCCATTGTTTGTCCCTGTATGTGAAAAACATAAATAATATATATATATGTGTAGTTTGTGTGTTCTTTGTATATAATATGTATAGTGTGTATAGCAAGTATTATGTGTGCAGTGTTTGATGTTTTGATGTAGCTGTCTAGGTGCAGTATGAGTGTACCTGTGTGCTGTGTGTTGTAGATGTACTGTGTGCAGAATGTGCAGTGTTTTCTGTAAATATTATGTGCAAAACATGTCACAGTGCTGTATTTGCAGTGTCTTGTGTATGCAGTCTGTGCAGTGTGTATGTACGTGTGTGTGTGCAATATGGGTATAGTATATTACTGTGTGTACACATACATAGGGTTATTGAAAGAGCAACGAAACTTCAGGGAAATTTCGGTGATCGATTGTTCGGCGCACTTCAGTGCCATTCAGCGATGCCAACCCTGCAGTATATTCACTATTCACCACAGGGTCTCTGAAGTGCGCCGAACGTAGAGCCGCTGAAGACCACTGAACAGATCGCCGCATGCTGCCAAACACGCTGCCAAGGGTTGCTGACCTCAGATCAGCCCGCCAATCACCACTGAACTGCAAAATAAAATAAAAATGAAACTGCTATTTTTAAAAGACGTTTAAAACAATTAAAATGCATGAAAATGTATGGAAATAATAAAAAAAATGTCCTATAAAAAATAAAAAAAGGTCCGTTACAGAAATTAAAAGAATCAAAACGTTTGCTTTAAAAAATTCAGAAAAACAAACACCTAAAAAAAATATAAAAAGGCTTTTTGCTGAAACTAAAAAGAACAAACAGTCGAATAAAAAAAATAATTAAAACGGTAATTTTTTTACAATAAATCCTATGGGATTCAACTGTTTAAACCTGTCGAACTGAAGCACCGCAAATCTGGGCATTTCAATGACATTTCAGTGCAGTTTGGCGTTCTGCGAATAGATTAACCATTTCTTCTCTATTGGATAATTTCACTGCCACCAAAGATCGCAGAAATGCAGCGATCTGAGGCGAACTGTACTGTATGTCGTTGGCAACTTACCAGTATTTAGCGCATTGCAGGCCTTCCGAATAGCCCAACTGCCACCAAATTGCACTGTCGGTGCAATTCGGTGGCAAGTTCGGCGCTTATTGAATAACACTTAGGGGGTTATTGAAAGAGATCCGAATTGTGGCTGAAAGGTAACCGAACACTGAAATTCAGTTTTCCTGGCCATTCGGCTATTCAGAGAGGAGACAGTTCGCCAAATCTTGGTGAATTGCCTGCACACACAGTGCCTGTTCGAGGGCAGTGAAATCCCCATAGAGAAGCAATGCATCGCCTATTCGGAGAACACCAAACAGTAGGGAAATGTTGTCGAATTGGCCTGCTGTTCGGTGGTTTCATTTGGCAGGTTTATTCAGGCGAATGCCATAGGCTTCAATGTTAAAAATATTCCAGTTTTAAATCAATATCTAATAAACCATTTAATATTATATTCTGCAGTAAAAAGTCTCTTTATAGATTTTTTAGGATCTGTTAGGCATTGTTTGGGATTTTTTGGCAAACAATTGTTCCTGTTTTTTTTTTTAAATGGTCTTTTCTTTTTTCTGTAACAGACCTTTTTATTATCATTCATAGGATCCTATATGTAAATTCCAGGCATTTTCATTCAGTAGTTATTTTGCAAACAGCGTTTCAAATATCAAGCATTCAAGCGTACTGTTTTTTTTTTTCACCTCATTCGTCTGCGTGTCGGGTTTTTCCAGCGGCTGCTCTGCGCTGTGATCGGTGGCTAGTCGGGTTTCTCCGGTGTGTTCGGCGGGGTTAATCCAGCTGTTTCTGCGGGTTTCGGTGAGTGTTTGGCAGGTTTTGCAGTGAGTGTTTGTTGGGTTTGCAGCGGGTTTTTCCTGCAGTACGGCGGCCCTGTGGTGCTTGCTGAATACACCGCAGGGTTGGTGAATTAGGATCTCCGAATGGCACCGAATTGCAGGGAATGAAAAGTCACCGAACGTGCAGTGACTTTTTGATTCTCTTTGAATAACCCTTGTGACCTCGTTTTCTGTTCTATATGCAGAAGTAGTTGATTGAAACCAGACCAGGTTTTCTGGCTGAATGTGGTGTCTGAATATCTGGGTTTTGTGTCTCTCCCCTGGTTGTTAATTACTTAATTGATGCTTTTCCAGGGGAGATAAAAAGGGGAGGCTGAACCAGGAAGTTGCTCTGGGCTGGGACTCGGACAGCTTTCTGAGAGAGCTACAAGCTGAAAGGTGTGTAACAGATTGCTTAAAGTATTTTTGTTTGCTTGAGGTAAGCTCACCACTTGTCACAGAGGGAACCTACCTGTTTAATAAGAGCCTGAATGGCAAGGATTTATTTTTTGTCTTACTTTTATTTTATTGCAACCGTTTAAAATAAACACTGTCTGCTGAACAGATTTAAAAGAACTTTTGCTGCCTGGACTACCTTTTTCCCAGGAAAGGTACCCCCGGATTGAGCTATACCCCCACATATGGTGTGAGATTGAGGGCACTTTCCCTGAGCAAGTTGCATGATGGAAGACGTGGTAAAAGCTTTGCTGCAAGCCACTGCGGTCCAGCAGGAGACAAATTGCCAGTTTGCAGAGGCTCCGCAGCAGATGCTGGAGGCCCAGTGAGCTGACCGAGATGCCCAGCGAGCGGATTGAGAGGTAATCAAGGAGGTGGCTCCAAGCCTCCTGGAGTTAGAGAGTAACTCTCTGGCTTGAATACCTGTGGAACCAAAGGTGAAGCGTGCCCACCATTACCTGCAAAAGATGACATCTGCCGATGATGTGGAAGCCTACCTCACTGCTTTCGAGAGGATTGCTACACGAGAAGGTTGGCAGAGATGTGGACGGGGCTGGTTGTACCATTCCTAACAGGTGAACCCAAAAAGCCTACTATGACTTGGAACCTGAGACTGCTCAGGATTATGATGAATTTAAGGCTGAAATCCTGGCAAGACTAGGTGTTACCCTTGCTGTTCATGCCCAGCGGGTGTATCGGTGGAACTATAAGGCTGAAAAGACCCCAAGGTCCCAAATGTTTGATCTTATACACCTTACAGGAAATGGCTCCAACCTGAGACATTGTAGCCACTGGAGATAGTGGAGCGTGTGGTCATGGACTGTTACTTGCGGGCTCTTCCTACCTCCCTAAGGAAATGGGTCAGCCAAAACGGTTACCCAGCTAGTGGACATGATCGAGCGATACACCACAGCAACAGACTTGCTAAGTAGCCCTGTGCTTGAGCGTCCCGGCTCACCCAGAGGACACCTGCCCAGAGGACCTGGTAAGCCTGTTCCAGGAGTTAAGGGCACGGGAGAGACTTATAAGACATTTGCTAACAGTGAAGAGACTACAGGCTCTGGACCTAAAGACTGGCCGGGTAGGTCAGGAAGGACCATGAGGCCATATACAGGACTGGGTACAGATTCCATAAAATGTTTCATTGCCATGGGTTAGGACATATTGCTGCTAATTGTCCGTTTACTGATGAACCTATGCAATGTGGTAATGTTAGGATGGGGAAACACATGTCTTTCTTTGCACAAGTGGTGTGTACTGCATCATGTCAGGAACGGATTGAGAGACAAATGTGTGTTCTTTCCATTGATGGAAAGCCAGTTACAGCTTTGCTAGATTCTGGTAGTGTGGTAACTCTAGTCAGAGCTGACTTTATCAGCCTCATCAGGTACCACCCTAGCACAATTGGGGTTATTTGTGTACATGGTGACACAAGTGATTACCAGACAGCTGTAGAGGAAATTGGTACTCCATGGGGCTCTGTGACACAGTCTGTGGGTGTAGTACCCTCCCTGCTTCATGAAGCTATAGTGGGGAGGGATTTTCCACAGTTTTGGAGACTTTTGGAATCTAAAAAGGTTTAGGTGATTTGGGCTCCCCCTACAAGTGAACCAAGGGAACTTAGTCCAGAACCTTTTGATCATAACATGGAAGAGAATATTGTGGGTGTGTCTAATGAAGGGGTTATGCCTTTCTCTCTTTCTGTGATGGCTGGGGAACAGGAGGATGTAGAACCTGATCCAGAGAGTGTGAACAATGATCAGGATGTTGTACCTGGCTCTAGTACCGAAAGTGGATCAAATGATATGCCAGACTTAGAAGTCAGGAAGGATGATTTCCATACAGAACAAATAAAGGACTCCACACTGACTAGAGCCAGGGAAAACATAAAAATGATAGATGAAAACCCATTGATCCTGACGTAAGAATGTCTTTCCCCTACATGATCCAAAAAAAGATTTACTTTATCAGGTGGTAAAGCAAGGGGAGGATGTGGTAGAACAATTAGTAGTCCCAAAATCATACTGCAGGATGGTATTGGATCTTACTCATGGTCATATAATGGGTGGACACCTGGGTATAGAGAAAACCAAGGAGAGAGTAAGCCAGAGGTTCTTTGGCCAGGTTTCAATGCAGATGTAAAGGAATACTGTGAGTCATGCACAGAGTGTCAGTATTCAGCACCCTCACCCCATTTTCAGAGTCCACTGGTACCTTTGCCAAATATTGAGGTACCCTTTGAGAGAATTGGCATGGATCTGGTGGGTCCAGTGGTTAAGTCTGCCCGGGGGCACCAGTATATACTAGTAATAATGGATTATGCTACACGGTATCCTGAAGCAATTCCCTTACGTAATACCTCAGCTAAAACTATTGCAAGGAGCTTGTTTTTTAACTTTAATTTTAACCGATCAGGGTGCGCCATTTATGTCTAGAGTAACTCGGGAGTTATGTAGGCTATTCAAAATCTCACTTGCGCACATCTGTCTACCACCCCCAAACTGATGGACTGGTGGAGAGATTAAATAAGACACTTAAGAGCATGTTAAAAAAGGTAGTGGACAAAGATGGGAAGAATCGGGATTTTCTATTGCCATATCTCATGTTTGCAATCTGGGAGGTAACTCAGGAATCCACAGGATACTCCCCTTTTGAACTCTTCTATGGCAGGCATCCCAGGGGCCTTCTAGATATTGCCAAGGAAACATAGGGGGTGGTTTCACCTTCCCATAAGAGTGTCATCGAGCATATCTCAATGATGCAGGACGGAATTGCGGCTGTCCTGCCCCTGGTGCGGGAACATATGGAGCAAGCTCAGGAAGCACAGAGGAGGGTTTATTATCGTGGTGCCAAAGTACGTAGCTTTAACCCTGGGGATAGAGTCCTAGTGCTAGTTCCAGAGTTGAGAGTAAATTCCTGGCAAGACCCCTATGAAATAATTGGAAAAATAGGTGAAGTAAACTATAAAGTTCACCAGCCAGGGAGAAGGAAACCTGAGCAAATTTATCACATTAACCTCTTAAAGCCATGGAGGGACAGAGAAGCCCTGGTGACTATCAGAACCCCGCCAAATGACACAGGCCCCTCCACACCTGAGGTCCCAATAGCTGAAACCTTATCAGTGGCTCAACATAATGAGGTAAAAGAGTTTCTGAGAAAAAAATACAGATTTTCTTTCTGACATGCCGGGATTGACCACAATCATTCAGCATGACATCATTAGAATACCCGAAGCTAGACGAGAAGCTGTCTCGGCAGAAATAAAAAAATGTTAGAATTGGGGGTGATCGAGTCCCATAGTAATTGGTCAAGCCTGCTTGTGCTGGTTCCAAAACCAGATGAAAGCATAAGATTTTGCAATGATTTTAGAAAGTTGAATAGTGTGTCTAAATTTGATGCTTACCCGATGCCTCGGGTGGATGAGCTCATTGACAGACTGGAAACGGCCCGATACATAACCACTTTAGATTCGACTAAGGGATACTGGCAGATACCCCTGACTGACAGAGCAAAAGAAAAGACTGTGTTCTCTACCCCCGATGGGTCTTTCCAGTATAAGAGGATGCCATTTGGTCTGCATGGTGCCCCTGCCTCATTCCAAAGAATGATGGATAGAATACTAAGATCTCATCGACAATACGCAGCAGCTTATTTGGACGATGTAGTGATACACAGCCCAGACTGGCAGACTCATTTGTTAAGGGTGCAAGCGGTAGTCGACTCTCTTAGGGTGTTGGGACTCACAGCCAACCCAAAGATATGTGCCATGGGGTTGGAGGTAAAATACCTGGAGTATACCATTGGTCGGGGTTTGGTTAAGCCTCAAATCAATAAGGTTGAGGTGATTCAAAAATTGCCCCAACCTATGAATAAAAAGCAAGTGAGGGCATTTCTTGGGATCACGGGCTATTATCGGCACTTCATCCCCAATGTTGCCACCATTGCAGCTCCAATGACTGATTTGACGAAGGGTAAAGGGTCAGTCATGATCACGTAGAATTCTGAGGCAAATGAGGCATTTCAGAGGTTGAAATAAGCTTTGTATGCTCAACCGGTGCTTGTGACCCCAGATTTCACAAAGGTGTTTGTAGTACAGACAGATGCCTCTGTCCCAAATCAGAGATGGGGAGGAGCACCCTGTGGTCTAGCTCAGCAGGAAGCTTAATAAACACAAGAGAAATTATGCCATTGTTGAGAAGGAATGTTTGGCTATCAAATGGGCCCTGGACGCCCTCAAGTATTACCTGTTGGGTTAGACAGTTTAGATTAGTCACTGACCACAGCCCTCTCAAGTGGATGTGTGAAAATAAAGAAAGGAGCAGTCGAGTTACTTTGGGGTTCTTGGCTTTACAAGCTTTTAAGTTTACAGTGGAGCACAGAGCAGGGAAGCTCCAAACCTATGCAGATGCCTTCTCGCGTGTCCACTGCCTCTCCGTTGCAGTTGCTCAACCGCAGGGGCTTGAGGAGGGGGGGATATGTGACATAAGGAAAGGGAAGGTCATTGGGGGGCGTTACATTTCCCCTCGTTTTCTGTTCTATATGCAGAAGTAGTTGAATCCAGACCAGGTCTTCAGGCTGAATGTGGTGTCTGAATATCCGGGTTTTGTGTCTCTCCCCTGGGTTGTTAATTACTTAATTGATGCTTATCCAGGGGAGATAAAAAGGGGAGGCTGAACCAGCAAGTTGCTCTGGGACTCAGACCTTCTGAGAGCGCTACAAGCTGAAAGGTGTGTAACTGGTTGCTTAAAGTATTTTTGTTTGCTTGAGGTGGCTGAGGTAAGCTCACCACTTGTCAGAGAGAGAACCTACCTGTTTAAGAGCCTGATTGGCAAGGATTTATTTTTTGTCTTACTTTTGTTTTATTGCAACGGTTTAAAATAAACAATAAACACTGTCTGCTGGACAGATTTAAAAGAACTTTTGCTGCCTGGACTACCTTTTTCCCTGAAAAAGTACCCTCTGTTTGAGCTATATCCCCACACCCTGTTAGAGTTGAAAGAACTATTAAGGCAAAACTGCCAAGTTGGCATTAATGTCCCCTAGAAGATGGTGATGAAAACTATAGAATAAAATATAACATTTATTGGAACGCATATCTAAAAATAATTTAATAACATATCACACACAATTCCAAACAATCGTGCTGCTTAAAAACATGGTGCACCATTAATAACTTGATCCAGAAGGTGGTGTCGGCATAGGTTTCTCAATTATTTATATTAATCACCAGTTGAGATCTCCACACCCACCTCTATATCAACGTCTGCAATTAAGGGGTTAATGTGTAAATGTGGTTCCTTATTTGCCAATTATTTCAGCACTCACACCACGAGTAAACCTGATGCTTCTGCTGTCACAATTCCAATATAATACTTAGTACATGTCTAGTTGCCAATTATGTTAGCACATTGTGTCCCCTCCTTCAGGTATGTATAGCCCCCTGGAACCCCAATGTGACATGTTGTTAAATACAAAAGGGAGGAGGAGAAAAAATAGAAAAAAAGTCTAAAGTTCTCCTTGTAATAAGACCCAACCAATAAACTATGGTCTATCACAAATACATACACCTGGCATTGGTCTCCTTGTAATGGGACCCTCTGATAACCAATCTCTATTTTAAAAGGTCATAAGCAGGGCTGGTGCTCCCACTAGGCAACCGATTAGGGCGCATTATCACCTACGGGCAGAGCTGCCCCAACCATTGTTCCATTATTATACCCATTCCTCATTGTGCGGCTCGTGTAGCCAGCAGTGGCAGCTCTCAAAGCTGACAGTCAGCTCGTGGAGCCCCACAAGTGGCGCAGAAGGTGGGTGTTTTATGGTGATGCGCAGGCACCACCAGATGACGTGTGGCCATCACCAGAAGTGGATTAAAGAAAAAAAGAGGACAGTGAAGGGCACAGAAGAAAGAGAAAGAAAAAACCGGGCACTGACAGTGTGTGGACCCCGTGCAAACTTTGTGCCCCTCCCCGCAGTGTGCTTGTGTGTGTCTACGTCCACAGTGTGTCTCCCCTTGCTCGCAGTGTGTGTGTTCCCCCAGTATTTAGACCATTAACAATTTTCTCGGGGGGGGGGGGGATAGCTGATCTTGCCTACGGAGCAAAAAATTGTCTAGCACCTGCCCTGGGCATAAGTCTGTGGTATACTGGTATTGCTGTATTACTATTGGTACAATATTGCACCACCTACTGCACCATCATTACTATGTATCTGATTAGTGAGTGACCAGCACTTGTGGGAATTCACAACCCCCCCCCCATTATACCGACAGATATCAAGAAAGTCCTAGTGCCCGTGTAGGTTGCTCTGTCATTGCTATTAGTCACAAACTGAAACCTATCCACACCCACTACTACTGTATATCATTGTCTGCAGCCAAGGGGTTAATGTGTAAATTAGGTTTCTTTGCCCTAAGTAGTCTTTCAACACGCACACCTAAAGTAAACCTGCTGCTACTGTCTCACATCCAGTATAGTACTTAGTACATGGCTAATTGCGTTTACTGTATGTGGTGGAGCATTGTAACTCAATCATACACTCATATGGTCACTTCTATCACACTCAGCCAAACACTCTTTCTAAACTCTTTCAGGCAACACTCGCTTCTACTTCACAAATCCAACCACACAATCAAATCTTTCCCAGTTCACACAGCCAATACTCCTACTCTCTCCCATCAAACTCACAAAGCTTTACTCAGTCACTCACTTCCACCTTATTCGGCCACATTTACTCCCGTGCCACAAAGACATACATTCACATCACACATATATTATGCAAGATTAAATTAGTGATTTATTAAATTGGTATTAAAAATGTTTTCAAGAAACAAGTAGTATCTAACCCCCAAAACACTACAGCAGGCCATGTGAGAAGTCACTAATATACTATCCAATATAGGTGGCAGTTTGTCGTAGAGAAGTTTTCTTGCACTCATCCTACCTGTATGACAAAGATGTATTATAGATGACAAAAGACATCACATTTGAAACACCTTTAATATCTGTGATACCATAAAATAAATATTTCATCCGGAAAAATAAAATGATGGCGCAGCTGCACTGAATCAGAAAATGGGCAAATTGCTCTATAATTCACCATAATCTGTGAACCTAAATTTGCAAGACACCGTCATCTTTTTGTGTGTATAACATCTTTAATACACATCACACATTGGTAATGGCAGCTATTTACATAAATGAGCTATGACTAATGCTCGAAATAGTGCAACATTTATATATAACCCATAAAATACTTATTCAAATGTAAATAGTGATGTAGTCACTTTTTCTGTTCTGTTACTAGACTCAATTTTGGTGTGATGGCAGCATACAGGCTTGTGTAGTGTGGGGAGAGCAGAAAACATGCAGAGCACTTATCCCAAATGTATTCCGCACAATTAATCAACTTCATTGACAAACATTGGGCTGTTTTCCAATCCTGGGCCCTATTACATTGATACCGCTAACAACGCTCACACAGGTGAGCGCTAACGTTAGCTCTGGTTGTCTTAGCGCGGGCAGACCATATTACAATCCGAGCGCTAACGGGTTAAAAAACCCGTTATCGATTCGGATCTAGGGTATCGTCTTTTTTAGCACAGGGTTGCTTGGAGAACGACGGAGGAGGACCAGGAGGTCAAAGAGGAAGAGGCTTCATTCCACAATCAGCACAGGAACGACAGAATCCAAGACGACAGAAGAAGGTATATCACCCACAGATGTACAATCCCACACGGCGAATATATATCTATTACATATTTCAGATACAGAACTTTCATCTATAGAGACTGAGGTACTCTCGAAGGGTTTGAGTTTCTGCCCTACTATTCTAATTGATTCATTTAACCTGAGAGTTGATTTAGAACGCTTGTTCCGTAACATTAAGCTGAAGGTGTTTTTTCAAAATAATAAAAAAGATGATGGTCCAAAGGTTGTGAGAATGGAGGCATTTATAGCAAGCCAAATGGGTCTGAGGAATAAGAGCAATTTTACACCTCCTTCAAACCCAGTGATTGACACATTTATTGAATTTGTTCGGAAGGACATTGATATCTTTTTCTCTGAGTTCCATGACCAGGGTCAACCCAACTTGTCACGTGATGAATGAATAGCTCTAAGGGCCCTTCAAAAACGAGAGAATATTATTATAAAGAATGCTGACAAGGGAGGCTCACTTGTGGTCATGGATAAAGTAAAATATGTCGCAGAAGCGCGTAGACAACTGTTAGATATTGTAACATACGCACACTGTGACAGTAATCCTATACCAAAATTAATAGAGGAAATTGACTACATCTTGAAGAGTGCTCGAGACCAGGGAATAATAGATGAGTCTTTACAGAAGTTCTTGGTGAAAGAAAACCCAGGCTTCAAAAAAAGGGATATAAATCTAGAAATAAAAGAAATATATAGGGTAATATCCCACAAACTGGGTGTACGCAGAATACACTTGGCTACTCACAAAGGTAGATGTAAATCAGCCCATCATCCTTCAAGGATTGCCATGCAGTAGATGTCCAAACGAAGTTGAATTTGTATCACATCCATCCAATGGTACACGATCTCAGAATAAATAATAAACAAGGATGGCACAAGCATTAAATTGTATATAATAAAAATTTGACTTATTTTTCAGAGTAGTAAAAACAACATAGCAGTACTGGAGGCAACAGGATAAAAACAAACAGCTCAACTCGTTTCTACCACACAAGGTCTTCCTCAGGAGCAGATGAATGTTATGACTATCATCCCCCATTGTGAGTCTTTTAATAGTCTAAAATCTAAAGAAAATTGGCCCCACCTGACATCTAATCCCCCTCACCTGCAGCGCCCATTGTTGATGATATCAGTGCCTTAATTCTAGCGCTTAGAATCAGCATCACTTCCTCTTTCTGGATACCAGTACACATGGATCTGAGCTCACCAGACATAGAAGGTCCGACCCTTCAGTCTGAAGCAGCCGGCACCATTTTGGAGTAGGGCAATAGAAGAATATATTGTATTAATGCCCCTCACCGGCGGCATTCGCAGCACTAAGCCCATTGCACATTATTGATAATATCAGTGCCTTTAATTTTGGCGCTTGAGGTCGGCATCACTACCGCTTTCTGAAAACCACCATGCACGGATCTGAGCCCGCCAGACACAAGAAATCCAGCCCTTCAAAATTTGAAGCAGCCGGCGCCATTTTTGAGGGGGGCAATGGAAAAAATGTCCTATCCCACAGAACAAAAGAACCTAAAAAACATATAAATCTTAAAAAAACTAAACTTGAAAGAACCACCCTTCGTGGCATAAAGCCGCTGACACCATCTCAACTCTTTCAAGTTTTTTAAGATTTATATGTTTTTTTAGGTTCTTTTGTTCTGTGGGATAGGACATTTTTTCCATTGCCCCCCTCAAAAATGGCACCGGCTGCTTCAAATTTTGAAGGGCTGGATTTCTTGTGTCTGGCGGGCTCAGATCCGTGCATGGTGGTTTTCATAAAGTGGTAGTGATGCCGACCTCAAGCGCCAAAATTAAGGCACTGATATTATCAATAATGTGCAACGGACTTAGTGCGGCGGATGCCGCCGGTGAGGGGCATTAATACAATATATTCTTCTATTGCCCTACTCCAAAATGTCGCCGGCTGCTTCAGACTGTGAAGGGTTGGACCTTCTATGTCTGGTGAGCTCAGATCCATGTGTACTGGTATCCAGAAAGAGGAAGTGATGCTGATTCTAAGCGCTAGAATTAAGGCACTGATATCATCAACAATGGGTGCTGCAGGTGAGGGGGGATTAGATGTCAGGTGGGGCCAATTTTCTTTAGATTTTAGACTATAAAAAGACTCACAATGGGGGATGATGGTCATAACATTCATCTGCTCCTGAGGAAGACCTTGTGTGGTAGAAACGCGTTGAGCTGCTTGTTTTTATCCTGTTGCCTCCAGTACTGCTATGCTGTTTTAACTACTCTGAAGAGTAAGTCAAATTTTTATTATATACAATTTGATGCTTGGTGCCATCCTTATTTGTTATTTATTCCGAGATCGTGTACCATCGGATGGATGTGATACCAATTCAACTTCGTTTGGGCATCTACTGCATGGCAATTCTTGGAGGATGATGGGCTGATTTACATCTACCTTTGTGAGTTGCCAAGTGTATGCTGCGTACACCCAGTTTGTGGGATATTACCCTATATAATTTTTCTTTTATTGAAAGAAAACTCAGTTCTGCTAGTTTTTTATATACTTCCCAAAGTGCATAAAGATCCTGTCAATCCCCCTGGTAGACCAATAGTTGCTAGTACTAACTCTGTTTTACAACCTCAATCTTTTTAGATGGTATCTTACAACCATTGGTCAGGAAGACCAAATCTTTTATATTAGACACGTCTGATACACAAATTGAACAGTCTTGTTGTAGAGGGACCTTTGATCCTCTTCATATGGGACGTTGTAAGTCTTTATACATCCATCCCTAATGATGAAGGCTGTTTAGGATACTCTTGAATGTCAAAATATGAGGGGAGAGGAGATTGCATTTCTCATGACATTGGTTTCAATAGTGCGTTTTAACCCAAAAGAAGGGTTAAAGATGTTTATAAGGCGCTGTTATGTGTACCAGTTATAATAAATATATACAATCGTGCAGCTCACCAGTAGGTGTATCCCTCACCCACATATAACCTATGAAGAACAGAGTTACAAAGAATGTAAATCAGGGAGTGCACACAGACTCATAACCAAAGCACACAAACCGGGTGTCAAAGTTGGAATGCAGATGGAAAAAAACACCTCTTTAGTATAGATAAAACAAATTTGTTATCCTAAAAGAAAATAAAAAACAATTGTGCGGTATCAAAAGGTCATATAAAGATACATCAATAATTCGAGCAATTGCACACTCACAAGTCTGGAGCCTGTAGGGCTCTCTATCTTCGATTGTAAGCCGCTAAAGGGGGCTTCTCCCACCAAATGGATACGTCTCTGGTCCAGGTATACGGGATGAATTGGATAGGACCTCAGAAGAGATACAGATATAGCACAGTGCTGTCTGGAACCATGTACAAGAATAGTATATGTGGAACAACTCACGTGTCTCCTGAGATGGTGGCTCGGTAATGATAGCCTCAGACCATAAAGGGGGGGGGGCCTCACCCTTCTTGAATCGCAGGAGCGGTGGAATAATCCGCAATTGAGACGATGGGACTCAATGGGTAAAAATAAAAGAATTTATTACGATTATAAAAACAATAAAAAGGGGGATTGGTTTCAATAGTGTTAACTAAGAACTATTTTTTGTTTGGAGATGAGATCTTCCAACAATCGAGAGAGACTAAAATGGGTCTTAATATGGCCCCTGCATACGCCAATATGTTTATGGACTCCTTTGAGACACGTCATATTTATAATCATGACTTATTTAAAAAATATGCTTTTGCATGGTGGCGTTTTATTGATGACATTATTGGCGTATGGAGGGGCCCAAAAGGGGAACTTGAAAGGTTCCATAAGGAAATGAATTTACGATGATCTATAGTGACCGCCAGATAAATTTTTTAGATTTACTCCTTACTATAGAAGATCAAAAGATTAAAACATGTCAGATATGTCAAACCCACTGATAGGAATAGCCTTCTACTTTTTTCTAGCTTCCACCCCAAGAATACCATTAATTCCTTACCAAGGAGTCAATTCACCAGAGTGGCTAGGAATGTCTCAGACCTGGATACATTTACTATCAGGTTGGGAGAAAGGGGATATCCTGCCCCTATCTTGCCCTCTCTGACTCCAACTCCAAGAGATCTCAAAGGAAAGGAATCTAGAGATACTGTGATTAAACAGACGAGACAATCTAGAATACCGTTTGTATGTCAATATAATCGAGCGAGTTACAGGATTAATAATATCTTACGTGGACATTGGAATTTGTTAGGCAGGGGATTCCCAGAGTTGGATGAGTTTAAATCACCTCCCCTCGTGTCATATAGGAGAAACAAAAATTTTAGAGCCGTTCTTGTAAAAGCAGACATAGGACCCCTTAAAGTGAAACGTCAGATTTTTAGGTAAAAAGACCTGCGACACATTTCCATGCTTGAATTGCAGTTGCTGCAATGCTATCATACGAGTGGATTATATCTCCCATCCGTTTAGTGGTCAGAAATTCTATATACGAGATTACTTTACATGTGATGCTACTTATGTTGTACAGTATATGTTTTAAAATGCCCGTGCGGTCTTCGTTATGTCGGAGAAATGACTAGGAAAATTAAAGAAAGAATTACCCAACATAAATCGACAATACGCACTGGCAAGACAGTTTTACCAGTGCCAGAGCATTTCTTAAAAGAACGCCACACTGTATCACAATTACGATTTTTGGTGATAGACTGGGTTCCTCCGTTACGGAGAGGAGGAGATCGATTGAAGTTATTAAAAAGAAAGAAAGGAGAAACTGGATTCATAAACTTGACACATTGTGGCTAGTGATGGGCCGAACACCCCCGTATTCGGTTCGCATTTGAACACGAACATTTGAAAAAGTTCGAATTCGAACTCAATGCAAGTCAATGGGACTCGAACGTTCGAATTTTAGTGTCCTCCAAGAAGGCATATATGCAAGATATTTGCCATAAAAGGTGTATGGGGGTCCGGGTAGTGCCTTGGGGGACAGGAAACAAGGAAAAAAAGTTTTTTAAAAAAAAACGTTTTTAAAGGAACAGTGATTTTTCCATGACATAAAGGTTAAGAATAAAAACGAAAAATTCCTTCAACTATCGTGCCTAGGAGGTCCCCGTAACCTGCCCGTGAAGTGGCAGATTTTTAGGATTATAGAAACGTTTATAAATGAGCATTAACATTTGCTGCGGCGTTCACCGCATATTTGTAACGATTCCCCAGGACAGACCTGGTAGGATCCCTGGTAACAGACCTCTAACCCTCCGATCCTTAGGATGGTCAGGACTCGGGACCACTAAACCTAACCTCTAGCAGCCACACAGGCCAGGGAGACAGCACCAACAATATACACCACAGACTGAGATCAATATATGTTTGTACTGCGCTATAGTATATGGCAGGATGGAAGCGCACCAGCAGTAACAAGCAGCAGAATATACCAGACAGTGGCACAGAGCGAGAGTAGTTGTTATAACAAAACCGGGTCAGCAACGTTTAGGCACTTGTACTGCGCTACTGTATATGGTGGCACACACCAGTAGCAACAGGAGGCAAACAGAACAGGCAGGGAGTACACAGAGAGAATAGTCAAATGGCAGGCAAAGCCGGCAACAGATTGGGTCCTCAGAACAAGCAGGGTAAGTAACAAGTATACAAACTGATTCGGTAAGTTAGCGATGCGGGAATGACACTCTTCGGCAAGGCGAGCGCGTGCTCCTGATTTAAAGGTCCCAGCGGCTCCGCGTCATCACGCCGCGCCCTGCCCCCTGATCACTTACAGCTGGGCCGGGTGCCACCGGAGCTCCTGGCATTCAGCCAGCTGGTGGCACCATGCATCCGGGGGCCCCCCGATCGCCACCCGGGGCCCTGGATGTCACAATATTGCAATCCAAATGCAAACGGTTAAGTAACCAAATTTGTAAGAAGAATAATTAATGCAGCATATGAATCCTCACACTACAACGTAGCACCTCTACAGTCTAACGCTAGCTTTTACAGGTGCGCTATTAGTGTAGCGGGGAAGTTGGCTGCGCATTTTGCATCGCTCCTTCTACACTAATAGCGTATCTTCTCAGAAGCTGCACACAGCGCGCCGGTGTATGCAGCGTCTAACAGCGTTGGAGACAAGAGGCTGCGCTTGTTGGTGGATCCAGGAATCAGGTGAGTAATAGAAAGAAAAAAAAAGTTTTATTTTATGTTCCTTGGGACATTTAAAAATGTCCTCGGATTTTATTTTTTTTAGAAATGTGTCGCCTTACCTTAGCCTGGTGGTCAGTCAGTAGAGGCACCCTGGATCCTGGTTGTGGGGGGGTCTGCCGTGGCCGCACGTGCAGTGGCTCCCTCCCTGCGCCACCTCTCTGCCACATGCACCTGGCCGGCCTGCCCGCACAGTCGCAGCTCTGTCATCCGGCGGCCGCATGCTCCTCAAGGGATCTTTGGGAGGCCCCTCTCCCTGATTCAAGGGCCTCGTCTGCCTGATGTTTTAGCAACAAGATTGTTTTATCTCATAGGCTTCAATGTTAAAAATATTTCCATTTTAATTCAATATCTAATAAACTGCTGCTTATAATATTCTGCAGTAAAGAGTCTCCTTTATTCTTAGATTATATTTTTTTAGGATTTTAAGCATTTTTTTAAAAAATTCTAAATTATTATTTTTTTCGAGCTTTTTGCGAACGGCCTGAAAAGTTTGAAGTTCGCGAACTTTCGAACAGCCGATGTTCGATGCGAACTCATGTTCACATCGAACTGTTAGCCCATCCCTAATTGTGGCCTAGGGGCCTCAATAGGGAGTTTAATCTTGATATTTTTTATTGAGTGTCTGTTATTTTATGTGTAATTTTTTTTTCTGTATATAACATACTTGCTTTGTGTTTAAAGAGACAGATGGAAGACTAAAGGGTTAATAGCACAAACTCTATACAAACGCCACCCTTATTATCCAATTACTTGGAGAATGGTTTTATCTATTTAAGGAACTGCATTTGTATGTACATTTATGCATGATTAAGGTCTTTTAGGACCGAAACGTTGCATTTTATTTGCTGTCTTATTCGTTTTCTAATAAACTTTCCATTGGAGACATCTGTGTTGCACGCTTTTGTGCATCTGTGGATGTTCTTTGAGGTTTGGGTGGTCCTCGCTGGTGTTTGCACCAGGGCTTCTCCACTAGCCTCAGAGCTCTCCCTGGGAAGGTACATCACACTTTCTATGTTTTGACCCCTGTCAGTAATAGGGAGCCGCTAAGGGAAAAAAATAGCTTTGAACCAATATCCCTTTTCCCGGGATTATCCTCCCAGACACTGTATTATTTGCTTGAGTTGGAAATATTGGGAAACGCAAAAAGATACTGGAAGTGGTGCCACCATTGGTATCGCCTCTTGGAGTCCATACGACTCCACGGAGCAAGGCACCAGCCTGCCTCGAACTGTGCTCGAGCTTGTGTGAGTCGGACTCGCAAGGATGCAACAAGAACACTGAGAACTATTTGTTCCCTGTGTTCCATTGCAGACGGACAGAGGAGGCAACCTATCACACTGTCCTCTGCACCACGGGTTTAGAGCTAAGAAAATAATAATTTGGTGTAAAGTGATTTTGTATAGGTTTCTATTATGAGATCAAAAAATTCAACTATGTACAGTAAATGTGTTACTTTAGATTTTTTTCATTTGCTCATTCATACTGAAATATTGTTGGCATGAAATCCTACAGATGCGAAGGACGTATTCTGATTCTGCTGCTAAGATAACGGTTGGAGCTGCCCCCCCCAGATGTTTCTGAACTTCACTTTGACTCCCTTGATTCTCTGACTATTTATTGCATTCAAAGATTTCTGAGAATTATAGGAAATATACACTTGGGGAGCCAGAGACTGCGATCCCTGCTCTAGTCGTTAACAGCTCCAGCTGTTATCCTCACATTGCGGTGACATCATTGCCGTACGCAATGATGTCACTTTCAGGCATCCCCCTGCGTCTGCAGGGGGAACCTGAAATGGGGGTGTAGGTCCTTTGGATGCCTCTCCCTCCTGAACAGCTAGGGCTAGAAACAAAAGAATGGCACCGCTGGAGAGCGCAGAGTCTGCCCTTTTCAGCAGTGCCTCTCTTCAACCCCTTATCTGCCAGATAACGATTCAAACCCGGAAGTGGCTGACATCTTGGATGTCAGCCAAGCCTTCGGGTCATTCCCCACCCACTGACATCATCGCCATATCTGCGATGACGTCAGTCGGCTAGTTATCCCCCTAGCTGCCAAGTGGTGCTAGGGGGATCCTTTGGATCCCTGTATCTCCTGATCCATGGCAGCTAGAAGGTCATGATCATCGCCTTTAAAATGATACCAAACATGACTAGGTTTGGTGTAAAAGTAGAAAAAAAAAAGTGTTTTTTAAAAAAAATTGTCTGGGGGTATGATAAAACAGGACTTCAATTAACGTTTAAACATGATGAGCATAAAACGGTCAAAATGAGTTCAACGCACAGAGGTGAAATAGCTCAGCAGTGAAGGGGTTACAAAGCAAAAATATGTAAAAATGGGCTATTTCTCATTTCAGGACAAAATTTCGAAACTATTTAGCAGGGGTCTATTTTGGTGGTTGTAGATTTTGGGGGTCAAAGTTTGAAAAAGTGTGTTTTTTCCATTTTTTTCCATCATATTTCATAAATATTTTTAAAGTAAATGATAAGATATGATGGAAATAGTTGTATCTTTAGAAAGTCCATTTAATGGTGAGAAAAACGGTATATAATATGTGTGGGTTCCATAAACGAGTAAGAGGGAAATTAGACCTAAACACAAACAGCGCAGAAACATAAAGGGCTCTATTACATTCTTCGTGCAGTTTTTCGAGCGCGCGCAAATGCGCATTTGCGCGAACGGCAAAACCTTTTACGTATTACAACGTTCGCGCAAACGATGCGCGTTAACGTCCACTGCGAGTCACCCTGCACAAACGAAAATTCATGTGCGCATCCTATACTTAACATTGTGAGCGCAAATGCGTTCGTGCACTGGTACGCGGATTGTATTACAATCTTCGCGCAACATTTTACAAACGACGTTTGCGCAAATTTTTTTAACGTCTTTGAAAAGCTGGTGGTAACTGCAAATTTGATAGTTCTGGCCGAAACGAAATACACCAGCCTGAAAAAAAAATACAGCACAGTATAGTTACACATACCCAAACCATTAAATAGTGAATTTGCACATTTTTAATTTTTATTTCTGCAGCATGTATACTCAGACTTACTTTGGCAGGCACAAAATTAAAGTGAGTCAATTAAGGTCACTTAAGGTAAATTGATGTCAATTACGGTTCTGAAGTCTGATTGGCTGAATCCCGGGAAAATTACGTTGCGCACACTGATTTATGAGCGCAAGGTTACTGCGCCCATATTTATCTGCGTTTTGCGCGTTCGGTTTACTTGCGTTATTTTTTGATGGATGAAAAAAATGCGCGAGGATTGTAATACCAGCGTTAATTTTCACGCGATTGCGCATTTTGCGTCAAGCAAAAAAAAAAAATGCGTGCGCGAACTAATTGCGCGAAGAATGTACTAGAGCCCAAAAACGGCAGTGAGTACTTTCAGACAGACAATCGTAAAACTGCCTGGTCACTATTTGGTTAAAATGGGCTGGTCTGGATTAAGTCATGGGCTGATTTTTTTTGTCTCAGTCCAGCCCTGGTTAAGGGTTAAGTTCTCCTTTGTCTTTTTGCATTAGTTTTCAAAACATATGATCACATTGTATAAAAATTTTCTTTCAAAGTTTCCGATTGGCTAAAGAGTCTTTCTCTCGATGCCACTGTAGCCACATCATATGTGATGCTCTTTTCCCCCTCCATTTTTCTCTCAGCTGCATGTAGAATACTTTAGCATCAGTGTATAGCCATCATTGACGTTAAAATATTAAGGGCTCTATTACATTCTCCGTGCAATTGCACTCGCGCAGCGCTATCGCACAAAAATTAACGGGGTATTACAATCCTCGCGCATTTTTTCATCCATCAAAAAATAACGCAAGTAAAATGAACGCGCAAAACGCAGATAAATACGCGCGCAGTAACGTTGCGCGCGTAAATCAGTGTGTGCAATGTAATTTTCGTGGGATTCAGCCAATCAGACTTCAGAACCGTAATTGACATAAATTTACCTTAATTGACCTTAATTGACTCACTTTAGTTTTTGTGCCTGCCAAAGTAAATCTGAGTATACATGCTGCAGAAATAAAAACACTCACATTCACTATTTAATGGTTTGGGTATGTGTACAATGTGTAACTGTGATGTATTATTTTTTTTGCGGGCTGGTATATTTAGTTTCGGCCAGAACGATCGAATTTGCAGTTAACACCAGCTTTTCAAAGACGTTAAAAAAATTCGCAAAAAAGTCATTTGTAAAACGTTGAGCGAAGATTGTAATACCATCCGCGTTTCTGCGCACGAACGCATTTGCGCTCACAATGTTAAGTATAGGATGCGCGCACAGATTTGCGTTCGTGCAGGGTCATTCGCAGTAGACGAAAATGCGTATCGTTTGCGCGAACGTCGTAATACGACGTTCAGCGCAAATGGTTTTGCACTCGCCCAAATGCGCATTTGCGCGCACGCAAAACAAATGCGCGAGGAATGTAATAGGGCCCTATATGTCTTATCCAGTGCTTTTTTCAGCTGGTACTCACCGGCACCTACCACCAAGAAATGTCACATTGGCTTACTGGGAGAAATCCTGGTAGCTAGTAACAAGCAGGGCTGCTGGGGTAGGGTGACTATTCGTCCCCGATTTCCAGGGACAGTCCCCGAATTGAGGAGACCGTCCCAGACAAATTATGTCCCGGAATTTAAATTATAATTTATTCACTGCACTGATGCAGGTTCTTGACTCTCCACTAGGAGCAGTGATGGCCGATCCATGAATGAATCGTTCTTTTGATCCGGATCTTTTCCACTGAACTGAGTCATTCGGCTCAGACTGAATGATCCATTTGTAACAGCTCAGTCTGTGAATAATTAACTGCATGTGTAATCTGATCCTAGAGTGAGTGAGTGGCTTCTGCTGGCTCTGCCCTGCAATGTGGTACAATGTAAACGGTACAATGACTCAGATCAGTTTCCAACAGTTCCTATATCTTAACAGCAGAGCAGTACACCTATGCTGGGATATAATCTGTGCCATGTGAGGTGCCCGTATTAACCCATTCTGGGATATAATCTGTGCCCTGTGAGCTGCCCAATAATGTTATTGCTGGGGATTCTGTGATACACACACACCACAAATTACTGGGAGTTTTATTGCTGTGGATTCTGATACGCTAACACACACACACCACACATTACTGGGAGTTTTATTGCTGTGGATTCTGTGATACTCTCATACACACTGCACATTACAGTGAGTTTTATGGCTGTGATGCTCTGTGATACGCTCATAAACACTGCACATTACTGGGAGTTTTATTGCTGTGGAACATGCTGGACCAACTGAAACCTGTGGACTACTCTGTTACTCCCCTGTTTCTTTAGTGCCCCAGCTCTGGCAGATGTGTGTAAACATGCTGCACGCCCCCCTCTCTCTGCAGCTGCTGAAATTTTGAACAGCATGGGGAGGGGATGTGCAGCATATTTACACACATCTGCCCGAGCTGCGGATTGTCAGGCAAGCGGTGTGATCAGAGGAGCTAGCACTGTAAGGCGGTACAGGTGGCTGCCTAAGAGCGCAAGACCAGGAAGGGGGATGCAAAAATTTTTTTTGAATCCCTGGTCACTTGTCTTGACAGGGATCTAAATTTTTAAACTATCTGCCTGGCGCTGTGTCCCTACTGCTCCTCCTCTAAGATTCAGCCAGTGCCCAGCGAGCTGCATTGTATCTGCCAGGTCAAAGAGCAGACTTCCCCACAGTGCTGGATACGGAAGCCTGCGCGTTCTCTCTCCTCCTGGTCCCTTCCTCCTTGCTGGTGTCTGGCCCCCTCTGATGTCAAGAGGAGGGCATGCCAAAAGAAGTCTACACTGCTGCCCTACCCCCAGCCTCCCCAGCATTCCCTGACAGTGTGGTGGTGCACCCTGGAAGGTGAAAAGTTGGAAATTTAAGAGCGGACTGCATTGCTCTGCAGGGACTCAGTGACAGGCAGGCTTCAGAACAAAGAAAAAAACTGCTGCTGCTTCCAAATACACTTCAAAACAGCATTTAAAAATATCAGCTCTGGCAACACAGGTATGTTCACCTGGTCCTGCTGTTACCACCATGTGGGGGTGTTCTCAAGGTCAAACACCCACTCATTGGAGTCCCCCAATATCATTCAAACAGTACTGTTGCTGTGGAGCTCATACACACTGCACATTACTGTGAGTTTCATTGCTGTGGAACACATACATACTCAGCAAAACTGTGAGTTTCATTGCTGTGGTACTCACAAATGCTATGGGATTATCCACTCAGTGCCAGCGTTGCAAAAAATCCCAAACAAACAGCTAACTGCACTGCAATACAGACTTGTCTTGCAACAGAGGCACTTATTGGATAACCCCATAGGGTTACAACAATAGTTGTAGTTCATTTAAAGGAACACTGTATTAAAAAATATGGTTCCCTTTTAAAGTGTCTTCCTTTAAGTGAGCTACAACTATTGTTTATTATGACTATTTTCATGTCCTCATAATCAGGTTTTCCCCGGCCGTGAGAATACCCCCACCTACAGTTGTGTTCAAAATTATTCAACCCCCAATGCTGTAAAGGGTTTTAGGGAATTTAGTGTACATTTGTAATTGTATTCAGAATGAAATCCTACAAGGACTTTTTAAAGAACCATATGCAACTAAAATGACATCAGTTGGTTTTGTAATACAGTAGTAAATGTTTCTTTTGTGAATTCTTCATTGACACAATTATTCAACCCCTTAAAGACTACCACTCTGAAGAACAGAGGTTCGTTCAAGTGTTTTCAATCAGGTATTGAAAACACCTGTGGATGTCACGGAGCAGCAATAAAGCATAATAAGCACCAATTAGGCAGCTTTAAAATGACTGTGATACTCAGCTCCTTCTAGACATTTACTGGTGTGGTTACAAACATGGTGAAGTCAAGAGAATGGTCCAGGTAGACAAGAGAAGAGGTGATTACTCTTCACAGGAAGGGCAATGGCTATAAGAAGATTGCAAACATGTTAAACATACCAAGAGAGACCATTCGAAGCATCATTCACAAATTCAAGGCAAAGGGCACTGTTGAAACGCTACCTGGTCGTGGCAGAAAGCAGATGCTGACTTCGACTGCTGTGCGCTACCTGAAGCGTAGAGTGGAGAAAAGTCACCGTGTGACTGCTGAGGAACTGAGAAAAGATTTGTCAGATGTGGGTACTGAAGTTTCAGCTCAGACAATACGGCGCACACTGCGTAATGAAGGCCTCCATGCCAGAACTCCCAGGTGCACCCCCTTGCTGTCTCCAAAGAATAAGAAGAGTCGACTGCAGTATGCCAAAAGTCATGTGGACAAACCACAGAACTTTTGGGATAGTGTTCTGTGGACTGATGAAACAAAATTAGAACTGTTTGGGCACATGGATCAACGCTATGTTTGGAGGAGGAAGAACAAGGCCTATGAAGAAAAGAACACCTTGCCTACTGTGAAGCATGGCGGGGGGTCAATCATGCTTTGGGGCTGTTTTGCTTCTGCAGGTACAGGGAAGCTTCAGCGTGTGCAAGGTACCATGAATTCTCTTCAGTACCAGGAGATATTGGATGACAATGTGATGCAGTCTGTCACAAACCTGAGGCTTGGGAGACGTTGGACCTTTCAACAGGACAATGATCCCAAGCATACCTCCAAGTCCACTAGAGCATGGTTGCAGATTAAAGGCTGGAACATTTTGGAGTGGCCATCTCAGTCACCTGACTTAAATCCGATTGAGAACCTCTGGTGGAACTTAAAGAAAGCAGTTGCAGTGCGCAAGCCTAAGAATGTGACTGAACTGGAGGCTTTTGCCCATGACGAATGGGCGAAGATACCCCTAGATCACTGCAAGACACTTGTGTCAAGCTATGCTTCACGTTTAAAAGCTGTTATAACTGTAAAAGGATGTTGTACTAAGTACTAAGATTGAATGTCACTTGGGGGTTGAATAAAACTGATAATGATGTGAGCACAGAAAAGACATTTGTGGTTATTTCATTATAAATGTTCTGTTATATTTGTCTGACCTACACGTGCCTCTTTGATTTAATTGTAAGCAAGATGACTGAATGATCAAAATCAATGTCAAACTGGCCAAAACACTCAATTTCAGTGGGGGTTGAATAATTTTGAACACAACTGTATCTTTCCAGAAAAAAAGCACTGCATATAGCCTTTTACTTTTATCAACCGACATAAGATTTGCGGTCTATCTTTCTTTAGTCAGTATAGCACTTATTAGAAATGCATGGACCAATGCTCGCCATTGATATATCATTTGTGTACATACCTACAGTATATCATATAATGATTACTATAGAAGCATTCGCTAGCCATTGTTCCTATGCCGTTGCCTCATTCTTTCATTGCATAAAATTTTAATGAATAATGCAAATATATCCTCTTAATTAGTAATCGTGGTCCAAATTAATCTTTGCATTTTGTTATAAGATTCACAATCTTGTTTAAGAACTACATCACATTGTGACCGATGTTTAATAAAGTCATCAAATCAGTAAGAAAGGATACTCATCACTAGGGATGAGCCGAACACTCCCCGAGTTCGGTTCGAGCCCGAACCCGAACCTCCCATTTGTTCGGGTCCGAACCCGAAACCGAACTCGAACCCAATGCAAGTCAATGGGGCTTAAAACTCAGTTTTTAGAGTGCCCTCCAAGAGGGCATATATGCTACATATTTGCCATAAAAGGTGTATGGGGGTCCGGGTAGTGCCCTGGGGGACAGGAAACAAGAACAAAAAGTAAAAAAAAAAACGTTTTTAAAGGGACAGGGAGTTTTCCATGAAATAAGGGTTAAAAATAAAAACCAAAAATTCCTTCAGATATCGTGCCTAGGAGGTCCCCATAGCCTGCCCGTGAAGTGGCGGATTTCTAAAATGTATAGAAACACTTAAAAACAAAAAAATGACGTTTCATATGACGGTTTTCCTTTAATCTATCCATAAACAACTGCTTGGGGCGGCAGTCTGTATGAAAAGAGGAGACATTTTCGTACACGCAAAAAAAGTTTACAGATTTTTTGGGCTAAATTATTGTGAAATATATGCAGGCTTTGGATGAAAGTAACAATATGTGCTTTAAAATTGGTCCTTTAGCATCCCCAACAGTGCCGTCACACCGTAACCCTTCTGAGGATATGAATCTGATACAGGCGTCAGTGGCAGTGCATCCAAATATTGTGCTTTTGGTGCCAGGCCTGCAAGTACTATCATACAGTAACCCCTCTGTGGTATTGTGGAAGAGTGCAGGGGTGGACCATGTGGTCCTATATTGAAAAGATATGATTCTGGTCAAGGCATCAGTGCACCCAGATATTGTGCCTTTAATGCCAGGCCAGCAAGTATCATCATACAGTAACCCCTATGTGGTATTGTGGAAGAATGCAGGGGTGGACCATGTGGTCCTATATTGAAAAGATATGATTCTGGTCAAGGCGTCAGTGCACCCAGATATTGTGCCTTTGGTGCAAGACTGCCAGGCCAGCAAGTATCATCATACAGTAACCCCTCTGTGGTATTGTGGAAGAATGCAGGGGTGGACCTTGCGGTCGGTCCTATATTGAAAAGTTTTTGATCTGGTAATGGGCGTCAGTGCACTCAGATATTGTGCCTTTAATGCCAGGCCAGCAAGTATCATCATACAGTAACCCCTCTGTGGTATTGTGGAAGAATGCAGGGGTGGACCTTTTGCGGTACTATATTGAAAAGTTTTTGATCTGGTAATGGGCGTCAGTGCACCCAGATATTGTGCCTTTAATGCCAGGCCAGCAAGTATCATCATACAGTAACCCTTCTGTGGTATTGTGGAAGAGCGCAGGGGTGGACCCTGCTGTTCAAAAAATTAAAATGATATAAATCTGGCACAGGCATCAGTGCAGCCAAATATTGTGCCATTCATGGCAGCAAGTGCATTCACACCGTACCCCTTTTGTGGTATTCTGGAAGAGTTCAGTGCTGGAGGTTTTGTGCATGCAGAAGACATACCCGATCTATTCCGTTACTTCGGCATCAGGGGATTGATAGCTGCTGATCCAGGACTGATTCATTTTTATAAATGTCAGCCGGTCTACAGTGTCGGTGGACAGACGCACTCTTTTGTCTGTGACAAAACCTCCAGCGGCACTGAACGTCCTTTCGGAAAGCACGCTAGATGGCATATTTGCTAAGTTCTGGCCAGTGATCCAATCTCAACACCCAGTAAGCCAGTGGATCATCTGCTGGAAAGGTATCCAGGTCTGCCCTTGCCCCTAGGTAGTCCTGCACCATATGGTGACGACGCTGGCATTGGGTGCCTACATTTGACGTCCCTGGGCGTCGAGGACTAAAAAAATTTAAGAAAGCATCAGTCAAGCGGCCCTGGCCTTCACCACTATTCCTCTGATCACCCGCAGCCTCAGAAGCACGTGTGTCAGCACTTGGTAATCTACCAGTGCCTGGAAAGGTGTTACACAAGTGTCGCTTTAGAGCGTCCTCAAGTTTTTTCATCCTGTGCTCCCTCTGTGCGGGCAGGATGAGCTCTGCAACTTTCCCCTTGTATCGTGGTTCAAGAAGGGTTGCCAACCAGTAATGATCCCTCTCCTTGATAGCACGAATCCTGGGGTCCTTTAGCAGGCTTTGCATCATTAGGGAGCCCTTTCAGCGTAGGTTGGAGGTGGCATTAGCTTCCGAGTCTTCCTGATCAATGAGGATGACCGTATCGTGCACTTCCTCCTCCCAGCCACGCACTAGCCCTTCTGTTTCTGGGCACACAAAACCCTCCCTTGAGGAATCCCCACCTTCAATGCCCCCACTACTTAAATATTCCTCCTCCTCCTCCTGTCTGATCTGAGTAGGACCCCCTGGAATGCTGTCTGTGGAAAGACTGGGGCCTTGAGAGCTAGGGAAGGCCTCCACTTCCTCCCGCTGCTCTGCCTCTAGAGCCACATCTATAATTCCCCGCAGAGTGTACTCCAGCAGGAACACTAAAGGAATTGTGTCACTGATGCATGCACTGTCCCTGCTCACCATCCTCGTTGCCTCCTCAAATGGTGACAGTACAGTGCATGCATCCTTGATCATCAGCCACTGCGGGGGGGGGAAACAAGTTGACCTGAACCTGTCCTTGTGCCATACTCACACAGGTACTCGTTGATGGCCCTCTGCTGCTTGTGCAGACGCTGCAGCATTGTTAATGTCGAGTTCCACCTGGTGGGCATGTCACAGATCAGACGGTTTGTGGGAAGGTGGAACTCTCTTTGAATTTCTGCCAGGCGAACGCTTGCTGGGAATGACCGTCTTAAGTGGCTGCAGACTTTTCTGGCCTGGATGAGAAGCTCTGGCAGCCCTGGGTACTTGGTTAGGAAACGCTGTACCACCAGATTTAGGACGTGTGCTAGGCATGGTAAATGCGTCAATTTACCCTTGCGTAGGGCGGAGAGAAGGTTGCTGCCATTATCGCAGATGATCATTCCCAGCTCAAGCTGGCGTGGTGTTAACCATCTCTGCACCTGCCCCTGCAGAGCTGACACAATTTCTGACCCAGTGTGGCTCCTGTCCCCTAAACAAACCAGCTCAAGCACAGTATGGCATCTTTTTGCTTGAGCCATTGCGTAGACCCTGTCAGCCATCGGTTTAACTGCCACTTCGCCAGAGACAGAGAAGGAGAAGGAGGAGGAGGAAGAGGTGGTGGTGGTGGAGCAGACAGACCTCATACAAGCAGCTTTCTGGAGGCGTGGTGGATGAACAAGCTCCAGCACAGAGCCCCGTCTTGGATCCCTCTCAGCTGCAATCAGAGTTATCCAGTGTGCCGTGAAGGAAATGTAACGACCCTGTCCATGCTTGCTGGACCACGTGTCTAAAGTCACATGCACCTTGCTGCTGACTGCCTTTCCCAATGACTCGATAACATTGTCTTCCACGTGCTGGTATAGTGCTGGAATGGCCTTGCGTGAAAAGTAATGGCGTTTTGGAACCTGCCACTGTGGTACAGCACATTCAGCAAATTCACGGAAGGGAGCAGAGTCCACCAGCTGGAAAGACAGCAGCTGCAATGCGAGTAATTTTGCTAAGCTGGCATTTAGACGCTGTGCTTGGGGATGGTTGGGACTATATTTTTTCTTTCGCTGCAGCAGCTGCGGCAACGTAATCTGACTGCGTAAATCTTCAGCTTCTGGGATGATGTCACATTGTGAGGAAGGACATTACTGTAGCATCATCCCTGTCGGTGGAGGTTGTAGGCAATGACATGGGAAGGACATACAGTGGGGGTAGAGACAGATGAGGAGGAGGAGGACCTACGCAAAGTTTTGCGCCAACGGGATGTGTGGCACTTATTCATATGTCGCTTCAAGCATGTGGTACCCAAGTGTCCAGTATCTTTCCCACGCATAAGCCTCATCTGACATAGATTCCAAATAGCAACGCTGCGCTCTACTGCACATTTCTTAAAGAACTCCCAGACAACAGAGTTCCTGCATGTGTTCTTTGAGACAACAGCACTCTGCACCGGAGCAGCTCTGACATGTGATGCCTTGGACTGGCTAGTGCTACGGTTGGTCACAGAGGATGTTGTGCCTTGTGTTTGCTGTGCCTGCTCCTCCCCCTCTTCCTCACTTAATTCCTCTGTTTGATCTGGCACCCAGGTGGAGTCAGTGACCTCATCACCCCCTATCTCCTCGTCACTGGAGCCAACTTGGCAGTATGCTGCAGCTGCTGGGGCAACATGAGTGCCAGTTATTTGTGTGTCATCACTGGCACCCCCTTCCTCTAGGTTGATTATACTCCCTTCCTCAACCTCAGAGATTAAATCAGAGCACTGTACTTGCTGCGCATCCTCAAGCAGCATGTCATTGTAGTCAAACAATTCAGCTGACTCCTCCGTGTGTGATAGCGAGGCTACGGCAGGAGTAGCTGTGGACATGGAGGCTGCATTAGATGCTTTGGCAGCTGAGGTGGACTGTAAAGCAATAGAAGCTTGGCTGGCAGAGGACTCGGAAGATGAGGATGGCCTGGTTAGCCTATCCACCAAGTCCTCTGTATGTTGCTGCTGCTTAAGACGGCCAGCACCAGTTAGAAAGGACAAGCGTGCCCCTGCAGAGGATGCACCACGTCCACCACGACAAGAGGCACAGCCTCCCGACACAGGGGCTGCTTGCCCTCTTATCTGTGTCTGGGAGCGTCTGCCTGTCCTTTTTGTTCTTTCAGACATGGTGAGTGATATATAGATTAATATATACAGAACTCTGATTCAACTCTGGTATAAAGATTTAAAGAACTCTGGTAAAGCTCAGTGAGACACACTGATAGCTGGCAGCCAGTGACAAGAGACAGATCACCTCAATTCACAAATGTTTTGTAGAAATTAGTGAGCCCCGAAATACAGCGTGGTACTGGATGTGTGACGAGACACAGATCACCTCAATTCCCAAATGTTTTGTAGAAATTAGTGAGCCCCAAAATAATGCGTGGTACTGGTTGTGTGACAAGAGACAGATCACCTCAATTCACAAATGTTTTTTAGAAATTTGTGACCCCCAAAATACTTGCTGGCAGTGACCAGACACAGATCACCTCAATTCCCAAATGTTTTGTAGAAATTTGTGACCCCCAAAATACTGCGCGGTACTGGCTGTGTGACAAGACACAGATCACCTCAATTCACAAATGTTTTAAAGAAATTAGTGAGCCCCAAAAAGATTTGCTGGCACAGTGACAAGACCCAGAAGATCACCTCAATTCACAAATGTTTTAAAGAAAGTTGTAAACCCCAAAAAAACTTGCTGGCACAGTGACAAGACACACATCACCTAAATTCCCTGATATTTGGTAGAAATGAGACCCCCCCAGACCCCCCCAGTAGCATGGCAGACCGGCAGTAACAAGACACAACTATCTCCTTTGAAATCTCCTCTGAAATGCGTGCAGAATCGGCGCGTGGAAACCTTATATAGTGTGCTGCGGGACTTAGCTCTGTGAGCCCATGATTGGGAAAAATTTGCCCAATCAGGACTCTGAGCGGTGATTGGCATAGTGTTGAACCAGTCTTGCACCAGACCTGTGGTCAGGTGCAAGGCTGTAGCCAATTACGAGCTTCAGGCCAGTGGGAAAATGCACTGTGGTCCATTGTGGTCGAACATGCGGCGAACACCCGGAAATGTTCGGTGTTCGCGATCTCATCGAAAAAGGCCAAGTTCGGGTCGAACCCCGAACCATCCGAACCCGAACCGCTCATTCCTACTCATCACTTGGACCATCAATATCACTGTGTCCCAGTGTTTTATATCTTAAGCCTAGTTACGTGATGACAGTCGAATCTTGATTGCCTATGTAACTTTGTAGTGTGATAATAGAATCTGTTGATTTATCCATCTATTTACTATTCAGTTTGTTGGCGGTCTTTCACTATGTATGCAGCGGTGGATGTATCATGGGTTGTTATAGCAACAGTAGGTTTTTGCTACTGATTGGTTTGACATCTTGTTAATCAATCCATGAGGCATCCAATTGTGCTACAAGGTTTTGACTACCTAATGAATGGGGTGGCATATTGATAATCAAGCTCAAATTGCTGGGACTATCAATTATACTGCGTCCCAGTTTTTATACTCAAGCCTTGTTATGTTGCGACAGATGAGTGCCGATTTCCCAAATAACTTTTAAATGTGCTAATTGTACCGATTGATTTATTCATCTATTTATTATTTAGCTCGTCACCAGCTTACTATCATGTATGAAGCAACATATGTATCACGGATCGTCATAGCAACAGTTACAGGGTTATTCAGAGAATCAAAGTCACCGCACGTTCAGTGACGTTTCGTTCTCCAATTCGGTGCGATTTGGCAATCCCATTTCGGCGACCCTGCGGTGTATTCAGCGAGCACCACAGGGCCGTCGTAGTGCAGGGAAAAGCCACCACAAACCCGCCGAACACTCACTGCAAAAACCCGGCGAATGCATACCTAAACCCACAAAAACATCTGGATTAACCCCTTCCGAATACGCCGGAGAAACCTGAGCAGCCGCCGATCACAGCGTAGAGCAGCCGACACCACTGGAAAAAGCCGACACCGCAGACGAATGGAATGAAAAAAAACAAAACAGTCCGCTTGAATGTTTGGAAAGTGAAACACTGTTTGCAAATAAAGTACAGAATGAAAATGTCTGAAATTTACATATAAGGAACAAAGAATGATAATAAAAAGGGTTGTTACAGAAAAAAGAAAAAACTATTTAAAAAACAAAACCAAAACAAATTCACAAAAAGATGCCTAAAAGATCCTAAAAAATCTATACATAAAGAGACGTTTTACTGCAGAACATTATATGAACGGCTTATTAGATATTGAATTAAAACGGGAATATTTTTAACATTGAAGCCTATGGGATTCGCCTGAATAAACCTGTCGAATGAAACCACCGCTTTTTATTGGAAACGCGTTTTGGTATTCTGTATATTTTATTAGTAATAAAATCTGCCTTATTTTACACCTATCCTGGGTCCTGGATGCTTATATTCGCCGAGGAGGTGGCTGAGGCTGATAGGTGATCTGGTGCACCTTCTGAAGTCACCGGCTGCCTACAAATCTGGTGTCTGATCGATAAGACACCAGCAAATGTGAGTACGACATTCTTCTCCTTTGTTTACACTCCATTTTATACAATATTGCTCTATGTGAGTCATTTTATATTTTGAGGGACACGGAGGATGGTAACCCTGTAAGGAAACCACACTTCTGAGTCACAGGGTGCAGCAGAAGGAACCACTAACAGGACAAGAAGCGCCAGCTCCAGCACATCTTTCTTTTATACTGACTTACAAGGTGGAAAAGGGATATACCACCAAGTGGTCTGGAGAGGCAGCTGACTCCACAAATACGAGATACTGTATTACTTTTATTTATCATTCTTCCCTGCACTGATTATTAAGACTTTCACAATCATTAAGACTTTTACAACCTGGAGTATACAGAATAAGACTGTAAATGTCACATTACTTTTTTTTATCCTAGATTGTTTTATCCTATTTGCACTATTTTACTTGCATTGCATTTTATTTGATTGTATTGAGGTTGTTTATTTGCCATCACCACCGGGTGGCGCCAGTGGCACAGATTATCACCATTTTTACATTGGTTCTGGCTATACGGTTTGTAACGAATGAAACCACCGAACAGCAGGGCAATTTGGCAACTTTTCACTGCTGGATTTTGTTCTCTGGATAGACAAAGCATTGCTTCTCTATGGGGATTTCACTGCCCTTGAACAGGCACCGTAAGTGCAGGCAATTCGCCAAGATTTGGCGAACTGTCTACTCTCTGACTAGCCAAATGGCCAGGAAAGTTAACCGTACACTGAATTTCAGTGTTCGGTTACCTTTCGGCCACAATTTGGATCTCTTTGTATAACCCTGTTAGTCTTTTGCTATTGATTGGGTTGACTTTCTTGCAATCAACCCATGAAGCAACTAATTATGCGTCAAAGGTTTTCATTGGCTAATGAATGGGGCGGTATCTTGATTCACAAGTTTAAATGGCACACTATCTTCCATATTCTTTCAGAGCACTCCTGACGAGCCTAGCAGAGCGAAACGCACGACGGGTGCGTGGACAGTAGGGAACCTCCGTCCCAACCTTCATCCTAGCAGTAGATAGAATTGATCATTCTGTTAAAAGTCATGATATTGGCTCTCTTTGATATCGATGTCTTAATGATGCAATATCCATATCGTAATTTGGTCTTAAAAAGGACAAATTTTCATAAATTTTGTTAGTTTAAACTGCTTGCTTCTCCTAGTGGGGAGAAGCGTGATTTGTGTTTCTGCTGGGTCTAATATAAAAATACTCCCTCTTTTTGTGCTTCTATATAGGGATGGGCCGAACACCCCATGTTCGGTTCGAACTCGAACGTAATGCAAGTCAATGGGGGGGTCGAACGTTCGAAAATTAAGGTCCCCTCCAAGAGGGCATATATGCAAGATATTGGCCATAAAAGGTGTATGGGGGTCTGGGTACTGCCCTGGGGGACAGGAAACAATTATTTTTTTAAAAAAAACAAACAAACATTTTTAACCCTTCCACTGCTGAGTGCTGAGCCATTTCACCACTGTGCGCTGAGCAAATTTTTAACGCTTTTGCTCATGTTTAAACGCGATTTGAAGCCATGGGAAATGTTTGACCAACGAGTGGGAAATGTTTGACCAACAACGAGTGGGAACTGTTTTACCAACACACAGGACAGGGTGTACCTGAAATAGGCCAGACGGTATACAAGGACGCATTCTAACACAAGCCCAAATCGATCAGTGTTAGAGTGGTCAGGAATAGCCAAAACGGTACACAAGGGGTATCTATCATATAAGACAAAAATCGACCAGATTTAGAGTGGTCAAGGAATAGCCAAGGACTGGTGCACGGGGGTGGTTCTCATACAAAATTTGCCCAATCAGGACTCTGAGCCGTGATTGGCATAGTCTTGCACCTGTCTTGCACCTAAACTGTGGTCAGGTGCAGGCTGTAGCCAATTACAAGCTTCAGGCCAGTGGAAAAAGTGCATTGTGGTCCATTGTGGTGCATTGTGGGCGAACATGCGGCGAACACGCGGAAATGTTCAGAGTTCGCGAACATCCAAAAGGGCGATGTTCGAATCGAACTCCGAACACATCGAACTGAACAGCTCATCCCTAATTCCTGCTAAAACACCTATGAAGCATATAGATTAAAGGCTATATCAAACCAAGAGGTTGCTACAGAATAAGGTGCCATAATCATCTCTAGGCCTGTGTTCTAGATTGACTAGCTATTATGACTTGCTATTACAAGGCCGGCAAAATCTGAGCCGCCACATTGGCCTCATGGTCAACATACTGTATTTTTGGGTCTCCTAGACTTTATACAGAAAGCTTCATTTATTCATACACAAAAGCAATCAATTTTACTTCTTTCTGAAACCAGGTATAAATCTTAATAACAAATGTATAAATATATGTAGGTAAACACATAAAGGTGAGGGTGACTTGGAAAAGGTAAGGGTTAATTGGTAATGTTAGATATAAGAAACTATGGGATATTTTGGGGCTTTGTCAGAATTAGATAGGCCTGATTTGTGAAGGAACAAGCCTCTCTAAATTACTGAGGTTTAGGAACATTTTGGAAGACTTTCAGCATAGAGAGTCCAGTATGGCGTGAGAAGGAGTTCCATAAGTATGACGCTGCTTAGGAGAGTTCCTTATGCAATAGTCAGGGTCAGGGCCGCCATCAGGGCATTACGCCCAATACTGCCGTAAGGGGCCCGGGCCCGGTGGGGGCCCGGGCCGCCGGGGCCTGGGGGGAGGATCCCGGGCCCCCGACGGCAGCGGCGTCGCCCTTTAACAGCTCCGGTATCGGACTCGATGAGTCCGAATCCGGAGCTGTGTCCCTGCTGCTGCTGCAGGAGCCGGAGGAGACTGAGACACTGTGTCTCCTCCGGCTCCTGGCAGCTTCACTTCCTGGGTGGGCGGGGCCAAGCAGCGTGTGAGGGGCCTCCCAAGCACGTTGCTTTGGCTCCGCCCCTCCACTCAGTGAAGCTGCGCACCGGAGCTGGAGGGGCTGGGAAGAAGACCAGAAGAAAAGAAGAGAAGATTAAAGAAAAGGTGAAGAAAAGAAGAGCTGAAGACAGAAGAAAAGAAGATAGAAGACAGCGAGTGGTGAGCCAGGGCCCAGACCCTAAGACCCAGGGCCCAGACCCCAGGCCAGGACCCAGACCCCAAGGCCCAGACCCCTAGGCCCAAACCCAGGGCCCAGACCCCTAGGCCCAGACCTCTAGGCTCAGACCCAGGGCCCAGACCCAGGACCCAGACCTCTAGGCCCAGACCCCAAGACCCAGACCCAGGGCAAATGCCCAGGGCCCAGACCCCAAGACCCAGGGCCCAGACCCTATGGCCCAGACCCAGGGCAAAGGCCCAGGGCCCAGACCCAGGGCCCAAACCCATGGCCCAGACCCCCAAGGCCCAGGACCCAGACCCTTAGGCCCAGACCCGGGCCCAGACCCGAGGCCCAGACCCCTAGGCCCAACCCAGGGCCCAGACCCCAAGGCCCAGGACCCGACCTTAGGCCCAGACCCCTAGGCCCAAACCCAGGGCCCAGACCCCAAGGCCCAGAGCCCAGACCCCTAAGCCCAAACCCAGGGCCCAGACCCCTGGGCCCAGACCCAAGGCCCAGACACTAGGGCCCAGGGCCCAAACCCCAGGGCCCAGACCCCAAGGCCCAGACCCTGGGCCCAGACCCAGGGCCCAGACCCCTAGGCCCAAACCCAGGACCCAAGGCCCAGACCCTGGGCCCAGACCCTGGGCCCAGACCCCCTAGGCCCAAACCCAGGGCCCAGACCCTAAGGCCCAAACCCAGGGCCCAGACCCAAGGCCCAAACCCAGGGCTCAGACCCTAGGGCCCAGACCCTAAGACCCAGGGCCCAGACCCCTAGGCCCAAACCCAGGACCCAAGGCCCAGACCCTGGGCCCAGACCCCCTAGGCCCAGACCCCCTAGGCCCAAACCCAGGGCCCAGACCCTAAGGCCCAGACCCCCTAGGCCCAGACCCCTAGGCCCAGAGCCCAGGCACTAGGGCCAGACCCCAAGGCCCAGACCCCCTAGGCCCAAACCCAGGCCCAGGGCCCAGACCCCTAGGCCCAAACCCAGACCCCAAGGCCCAGACCCTGGGCCCAGACCCCCTAGACCCAAACCCAGGGCCCAGACCCCTAAGCCAGGGCCCAGACCCTAAGGCCCAGACCCAGGGCCCAGACCCCCTAGGCCCAGACCCAGGGCCCAGACCCCCTAGGCCCAAACCCAGGCCCAGACCCCCTAGCCCAAACCCAGGCCCAGACCCTAGGGTCCAGACCCTAAGACCCAGGGCCCAGACCCCTAGGCCCAAATCCAGGGCCCAGACCCCTAGGCCCAAACCCAGGGCCCAGACCCCAAAGCCCAAATACAGACCCAGGGCCCAGACCCTAGGGTCCAGACCCCATACCCAGGGCCCAGACCCCAAGGCCCAGACCCCCTAGGCCCAAACCCAGGGCCCAGACCTAAAGGCCCAGACCCAGGGCCAGACCCCCTAGGCCCAAACCCAGACCCTAGGGCCCAGACCCTAAGACCCAGGGCCCAGACCCCTAGGCCCAAACCCAGGGCCCAGACCCAGGCACTAGGGCCCAGACCCTGGGCCCAGACCCCCTAGGCCCAAACCCAGGGCCCAGACCCAGGGCCCAGACCCCTAGGCCCAAACCCAGGACCCAAGGCCCAGACCCCAAGGCCCAGACCCTAAGGCCCAGACCCCCTAGGCCCAGACCCAGGGCCAGACCCCCTAGGCCCAAACCCAGGGCCCAGACCCCCTAGGCCCCAAACCGGCCCAGACCCCCTAAGGCCCAGACCCTAGGGTCCAGACCCTAAGACCAGGGCCCAGACCCCTAGGCCCAAACCCTGGGCCCAGACCCTGGGCCCAGACCCCTAGGCCAAACCCAGGGCCCAGACCCTAAGGCCCAGACCCAGGGCCCAGACCCCCTAGGCCCAAACCCAGACCCTAGGGCCCAGACCCTAAGACCCAGGGCCCAGACCCCTAGGCCCCAAACCAGGGCCCAGACCCAGCACTAGGGCCCAGACCCTGGGCCCAGACCCCCTAGGCCCAAACCCAGGGCCCAGACCCAGGGCCCAGACCCCTAGGCCCAAACCCAGGACCCAGGCCCAGACCCTAAGGCCCAGACCCCTAGGCCCAGACCCAGGGCCCAGACCCCCTAGGCCCAAACCCAGGGCCCAGACCCCCTAGGCCCAAACCCAGGGCCCAGACCCCCTAGGCCCAGACCCTAGGGTCCAGACCCTAAGACCCAGGGCCCAGACCCCTAGGCCCAAACCCTGGGCCAGACCCTGGGCCAGACCCCTAGGCCAAACCCAGGGCCGACCCAGGCCCAGACCCAGGCCCAGACCCCAAAGCCCAAATACAGACCCAGGGCCCAGACCCTAGGGTCCAGACCCCATACCCAGGGCCCAGACCCAGGGCCAAGACCCAGGGCCAAGGCCCAGACCCAGGGCCAAGGCCCAGACCCAGGGCCCAGACCCTAGGACCCAGACCCCAGGGACCAGACCCAGAGACCAGGGCCCAGGCTAGACCCCAGGGAACAGACCCAGGGCCCAGGCCCAGACCCAGACCCAAAGGCCATCATACACAGCCCGTTTCTGTGAGATTTATTGCTGTGGATTCTGTGATATGTTCAGACACACCGCTCATTACTGTGAGTTTTATTGCTGTGGATACTGTGATAAGCTAATACACACTGCACATTACTGGGAGTTTTATTGCTGTGGTGCTATGTTATGTCCTTTTTTTTTTTGAAGGGGGAGAAAAGCTGTTAGAGGTTGAGGGGGGGCCCTGGGGGGCCCCATCGTGAGGTTTAGTAAGGGGCCCCATCATTTCTGATGGCTGCCCTGGTCAGGGTTGTTGGTATGAGGTGATGATCAGATTTCAGATCAGTTGTAGAATGGAGCCTGCTAATAAAGGTATGATCTGTAGGCATGGACATCTTTAAATAGTCCTTTGTATTATAATATCCAGTTAATTTGTATAATTAATATCCAGTATTTTTAAAGAAATTCTAAATGATACAGAAACCTGTGTAAAAATTGACAAAAGGATGTGGAGTGATAAGTGCAGGTTATGGATTAAATGAAAACTCACCTTCCAGATCAACCCAAACTGATCCCAAGTATTTATGAGCCCATGCTTGTGCTCTGGCCCTATTTCCATGATCGCTCCCCCTCCTGAGCCACTTTGTAGGTCTAGTCCATTCCAGGCACAAATCATTACATTGCAGTAAAATGTGAGCAATTTATGGGCTGTGTTGGCCAAACTAAACACTACGACTAGCAACAACTGTTGGGATGCATCTTATGGTGAGGAAACCATTTTTATCTAAGTTAATGTATGTTAATTCCATTTTGTTTTGTTACTTTGGCGTGGTGCAAATCAAAAACTGATATGCAGAATTCATAGCTTGTTTGGGACAATTATGTAAAAGTTGCTTGCATCAATTCTACTTGGAATGGGCGTCTACTTTTGGATTGCAGATGTCCTTGTTTATCCATCAATGAGCACAATGCATGCATTCCGTAGGAGTTCCTGTTTTCTCACAAAAAATCGTACTGGTATTGGTATTTGCTTAAGTCTACTTGGTATGGGACCGGGCTTATGGTTTATGTTCAGAAACTTTGAAGTTGACAATGTGGCTAGTTTTTAGTGGACTTGAATGCTTTTCAGTACTTTTGAATTGTAGGAACCATATAGGCTTATTTTAGTGCTTTTGTTGCAGTAACACAAAGCAAATTTCATTTTGTGTCTTTGACCCTTACTCCAATTTGGGTGGCATGTAGCTCAGATCGCACCTCCCTCCGCGTGTGGATTCCAAAACTTATGAAACAGAGATTGAAGCGCCACTATGCTGCCACCGTTCATTGTAAATTTGGGGGTTTTCAAGTAGCAATTCACTATGAAAAACTCACAGCTCAATCATCATCACAATTTCAAGGTTGAGTGATTCTAGGCCATTAAGTGTGAATCAAAGGCATGCCTATCCAATCATATCTTGATCACATTGTCAAAAAGACAAATGCAATAACCTCTTGCACAGTATTCATCCATGAAATTCTACTAATTAAAATGTTTTGACCATGAATGAATAGGAAGCTAACAACAATTTGCCCAAATACTCCTACAACATATTTTAAACATGGTTGCACATGAGTTACTGAAAGTTACTTCAAAGAAAAAATATAAATCACATGTTCTTTATCTATATAGATGTAGAAGATTTCGGTGAGATTGCTTGAGTCCTCACTTGAAAATATAATATAAATATTCATTTTTTTTCTCCTAAAATGGGAAAGCAAAGGAGAAAAACCTGCGCCTGCAGGTTTCTCCTTTGCGTCCCCGTTTTAGCATGATATTACGTTGCAGGTGCCAGAGAAGTTGCCTGCATCGTAATCGGGCACTAAGCCTCAGGATGCGTATGGCAGCGCTAGAGTCCGCCATTGAGGCAGACCATGCCGGTCACATGATCTGCCGGATCTCACCTTGCGAGATCCGGGAGGTCAGCGTAGTGATCCGCAAAGAGAGACTGGGGGACTTTTTCCCTCAGTCTCTCCCTGCTCCCAGCGGACAGAGGAGGCAGTTGGAGCCACGGTCCTCGCCGTGGGATTAGAGGTGAGTATCAGAAATTTTTTGGAGGGCATTCTGGCTGGTGCTGATGGATTCTGCAGGAGCGGAATCCGTTAGCACCAGGTCGAGACTGTGGTTAACTTTCGTGTAACCGCAGATGGATGGTAATTAGTATTAGGACTTTGTAATCCTAACACTAACACTTTGCGATCCCCATGTTAGGCATAGGGAGCGCAAAGTACAGTAAGCTTGCGCTTAAAAGTGCAAGATTCCAATCGCTAATGGGTTTTTTAACCCGTTAGCATTTGGATGGTAATATGGTGCGCCCGTGCTAGCTCCACCAGGGCTAATGCTAATGCTCACACAGGTGAGCGATAACGTTAGCGATAGGAATGTAATGGTACCCAAGATCTTTTGAAAGTTCCTACATATTTTTTAATAAAAGATTAGAAAATATAGACTTGGTACAAACTTTGCACATATTTAAAATTTAGAATCCTAATATAATGTGTGTCATGGTGAGATATAACCATACTAAATAGGAGGATGGTCAGACAAGCCATGGTACACAATAATGATAAAACATACATCCCATCCCGACCACTTCACTCTGGCAATGATCTGACGTTATCGTCTCCTCGGACCCACACCCCCAACTCTCACCTTCAGGACTTCCCCTGAGCTTCCCCCTTTCTATGGAACTCCCTATCCCGCACCATCAGACGCTCCCCATCTCTCCAGTCCTTCAAGAAGTCTCTAAAAACACATTACTTTAGAGAAGCCTATCATCTCACTCCCTAATCCCCCTGTTCATTTCTTACTCCATCTTCGCACCCAGCCCAAATACACCCCGCTATTTCATATTCTCTATTTACCCTCACCTAGTGTATCACCCCTCTCCTCTTAGATTGTAAGCTCTCGAGCAGGGTCCTCTCTCCTACTGTTCTGTGTGTTTAACTTGTCTGTATATTTGTTATTCTGTCTTCTATTGTACAGCGCTACGGAACTTGTTAGCTCTTTATAAAAACTTGTAACTGTAGCTGTAGGTATTATAGCCATAGCCATTCTATGTTTACTGATAGCACCTTCAAAATTTGCACCATTCACAAAACAATCTAGGCCCCTCTTCTGATGTAGTCAGTAACAGGCAGTCGCTAAAGATTAAAACTCATTGTTACCAGCTTTATTTCAAACTCTATTATAATGGAGGCATTGTATTAGGTAGAGGTAACAGCAGCAGGGGTGGATCCAGACACAAGTTTTAGGAGGGGCACTCTATCAATTTTGTCTAAGAGCTGGTGTTTGGTTTGTAATGTCAGCAGCATTGTTCACTTTATAAGTTAAAAGTGGACAATGTCACTGCCTTAGAACTTTTTTTTTTACTTACAATGTTTATACTTTACAGTTCACATGGTCATATTTGTTATCATTGGAAAGGTCAGACCTTGACCTGCCCAATGTCCACTCATTTTGACATGTGTGGTGGATTGAAAGGGGATACAGGGGTCCTAAGGATAATAATGCACTGCATCATCTCGACACTTTCTCCCACTGTAGGAAATGAGAAAGTGAGTTAATGTAGGACCATCATCTGCTTTATAATTGAAAAGCTGACATTGCTGCTGCTTTAGAACAAAAAAAGGCATTTTTTAAATTGTAATTTTTCTAAATCTTTTTAACATTTTGAAAGTTTTGTTTATGGTCATGTTTGGTATCATTGGAAAGGCCACACTCTCTCTTTGACACCTCACTTGACCTTATGGAGTTTCAGTCATCTGAGATACAGGGGTACAAATAATGAAGAATCAGTGTGCATCAGAATTCATAGCAGATGGTATTTAGTGAAGTGATAGGAGTAAGCAATGATATACAATGAATGCTAATTAGAGGTTGCATGTATGTGTGTTCTTGAAAACTGGGGAAGTAATGGACAGTGGGGTGCTGTTGATTCTCTCTTTATATTGAAAGAAAAAAAAAAGAAAAATAAAGAGTTATTAGTTCTTACAATTAAGTTTCTCTTCAATTCCAACATCCAAACTTTTCTCTATGCCCCCCCCAACAAACTCTTAGAAGGGCATCAATTTCCAAATGATACAAAATTCAAATGGCAGACTCTGTAAATATCAATTGTGTTTTAGTCCTCTGTAGACATCTGTTTAATGAAAACATTTTTTTTCATTGTTTCCTGTCCCCCAGGGCAGTACCCGGACCCCCATATACCTTTTATGGCCAATATCTTGCATATATGCCCTCTTGGAGGGGACCTTAATTTTCGAACGTTCGACCTCCATTGACTTTAATGGTGTTTGAGTTCACGGTCAAATTTTTTCGGGTGTTCGAATTCGAATGCATATCGAACATGGGGTTGTTCGGCCCTTCACTACTCAGGACTGATACACCGAAAATAAAAATTATCTTTTTAATAACGCCTGTTCTGCAGTTCTAGGACTTTCGGAAGTGGAGATAATGGAGCCTCATGACACCTACTAATTTCATAGTCTACCAAGTATTTCTGGGGTTAAGAAATTTGGTGATGTCACTACATGCTTACACAATTATGCCACCAGTCAATTGGTGATCCTGGATGTTGGTGACAGTCTGCACTCTGCTTCCCCATGGAAGAAGATGTCATTTAGTTTGGGCTTTTGATGGTAAGTATATGTGGCAAAGGATATCAAGGAAATGCCACCCACATTCAAGAGAATGTGTGTGTCTTTTGTATTCTTGTAGGGAAAGTGCAGAAATCTTGAGACTATAAAGGTCAGTCTTGGTGTATTTTCTCGTGCTTTGGATGTACTTCTGTGATGGCATATGTTGTGCCTTAGACACTTTTTGACCGAGGTTAATATTAAGACCTGTGTCTCCTACACGTTTCCAAGGTGTCCTCTCCTATCAAGCAGTCAGGGCCCTATCACCTGGTGAGAACTATCACTTATTTTCTTGTGCTTTGGATCACTGGATGCATGCCTGTATATGCGGCGGCATAGCAGCAATTATAGCAATGGCTTTGTATTATTGACGTGCATCTGTGATGGCATATGTTGTGCCTTAGACACTTTTTGACCGAGGATAATATTAAGACCTATGTCTCCTATCAAGATTGATCAAGAATTTCACCATATGTCTTTTGTCTTTTTGATTTTATAATTTTCTGGTGTTCACAATGAATGTCTCTTATTTATACCAATAAAGTATTTACTGATTTTTCCGGCATTCCTGTTCTTTGAGGTGTATCCCTTAGTCAGGGGTCCCTCATTTTTTGTTTTCTTGTTTAGTTTTATAATGGTTGAAAGTTTATTCCTTTAGAACAGGTCTGGTCCCTCAGATTTAAGGTACGAGAGAGGTGACTACAGTGGTTCAGGGTGACATGTGGTTGTTTAGAAGTATGAACACATCCAGCAAATAGCCCTCACATTCTGCATTATTAAAATCCTCCCAGGTGGTCATATCATCCATGTTTTGAGGCATACATATATTAAGGCTTATGGGCATTGCATGATAAATGCCACCCAACAGCATGTAGAATCACCACAATGCATTTAATAAATCCAAACGTAAGGCCAGGTGAGTGACAATAATTTTCCTGCTGCAGCATATACAGTTGTGTTCAAAATTATTCAACCCCCACTGAAATTGAGTGTTTTGGCCAGTTTGACATTGATTTTGATCATTCAGTCATCTTGCTTACAATTAATCAAAGAGGCACGTGTAGGTCAGACAAATATAACATATCATTTATAATGAAAAGACCACAAATGTCTTTTCTGTGCTCACATCATTATCAGTTTTATTCAACCCCCAAGTGACATTCAATCTTAGTACTTTGTACAACATCCTTTTACAGTTATAACAGCTTTTAAACGTGAAGCATAGCTTGACACAAGTGTCTTGCAGAGATCTACGGGTATCTTCGCCCATTCGTCATGGGCAAAAGCCTCCAGTTCAGTCACATTCTTAGGCTTGCGCACTGCAACTGCTTTCTTTAAGTCCCACCAGAGGTTCTCAATCGGATTTAAGTCAGGTGACTGCGATGGCCACTCCAAAATGTTCCAGCCTTTAATCTGCAACCATGCTCTAGTGGACTTGGAGGTATGCTTGGGATCATTGTCCTGTTGAAAGGTCCAACGTCTCCCAAGGCTCAGGTTTGTGACGGACTGCATCACATTGTCATCCAGTAACTCCTGGTACTGAAGAGAATTCATGGTACCTTGCACACGTTGAAGCTTCCCTGTACCTGCAGAAGCAAAACAGCCCCAAAGCATGATTGACCCCCCCCCCCCCGCCATGCTTCACAGTAGGCAAGGTGTTCTTTTCTTCATAGGCCTTGTTCTTCCTCCTCCAAACATAGCGTTGATCCATGGGCCCAAACAGTTCTAATTTTGTTTCATCAGTCCACAGAACACTATCCCACAACTTCTGTGGTTTGTCCACATGACTTTTGGCATACTGCAGTCGACTCTTCATATTCTTTGGAGACAGAAAGGGGGTGCGCCTGGGAGTTCTGGCATGGAGGCCTTCATTACGCAGTGTGCGCCGTATTGTCTGAGCTGAAACTTCAGTACCCACATCTGACAAATCTTTTCTCCGTTCCTCAGCAGTCACACGGGGACTTTTCTCCACTCTACGCTTCAGGTAGCGCACAGCAGTCGAAGTCAGCATCTTCTTTCTGCCACGACCAGGTAGCGATTTAACAGTGCCCTTTGCCTTGAATTTGCGAATGATGCTTCCTATGGTCTCTCTTGGTATGTTTAACATCTTTGCAATCTTCTTATAGCCATTGCCCTTCCTGTGAAGAGTAATCACCTCTTCTCTTGTCTTCCTGGACCATTCTCTTGACTTCACCATGTTTGTAACCACACCAGTAAATGTCTAGAAGGAGCTGAGTATCACAGTCATTTTAAAGCTGCCTAATTGGTGCTTATTATGCTTTATTGCTGCTCCGTGACATCCACAGGTGTTTTCAATACCTGACTGAAAACACTTGAATGAACCTCTGTTCTTCAGAGTGGTAGTCTTTAAGGGGTTGAATAATTGTGTCAATGAAGAATTCACAAAAGAAACATTTACTACTGTATTACAAAACCAATTGATGTCATTTTAGTTTCATATGGTTCTTTAAAAAGTCCTTGTAGGATTTCATTCTGAATACAATTACAAATGTACACTAAATTCCCTAAAACCCTTTACAGCATTGGGGGTTGAATAATTTTGAACACAACTGTATGTAATATATGCATAAATAATACATATTTCAGGGCAAGACTTATCTGTGTGTCGCTTTAAACATGGGCCACATGGTCACCCTAATAATCGACCGCTTACATACTATGAATAACAGCCAGCATAAAATGTTCAGAATTAGACAATATATTAGAATTAGGATATATGTGGATAAAGGATACATACAGTCAGGTCCAGAAATATTGGGACATCGACACAATTCTAACATCTTTGGCTCTATACACCACCACAATGGAGTTGGAATGAAACAAACACAATGTGCTTTAACTGCAGACTGTCAGCTTTAATTTGAGGGTATGTACATCCAACTCAGGTGAACGGTGTAGGACTTACAGCAGTTTGCAGATGTGCCTCCCACTTGTTAAGGGACCAAAAGTAATGGGACAGAATAATAATCATAAATCAAACTTACCCTTCTTAATACTTGGTTGCAAATCCTTTGCAGTCAATCACAGCCTGAAGTCTGGAACGCATAGACATCACCAGACGCTGGGTTTCATCCCTGCTGATGCTCTGCCAGGCCTCTACTGCAACTGTCTTCAGTTCCTGCTTGTTCTTGGGGCATTTTCCCTTCAGTTTTGTCTTCAGCAAGTGAAATGCATGCTCAATGGGATTCAGGTCAGGTGATTGACTTGGCCATTGCATAACATTCCACTTCTGTCCCTTCAAAAACTCTTTGGTTGCTTTTGCAGTATGCTTTGAGTCATTGTCCATCTGCACTGTGGAAGCGCCGTCCAATGAGTTCTGCAGCATTTGGCTGAATGTGAGCAGATAATATTGCCAGAAACACTTCAGAATTCATCCTGCTGCTTTTGTCAGCAGTCACATCATCAATAAATACAAGAGAACCAGTTCCATTGGCAGCCATACATGCCCATGCCATGACACTACCACCACCATGCTTCACTGATGAGGTGGTATGCTTAGGATCATGAGCAGTTCCTTTCCTTCTCCATACTCTTCTCTTCGCATCACTCTGGTACAAGTTGATCTTGGTCTCATCTGTCCATAGGATCTTGTTCCAGAACTGTGAAGGCTTTGTTAGGTGTTGTTTGGCAAACTCTAATCTGGCCTTCCTGTTTTTGAGGCTCACCAATGGTTTACATCTTGTGGTGAACCCTCTGTATTTACTCTGGTGAAGTCTTCTCTTGATTGTTGACTTTGACACACATACATACTTTGACATAATAATGGCTTGCTTCACTGATAGTGAAGGCTCTTTGGATCTCATCTTGAGAGTTGACAGCAACAGATTCCAAATGCAAATAGCACATTTGAAATGAACTCTGGGCCTTTTATCTGCACATTGTAATTGGGGTAATGAGGGAATATCACACACCTGGCCATGGAACAGCTGAGAAGCCAATTGTCCCATTACCTTTGGTCCCTTAACAAGTGGGAGGCACATCTGCAAACTGCTGTAAGTCCTACACCGTTCACCTGAGTTGGATGTACATACCCTCAAATTAAAGCTGACAGTCTGCAGTTAAAGCACATTGTGTTTGTTTCATTCCAACTCCATTGTGGTGGTGTATAGAGCCAAAGATGTTAGAATTGTGTCGATGTCCCAATATTTCTGGACCTGACTGTATATATCACAATAGAGCCTACTGCAACAGCAGCGACATTGCTGGCCAGATCCATTGCTATGGTGTATGGGGCCAAGAGAACACCTGTGCTGCATTCCTTTCAATTGCCTGTTAATTTGGGCGAGGACCTGTTGTTTGTTTTTTTTGGCATTAGCACCAGGGTTGAGCAGTAGGTAAAATTTTGCGTTTAGCGTCACTCCAGAAATTAGTGAAGGCAGCAAGTGATCTGTTAGTTACAAAACCTAGAGATCGCTAGCGCTCCCCATGTTACAGATAGGACGCGGAAAGTACAGTAAGCTTGCGCTAGGAATCACTAATAGCGGCGCACTAAGTGATGTTTTCCCCATTTTTGTGAGAGGTAAACGAACAGTTGATTGGGCGCTAGACTCAATTAAGCCGGCGCTAACACAAAAACATGCCAATGCTAAGGTTAGCTCACACCAGGTGGTAGTGCTTTTAATGTTTCCAAGAACGTGTTTTTGGGGCTCATAGGCATTCAAGTAACAGAGAAACGGGGGTCTAAATGACCCACTGTTTCTATTTAAAGTAGTAATTTAGTAATGCAGCGTTTGACATAAACCAATGAATACTTATAAACTGTGTAATCTCCAACGATCTTGCTCCCAGCATGATTGATAAGTCAAGCTATGTAAGTACCATTGCCTACATTCTAAGTGAAAAGTAGGAAAAGGGACTGTTGTCTTTTTAGGATTTTTTTTGTTATTTTTATCCTTTTTCGATTGTCCTGTTTGCTATCAATGGAAAGGCCAGATAATGACCTTTGCGGACTTAAAGACCCCCTCCAAATCTAAATTATCTCTAAATTTGACATCAACACACTCTAGGTATTCCCCTGTTTCCTGGGGGAGAAGAGAGAAAACATTTCCTGGGGGAGAAGAGAAACACTGGGATCAATCTGAAGATAAGTATGGAAATGGGTTTTTGGACAAATCCTCTGCACCATGGTGGTCAAAACCTGAACATGTTCCACACGCTTTCTGCAGAGGAGGGGTTAATCTATTGTGCATTTTTTGATTGTACTGACCTTTTTTGCTTATGACGTCTAGTAACATGGTGTCCTATCCTCTAGCAAATTTTTGGCATAAATTTTTCTTCGGTTAGATAAATGATAGAGAAATTCTTTAAATAAGACATTTTCCACAATTCTGTAAACTGCTAAGTCATTACGTTTAGGGAGTGGAAAAGAATGGTGGTAAACTTGTTGTTTAAGGGATTGAGCAGGCCCGACAACAAACTGCAATGTAGAGATTTATTTTCTCTTAATGAGTGAATAGAATAATTTAGGGTTAATAGGATAATGGAGGGTTATTAGTATTTGAAAATACTTTTTATATTTAATATCTTACTTCCTGGGCTTACACAGGTTAAGTAAGGATATGCATGACTTTTTTTTTATGGGTCTTTTTTTTTTCTTTTTGGACAGGCTTTTGTTTCGTTTCGTTTCAGTGATTTGGATCGATTCGGATCGATTCAGATCAAAACGGGTGAATTGGATCAGTTGGTTTAAGTTATTTCGTTTTTTATTGGGTATTTAAGAATGGGAAGTAGCTTATTACTACCAATAGAATGAAAGTTTCTTTACTTATTTATTTAGGATTTTTGTTAGGCATTTTTTGGGTGAAATTTTAGGTTTCCTAACTTTTTTTAAAGAAACAAGGCTTTTTAACTCATAGGTTTCAATGCAGCATATTGTCACGGTGGCAGTACCACCAGGCACGCACCACCCTATCCTTGCCCTCCGATCCTTGGAAGTGGTCGGTCTGTATATATATCCCTATGAATATAACTCGCAGCAAGGTGAGGCCCTGGTTCCTGAGAGAAGCCCCTATATGCAGAGATGCAGTGTAAACTGCAAGGACAGATGAAAGCAACACAGGGTTAACAAAAGACCTCTGTACGGCAATACCAAAGATTCCCTGCACTGAAAGGCCAGTCTTTAGGATAGCCGGATCTAATCTAAAGGAAAGTATTACCTTGAAGCCGTACAGAGTCTTTTGTTGTATACAGATGACAGGGTTACCTGGAAACGGTACAGACAAGGAAAATACTATAGAGTAGTCATATAGAGGAAAGCCAAACGGTCATAACCAGAGAGAGTACGTCATACAGGATACAGGAATAGGAACCAGGAGGGAAGTCAGCCAAGCCAAAATCGGTAACCGGGGAATCAGAATGGAACATAAACAGCAAAACAAAATACAGCAATAGACAGAACTAAATACACAAAAGGAACTGACAAAAACTGGAACAGAAATAACAGAGGCAAAAACTAAACAAGGATGAACAAACGGAGGATAACAGGAACACAGCAAGGAGCTCTCAGGACGCAAGGAGACCAGGCAATGTAAAAATGACCCAGCAATGTCCTATAGGTACATTGCTCTAATATAGTCAGGGGAATCAAGGCAAGGGTAAACAGGTGAGCAGCACACAGAACACCAATTAACCCCTGGGAGGCCACCCAGGAATTGGCAGCAACAGAAACACAAGGGAAAAAACACAATATACAAATACAGAGGGCAGGAAGACAGGTATGCCAGCATGGAACGTGACACATATGAATCCACACACTGCTGGGAAGTGCTTCTCTGCAGTATAATTAATGCAGCATAGGAATCTGCACACTGCGGGGCAGCACTACGGCCATACCAGCCTGAAAGCGCACGATCCCGTCAGATCTCGAATGCAATGAAGGGTAGGGCTTGTTCAATACCAGTGTGGGTGACTGACTAAGAATAGTTTTCTTTATCTGAATTGTCTAGGGATTTTTTCAATTACTGCTTTTATGTGCATCTTTATTTGGATTCATCTAGCGCAAGCTAGTTAATTAGGACAAATAATTTTGATTCATTTTTCATGTTACATTTTTTTATCATTGTGTGTGTAATGACTAGTGCACTGGTCTAATTTTTATTGTCGTGAACTTTAATAAATGTTAAGTTTTAATTCACGTTCTCGTTCTTGCCTTCAATTGGAAGTTTATTTTGTTTATTCCTCTCTACGGGTTATCCCCGATATTGAGAACGTCTGTGGAGATATTGTGTTCTAGAACCCTTGATTCACGTTCGGTGACTTTCCGTTCTCAATTCAGTGCGATTTGGCAATCCCATTTCGGCGACCCTGCGGTGTATTCAGCAAGCACCACAGGGCTGTTGTAGTGTAGGGAAAAGCCACCGCAAACCCGATGAACACTCACCACAAAACTCAGCGAAAGCACACTGAAACCCACAAAAACAGCTGGATTAACCCTGCCGAACACGCCGGAGAAACCCGAGCAGCTGCCGATCACAGCACAGAGTAGCCACCGGAAAAACCCAACACCGCAGACGAATGGAGTGAAAAAAGAAAACGTACGTTTGAATATTTGAAAAGGGAAGCGCTGTTTGGAAAGAAACTACAGAACGAAAATTTCTGAAATTTACATAGACCTTTTTATTATCATTCATTGGATCTTCTGTTACAGAAAAAAGAAAAGACGATTTAAAAAGGAAAAAAATTCGCAAAAAAATCCCGAAAAATGCCTAAAAGATCCTAAAAAAATCTATAAAGAGACTTTTTACTGCAGAATATTATAATCAACGTTTTATAAGATATTGAATTAAAACAGGAATATTTTTAACATTGAAGCCTATGGGATTCGCCTGAATAAATCTGCCGCATGAAACCACTGAACAGCAGGGCAATTCGGAAACTTTTCACTGCTGGTTTTTGTTCTCTGAACAGACGAAGCATTGCTTCTCTATGGGGATCTCACAGCCCTCGAACAGGCACTGTATGTGCAGGCAATTCGCCAAGATTTGGTGAACAGCCTGCTCTCTGAATAGCCGAATGGCCAGGAAAGGTAACCGCACGCTGAATTTCATTGTTCGGTTACCTTTCGCCACAATTCGGATCTCTTTGAATAACCCTGACAATCTATGAGATGTACAAATATTTTGTGAGGTAGGTACATCCATATAATTAGGGTGTCTTGCCCAAGGACAATTGCGGTTGGCGTCTTCTGACTGGGATCAAGTAGTCTTTCCATAATGGTAGAGCAGATTTTGCAGGATGCCATTTGGTATAAAGTCAGCTAGCGAAGTGTTTCAAAAGAAGAATATGGAGATTTTTGGGGACATCCCAGGTGTGCATATCATAGCTGATGACATGATTATTGCTGCATGAGGAACATGATCGGATTCTAATCCAGGTATTGAACCGAGCATTAGAGGAGAACATCAAGTTCAATGCAGACAAAATACAATTCAAAGTATCAGAAGTCCGGTATATGGGACACGTCATCACCCCTGTAGGAGTTCAACCCGATATGGAGAAGGTCAATGCGATTAGCAAAATGCCTGACCCGGAGGACAAAAAAGGACTACAGAGAGTTTTGAGCATGATCCGGTATCTTGCACAATACATACCTGAGGAGGCAGAGAATACAGCACCATTGAGGAAGCTACTTTGCAAGGATATTTGGCAGTGGGGCCCAGAGCATGATAAAGCAGTACAGTCTTTAAAACAAGTGCTGATTGAGGCTCCAGTATTGAAATTTTTTGACCCAACAAGAGCAGTGGTGATTTAGGCAGATGCCTCTAAGTCAGGTCTTGGAGCGTGCTTACTTCAGGGTAACTGTCCCATTGTGTATGCATCGAGAGCCATGACTACCACAGAGCAGAATTATGCACAGATAGAAAAATAACTACTAGCCGTTGAATATGCAACAAAGAAGTTCCACCAGTTTATATTCGGCAAACCAGTCACAGTCCAGTCTGACCACAAGCCTCTTGAAGCAATTCTGACTAAACCCATAGGCGTGCGCACGGGGTGTGCCGGGTGTGCCTGGGCACACCCTAATGCTGGCCCACAACACATTCTGGGTCCCAGCTGGCCGCATCCGATGGATAGCCGCCGGGACCCCCTCATCTCCGCATGCCTGCGGCAGTGTCCGCTTCCCTGGTGGTCCCTGTGGTTTGCGGGGTGCTGCACTGCGATCTGCGCTTAGTGCACAGACCGCAGAACACTTCCCACACTGACACAAGCGGCCGGCGGTCGCTGATGACCTGTCACCTGACCGCCGGCGCTATGACACAGTCAGTGAGCGCCGGCGGTCAGGTGACAGGTCATCAGCGACCGCCGGCCGCTTGTGTCAGTGTGGGAAGTGTTCTGCGGTCTGTGCACTAAGCGCAGATCGCAGTGCAGCACCCCGCAAACCACAGGGACCACCAGGGAAGCGGACACTGCCGCAGGCATGCGGAGATGGGGGGTCCCGGCGGCTATCCATCGGATGCGGCCAGCTGGGTTCCCCCTCCTCGACCCCACCCACCTCTGCCACTGGACCACCAATGATTCGTATTCAACCCCCTCCCTGCAAGCAAAAAAAAAAAAGAAGGTAAGCAGGAGAGGGGGCAATTTTTATATTAACATATTTTTTAATAGCATTTATATAATATTTTAAAAAACAGAAAAGGTAGACACCGGCTACCCAATTAAACGTTATTAAATGATTACAATGTACACAGTATTAAATCCACTAAAAATGAAAAAGATGTAACCTCCCTAAAGGGAATGGGAGGCATGGTTTACTATTCCCTTTAGGGAGGTTACATCTTTTTATTTTTAGTGGATTTAATACTGTGTACATTTTAATCGTTTAATAAAGTTTAATTGGGTAGCCGGTGTCTACCCTTTCTGTTTTTCTAATATACATTAGGGTTATGCCCACACTGACACTGGCTTTTTTTTCTATATCCCCAGTGTTCTATTTCTCGGTTGTTTTTATTTATAATATTTATACGCACATCACTGAGTTTTATTGCTGTGATATGCTCATTCACTCCGTATATTACTGTAGGTTTTATTGCTGTGAATCTCTGCTACGCTCATACATACTGCACATTACTGAGGGTTTTATTGCTGTGGTCCTCTGATATGCTCATACACACCGCACATTACTGTGGGTTTTGCTGCTATGGAGCTCTGGGATACGCTCATACACACCGCACATTACTGTGAGTTTTATTGCAATGGAGCTCTGATGCGCTCATACAAAATGCACGATACTGAGGAGTTTTATTGCTGTGGAGCTCTGTGATATGCTAATACACACCGAACATTGCTGAGAGTTTTATTGTTGTGGATTCTGGATACGCTCATACACAGTGCACATTACTGTGGATTTTATTGCTACATACCCCGGGGTGTAGGGGGGAGGATATAGTTTTGTATTTGAACGTATGGCTGTGTGTGTATAAATGCATGTATTTGTCTTTAAACAGGCTGCTGTGTGTAAAATTCTGCGCCTGTTTCCTTGTCGCAGTCCGGTGTTGCCCCCTTGCCCTAGACCCAAAAGGCTGGTATTGCGCACAGAAATCACCACAATATCTGCTGCCTGCACTCCACAAAAAGAATTACAGCGAGCGTATTGGCAGCATCGTGAGGTACAGGTAGGAGACTGTATTGGTGCAGGTCATTAAGAGGTTAAGGACAGTATTACAAAGTTGGTGCTAACTTAACCAGAGCTGTTGTTAACTTAACAGCTCCATAGGCTATAATGACTCTGGTAAGTTAACAACAGCTTTGGTTAAGTTAGCACCAACTTTGTAATATGGCCCTAAATGGGTCACTCACCTCAAATTTCACTCCCTTTAACATTTAAATAACTTTGCTGCTGACGACATGCTGAGCGCATCCTCTGGGTTCATGTTTGTGTGCAGATGTAATCGTCACGTCATTGAAGTCCTTGCGAGATACGGCAGGTCGGCAGAATGATTCCCAGAGAGACTGAGGGACTTTTTCTCTCAGTCTCCGTCTGCTCCTGGCGGCCAGAAGAAGTTCTTGTCGTGGGATGAGAGGCAAGTATCTGATTTTTGGGGGGTTTCAGCTGGTGCTGACTGATTCTGCAGAAGTGGAATCTATTAGCACCAGGCCCTGGCTGTGAGTAAATGTTCAGTAACCGCAGCCGGACAGTAATTAGTGTTAGTATATTGTAATCCTAATGCTGATTAACACTTTGCGCTCCCCATGTTAAGTATAGGGAGCACAAAATACAGTAACCTCACGCTGAAAAGCGCAAGATTCCAAACGGTAACAGGTTTTTTAACCCGTTAGCATTTGGATCGTAATATGGTGCGCCTGCGCTAGGACCACCAGAGCTAACATTAACGCTCACTCAGGTGGGCACTAAAGTTAGCGTTAGTTATATATTCTATGGGCCATATTATATTCCTAACAATCTTTTAGATGAAAAAATGTGGTAAAATAAATCTACACGCTGCATGTAATCGAAATTCAAATGGAAATTTTATTTTTTTGATCTAGCATTTTGACGTGACATGAGGTATACCGGGGGTCATTGGTCCTCTAGCTGTTTTGGAACTATATCACATATGTTGCTCAGCCACTAATTAAGGTAGTTGAGACTCATTTGAAATGTAGTTCCAAAACCTCTGGGTATCCAAGGTTGCTGAACTCCTGAAGCATACACCAACAGGGTTATTCAGAGAGCGTGAAAAGCAGGAGAATGACTGGAGAATGAAAAATTCTAGGTCAAAATAGCCAAACCAGAAAAATTCTCCCTTTCATCTCACTTTCCAAATCGGCTATTTTGACCTAGAATTTTTCATTCTCCAGTCATTCTCCTGCTTTTCACGCTCTCTGAATAATCCTGATAGTAATGATATATTTTGTCTGAATGTGTGTGTGTGTGTGTCTGTGTGTGTGTATAATATATATATATATATATATATTAGTGTGTGTTTGAGCTTTTGGGTGCACACCCTAATGCAATAGGCTGCGCACGCCTATGACTAAACATTATGCAGCACTCAGCGAGACTCCAACGTTGCTCTTACAACTGCAACGATATGACCTAACAGATCGTAATACACTCCTGGACGTGACATGCATATTTCAGATACCCTTTCGAGGGCCACTGTGGATCCGCCGGAAGAAGAAGAGGACATGCTATTGTAGCGCTCACTCCCGGAGGAGCCGCTGAAAATGAACCACGGGTCAGTCTCCCCGCACTAGGGAATAAATATACTCCAACACGCTGAACAGTCTTATATTTTAAAAGGTTTACTAAAAGGTTTGCAGTTCTTGAGACACGGTATATACAGGAAGATTTACAGTACTTTCGTAACACGATAAACGCGTAGCGGTAAAAGAAACGAAAACACGAGGGCTTCGTATTTTCGGAAAAAAACCCCGACCGAGCAGAAAATTAAAAGATACGAAATTCGAGGAAAAACCGCGTAGCGGGACACAATAAACTACACAGTTCTCGTATCACGGTAAACGCGCAGCGGGAACAAAAAAAGGAAAATTGTTCAGAATGTAACTTTAACTTTGCCCCCTTGTATGGATTTGGAAAAAAGGAAACTGATTCCTGCACAGGTTAAGTCCCAGAACGTGAAGTGATATGTATTTGTGTGTGTAGGGTACCCGGGTACTTTTCAACTGGCCAGTGAGTTTACTTTAACGATGTCTTCGACTAGTCAGTTGGGGCCCTGTGGGTTTTAGAAGGAAAACAGCAGCGTACGTTCTTATTTACACACGGCCTTGGGGGCCTCTCACCCATCCAGCGCAAGCTTGAGGTTCCGCTGACCCAGGACGTCTCTCCGCTCGATATTGACTGGGGACGCCGACCACCGGATCCGTTGTCTGGCCTTCTGTCTGTCAGCCACGACTCAGCCAGCTTACCGCCTGCTCCCCGCTTCAATCGACCGCGGTACTCCTTACTCGAGGGGTCTTCTCTCCTTAGCACTGCACTCGGATAATAGATGGTGATGTCTATCTCCCGCAAGGCTGGGTGACCCAATCCTAAGGTCCGATCCACTTTGTCTGCGCTCCGGCCTATCTGTTGGTCTCTCCTTCTCTGTACGTGCATCCACTCTCCTCTGCTCCCTGGCGCGCTCTGCCTGTTCTCCACGAGGCGCAGGATGTACAGCTCTCCACAAACCCACCCACTTCCTGTTTCTTCGCAAAGCATGCATGGACATGTAGTTCAAGTGTCCAGGGTCTTTAATCGTGATAGTCTCCATCTTGTGGCCAAAAATGGGTACTGCCACAGTAAACTTTAACACATCGCTACACTATCAACAGAGAGGGTTGTTTACACTCTGTCAGCATCCGAATCTATTGGGGCTGATATGTTATCTTATTTACAGACTTCCACAGCAGATGATGAAACCTTATCTGCCATTAAACAAGTTTTATCTCACAGTTGGTCACTGAGAAAAAAGCAACTTCATCCTAATCTACAGTGCACCCCTATCGGCAATGCAAGGACTTGCTCCGCATGGAGGATGGTCTCCTATTGCTCGGTGACAAGATTGTGGTACCTCAGAATGCTTGCAGAAAAATTCTGGAAAGTTTGCATGAGTGCCATCAAGGAATACAGAGGACCAAAATGCAGGCTCGGATGATCCTTTTCTGGCCCGGCATGTCCAGGGACATACAACAGATAGTAGAGACCTGCAAGATTTGTGCTAGTCACCAACCAGCGAATCAAAAGGAGCCATTACTCTCACACAAAATTCCTCACCTTCCTTAGCAAAAACTGGCACTACACATTTTTGAGTGGAAAGGGTGCTCGTTCCTTGGGATCGGGGTACTAAGTGTCCACTAAGTGTTAAAACTGTCTGATAAATCTGCAAAGACAGTGATTGGCAAACTGAAAGCAACCTTTAGTAGACATGGCATCCCAACAGAAGTCATCTGCGACCATGTACCCTTTGCAAGTGCTGAGGTGAAGGACTTTGCTGCCCAATGGGGTATAAAGTTTACTGATTCTAGTCCTGGCTACCCCCAATCGAATGTTTTTAAAGTTCATTCTGCCAGTCCAATCAAGCTAATGCTCCAAAAGGCATGGGAATCGGGGGTAGATCCTCATATAGGGCTTCTGGAGCTGCGCAACTCCCCAGTAACTGGTATGGCCTACTCTCCAGCACAACTTTTAATGGGCCGGGTCCTAAGGACCAAATTACCTGTTGTGGCCTCTGCATTACAGCCACAGATCCCGAAGCACGCACACGAAAAACGGAGGGAATTACAGCGCAGGCAGAAAGTGTACTATGATCATGGTGCCAAATCACTACCGCCCTTCCGAAAAGGGGAAGCAGTCCATATGGAGACCATGGCAGGTTGGCAGCCTGCAAAGATATCATCCTTCAGACCTCTCTCCCTCCCGATTGCGGGGGACCAGAGGCTGAAGGCAGGCATGGTTTGGAAGGGCACAGCCTGCCCTTCCAAACTGTGCCTGCCTTTAACCCATTGGGTGCCGGATCATGATTCGGCGCCAAATCGTGATCCTTTACCGGTGTAAGGGCAGAGGCCTCTACCTCTGTGTAGTGTTGTGTGTATGGAACCCAATGGCAAGCCGAAGAAGGAGACCAGGAGATGTATGATCAGTTGAGCATTTACTGGATGGAACAAAATATACAGTTGTGTTCAAAATTATTCAACCCCCACTGAAATTGAGTGTTTTGGCCAGTTTGACATTGATTTTGATCATTCAGTCATCTTGCTTACAATTAAATCAAAGAGGCACGTGTAGGTCAGACAAATATAACATAACATTTATTATGAAATAACCACAAATTTCTTTTCTGTGCTCACATCATTATCAGTTTTATTCAACCCCCAAGTGACATTCAATCTTAGTACTTAGTACAACATCCTTTTACAGTTATAACAGCTTTTAAACGTGAAGCATAGCTTGACACAAGTGTCTGCAGCGATCTACGGGTATCTTCGCCCATTCGTCATGGGCAAAAGCCTCCAGATCAGTCACATTCTTAGGCTTGCGCACTGCAACTGCTTTCTTTAAGTCCCACCAGAGGTTCTCAATCGGATTTAAGTCAGGTGACTGCGATGGCCACTCCAAAATGTTCCAGCCTTTAATCTGCAACCATGCTCTAGTGGACTTGGAGGTATGCTTGGGATCATTGTCCTGTTGAAAGGTCCAACGTCTCCCAAGCCTCAGGTTTGTGACGGACTGCATCACATTGTCATCCAATATCTCCTGGTACTGAAGAGAATTCATGGTACCTTGCACACGCTAAAGCTTCCCTGTACCTGCAGAAGCAAAACAGCCCCAAACCATGATTAACCGCCCGCCATGCTTCACAGTAGGCAAGGTGTTCTTTTCTTCATAGGCCTTGTTCTTCCTCCTCCAAACATAGCGTTGATCCATGGGCCCAAACAGTTCTAATTTTGTTTCATCAGTCCACAGAACACTATCCCAAAACTTCTGTGGTTTGTCCACATGACTTTTGGCATACTGCAGTCGACTCTTCTTATTCTTTGGAGACAGCAAGGGGGTGCGCCTGGGAGTTCTGGCATGGAGGCCTTCATTATGCAGTGTGCGCCGTATTGTCTGAGCTGAAGCTTCAGTACCCACATCTGACAAATCTTTTCTCAGTTCCTCAGCAGTCACACGGGGACTTTTCTCCCACTCTACGCTTCAGGTAGCGCACAGCAGTCAAAGTCAGCATCTTCTTTCTGCCACGACCAGGTAGCGTTTACAGTGCCCTTTGCCTTGAATTTGCGAATGATGCTTCCTATGGTCTCTCTTGGTATGTTTAACATCTTTGCAATCTTCTTATAGCCATTGCCCTTCCTGTGAAGAGTAATCACCTCTTCTCTTGTCTTCCTGGACCATTCTCTTGACTTCACCATGTTTGTAACCACACCAGTAAATGTCTAGAAGGAGCTGAGTATCACAGTCATTTTAAAGCTGCCTAATTGGTGCTTATTATGCTTTATTGCTGCTCCGTGACATCCACAGGTGATTTCAATACCTCTGTTGAACCTCTGTTCTTCAGAGTGGTAGTCTTTAAGGGGTTGAATAATTGTGTCAATGAAGAATTCACAAAAGAAACATTAACTACTGTATTACAAAACCAATTGATGTCATTTAAGTTGCATATGGTTCTTTAAAAAGTCCTTGTAGGATTTCATTCTGAATACAATTACAAATGTACACTAAATTCCCTAAAACCCTTTACAGCATTGGGGGTTGAATAATTTTGAACACAACTGTAAGTCCAGAACAAAAGAAAACACAAGATTTCTTTGACAAGAGTAAAGTCCAGAACAAAGGATTGTAGGGGTAAATAACACGAGTTGTAATCTTTGAAATAGACAAGGGTAGATGAATTGGACTTGAAAGTAGGATCTGGAACTGGTACCGTGGGTATGGAAGCAAGCCTGGAGATGGAGCTGGTGTCGTGGAAGCAAGCCTGGAGATGGAACTGGTGCCGTGGAAGCAAGCCTGTAGATGGAGCTGGTACCGTGGAAGCAAGCCTGTAGATGGAGCTGGCACCGTGGAGGCAAGCCTGGAGAGGAAACTGGCACTGTGGTAGCAAGCCTGAAGATGGAACTGGTACCATTGAAGCAGGTCTGGAAGCGGAGCTGGTACTGTGGAAGCCGGTCTGGAAGCGGAGCTGGTACCGTGGAAGTAGGTCTGGAAGCGGAGCTGGTACCGTGGAAGCAGGTCTGGAAGTGGAGCTGGTACCATGGAAGCAGGTCTGGAAGCGGAACTGGTACCGTGAGAGCAGGTCTGGAAGCGGAGCTGGTACCGTGGAAGCAGGTCTGGAACTCGGGATTCTCTTGGAGCAGATACGAAGAGGGACCACTGGATAACGTGGTGGTGAACCACAGTATAACCTGGTTAATGAACTGGGAAAGGCGGCAGATTTAAATAGGGTTCAGAGGATCATAAGAACACCGTTCACCTGGGGCTCGTAGGTGGAGTTGGGATACCTGAGTACTTGATAGGTTAATTGGTGGCATACGAGGATCTCCAGTGCAGGTGTAATGCAGTACCTTTATTTGACCAGCAGAGGGTGACAGAGTACCTAGGTCTTCATGCTTTAGGATGGACGATCGTGCATGCACGCTTGGTTTCTGCTCAGTTGGATGCCGGAGGCGGCGTGGGACACATCCTGGCTCTCCTCCTCCGAGCTGAAGACCGGAACCAGGGAGCGACGTGCCACGAAGGACCTCGGGTGAGTATGCAAAGTGTCCCAACATGGCGGCCGCGGTCCGACCGCGGCGTGGGGCATGACACCCGGAGCTGGCCGACATCTTGTATGTTGGCCAAGATTCTGGGAATGCCCCCAGACGATTGGCGTCATCGTGCATAGCACGATGGCGCCAGTCCTGGAGTTAACTCCTAACTGTCACCAATGGGGGAGAGAGGGGGTTCCAATGAACCCCCTATCTCCTGATCCGTGGCAGCTACGGGTTAATGTTTGGGATTGCTGGATCGGCCAGAGCATGGCCTTTCCAACGATACCAAACATGACCATGTAAAAATTAAAGAAAGAAAAAGAAAAAAATATATAAAAAAAAAATGAACAAGTTTTTTTTGTTTGATTTGTTAATGCAGCAATATTGTTCCCATTTCAATTATAATGTGAACAATGATGCTGCAATAACGATTTTTGTATGCGGTGCGTTTGTTAAAAATAGCAACATTTTTCCCCAAAAAAAATGTAACGAGTCCCTATTTCTAATTAGCACCCCATAGAAAATATAACCGCAAATGCTCGCATGTTAAAATGTGAAAAAAACACTTTACACATTGTAAATTATTGAAAATTCTAATTTTATTGCATTTTTTGTTATAATATACAGACAGGACATGACGTATACATATAATAATGACATATTATGAATCTGCCGAGTCTGCCGGAAAGAACAATATATAATATGTCTGTGTCATATATTAAAATAAGACTTAAAAACGCGTTTAAACATGATGAGCGAAACCGGTAAAAATGAGCTCAGCACAGAGGCGTGAAATGGCTCAGCAGCGAAAGGGTTAAAGGGGGGGATTTGGAATTGGTTGGGGAGATGTGGTGTACTGTTACTTTAAGACACTCTAGCTTTGCTATCTGAGAACTCTATGGTCAGCAGCCAGTCTAGTTCCTGTTTCAGTTGCTTACAGTTGCTGATTGCCCTGGAGCTGAATAAAGAGCTGCATCATGAACCTGCTATAAAGAGAGGCCTGTTCAATACCTCAGCCGCTGCAAGTGCTAAGTTAGCAACTTGCCATTGAACGCCGTTCAACCGCTCAGCGCTCAGCAGTGATAACCTAGCACTTGCAGCGACCCGAGGAGATGCTGCGTGTAGCTGAGTGTGGGACGTTTTAAAGATGGCCGCCGCCATGAAGCAAGTAACAATGCCGTACAGCAAGATGGCCGCCGCCTCGAAGCAAGTAATAATTCCGTACAGCAATGTTAATTTTGAGGTTTTTGTTCACCAAAGCACAAAATATTTATTTATTATTTCCCCCTGCACATAGACATATATTACAGTTCAATTTATATATTGTTTTAGAAGTAAACATAACGTTTATTCATTAAAAACTATCATTTGTGGTGTGTGCGTACAAAACGGAATTGTGCTGACTGCTTTTATTTATCATATTTTGTCCGAGTGATCCGAAAAACAATCTGAATTTTTCATTAAGAAATCGTCGGCCATTTTGGATTCAAAATTCGCATCCAAAGGGTTCAACGACACTGCTGCAGCAAACTGAATTGCTGCGCTGCAGCAATTCAGCAGCTGCTGAGGTATTGAACAGGCCTCTGGTTATTGTTCCTGTTATATTTGTACACTGGAAACACTACAACTGGTTTGTCAAAATGTTGTTCAATGTATTGTAACCATGTCTATACTGTGCCCATTGTACAGCGCTGCGGAATATGCTGGCGCTTTATAAATAAAGATATAGAATTATTATTATTAAAGTTTGAAACAAAAAGACAGAATTTCTTCCTCTCCATAGATTTCTGAGCCCAGTGGGAATATTTCTACTCTTCTTAGGACAAAGGTTAGGAGGGAACACATAGAAACAGTGATAAAAAGTTAATGTATTCATTTTGCAGGTACTTTCTTCTACAAGTATTTATCCATATATCCTCCATTTATATTTATAGTTGTAAACCAGCTCCTCATTATCCATTAAAATGAGCAACAAATACATATCAAACAAGTGTGAAGGAGGTTAAGGAACAAGAGAGTACCCATCTATAGTAAGAAAAATCTGTAAGATCCAAAGAAAAATTAAATATACAAAAGAATCAAAAGACTATACCAGTTATTCATGGAGGCCAACGGCGCTACAAAGGTTAAGGCTAGGGTCAGACGAAAGCAGTTTTAACGTGCGTTTAGGCTAGGGTCAGAGTGGGGCAGTCGGAACGCGCGTGCAGGCGCACTAAATCACGGCGGCAGTAGCAGCACATAACGGCCAATGACGGCCAATATACGCAGTACGTGCGTACAAAAGTGCGCCGACACCACGCAACCGGCAAATGAACGCATTTTTCTCAGAACGTGAAACCGCTGCTACAGACGTACAGAGTGCGCTGCGGCCGCATGGCAGCGTGTGTGCGTGATTAGGAGACGTCAGACGCTGCTAGTGTGCGGCCTACATAACGTTCAAACAGCCGGATTTCCCTAGAATTGCGTTGGTGAGTACCTGCGACTGTGCGACTGTGGTCGTCTGACCACTTAAGCGTATTCCGTGAAAAAATGCGTGCGCACGCATCGACGTACATTTTGACGGTGGCCGCAGAAAATGCGCTCATCTGTCCCTAGCCTTAGACGCACGAAATCACGCCCGTGCTAGCAGCAAATGACGGGCAATGACGGCCAATATACGAAGTACGGTCGCACGAAAGTCCGGCCGCGCAACGCAAGTGGCAAACGAACGCATTTTGTCGAGAACGTCAAACCGCTAGTACGGTCGTACAGAGTGCGCTGCGTCCGCATAGCGGCGTGTGTGCGTGATTTTGAGATGTCAGACATAACGTCCAGATGCAAAAAGTGTTTTATTGATGATCCGTACAAAATCACGAACGCAAATGCGCATCGTATGACCGCTATCGCGTACTCCGTGAAAAAATGCGTCCATTTGTTCGAACGCACTTTTTCTCAGACAACGCGAAAATGCGTTCGTCTGACCCTAGCCTAAATCACATGAAAATAAAAAAACAAGGAAGCCATTCCAGTATCAAACATGAAGCACAAACAAAAATAGATTGCACATCCACATAAAAACAAAAGACACCTTCTAAGTCTTAGGGGGTTATTCAGAGAGCAAAGAAACAGCATTTTTTCACAGAAATTACGGTGCTCTCTTGTAAACCCGCCAAACGCTGCCGATAAACCACTGAATGCAGTCGATGATCTGCAGAACAGACCGCCGAATGCCTCCGATCAGCCACCGAACGTCGCCAATCAGCTGCCGAACAGGATTAAAAAATAAATAAATACACAATTTTTAAAAGGCGTTTAAAAAAAATAATTAATGAAAATGCATGGAAATAATAAATAAGGTCCTATGAATAATAATAAAAATGTCTGTTACAGAAACATTTTGCCAACAAAATTCTGAAAATTGAATAATTTTTTTTACAAAAAATAAATTAATAAAAAGACTTTTTGATGCGAATGAAAACAATAAATGGTTGAATAAAAACGGGGAATTGTGAAAACAGGGAATTTTTTACATTGAAACCTATGGGATTCGCCTGTTTAAACGTGTCGAATGAAAGCATCAAAAATCTGGGCATTTCACCAAATTTTCAGGGCTGTTCGGTGTTCTCTGAATCGATTAACCATTACACTTCTATGGGGAATTTCACTGCCGCAGAAGGTCGCCGAATTGCACAGTATTTTGCTGGCAATTCCCTAACATTTAGCGAATTCTCAGCCTTCTGAATAGCCGAATTGCCATGAAATTGCACCGTATGGGGAAATTCACTGTACGGGGAAATTCGGTGGCAAATTTGGCACTCTTTGAACAACACCTCATATGTCCAAGCACATATAAGACATACATGTGAATAACAGAGGATTGCAAACCCCCCCCCCAAAAAAAAGCAATTAGTGCTGCACAGCCATCAAAGCCGGGAGAGTCCTACAAATCAGATCATTTGTACATGAAAAGATTGCACGTACAAGAATAACAAAAAATCAATGAAAAAAGACTTTTAAAATATAAAGCACACAATATTTGGCCAAAAGTATTTATAAAGTATTTTACCAGGAAGGATACATTGAGATTTCTCATTAACAAGTGGAAACAAAACGAAAACTCAAAAACTAAGAACTGAATAAATAATAAATAAAAATATACTGATGAACAATCAAAAAAGATAACCAAAAATATGAAGTAAAACTCATCCTCATTGTTCATTGAGTAATATAATAAAACACATGGGGGGGTAGCACTCAGCCTTAAAGGGACACTCTAGGCAACATGACCACCTAAGCTATTTTAGGTGGTCATGATGCCTGGAGTATCCTGCCCTCTGTCCCCCCTCCCTCCGCTCAGTGGTTCAGCAGAAAATGCTGAAAACAGCTGAGAGAGGCGGAGGACTTTACTCCGCCCTCCCAGCTGTCAGTCAGCAGAGCGGGAATCATATTTCCCGCTTCTGCCGACTTTTGCCGAGTAGGAGACGTCATCGCGCTTTCAGCGCGATGACGTCTCCAACTCACCGCAGAAGCTGGCGGCTCCCTCTGAGGGTTAGTGTTGCGCGCAACACTAATCCTCAGAGGGAGCCGGGAGGAAGCCTGCCGATTGGCTGGCTTACGTGAGAGGCGCGCATGCGCGCTTCTCACGTAAACCAGAAGGCAAGTCGGATGGAAGAAGGACGGGAGCGGAAGAGGAGGGAGGTGAGTATGAAAAAAAAAGAAACACCGCTGGAAACAAGAGGATTTTAGGGTAAGTATTACAGTTACAAAAACATAAACAAAAAATAACTATTTATTAAGGGAATAGGGACAGGTTGGGATTAAAAAACGGGGGGTGATTTTTTTTAGTTGAGTGTCCCTTTAACTAAGCGTTTCAGTGCGGGTGCGTCTCAAAAATAAAATACATAACAAGACCATGGAGAGAGCACTCCAGACAAACATTCAAAAAACCTGCAACAACAGCTCCATGCATAGGTGCATAATATCAGCTTTTACAAAATGGTGAAAATTTCTTAACTCTGAGCTTTGCTGAATAAAATGATGGAAATTTGGTTCGCAATGAACGGCCATGAATTGCTTAAGCCTGCCAACAGCGTCAATGTAATCCACCCTCTGGTAGGTCCTACTCTGCAAACCTAATGACTGCCCATCATTGGATAAACTCACTTACTGAGGAACAGGTCCCCTTCATGGAGCTCCCACAGATCAAGGTTAAATAGGTCCTGGAGGAGGAATACCTGTGGCAGGGAGGGGTGCATACCCAGGAAATTCATATGAAAAACACATGGGGGGGGGGTTGCACTCAGCCTTAACTAAGCATTCAGTGCGGGTGGTTTTGCTTTGTATTTAATTTTTGAGACGCGCCCGTCCTGCTGTAAGCACAACCCCCACCTGTGGATGTCGGGCCCTTATACCACCCTCATGGAGTCTGTTTCTGACCGTTTGAGCAGCCACATGCACAGTTGTGGCCCGCTGGAGGTCATTTTGCAGGGCTCTGGTGGTGCTCCTCCTGTCCCTCCTTGCACAAAGGTGGAGGTAGCAGTCCTGCTGCTGGGTTGTTGCCCTCCTACGTCCTCCTCCACGTCTCCTGATGTACTGGCCTGTCTCCTGGTAGCGCCTCCATGCTCTGGACACTACGCTGACAGACACAGCAAACCTTCTTGCCACAGCTTGCATCGGTGTGCCATCCTGGATGAGCTGCACTACCTGAGCCACTTGTGTGGGTTGTAGACTCCGTCTCATGCTACCACTAGAGTGCCAGCACCGCCAGCATTCAAAAGTGACCAAACCATCAGCCAGAAAGCATAGGAACTGAGAAGTGGTTTGTGGTCAGAGGATCTAAGGGTAAGTAGTCAATGTAATAGAGCAGCAGGAAATGCTAGCAGAATGCTTGGTTGTGTAGGGAGAGGTATTAGCAGTAGGAAAAGGGAAGTGCTCATGCCACTGTACAGAGCACTGGTGAGCCCTCACTTGGAGTACTGTGTGCAGTACTGGAGACCGTATCTCCAGAAGGATATAGACATCTTGGAGAGAGTTCAGAGAAGGGCTACTAAAATGGTGTACGGCTTGAAGGAGAAAAGTTACCAAGAAAGGCTTAATGATCTTAACATGTACAGCTTGGAAAAAAGACGAGACAGAGGAGATATGATAGAAACATTTAAATACGTAAAGGGAATCCACAAGGTAGAGGAAGGGAGTATTTTAAAAGGAAACAAAATAGCAAAACAAGAGGACATAGTGTTAGATTAGAGGGCAAAGGTTTAAAAGTAACATCAGGAAGCATTATTTTACTGAGCGGGTGGTGGATACATGGAACAGTCTTCCAGTAGAAGTGGTAGAGGCCAAAACAGTAATTGAATTTAAGCAAGCATGGGATAGGCATAAGGCTATCCTAAACAAAAGCTAAATCCAGGTAAAGTATCCATGTAATTGGGCAGACTAGATGGGCCGAAAGGTTCTTATCTGCCGACATTTTTCTATGTTTCTATGTTTCTATGGTCACCACCTGCAGAACCACTCCTTTATTGGGGATGTCTTGCTACCTGCCTTGCTTCCCTCCTCTTGTCTCTTCCATTTGCACAACAGCATGTGGACTTGATTGTCAATCAGTGTTGTTACCTAATTGGACAGTTTGATTTCACAGACGTGTGATTGACTTGTAGTTACATTGTGTTGTTTAAGTGTTCCCTTTATCTTTTTGAGCAGTGTATATACATATACATATATATACATATATATATATATATATATATATATATATATATATAAATACAAAGTTCAAACAATGAATGATTAAAAGGATCGAAGGTTCAGGTTAGGCTATTGAAAACATTGGACAATTATTTCAACAATTATGGACTACAAATTGGAAAACTTCCAGAATCAAATAACTCCTATATAATACTTGTAAAGCGCGTACCATAGAGGTAACACATGAATAAATAAGTAAATGAATAATACCTATTAAATTACTCTGAATCTGAAAAACATGACTGTGCCATTATAAAGTAAACATATAAATACATACAGGGTTATTCAGCGCGAGCTGAACTGGCCCCGAAATTGCACCAAACTGTGAATTTCCCCATACGGTGAAATTTCGTGGCCATTCGGCTATTCAGAGAGCAGGCAGTTCACCAAATTTAGGAGAATTCCAGTGAAATATGGTGCCTGTTCGATGGCAGTGAAATCCCCATAGAGAAACAGTGGTTAATCTATTCAGAGAACACTGAACAGCCGAGAAATGTCAGTGAAATGTCCTGATGTTCGGTGGTTTCATTCGGCAGGTTTAATCAAGCAAATCCGATAGGTTTCAAAGTTAAAAATACTCCCGTTTTAATTAAATCTATTAAATTCTTTTAATTTGCAGCACAAAGACTATTTATTTAGGATTATTTAGGCATTTTTCAGAGGATTTTTTGGCAAAACATTGTTTCCCGATTTTATTTAAAAAGTGTTTTTTTTTCTGTAACAGACCTTTTTATTATTTTACATAGGACCTTATATATTATTTACAGATATTTTCATTCAGTAGTTATTTGCAAAAAGCTTTTAAAATTTTGAAACTTTCAATGGTTTTGCTTTCTTTTTTTCTTTTACCCCATTCGTCGGCTTGTCAGCTTTTTCTGGCAGCTGGTCGGCGCTGTGTTCGGCGGATCGTTGGCTTTTTTCAGAAGTGTTCAGTGGGTTTGCGGCAGATCGTTGGGTACGTTCAGTGGGTTTTTTGCGGCGTTCAGATTGTATCGGCAGGGTTATCGGCGCATTTTCGGATGAGCTCCTTGCACTTTGGGGACCCTATGGTGAATTCGCCACAGGGTCAGGAATTTGACTCCCTGTAGCGCTGGGAACGAGAGAGCACCGAAATGTTGGTGACATTTCACGGTGCTCTCTGAATAACCCCTAATGAAAAAAAATCTAAAGATAGCGTGTAGGTGATCGGCATAATGAAAGGTGGGTAATGTCAGAAAATAAACCATATGACTGATATAAAAAATTACATCCGTTAAATATCAAATATATATATTAAAAAGGATAAATCCATAATAAGATGGCAAATAAATATTATATATCAAAGGCTGTTATTGTTTGTAGCTCACTCATTATAAGTGTTTGCCTATATACCATTTTTGCTGTTTCTTATTTGTCTTAATAAAGGTTGCTTAGGCAAAACATTCTTTTTCTAAAACAAATATCTATCTGTGATTTTCTGTTTCCTATTCTGATTTTATCATTTCTGGGTTACATACTGGTTGGGCCGCCGTGGGAATGAAGCTGCCCTGTTACCTTGATTGATTTTTGGATGGGCTGTGAATAGTGAACTGATCACACCACTATTTTTTCAACCAAAAATGTGCGCTTACTTTAGATCTTCATTTTACCAATGGGTAAGCAGAAAAAAATATATCTTTCTTGTAAGTTGACAGGTCAGAATTTTGGAATTCTGTAATTAAACGTAAGCAGAGTTGAAGAGGGAAGAAAAATGCAGTCAGTCCACAGTTCTTTGTAGCAGTTATACAGCCTTAGGGTATAGGGGAGATTCTTCTCTGTTTAATGTATTATGTAATTCTACAGAGCTTTAGTTTACTCCTACAAAGAGATGCAACTTTTACTGATGTCATGTGATGCCCAACGCATACAGTTTGATAAATCCATATTTAGTAGGGAATGAAAACAGAAAATTATAATAAAATAAGCACTTTTTCATATGCATAAAATTTGTAAAATTCTTCTTTATGGCCTCACTGCTCCAATTATAAAATTGCTTTTCTAAGTATACCATAAACAACATTTGTGTCTGTTTGTACTACATCTACATACCAGGTTTGCTACAATGCTCTGCCAAAACTGTAGGCGCAGATTTTCCCCTTCAGTGTCCCCATGTTAGTGTTAACTATGGAATAGGACCCTGTATTTTTCAATTGCGGTGATATTATAGTGTCACTGCAAAGGAAGTCTTGTTTCTCTTTTGCCTATTCCAGCTGAATTTTTTTAAGAAGTCACTGATTTACAGTACATTATCTGTTTGAACATTAAGGTAAGTAGTTGCCCAAGGCATCTTTTTTTTTTTTGAGAAAGGATTTTGCCAGGAAGGATACATTGAGATTTCTCTCGTTTTCAAGTATGCCCTGGGTGGTGAGTATGTACCATTATGTGTCTTGCCCAAGGACATTTACTGGAGAGGTGCTCTTGCTGGGATTGAACCCATGTCTCCACAGGCTCTCTCCACGCAGAGCAGTGACGTTACCTCTACTCCACCCAGCCGACATGGACTAACAGGCTTCCCACTCGCACACCCAAGCTATGTCTCCTTCAAGACATATTACCTATTGGCTGTTACGTCACTGCTTTCTACTGTATAAAAAGACTTTCAATGTGTAGATCCATTGATATATATTGAATGGAAAAAAAAGATAAATTTCCTTTTGAATTATTTATCATTTTTGCAGTAGATTTTACACTTTAAAATCAGGTTCAGCCTTTAGGGCCATTTATTATTTGATGAGAAAAAAAACCCCACTCATTTAATTTTGCACCAGTGCCAAATTTTTTTTTCGATTTGAGAAATTCAAATAAAGTTTTACCAGCATTTCAATTTCCAATAAAAATTTGGATTAAATATCCTCTCTCGTGGTTATACATTTTAATGGAACTATAGGCTATATTGATTCAATCTGAGTTTATCATAGTTACATAGTTAGATAGGCTGAAAAAGACATGCGTCCATCAGGTTCAGCCTCTCACACATCACCTACTGCTGTTGATCCAAAAGAAGGCAAAAAACCCAGTCTGAAATGCTTGCCAATATGCAACACACTGGGAAAAAATTCCTTCTTGACCCCAGAATGGCGTCAGATTTCTCCTTGGATCAAGAAGCTTTTACCCACATATTAAATAGCATAACCCTAATATTCTGTGTCTGCAGGAAGTCATCCAGTCGTTTTTTAAACGTCTGTACAGTCTCTGACCCAACCACCTCAACAGGCAGAGAATTCCACAGCTTTATTATTCTCACCGTAAAATAACCCTTTCTATAACCCTTCCTATGCTTTAGGCTGAATTTCCTTTCGTCCAGTTTAAATGGGTGACCTTGTGTCCTGTGTATAGTCCTGTTAATGAATAGGTTATCAGACAATGGTTGATAATGGCCCCGTTTATATTTATATAAAGTTATCAGATCCCCTCTAAGGCGCCGTTTCTCTAAACTAAACAGTATGCTGATTTCTGAAAAAATGTGCTGAAAGATGTTGATAATTGGATTTTCAGGCTGAAAATAGAGGAACTAAAACTGAAATGTTTGTTTAAACATGAGATTTTTCTGACAGGTTGAAAGGCACAAATTTCATTTGTATGATGCTGGCTTAAAATAAACTTTTTTGGGGTGTTTTACGATCAACTTTTTTTCCAGACCAGCAGCATTTTTCAAATATCGGCTCTGGCTGAATTTTTTCCACTGAATCACATTATATTTAATAAAAAAAAATCAGTCACAGCCAGACAATATTTTTTTATTTTTTCAAAAATTCAGATAATACAATTAAATCGAGCAGTAGATCTTTTCATGAGTGCAATGGCCACAACGTTAGTTCCTTAACTTGATATTTCAGCTTATTGTTCATTAGAAATACAACATCGAAATTAAAGTTAGGTCGGAGCCACACGAGCACACTAAGGACCCTATTACAATCGGCAAACGTTTGCGCGCGCGCAAAAACGCATTAACGCGAGGGGCAAAACCCTTTGCGAAGAACGTCGTATTACAATGTCAGCGCAACAAACACGCGTATACGTCTACCGCGGGTGAACCTGTGCGAACCCTGTGCGAGGTTACTGTACTTTGCGCGGCCTATACTTAACATTGTGAGTGCAAATGCATCTGTGCGCTGGTACGCGGATGGTATTACAATCTATGCGCAGATTGTAACGCACAGCCTTTGCACGCATAATTTTAGCGACTCCTGAAAGCTGGTGTTAATGACAAATCTGACGGACCTGGCCGAAACCAAATAAAGTAGCCCAAAAAAAAATATACAGCAAAGTATAGTTACACATTCTACACAAACCCAAACAATAAATTTGAGAAGTTGTGCATGTTTTTTTTTTTTTTTCATACAGCATATATGCGTAGATTGACTTTGACAGGCGCAAAAACTTAACGTGAGACAATTAAGGTTCTTAATTCTGATTGGCTGAATCGCGTGAAAATAACAGTCCGCACACTGATTTCTGCTCGCAACGTTACTGTGCGCGCGTTTTTGCACGTCCATTTTACGCGTGTTATTTTTTGATGGATGAAAAAAATGTGGTAGGATTGTAATACCAGCGTTGATTTACGCGCGTTAACGTTTGATGCTTCATAAAAAATTCACGCGTTTACCGTGCATTTTTGCGTGAAGAATGCAATAGAGCCCTAAGTGCTCCTCTAGTGACCCCTTCTCCAAGTGTCCATTGTAGCGTTATGACGGCTCAACTGGGAGGGCCACACGGTCTAACGTGCGTACTAGTATTGCTGACCTACTACAGCAGATGTTGGATGAGGCTACAAAGCGTGATCCTCCATAGGAGGCTTGCGCTTTGTAGGGTTGAGCGCACTAACGTGCATTCAGCGAGGTTGCCACACCGTGTCCGAGTGGAAAGAACTTTCATTCTCGCTGACATTCCCTCCACGCTCGTGTGACCCTGGCCTTAGTGCTCCCAGATCTCTAATCAGGCTCAAATATTTGAGGTAGAAAATTCATTGCATTGTATCTGCTGCCAGTTCCTTGATGTTTAGACCAAATAAATATGCCATATTCAAAAAAGAGGGTGACTTTTTCACCTAAAAGTCAGTAATAATTTAACATGTATAATTTCCTGTAGAAATTGCAATAAAATATGCAGATAAATAGTTAAAAGTGCTACTCCTCCAGCTGCTATATAACTATTAATCGAGGCACATTCTGTGAGTTGAGGGATACCACCAAGGCCAAACAATTTACCCTAGGCCAAAGATATTTTGCTGCCTCCCTTGTGTATTTCCAAATAAATTATATTTATGCCAGTTCTCCTTCTAAGGCTGGCCGTCCACTGGAACCGTTTTCGTGCGATGGTGCGATCATCCGATATCGTCTGCCGTCGTACATCCGATCCCGTAACATGAATGTGAATGGAACCATCGTCCATTGCGGCAGATGGCCGACTTCTGTAGACAGGTAAAGACTGCAGCAGATGGGAGATCTCACCTTGCAGGCTGGCAGGCTGTTTTTTTTAACTCCCATTGAAAATAAATGGTGCAGACATGATGCAAGTTTACCAAAACACCTTTTGTGCATGGTGGGACTAGCTGTGTAACATGGTGGGACTAGCAGTGCTGCTGCGCAAAGGGGTTTATTTACTAAGCACTGACATGCCTCCCGAAGGGAACTGAATGTTGAATTTTCCCATACTGTGCAATTTTGTTGCTGTTTGTACTGAAAAATGATGGCGAAATATGGTGCAGTTTGCTGCAGATCGCTGCACTTCGGCAATCTGCAGCGGCAGAGAGAATGAATATCAGAGCGCAGTACTGCACTGAAGTGTTGGCGTCATTCCCTGATTTTGGGGATAGTTTGACAGGTTTACAGACAAAGCGCATAGTAAAAATAATAGTAACAAAAGAAAAAGGACTGTTCTGGTTCCAAAGCAGAATGAACTTGTTTTTGCATGTAACACCATTTCACTCTGGTTTTGGCAGCCTCTGCATTCCACCTCTTATTTTGATATGGATTGTCTGTGGTCGCACGACAGATCGCACGCAGTGGACGACCCTAGTCTGACCTGGTCGGATGACCGAAGTCATCCATGGTCTGACGAAATCGTCGGTCGTTCGAAAACGATTCCAGTGGACAGCCAGCCTTAGAGTTCTTTATACATCTCTAGTGAGAAAAAGAGAGGTTTGTGAGGGTCCTGAGATGGATATCCCTTGACAAAGACTAAGGTCGAAATGTTGGGATCCTTGGCTCTGCTCTCTACTTGCTACTTTCTGAAGTGCCGGGTAATTGTTGTTTATTATTTATATTGGTTTGAATATTGTAGTATTTATTTTCTCTTTTGTCAGTTGAATTGTTGGCGATATATGTTATATTTTATTATGTCACTTTTGCATTAATAAATTGGATTTTGCTATTTGAGTGTATCCTTGTTTTGTATTTACAATATCGTTTGGTGCAATTTCGTGGCCAATTGTTTTTTTTTTAAAAAAAACCCTGTAAGTGTATGTCTCTGTCTGTGTGTTGTGTGTCGTCTCTAAATTTAATAGAATTGGTCCTATAACAGACCCCTGAGGGACACCACTTACCATTGATGTCCATCTTGAAAATGTACCATTTATGACCACTCTCTGTACCCTATCTTTTAGCCAGTTTCCTATCCAAGAACAAGTATTTTCATCTAGACCAATTTTTCTTAATTTAAATAGTAACCTTTTGTGTGGAACTGTGTCGAAAGCTTTGGCAAAATCCAAGTAAATCACATCCACTGCGACCCCCTGATCTATACTTCTACTTACTTCCTCATAGAATGTAATTAGGTTAGTCTGACATGATCTGTGTTTCATAAAACCATGCTGATTTTTGCCAATTACATTATACCTCCCAATAAATTCCTGAATATTATTCCTTTGACCTGGAACCCCGTGCTCAGAGACCATGGACTGTACTAAAACCTCGCTCCTCTGCTATTCCCCTCATGTAAGCTATTGGTCTGTTTATGTTTTCACGTTAAAAATTATGTTTTTGTGACATTTCCCCCATCAGAACATAAGCCAAATGCCTTAAGTCTGTCACTCGTTTTCCCTGTGTTCCCTGACACCAAGGGAAGCCTGGTTTGAAGCTCCAGCCAATCACCATCCAGTGGCTGAGTTTGAAACCCCAACCAATCCCATTCCAGGACCGCACAGCATTCACTTCAATGGAAATATCTGCAGAAACGTTAAACCCTGGTGCTCCAAAAAGCCTTTGCCCCAGCAGAGTGCTCTTTTGGGGTTCAGGTCCCTCTCATGGGAGCTGAAGTTGGGGTGATTTTCAGGAGGAAGCTCCATCGGGAACCCACATTTCTGAGCCTTTCTTGGCCCCAGGGCCTCACACAGCAGCAGCCATGCGGCATCACCTGGACTAACTACCACACGCTGCCGCTCTGGCCCCTGTCTGTGGATTTGGGTGCTTTTTGGACTGAAACACCATGGAGGCCCGAGCAATCAAGTTATTTATAAGGCGCCACCAAGTTCTGTAGCACTGTACAATGGAAGAGACAGAATAACCAATATACATACAAGTTAAACACATAGAACAGTATCAGAGAGGACCCTACTCACAAGCTTACAATCTGAGAGGACCTGAAAGAGACCATGGTAAACCGCGGTGCCGGGATGTCTGGGTGGGCTGGGATGTTAACTATTGTTATTTGATTCTGTACCAAATAAAAAGAGGCCTGCTGAAATGGCCAGAGAGTCTGCTTAACCCAATATGACCAGTGTCGTCTGCTTTATTGGGAGAAATTAAGAACTGACATTGATTCACCGCTGCTTGCTGAGGGAAGAATCCGGGAACTAGCGGAGGAAAACAAATCACGACGGCGGAGGGAAAATATTTGACCTGGGCTCTCGTAACACTTGTACATCTCATAGATTGTAAATTCCCTTGGGAACAGGGTCCACCTGAATCAGGTCATCATTCATGTGTGGTATTCCAATGTATCAACCCCTTGTACACTGATCTTATAAAGCTCTGCGGAATTTGTGGCGCTATATAAATAAAGGATAATAATAAATACATGCAATCAATGAAAAATACAAACATGTAAAGACAAAGGTGAGCATATTGACACCAAAAGTACACACAGACGAACACTGTCACTCACAAGTATTACACTGCTCCCCAAATTCTGTCAGTCCTCTAACACCCCACAGACCCTCCATATCACTCCCCATTTACCAAGTAAATTTCCTAATCTCACATGTTCCTATTCTTGATAACCCAGCTTCCCTGTTGGTTGACAATACCAGGAAAATGCATGATTCTCCTTGCAAAGGTTTCAGGGAATGTATGTTATGACATCATGGTGGATGCCATATTTGAGCTCTTTGTACATCTGGATTGCAGAGGACCAAAAACAGAGGCCAAATAATTAAAAATGGACCAGTATAAAGTGCAAAGGAAATGTTATTTTTTAAGGAACACAGAGCATGAACGTGCACTTTTAACGACTCAGGGAAGCTGTAAATACATTTAGCGCTGAACGTGAATGATCCAGGGCTTTAAGGAAACCTGACGAGTTTGACAAGCTGGTCCTGCTTTCAGTTCACTGGTTACTGTTAAATGAAATTGCTGAAATTTTCTTTGAGTATACCTCAGGCTACCATGAACATTTGTGAATCACAGCTTTGTTATTTGAAATTCAGTTACATTAAGGCAACATTGACAAATACATTACCATTCCAGAACTGGTGAAATGCTATGTCTAGCTTAATTTAAAGATTTGACCATGCAACCATAAATAAAGACCACCCACTGTATTGGCAGGACCCCGAATAGCAGGTTTTCAAACCCACATTTTCAATTTCAAATCTGAAACTTGCACTCGTTTTTGCATCTACTGGAGTATATATGCTTTATTCAATAAAATTGAAAACCAGAAATACTAGTTGTGGGTTGAGATCGGGGTCATAAATGGTGGATTTAAAGAACAAAACTATTACAAATGTAAAAATCTAAAACATCTCCCCTATCCAACTCTATAGTAACCTGCAGTTTTAGCATATTGTGGGTCAATAGCATGAACCTAAAACTTCATCCCCTTCCCAGATGCTTAACTTGAGAAATGTAGTTCCAAAACATCTGAGGCCAAGGTTGCCTATGTTATCCTATTAACCTTTGTATGCCTCCTGAGATTTGTTCCTTGCCTCATTGTAGTAACTCCATTCAGATAACTCTATATTGGAGCAGCAGATGGTGCCTTTGAAGCCCTAGATATCTCAATCTTGATAGTGAAGGGGTTAAAAACTAAAAACCAGATAAAGGCCAGAGAGAGTCAGGCAGAGACTCCTAGGACTGTACCCCAGGGGTTCAGTCAAGCAGGAACTCTTGGGAACGTGTTCCTCCACACTTTTTGCAGGAGGAATGGAGTTCCCTTTTGTCCCAAACACTGAAAACCTATTATATTCACTGCAATTATCAAAACGATTCCCTAAAACACATATTTTCATTGTATTTAAGCATTAAAATCAATTTTGAATGGGGGGGCAGATTAAGCCCAACATGTCAATTGTTAATTGGGAAGCAGAAATCTTTGAGAGCTCCACACTTTAGGACTGAACCCGTGCATAGTCCTTAGAAAAAGCTGTTGTGAATATTGTGCTTGCAGGGCTTTAAAACTTTAAAAATTCAGACATACCTTAACTTGTTGGGTTCTTTCATCTGAATTTTAATAAGTAACTCTTGTTTCTATTTGTGATTTATAATAGAGTATTATAATTCAATACAGCAAAGCGTGCAAATAAAAGGTATGCAAAAAATTTTACACACATTTGCAACTTTCTTCTAATGGTTTGCTTGTATCAGGTAAAATTTTATGAAGCAGTCAGGATCATTCTAGCGGTTTTCATAGTAAGCCTTGCCATAAAAGCACTGGCAGGAACCCTGGGATTCTATGATCTTTACAAAATCCTTTAAATAACCAGTTAACTTCATAAAACAACGTACATACAAATGTACACACACATACACATAAATACACTCACCTAAATACACCTTAAAACAAGAGGGGAGGGCACACAATGGTCAGGAGTGGTTAATATTTAAGCCCTTTATTTCTCCCATTACTCATTTAAACCCAACAGTGTACTTTTAATATATCTAGGGCCCTATCACCTCCTTAACACTAGCGCTCACATACGTCAGCGTTAGTGATAGGTTAAAAGAGGTTACTGCCCAGATCAGATCCCGATCGCTAACGGGTTAAAAAAAAATGTTACCTTATCGGTAATAGCGTTTTATACCGCAAGCTTACTGTACTTTGTGCTCCCTATACTTAACGTGGGGAGTGCAAAAAGTAATTAGCATAATGATCACAAAGTCCTAATGCTAATTACTGCACCACTGTGGCTAGCTGAAAGGTTAGCTACAGCTCCAACCTGGTGCTAACTGATTCCGCTTCTACAGAATCAGTTACCACCAGCTGAACCCCCCCCCCCAAAAAAAATCAGATATGCACCTCTCATCCTGTGGGCCCAAAGGTGGCCCGATCCACCGCTCCTGGCCGCCAGGAGCAGAGTGAGACTGAGGACAAATAGTCCTCAGTCTCCCTCCGCGAATCACTCCAACCCGGAAGCACAAGCCTCCATGAAGTCTTGTGGAGTATCCTGGAGGGCAGTACTCATTACGGGGCAGGCTGCTGATTCAGCGCCTGTCTTGTAATCTGGTTGTAAAACGGGGTCATCCAGACGTGGACCCCTTGCTTGATGTGCCTAGAGGGGTGTCAGCTATACCCTCCTGACGAGGCCCAAGAAGGCCGAAACGATCGTCGGGGGTTGCTGCACCTCTCGTGCAGGGATGACGTCCTTGGCAATCAGCACTGGCCACCCGTTTTGGGTGAGAGCAGGCTGATTTGCATATGGAGCATTCATCCCTGTAATGACACATACAAGCTAAAGCCTTGTGAGACCTGAGCGGGCCCCACCATAGAGCAGGCCACTAGTGCTGTTGCTCGTCCTCAGGATCCTCACACCCCCCCCTTTTCTCACTTACATCCCCGTTTTGGCTCAAGACACGTAAAAGTGTCCACAGTCTGGTAAAAGGAAGCATCTTAGCAATTGAATTTACTTCTTTTCCGTCTATTTCTTATCATCATGTTTAACCCCTTCCCTGTGGAAGACATGTGGGGAAAGTCATGGGATTCTCCTGCTATATGCAGAGGACGTTCCCCACACGTCTTCCTCTAAGCAGGCTTTCCCTGGTTATACTTACCTCTCTCCTCTGGGGTCTTGCGGCGAACTGACTTCATGGAAGTCAGACACTGCTTTATAACCCTCTTCCGGCGCAATGACGTCAGTTTCAGGTGCCCCCCCCTCCCCGCAAAGCCTGAAAGGAGGGGAGAGTCCCTTTAAACCTCTCTCCCTCCCGATCTGGAAGAGATGCAAGATAAAGAGAGGCACCGCTGAAAAGGGCAGAGACTGCCCTTTGCAGAGCTGCCTCTCTTTAACCCCTGAGGTGCCGGTCCAGGATACGGTGCAGACCTCTCCTGGAGGTGGCTGACTTCTTGGATGTCAGCCAAGCATCCGACTCGATGGCGTCAGTGTGAGCATTAGCCCCTGCCAATAGGCTGCCCTATGAAAACCCTATGGTGGAGATAGCAGGAACATTTGGATACCAGTATCTCCTGGTTCGTGGCATCTAGGAGTTAATGCTTGGTATCTTTGGAAAGGCCAGAGTATGGCCTTTCCAATAATACCAAACATGATCAGGTTAAAAGTTAACAAAATATAAATAAAAATTAATAATAAACAAATTTTAATAATTACAAAAAAAAAAGTGCTTTTTTACTTTGTTTTCCTATTAATGCAGCACTATTGTTCTCATTTCAATTATAATGTGAACAATGATGCTGTACTATTGATTTTTTTTTGGAGTTGTTTTAGCTAAAATCCCATAAAGGGCTATTCAGAGAGCGGTGAAAACCTTGAGAATTGCCAGGAGAATGAACAATCTAAACAAATATCTATATAATTTGGAAAGTGAGATAAATGGGAGAATTTTTCTGGTTTGACTATTCTGACCTAGAATTTTCAATTCTCCAGTCATTCTCAAGGTTTTCACCTCTTTCTGAATAGCCCTGGTAATTTATCAGAAAAAGACAGGTTCCCAGTTCAATTTTTTTTTACAAACGTACCCCGTAGAATCTATAACCACAAAGGCTAGGATGATAAAATGTGAAAAAAATCATTTTACACGCTTTAGATGATTGGAAATTCTAATTTTATTGCATTTTTTGTTATAACGTTCAGGCAGGGCATGAAGTTTACTTATAATAATGATATATTATGGATCTGCCGAGTCTGCCGAAAAAAAGGATATATAATTTGTCTGGGTCATTAATAAAACGTGGCTTCAAATCGCATTTAAACATGATGACGAGCAAAAACCGGTAAAAATTAGTTCAGCACACAGGGGTGAAATAGCTCAGCAGTGACGGGGTAAACAGCAGTAGGTGTTCGGCCTCTGTTTTTAGTATTGTGGATGAGAGGGGAGAAGATGAGCTTACAGAGATATGGCATTATAAAACAAACAGAAACTGCAGGGTATTCAACTAAAAACATTAAAATATGCCATTCGTTGGCAAGTCTATTTTATAAAGATTTAGAGGCACTCATGATACAGTTACAATATCTCACAGACGTTGCCAGTGGTTTAGACATTAATGGTTGTGTGTTGAGTTGTTTTGAGGGGACAGTAAATTTACACTGTTCTACAAGCTGTACACTCACTACTTTACATTGTAGCAAAGTGTCATATCTTCAGTGTTGTCACATGAAAAGATATACAGGGTTATTCAAAGAGAATCGAAAAGTCACCCCACGTTCGGTGACTTTTCGTTCTCTTCAATTCGGTTCGATTTGGCGATCCCATTTCGGCGACCCTGCGGTGTATTCAGCAAGAACCACAGGGCCGCCGAATTGCAGGGAAAGGTCGCCGCAAACCCGCCGAAAACTAACCGCAAAACGAGAGCGAACGCTTACTAGGCTTGTGCACCGATTTTTTGGCTCGTTCGGATGTTTAAACTTTTCGATTCGGCTCGTTTCGACCGATGTCTGTTTCGATTCGGTTCGGTTCGGTTCGACTCGTTTTTCGTGTACATTTTTTTCGGAATATCGACCATTTTTCGTATTTTCGGGTCACTTTGCTCGTTTGTATCGACTTTTCAAGATTTCGGAAATTTTCGTTTTTTTTTCGGAACCTCTGTTTCCTCGTTTCAAAGTGTCTAACTATTCGTTTTGACGGAAACTGCTATGGTTTACTTTTTTTATACTTTATATATTTTTTATAATAAATTTTTGGTTTGTTTTTCCATTTCACAACTTTATTTAATCATATTAAAATGTTATGAAAGCAAGCAAACAAAAAAATGACAAACGATTTAAAAAACGCTAAACTGACCGAATGGTCTGACTTTAAAAATAAAAACCAGAACAAAAGGTTTTAAAACGGAAAAATAGTTTGATCAAAAATACGCATTTACAAATACAAAATTTACAGAATCAGTGATATAACGATAATAGTTAAATATACGATGTCCAGAATTACGAATGGAACCGAAATACGAATGGAACGAAATCATGAATAGAGCAAAAATAAATTTCGATTTGACACATTTCAAGTCCATTCGAAAATTCCAAAAATATTTCGTTTCGGCTCGGAAAACTTTTCGGATCTGCCATTTTCGGATCTAAAACTTTTCGGAAAATCGGCCGCATCCGAAAACACGAATCGGGAAATTTCGTGAAAATTCCGAAATTCCGAAACCCGAAACGCACATCCCTAACGCTTACCGAAACACGCAAAAACATCTGGATTAACCTGCCAAAAACACCAGAAAAACCCGAGCAGGAGCCGATCACAGGCAGAGCAGCCGCCGGAAAAAGCTGACACCGCAGGCGAATGCAGTGAATAAATTAGAAAAACAGTTTGCTTGAATGTTTGAAAAATGAAACGCTGTTTGCTAAGAAACTACTGAGCAAAAATGTCTGAAATTTACATATGAGGTCCAATGAATGATAATGAAAGGGTTGTTACAGAAAAAATAAGTAAAGTTAAAAAAATAAATATAAAAGAATCGGATTTTTTTTTAAAAAAAGAAGAATCCCGAAAAATGCTTAAAATATCCTAAAAAATCTATAAATAAAGAGACTTTTTACTGCAGAATATTATACTCAATGGTTTATTTGATTTTGAATTAAAACGAGAATATTTTTAACATTGAAACCTATGGGATTCGTCTGAATAAATCTGCCGAATTAAACCACCGAATGACAGGGCATTTTGGGAACCTTTCCCTGCTGGTTTGTGTTCTCTGAATAGCTGAAGCATTGCTTCTCTATGGGGATTTCACTGCCCTCGAACAGGCACCGTATGTGCAGGCAATTCGCCAACATTTGGCGAATTGCCTGCTCTCTGGATAGCCGAATAGCCAAGAAAGGTAACCGAATGCTGATTGCGGCAGCCATTCGGATCTCTTTGAATTACCCTGTTAATAAAATATTTACAAAAATATTCTCACTTCTGTGAGATACTGTAGGCAATGGATATATTATATTTACAATATCATTAAATACTCCTAATAAGCTTGTAATGTACATGTGTAAATGTGTTCACTGCCACAAAGTCTGAAGAATTAAACAGAATTGAGTTTATTTCAATCTAGCGTAAGGAGGAACCATTCTGACATGTAACCTCAAGCATAAATAATAACATATAATAAATAACACAGACTTCTACTGTGAAAGGTAAAATCCATAATGTCGGTATAGCGAAAGAACTAACATCATATGTCATCTGATTTTACCACAGTATTTGTAACTTGATACATGATACTCGAATCCTACCTTGTGCCTGAGATAAGTCATCCATGCCAGCAATTTGCAACTGCCATGGATAAACACAGGGTAGTGTAATGTAACAATAACAACAACAGATTATCAGGAAAAAGTCTTAATGACAAGTATAAATCATATGCAAACTATGATCTATTTGTGGTTAACAAATGAGACCGCGCTCCCACCTTAATTTCTGTTTGATAACACAGACCTGAAAATAGAATACGGAATGGTTTTAATAAGTTTGTATTTCAGAATGCCTTGCGACTGCGCTCATTAATTTTTGCATTTCAGCAGGCTTAGGGTTTTCCGTTTACACTGAAAAAAAAACTCCACAATCTTGATAAATCAAAAACCGTGCAAACAATAAACGCTTGCAGGACGCTTTCCATGGAAGAGCTTTATTTCTACTTTTCTTTTTTTACTATAGGTTCCTGGTGGTTTATTCTAGTCAGTTTGCAAATATGTCAGCTGATCTGCATAAGGCGACAGCTTCCTGGTTGCTAAAGGTACACAGCATGACCTGCTGGTGTGTCTTGTGTCTCTGGCATTATGACAGGAAGAACAAAGGAAAGGATAATGCAACAGGTGGAGGGAAGTATGTTAGAGAAAGCCACACACACAGGGAACAGCCCAGTTACCTTTCTCACTTGTTTTCTTAGTGAGAGAATACAGTAGGGGCTGAATAAGAACATTTCATGAAGAAGAGGACTGGAAAAGAAGGGACCTGGGATCAGAAACATTCATTTATTTAATACCTGACAGGTGTTCAGGTTGAACAACTTTGTTGCAGGACCAGAAGACCATGAGAAACACTCAGAAAACCACCTCAACCAAAAGAAATGGATGGAATAAAACACTATAAGACAGAATTCTACTTTTGCCTTCCTTTTATTGTACAAGATCGGAATGTGGAAACTCTTGGGAACTGACAGTTGACAATGAGGAGACCGTCCAGTCAGGTATAGTACTTTTATTATATAATTATATAATCCGGTATACGCTAATTGGTTATTAATGCAAAGTTATTAAAAGAAATGCAGTACTGAAGTTATACATGTTGTTATTGATAAATACTGTAGTTTGTTGTTGACGTTACAATGAAATGTGAAACGTCCAACTAAAATTGTTGATTAAAACAATATGTTGTATTTTTAATTATGTACATAAAAAACATACTCAATACACCGGCTTTATTTTCCTCGGTATATTAATAATACATTTTCAGTTTGTAATTGTGTGCTTTAATGCTGTCTATTATTCCCCTGCTTATTCACCAAGTGTTTATTCTGTACAATTAGCATCCTGGCAACTTTCCTTTGGGAATGACAGCATGCTGACAGCCTCTAGCGTTATGAGTATTACAACGTACAAAGAGCAGCGTTTTTGTTGTTATATATTATTTACACGTCCATGGCATCTGTGAGCTGTACATATGTATCTCACGAATCCCACGCTTTTAAATAAGCCAATAAAAGAATCATCTCTGAGCTTCGCTGTGTGAATATGAAAGGAGGTGCGTTAATCTCATGGTACACCCATGTAGAAAAGTAGAAAAATACTGTACTGAAAATATACACCACTTCATTATTAACTAATGCTTGTCCCCTGGGGCTGATCAGCCTCAGAATTTTTGCCAGAGGTGTTATCTAAAGTGCAAAACAAACATACAACATTCTTGATCAAATGTAAATATGTTACATCTGTATCTGTCTGTCTATCTATGTGTGTGTGTACATATATGAGTTTATATATGTGTGTGTGTGTGTACGTATGTGTGCGCACATATGTTTGTATGTATTCATGTGTGTGTGTATGTATGTGTGTGTATATTATTATTATTATTTATTAAGCGCCAACACATTCCGCAGCGCTGTACAAAAGATGCAATGGGTAAAGACAGGACAATTCTACAATACATACAGGAGGCAGGCCAGTATTCCTGTCTGCAGATACAGGAGGACACGAAGGCCCTATTCCCGTGGGAATTTACAATCTAGATGGGTGAGGGAGTGAGAAACAGGAGGGTGATATACTGTGTATATCTATATATATATGTGTGGTGTGTCTATGTATATGTATATACTGTGTATATCTATATATATATGTGTGTGTGTCTATGTATATGTGTATATTGTGTATATATATATATATATATATATACTGTGTATATACTGTATATGTATTGTACATTTGTGTGTGTATGTATCTTTGTATATATGCGTGTGTGTGTGTATTTACCGTATTTTCTGGAGTATAAGACGACGGGGTGTATAAGACGACCCCCTAATTTTACAGTTAAAAAATAGGTTTTGGGCTATACTCGTCATATTGTATTGTATATCCCGCGTATAAGACGACCCCCAATTTTTGGGGGATATTTTTAAGTATAAAAAGTAGTCTTATACACCAGAAAATACTGTATTTATTTATTTGCAATGTATTTTACCAGGAAGGAGACATTGAGATTTTCAAGTATGTCCTGGGTTCAAGAACATGGAAATTTTTGCAGTTGTTACAGAAATACAAAAGTAATAAATGCAAGATGTAAAGCCCCCCCCCCACAAACATACAAATTAACACAGAAAATAAATATGTAGGAAATATATTCACTATATTACATGTTTACAGGTGCATTCTGTATTGAGGTATGTTAGTAAGGAGCTCTTGAGTGACTTTAGACTGGGGGAAGATTTGATGGCGTCTGGGAGGTTATTCCATAATTGCGGTGCTCTGTAGGAAAATGAGGATCGAGCCACTTTCTTTTTGTATTGTGGTATTGTAAGTAAGGTGCTGGTCCAGGATCGGAGGTTATAGGTTGAGGGAACTGCTAGGGGAAGCAGCCTATTCAGGTAGGGTGGTAGCTTCCCAGAAAAGCTCTTAAACTCCAGGTTGGAAAGGTGAAGAGTGTATGTGTATGTATATATGTGTATTTATATATACACCCACACAGGTATGACATGGCAAAGATATAGCACATTTACATTCAATCAAGAATAAGTGTGTGCTTATATATATATATATATATATATATATGTGTGTGTTTATTATTGCAGAAGACACTTGCACATCATAGCAATTCAAAGAATTGCATCCCAGAGCTCCTGTGCCACATTCCCAATATGCAGCAAGGAATTCTGGGTAGGATATGCAAATGACCCCTTCTCACTTTTATGCATCCTGGGTCTGTTATTACACAGAACCCTAAAATCAATGCTATGCCACACTGTGGATTTCTAGCAGAGATAAGAATTCCTTGCTGCATATGGGGAATGTGGCACAGGACCTCTGGGATGCAATTCATTGAATTGCTGTGATGTGCAAGTGGCTTCTATATATATAATACAATTGTATAATACAATTATATAATAATAATATAATATATTATATATATAATACAAAACAGTAAAAGGTTGCACTCAACCTCAAAACTAAGCGGGTGGTCAATAATATGGAGTGCTCTTTCTTGGTGTTTTGATTTTTATATATATATATATATATAAAAGAGGTTGCATTCAACCTAAATAACTTCATAAGCCTGACACCGAAGCAATTTAATGCAACTTACCAAACGCAACACACTCCACTTTTATCTCTTAATGTCTTTACCCTAGTTTTAAAGTTTTTTTAAAATTTATTTATTTATTTATAAAGGATTTTACCAGGAAGGATACATTGAGATTTCTCTCGTTTTCAAGTATGTCCTGGGTTCAAGAACATTGATAACATGGAGCATTTAGTTGCAACATAAAATATTATCATATATTGCTTTAGCTGTCGTCCCCTCAATGTCCCGGTACATATTATGTCCTAACATAATGGCTGCTTACTTATGCGATTAACCCATTTCCTGGGGACACTCATAATCTTGGGGTTCTCAGAAGGTCAAAGGTTAGAACAGGTCTTACAATGCTCAAGATCATCAGTAATATCACAATGCAATGATGATATATTGTTTTCTAAAAAAAAGTGATATACCTGTATACATTGAAATTCTTGTTATCCTCTGCCCCCCTCCAATACATTTGCACTTCCTGTACTTTGATTAATAAGTGCAAATGTACAGTAACCAGGTGTTACAGCCAAGACATCATGAGAATAGGGCCCAGAGATAGGTATGCACATTTAGCAGATGGTCAGTGGAGGCTGTATGATGAGGTAATATAAAAGCAATGGGAAGAATGTTCAGCCATAAAAACATTGCAATTTACTCACACAAATTACACCGATACTTTTATTGAAAAATAGACTTCCCATTGTTTGCTCTTTTCTGCTGACAGCCTGAGCCCGATTTATTTATTTTTACCGTTTTTTGGTTGATTTTACTCACCTTTTGTCCCTCGGCATGCACAGCTCCTCCTCTTCAGCTCAGGGACTCCCGAACCCAAACATCTCTGCAGCTATCTAACACAATTTGCACTCCAACACAAGCTGCATACTGTAGGTGCCACAAATTATGCACTGCTTTGAACTGGCACACTTTACGTACGCAAGTTCCGTGGCACCTGTGTAGAGCAAAGGGTCGGAGCTGCGCATGCGTGCAGAGATCCATTCCATCGCTGCCTCTATGAGACTGCTCACTATCATGGGTGGTCCCAGAGAGGGTGACGTCAGCAGTTCTCTGCGTGTGGACGTCACCAGTGACTGATCTAGTGAGGGGCAGCCTGGAAATTCAAAATCCCGGCTGCTAGTGATGCTGGGTGGGGTGGAGGACTCTCCTCCACTTCACCCAGCATTGCTGTCAGATCAGGCAGCAGGGAAATTGGGGGAGAAGGGGGGCACATCCTGAGCACTTTAAAAAAATTATGTGAACAGAATGAGTAGCGTGTCCCTTTAATAAGAACAGTAAATGTACATTTGCTGAGATTTAAGGGCATATCAAAGTCTAAGTACTAAAACTTTTTTTAATTTCTTAATATATATTCATCTTAATTAGAAATAATACAATTTGCAAATGTTATCTTTATATTTTAATTATCTTTAAATATTTCAGAAAGGGCCTGCAAATTTGCAACAGAAGTACAAATTATTCTGTAAAACAGTATGGGCTCTATTCTTATGTTCACACTAAAACACCTCCTGAAATCCATAGGACTCCATGGAGGGTTGCACTGCCAGGCTGCAAGCCCTGCATGACCAGGATCAGATTTATAACTAGGCAGAGTAGGCATGTGCCTACATGTGGCTGACACAAAGGGGCGCTTTGCTCTGTAAAAAAAAAAACTTTTTTTTTTTTTTTTACAATTTACAATCCTTTATATCTGGAGCCCTAAGGGCTAGAGGGACATCTGAGGTATTATTGGAAAGGCCAGATTATAACCAGGTTACAATTACAGTTACAAGTATTTATAAAGCGCCAATAAATTCTTCAGTGCTGTACAATGGGAGAGACAGAATAACAAATATACATACATGTGTACACACATGGAACAAAAGGAAGGAGGACCCTGCTTGAGAGTTTATAATCTAAGGTTACATTTATAAAAAAATAAGATATCAAATAAAATATTATTTTTCTCTTATTTTCTAACGCAGCACTATTAGTCAGCTTACAATTATAAAGTGAACAGTGATGCTGCGCTAACTCTCCTTCTCATTTCCCACACTGCCAGCAAGTGTGCAGCTGATGATGCAACGCATGGTATTATCAACGACCTAGACTGTGGCACTGCAGTGAGGAGAGACAGGGGGGATTTGGAACCTGTATCTCAGAATTGTACGCCCACAAGGTTAAGTGAGGTGTCATTGGAAATGTCAGAGTCTGGTCTTTCCAATGATACCAAACATGACCATGTAATGTGTAAAAATAAAAAACTGAAAAAAAAAATAAATGCAAAACTTATTTTTTTTCTCTGTTCTACTTCAGAGGCAATATATGCTTTAACATGTAAAACAAACAATGCCACTGCACTAACTCAACTAAGGAAAACAGATTCTGCCCCTGAAAACCATTTTTCAGTTTTTGTTTGTGGGGGTAAAGGGGCACTCCACATTTCTGTGCCTACAGGCTCCTGAGATGCAAATCTGGCCCTGTGCGCGATCTCGACAGTCCACAGAGTGTTCGCGGAGGGAGACTATTTGTCCCCAGTCTCACTCTGCTCCCAGTAGCCAGAAGCAGCGGATAGGGCCACCGGTGTTGCTGCAGGATGACAGGTGAGTATCTGATTTATTGGGGGGGGGGCTTAGCTGGTGCTCAATGATTCTACAAAAGTGGAATCATTTAGCCGCAGCTTTTCGATGACTGTAAAATTTTAGCGTTAGAATAAGTAAGGTATTACAAAGTGCTAACGCTAATTACTGATTGCGCTCCCCAGGTTAAGTATAGGATGCACAAAGTACAGTAAGCTCGCGCAAGCTAGCTCAATCTCCGATGCGCTAACAGATTTTTTTCCCTGATTAACGTTATGTATGTAATATGGGGCCTACGTTAAAGTCACTTATCCAGAAGTTAGCGCTTACTCACGCAAATGCTACAGTTAGGACTTTATTCTCTAGTAAACGATATGTGTGTAGAGTAAACAAGCTTACATAAAATACCACCAAAATAAAAACATGATGATGTATGAGGGGAAAAATTATTGAATGATGCAATAACTATGAGTGTGAAACACCTGTACTACTATCTTATTAAAATGAATAGCCTATAAAAACTTAATTTGGTGTCTTAAAGGGTGTTTTATAATCTACAAGTCAGCTGTTTACCAAAGGAGTTCATATGCAAAATTCATTTCTTACCATTGATTCAGCTTATAAATACCTTACATGTGATAGTAGTGCTGTAAGTTTACTTTGTTTTTAACCAAGGTTTAGCTTAAATTTTTTCTGAAACTTTGCTAGACCTTCCCCACGAGAGCATACAGACCTACCAACCTTTAAAAGATATTTTCATAATGCACATACTTAGTTAAGTAAACCAGCAGTGATGTAACAGCATATGTCATCACATAAATTATGATCATTTTTATATACACTGTGACAATAATATTTTTTTTGTGGTTTTATAGATCTATACGTTAAGTGTGAGTAGGACAGAGTGTGGGAGAATTAAAGGTCATTCACACAATAGAGCCTTTATCCTCTCTAGCAATAAGGCAGTTTTAAATCATTTTGCTAACTTAAAAAAATGGCAATATTTGTGCAATACCAGCCTTAGTCCTAACTATAACCCTAACCCTAATAGAAATATAAACAGTAACTATAATCCTAATAGTAACCCAACCCTAGAAGTAACCCTAATCCATAGAAACATAAACGGTAACTCTAATCCATATAGTAACTAGGGATGGGCTGCCGGTTCGAATCGGTTCGATGTTTGCATCGAACATCGGCCGTTCGAAAGTTCGCGAACTTCAAACTTTTCAAGCCGTTCGCAAAAAGTTGGAAAAAAAATAAAATTTAGATTTTTTTTTTTAAAAATCCTAAAAAATCTAAAGATAAAGTGACTCTTTACTGCAGAATATTATTATCAATGGTTTATTAGATATTGAATTAAAATGGGAATATTTTTAACATTGACACCTATGGGATAAAACAATCTTGTTGCTGAAACATCAGGCAGACGAGGCCCTCTAATCAGGCACTGTAGAGGGCAGCCCTCCGGGGCCTCCCAAGGATCCCTTGAGGAGCATGCGGCTGCTGGATGACAGAGCTGCGACTGCGGGCTGGCCGACCGGGTGCATGTGGCAGAGAGGTGGTGCAGGGAGGGAGCCACTGCACCTGCGGCCATGGCAGACACCCCCCCACAACCACGATTCAGGAAGCCCCCACTGTCATCCAGGCTAAGGTAAGGCGACACGTTTCTAAAAAAAATAAAATCCGAGGACATTTTTAAATGTCCCCAGGAACATAAAATAAATTAATTTTTTTCTTTCTAATACTCACCTGATTCCTGGATCCACCAACAAGCGCAGCCTCCCGTCTCCCACACTGTTAGAAGCTGCATACACCGGCGCGATGTGTGCAGCTTTTGAGAAGATACGCTATTAGTGTAGAGGGAGCGATGCAAAATGCGCAGTCGGCTTCCCCACTACACTAACAGCGTATCTTTTCTCTATGTTTCTATCTTCTCAGAAGCTGCACACAGCGCTCCGGTTAAAGGTAGTGCCAGACTGTAGAGGTGCTGCCCGCAGGGTGAGGATTGATATGCTGCATTAATTCTTCTTCTTACAAATTTGGTTACTTAACCTGTTTGAGTTTGGATTGTAATATTGTGACATCCAGGGCCCTTGGTGGCGATCGGGGGGGGGCCCCAGACGCATGGTGCCGCCAGCTGGCCGAACGCCAGGAACTCCGACGGCACTCACGCAGCTGTGAGTGATCAGGGGGCAGGGCGCGGCATGATGATGGGAGCCGCCGGGACCTTTAAATCATAATGCGCGTTGTACACCTTGCCTTGCCGTGGAGTTTCATTCCCGCATCGCTAGTTTACCGAATCAGTTTGTATACTTGTTACTGACCCTGCTTGTTCTGAGGACCCGACCTGTTGCTGACTTTGCCTGCCATTTGACTATTCTCTTTGTGTACTCCCTGCCTGTTCTGTTTGCCTCCTGTTGCTACTGGAGTGTGCCGATTCTCACCATTTACAGTAGCGCAGTACAAGTGCCTAAACGTTGCTGACCCGGTTTTGTTATAACGACTACTCTCGCTCTGTGCCCCTGTCTTGTATATTCCGCTGCTTGTTACTGCTGGTGCACTTTCATCCTGCCATAAAAGTCTGCAGCCACTTCAGACGGTCATTCCCAGTAAGTGTTCACCTGGCAGAAATTCAAAGAGAATTCCACCTTCCCACAAACTGTCTGATCTGTGACATGCCTACCAGGTGGAACTCGACATTTGCAATGCTGCAGCGTCTGCACAAGCAGCAGAGGGCCATCAATGAGTACCTGTGTGAGTATGGCACAAGGACAGGTTCAGATCAACTTGTTTCCCCCCCCCCGCAGTGCCTGATGATCAAGGATGCATGCACTGTACTGTCACCATTTGAGGAGGCAACGAGGATGGTGAGCAGGGACAGTGCATGCATCAGTGACTCAATTCCTTTAGTGTTCCTGCTGGAGCGCACTCTGCAGGGAATTATAGATGTGGCACTAGAGGCAGAGCAGCGGGAGGAAGAGGCGGACTTCGCTAGCTCTCAAGGCCCCAGTCTTTACGCAGACAGCATTCCTGTGGGTCCTCAGATCAGACAGGAGGAGGATGAGGAGGAGGAGGAATATTTAAGTAGTGGGGGCATTGAAGGTGGGGATTCCTCAAGGGAGAGTTTGTGTCCCCAGAAACCCAAGGACTAGTACGTGGCTGGGAGGAGGTAGTACACAAAACGGTCATCCTCAGCGACCAGGAGCACTCAGAAGCTAATGCCACCTCCAACCTACGCTGCATGGGCTCCCTTATCCTGCAAAGCCTGCTAAAGGACCCCAGGATTTGTGCTATCAAGGAGAGGGATCATTACTGGTTGGCAACCCTTCTTGATCCACGATGCAAGGGTAAGGTTGCAGAGCTCATCCTGCCCTCACAGAGGCAGCACAGGATGAAACAACTTGAGGACACTCTAAAGCGACACTTGTGTAACACCTTTCCAGGCACTGGTAGGTTACCAAGTGATGACACAGGTGCTTCTGAGGCTGCGGTTTATCAGAGGAAGAGCGGTGAAGGGGGCCACTTGACTGATGCCTTTTGCAATTTTTTTAGTCCATGATGCCCAGGGACGTCAAATGTAGGCACCCATTGCCAGCGTCTTCACCATATGATGCAGGACTACCTAGGGGCAAGGGCAGACCTGTATACCTTTACAGCAGATGATCCACTGGCTTACTGGGTGTTGAGATTGGATCACTGGCCAGAACTTAGCCAATATGCTATGCAGCTACTAGGTTGCCCTTCATCCAGCGTGCTTTCTGAAAGGACGTTCAGTGCCGCTGGAGGTTTTGTCACAGACAAAAGAGTGTGTCTGTTCACCGACTCTGTAGACGGCTGACATTTATAAAAATGAATCAGTCCTGGATCAGCAGCTATCACTCCCCTGATGCTGATGTAACTGAATAGATCGGGGATCTCTTCTGCATTCCCAAAACCTCCACCACTGCACTCTTCCACAATACCTCAGAGGGGTTACAGTGCGTTGTGAAGGCACTAGCTGTCACCAAAGGCCCAATATTTGGGTGCACTGCCACTGACGCGTGTACCAGATTCATATCATTTTAATATTTGACCGCAGGGTCCACCCCTGCACTCTTCCACAGTACCTCAGAGGGGTTACAGTGTGAAGGCACTAGCTGGCACCAAAGGCCCGATATTCGGGTGCACTGACGCGTGTACCAGATTCATATTATTGTAATATTTGACCGCAGGGTCTACCACCACTGCACTCTTCCACAATACCTCAGAGGGGTTACGGTGTGAAGGCACTAGCTGGCACCAAAGGTCCAATTTTAATGCACCTGTTGTTACTTTCATCCAAAGCCTGCATAAGTTTCACCATAATTTAGCCAAAAAAATCACTAAACTTGTTCTGCGTGTCCTAAAACGTCTCCTCTTTTCATACAGGCTGCCGCCCCAAGAAGGTGTTTATGAATAGATTAAAGGAAAACCATTTGCCGTCATTTGAAATGTCATTTTTTTCTTTTTAAATGTTTCTATACATCCTACAAATCCGCCACTTCACGGGCAGGTTATGGGGACCTCCTAGGCACGATATTTGAAGGAATTTTTCGTTTTTATTCTTAACCTTTATGTCATGGAAAAATCACTGTTCCTTTAAAAACGTGTTTTTTTTTTAACTTTTTGTCCTTGTTTCCTGTCCCCCATGGCACTACCCGGACCCCCATACACCTTTTATGGCCAATATCTTGCATATATGCCCTCTTGGAGGTCACTCTAAAAATCGAACGTTCGGGTCCCATTGACTTGCATTGAGTTTGAATCGTGTTCGAAGTCGAACTTTTTAAATTGTTCGAGTTCGAATGCGAACTGAACACAGGGGTGTTCGGCCCATCCCTAATAGTAACCCAGCCCTAGAAGTAACCCTAATCCTAATAGAATCATAAACAGTAAATATAATCCTAATAGTAACCCAACCCTAAAAGTAACCCTAATCCTAATACAAACATAACCAGTAACTCTAACCCTAATAGTAACCCAACCCTAGAAGTAACACTAGGCCTAATACAAACATAAACAGTAACTATAACCCTAAAAGTAACCCAACCCTAGAGGTAACCCTAATCCTAATACAAACATAAATAGTAACTCTAACCCTAATAGTAACTCAACCCTAGAAGTAACACTAACCCTAATACAAACATAAACAGTAACTGTAACCCTAAAAGTAACCCAACCCTAGACGTAACCCTAATACAAACATAAATAGTAACTCTAACCCTAATAGTAACCCAACCCTAGAAGTAGCACTAACCCTAATACAAACATAAACAGTAACTATAACCCTAAAAGTAACCCTAACACAACCAGAAAGCCTAACAGTAACCCAAACCTTAGACGTAACCCAGTACTAGAAGTAACCCTAACCGTAATACAAATAAAAACAGTAACTGTTACCTTAACACAAACAGAACAAGTAAGCCTTCCAGCAACCTAACCTTAGAAGTAACCCTACCAATAGCCCTAATCTTAACTCGAACCCTAACCCTAATGCTAATCCTAACAAACATTTCGGAGTGTAGAAGGGGGTAAAGGAGGTAGGATAAAAGGGGGAAGGTTGTAGGCGGTAAATCAGGGATTTGAAGGGGGTAGGGGCATACAGATTGTATAGGGGCTAGAAGTACATGCATCTGCACAATTTCAGACATCTTCGATTGGGCAAATTTTGGATTCAAAAATTTACCGCAACAAAATGAACTTTTTGAATGAATGATTTTGAATGATTTTTTGAATTTTTTGAATGAATGATTTTGAACTGTGCATATGTCTAGTAGTAAATAATGTGAGTACAGGACACTAATTTACTAAGCAAGATGCCATCTAAAATCTCCATACCAACATATACAGGGTTATTCAGAGAGTGTGAAAAGCAGGAGAATGACTGGAGAATGAAAACTTTTAGGTCAAAATAGCCGATTTGGAAAGTGAGATAAAAGGGAGAATTTTTCTGGTTTGGCTATTTTGACCTCGAATTTTTCATTCTCCAGTCATTCTCCTGCTTTTCACGCTCTCTGAATAACCCTGCTAGATGCTAGTATTAAAAATGTTAGAAGCCAGATTCCATCCAAGCCGTTAATGCTCGAACCACAATTCCAACCAAGCTGAATGCTTTGCTTGCAACTTGGATGTTGTGGCAGGTTACTGTATATTAACAGTTTATATGCTTTGTATAATTTGTTCTGGAGACAATAATTTGCGACTAGCCTGAAAAGAATGAGCTTTTCATGGCTCAAGCCGGTAGTCTGAAAAGAATACCAGCTCTCAAACCCTGGTGTTAAGGGATTGTGCTTTAGCAACATCACTTAACACTGTAAAACAAATAGAGGAAAAAAAATCTTTGTTTTCCTCCGGTCTTGCGGTGCAGAGGACTATGTGATACATTGTGTCTCCCCTTGCCTGATACAGCAGAACGCCAGTAACAAATAGTCTCCAATCTCATTCCGCAGTTCTGGAGCAACCTTGCATATGTGAGCTCACGCAGATCTTCCACAGCGTCGGAATTCTCTACAAGGAGACCAGTATCAGTCAGTGACCCCAAAATATTCCAACTCAATAGAGTCTTAAATAGGGAGTTGATAATGGACAACGACTCGAACAAAATGTAACCAATAATAACAGCTCTTTTGTAAATTTGCCCTGGGTTGGCTCTTTTGCGCTGGCCAGCTTTATTGTGCTAGATACACTCAGGGTTATTCAAAGAGAATCGAAAAGCCACCGCACGTTCAGTGACTTTTCGTTCTCTTCAATTCGGTGCGATTTGGCGATCCCATTTCGGCGACCCTTCGGTGTATTCAGCAAGCATTACAGCGCCGTTGTAGTGCAGGGAAAAGCCGCCGAAAACTCACCTCAAAACCCAGGCGAATGCACACCGAAACCCGCAAAAATATCTGGATTAACCCCGCCGAAGACGCCGGAGAAACCCGAGCAGGAGCCGATCACAGCGCAGAGCAGCCGCCGGAAAAAGCCGACACCGCACACGAATGGAGTGAAAAAAAAACAGCAAGCTTGAATGTTTGAAAAGTGAAACACTGTTTGCAAACAAACTACTGAGCGAAAATGTCTGAAATTTACCTATGAGGTCCAATGAATGATAATAAAAAGGGCTGTTACAGAAAAAAGAAAAAAAGTTAAATTTTTTAAAAATAAAAACGGAAAAAAATGTTTTTGCAAAAAAATCCCGAAAAATGCTTAAAAGATCCTAAAAAAATCTATAAATAAATAGACTTTTTACTGCAGAATATTATAATAAACAGATTATTAGATATTGGATTAAAACGGGAATATTTTTAACATTGAAGCCTATGGGATTCATCTGAATAACCCTGTCGAATGAAGCCACTGAATGGCAGGGCATTTCGTCAACTTTTCACTGCTGATTTTTGTTCTCTGAATAGACGAAGCTTTGCTTCTCTATGGGGATTTCGCTGCCCTCAAACAGGCACCGAACAGGCACCGAACGGGCACCGTATGTGCAGGCAATTCGCCAACATTTGGTGAATTGCCTGCTCTCTGGATAGCCGAATGGCCAAGAAGGGTAACCGAACGCTGATTTTCAGCGTTCGGTTACCTTTCGGCAGCCATTTGGACCTCTTTGATAACCCTGACTAATTATCTTACGAAATAAGTGATCAGCCAAGTCGCACTTGTAAGTGGCAATGCATTGTTTAGTGAATGGGCCTCTTATAGAAATGTCGAAAGTAAGAAATTATATTATTTGCCTTTAAACCATCTTTTTTTCTGAGCTTTGAACTATGAAGCAAGACAATTACTTTCAAAATTGAAATAAAAAAGAAACAAAAACAAATAAATACCAACAGCATGAGAGAAAATATTCATTATAAAAACTGAAGAACAATGTGATTGGTATCAGCAAGTCACACTGTGTACTTCTGGGTTGCATTGAATTCATCAAAAATATTGCATAAAATCAAAGGGAACATGGGGACACATTGCCTATACAAGAGTACATAAAGTACTGGGCCCCATGACCATTTAATTGAATTTAAGTGGGCATTACATGCGCAGTGTCCTTCTCCTATCCCTGGCTGCCGTGGTGTTGTGTCACCCTTCCATAGTGAATATACTGTCTAAAACTGATCGTATAATACCTGTCAATGCAGAAGCATTGGCTTCATTCAGTCAGGAGAAGCTGTCATCCTGTAGGAGAGTGAATATTATTTTTTTTTATACTTCTCAACGTCACAAGGTATGTATGCATAAACCTTACATAAAAGCTCATGGACGGCAGATTTGTACGGAATGTGTTCCACTCCATGTGCAAAACGCTCTGTTCAGTTCACAGTTATTCCTGCCTGCTGATTGATTACAGGTGAATACGAAAACCGGAATTTTGAAGCCCATCTTTAGTAAGTCTGGATAACGGGTGCTCCAAAGGCACACTGCTCTCAGGAGTCTGGCTCCCCGAGCACTGCAGCAGACCATGGTACACACAGGGAGTCGCTGGGCAACCTCAGCATGTGACATGCTTCCCGGAGTCTCGCCGACTCCAGGCATCATGTCCGCGTCAGAATGCTGCAGAGCGCAACCAGCGTCTGTACACGATGGGATCTCCACTAGGAAGGGGATCGCGGCTCTCCTGTCACATTCTGCTTCCTCTCTGTCTTTGGTCAGTGCCAGTGAGTGACATGCTGCATAGAGTCTCGCTGACTCCAGGCATCATGTCCGCGGCAGAAGGCTGCAGAGCGCATCCAGCATGTGTACATGCAGGAAGCTGCAGCATGAAGGAATTCATGGCTCTTTTGCCGCATTCTTCTTCCTTTCCGACATCGGATTCTTCCAGAATCTAAAATGTGGAACTATCCGAAATCTGGAATGCTCAGGGTCCTCCTATAAGCATCCAGGAGAAAAGGTGCCCGATCTTTAAATGTATATCTATATATAGACAAAAACAGGCTTTCCTTGTGTTATGTCACATCTTTCATCGACTGCTGTTTTGTATGTTTATGTGTTTTCTTTGTGAATTTCATATGATATCAGTGCCAAAGGGTGGGATACAGGAAGCATGGATATGGGAACCATGTGCCTGATATCAACGTGAAATTTACCACCTCATTCACTAAGCATTCAGATTGTGCTGCAGTATGATTTGAGTGCCTCCCTGTTGGGTGAGTCAGCCACAAGGCTAGGGTTGCTTATCATCAAATACAATGGCCATGATGTTATGCGACTATGTCCACAATACCAGCGCTGTGGGTTGATGGCATGGCGACTTGGCGAGGAACAAATTGTACTTGTCAGCAGTAGCTCAACTAACTGCTTAGGAAATCATTGGCCAGTTTCAGCCGAATTTTAGTAAACTAAACCTTATGTCTTGTTCACAGAGACTCTGGTGTAATGTTTAGGTAATGTGGTAATGTAATGGTGTAATGTTTACAAGTGTTACTGTTGGCAGTTGTTAACTCATCTGCCAACCCTGAAAGGTACTGCTTTCTAGTGGTTTGCACTCGGTCAGACATCGTCCTGTCTTGCTTAAACTGCTTGTCAGTGCTGTACTGTGCTCACAGTAGACTTAACCCCTACCAGCAGGGCTGAGGCTCCTCTGGCAGGATGCAGAGGATGTCTCTAGCCCATTGTCAAAGTCTTGCAGATCGGGCCAACCTGGCCTGTGGACCCATCTATCTCTGGACTCATAGGAGCTAGAGGGTCATGTATAAAGAGCAAGGCATTTCCAATGATACCAGACATGACCAGGTTGAATGTACCATTAAATAAATAAATATTTTTTTCTTCTAATGCAGCACTAATGTTTACTTTTCATTTATAAAGTCAACAATGATGTTGCAATGTGAAGCTATGTGATACACTCATACCCACATACACAGTGCATATTACTGTGAGTTTTATTGCTGTGGAGCTATGTGATACGCTCATACAAACTGCACATTACTGAGTTTTAATGCTGTGGAGCTTAGTGATATACACATACACTCTGCACATTACTGTGAGTTTTGATTACTATAGTATATAGGTGGGTGGGGCAGTTGGACCCAGTCAACACAATGTTGCGGTCTGGCCCTTGCTCTATTCATTGATTGTACTCTGGCATGCGCCCTCTATGCATCTGAGCGTACGTCATATTTTCTTTGGCTGCCTGGCACTTTATGTCGCTTCATTGTGAGTACCCCCACCTTTTTTCTTAGAAAAAAGCACTTTATATATATATTATTTTTTTTTTACACCAGAAGGGCAGCACTTAACCTTTACTAAGCATATCAGACGGGAGCTTCTAGTGACAATTAGATACAGTATACCAAGGGGAGAGCACTACACATTACACAAACTACACATTCAAAACTTCACAAATTTAAAGACATTCATGGTTTACACCGGATTTTACTTTTTTTTTTGTTACCTATTTTTCCACAACCTAACTACGTATTAAATGATGGGAGTTTAGTTTACAAAATATGTGGTGTATTTTTTATAAAGGAGGATATATAGGATATATATATATATATATATATACTGTATATAGCAAAAACGCCAGCACTCCAGGGATTTTCCAAAGATAATTCCATTTATTCGTCCATAGACAGACATGTATGTCCTGATGAAGGCTCCTTGGTGAGCTGAAACGTTGATGTCTATGGACGAATAAATGGAATTATCTTTGGAAAATCCCTGGAGTGCTGGCGTTTTTTCTATATTGATATTAACTGAAGCCATCGCAGAAGCACCGGGTGAGGCTAAATCTTTGTGGTGAACCGTGAGTGCAGAACCTTCGTGTTTATTTATATATATATATATATATATATATATAATCTCCTCCCACATCCCACTGCAAATTAAATAAGGGCTTGTAGCAGTGTGGGGGGGGGGGGTGCTGCCATCATTGAAAAAGCTGTCACTTACAAGAGCGATCACATTGCTGTACAGTAGGGTGAAGAGTAGCTGAACCTTTCCAAGAGGATACCATTTCAGGGAGGGAAGGAGGGCAGTCCATATCATATCTAAAGCTGCTCTGGGGGAGTGTTTCCCTGCCTGCAGCCATAAACCACTCCTTAGGGACATACGCCATGTGACACGCCACAGGACTAAGTCAAACAGGAAGTGCAGGGAGCTTTCCTTTCAATCATTTCTTTTAAAATACTATCCATCTGTTACCAGTTTGGGTAACATAATATACAAGCAGATTTGGGAGAACATTAAAAAAGTTAACGTTTTATTTGACGCACTTTAAGGAATTTCAAAGGGGGTTATTCAGAGAGAGGTGAAAAGCAGGAGAATGACTGGAGAATGGAAAATTCTAGGTCAAAATAGCCAAACCAGAAAAACTCTCCCATTTATCTCACTTTCCAAATCAGCTATTTTGACCTAGAATTTTCAATTCTCCAGTCATTCTTCTGGTTTTCACCTCTCTCTGAATAACCCTGAAAGAGATATGGACGGAAGTGATTGTTGGGGACAGGCATTAGGTGAAGCACAACACAAGACAAGGGGATTGGTTTTGTGGGTATTCCGTAGTCTTGAAAATATAATTTCTCCTATCCTTCACATTATGCTGATTCCTTTCCTTCACATGTAACACTGGGGACCATGTGACATAGGTAAGACATTGACCTCTAGGTACAAGATAAAGCTATATTCTCTAAGTTGTAGAAACCCATAGCCCTCAAACAAAGACCTTCAAACAAAAGACTGATTACTATTTGAATTGACTAGTTACCTTGAATGTATTAAAACCTTCACTACCGAGCACTTTCTATTCATAACATTTATTTTAAATATGGAATGTGCAGTAGTCAATTAAATATAAGCTAAAATAGGAATTTTGCACACAGATTGTTGTTCTGAGATAGTTTAAAGATTAAAATAATGTAAATTTGCTCATTTGTAATTTATAAACCTTTCCTTTACAGAAATATTGCTGGGATGAAAGGTTCTAAACTCTAGACAGTGTCCTTTATCTTGCATAATATCAAATGTGGTCTGCATTATTAATATATGAAGGCAGAAATTGTCTTTGTGTTAAATACAGTCAATCTGACAAAGATAGTCAATAAAAAGGGTCAGATCTCCTACTTATGGGGATCTGTAGTTATTAATGAGATTATTAGCAATGCAGCTTCCAAAAAACACCAATAGAATATGAAAATAACATTTGTATACGTTACAATGACTGTATATGGAAATTACAGTAATACCTTGTATCTGTACTATACATGGATTTTCAGTCATTATAACCCCCTGAATCTTATCCCTGTATAGTAGTAAGTGATCCCAGAGCTATATCTGTATTCTGCCCTCTCTCTGGCTGTTGTAATGCAGCAACAAAGTCTGGATTGCTTTTATAACAATGAGGTGAGCTGCTTTGTGTAGTTTCTCTACAGTAATACAGGGTAAGAGGAGTGAGATCTCACAGGGAATTTAATTTCTCTCAAAGGTCACACTAATTTTTCATTAAAAAATGTATGCTCGGAGCATCATATGCCAATTTTTGTGTTTCCCTGTAGTGCAATGCAGTCAGGTAAAAAAAAATGGTAGTTTAAGAGGTTAAGGTTTATGGGCATGTCCAGTCAAATAAACCATTTAAATTGAAATGTTTATCGGGTGCCGGACAAAATCCCTACAGCCAGGTTCCCTAATGCCAACATCCCGAAGGCCAACTTCCAGACAGAACAAGTGCCGGACATACCAAGTTCCCTACACGGCCAATTTCCAGACATCCATAATCCCAATGGCTAACCCTAATACTAACACCCTAACCCTGAGGGTTAGGGCTAGGTTTAGGGGGGTTAGGGTTAGGCTAGGTTTTGGGGGGTTAGGGCTAGGTTTAGGGGGGTTAGAGCTCGGGTTAGGGTTAGGGCTAGGTTTAGGGGGTTAGGGCTAGGTTTAGGGGGTTAGGGTTAGGGCTAGGTTTAGGGGGGTTAGGGAGTAGGGTTAGTGTTAGCTGCTGTATTTTGGATGTCTGGAAGTTGCCCGTCAGGGAGTTGTCTGTGTAGGGAAGTTAGCCGTGCAGGGAAGTTGGCCGTCGGGGAGTTGTCTGTGTAGGGAAGTTGGCCGTCGGGATTTTGGTATTAGGGAACCTGGTTGTAGGGATTTTGACCCAAACCCTAATCAATCATACCATCAAAGTTTAGCATTACATACAATATGACTGTGAACCATATGGACATAGGCCTTTTTTCAGCCTTCATTACTGTAGAATATATAACAGAAATAAATATTGCAATGTAAAAATTAAAAAAATACATGCTAACTCTAATTCAATATTTCAGACAGAATCTACTCGAAATCACCTTACGCTGCATTGCTGAAGAGATGTGCCTTTTCTGAAGAACCTACAAAAAAAACTGTGGCCATAGCTTGTGTTATCGCCTGCAAAAGAGAAAGATATTTTCAACCATGGCGAATTCTCAGCTACAATGCTTGGAAGAAGACCATGAATTCGTGGAAATGACTGAGGGAAACTCTGATTTCTACTATTCTGAGAAACAAAGGACAGCCCTAGAAACTCTGCTTTCTTCAGGAGCACAGGGCTTTCAAAATTGTGTCAAGCAGGAAGGGATTCGCAATTTTTTATCTAAAGAAGAAATTGCTTTAATTGAGACCTCTGCTACCATTTCTCAGTTGGGTAAAATAGATTTAGATGATGAATCTGAACTTGATGATGATGTAAGTATTAGTTACTGGCCCGGGAAGTCGGATGTACCAACGCCTATGCTCGATCTAGGCTGGCCAGAAGGAGGCTCCTGGAAAGGTATAACACGAGCTGAGGTTTATACTCATCCTCCTACTAACAATGCTCCTCATATTAAGGTCATGGTTCGAAGGACGATACAGAATGCAACAAAGGTATAGTATTACTCAACTTGCTTCCACCCAATAATGTTTGAACATATATTTTGCAGACAAAGATAGAGTAGATGCATCATTTTGCATAGCATCCATTTCAACCACATTTATCACTTGGGTGGTACTGATTTCAACCCTTTGAGAGCCAGTCAAGTATCCTTTACATGGGTACCTATTCTGACTTTGTTGGCAACAGGGAGCCACTAGGGGAAAATATTGAAGCAAACTAATAACCCTCAGGCCGTGATATCAGGGAGTCGTTCACAGGGCTCCTTGGAGTCAAGTGTGACCCTTTGTGAGCCCATGAGTGTGGAAAGCCACGCAGTGACACTGCAGACTATTTGATTCCATGGCAAAATTGCTTAACAACACCAGGCGTTGAGAACCAGTGTTCATTCAGGAATAACAGATTGAAGCAAGAACAGTGATGTACAACTGGAAAAACTGTTCATGGTTCGAGATGTTTTTGATTGCTCCTAGCAGTAGTGTAAGCGCCGTTAAGTACAATAAGGAGCCACTAATTTTGAGTCGCAAACAAAGCTGGTGGAAAGGTCTGAATAGTGGCTCGAGCCTCTAACAACACGAGCCATCATGTATAGTCGTTATCTTAATGGTTGTGTTGGAATAGATTCCATGGTCGGCAAAGTGGGCTTGAGAAGCCAACGATGTGGGAAATGTGAGGTTGGTGTTTCCCTGTTGCACCTGCTGTGTTCATTTTTGTTTTGCAAGGTTGGGAAGCATTTCCCCTAGCTTGCTGGAAGTCCATCTCATCCACCACTGTACAAACAGTCCGTCGGCTTAAGAGTCACTGTATAGCAAAACAAATCAAACCCATACAGCAGCTGCTGATGATCTGTACTAATAATGGGCCCCACAGCAGTGTGGAGAATATTATTAAGTTAATAGAAAATACTTATTTAGGTTGCTAAGGAAACTTTGTCAGCTAGAGTTGGGTGATGATTTAAGCAGGGAACAACATTAGCATCCTCCTTGCACTTAAATGCAGTAATTCAGGCCCCCTGATCTACATCCTGTAGAGAGAGAGTACCCGCAGACTGATGGGCGCCTGCTCTGTCCTTTGCCACATAATGCTGATATTGTATAATATTAGTTATAATGATGCAAAGTATTGAGAACATCTTCATATCTTTATGTAAACATTATAATTATATATGTTAGTATTTTGCACTGCTTTATTATGTGCAACACATTGGCAAAGCAACTTTACTGTTTATGTTTTTCAATCTCATTTTCTTTAGGTGGATTTGTCATACTTTTTTGGGGAAACACAAAACTGTATATGGGACTCACTGTTTATAAAAGTGTAAAAAAAAAATCTTTTTAGTACAATACCCAGAAAAGTCATAATTTTGACAAATATCTTGTTTTATCTTATGGGAAATATAGGTGAATAGTGTATGTTCATATTGCTTGAGAAGACTTAAAATTATCCTACGAGAAGTTAGACGTCTGCCACACCAATATATGTTCTCCTAAACATATATATTTCTGATTTATGTTACATAGTTACATAGGCTGAAAAAAAACATGCGTCCATCGGGTTCAGCCTCTCACACAACACCTGCTGCTGTTGATCCAAAATAAGGCAAAAAACCCAGTCTGAAATGCTCGCCACTATGCAACAAACTGGGGAAAAATTCCTTCTTGACCCCGGAATGGCGTCAGATTTCTCCTTGGATCAAGAAGCTTACCCACATATTAAATATTATAACCCTTAATATTCTGTGTCTGCAGAAAGTCATCCAGTCGTTTTTTAAAAGTCTGTACAGTCTCTGACCCAACCACCTCAACAGGCAGAGAATTCCACAGCTTTATTGTTCTCACTGTAGAGTAACCCTTCCTATGCCTTAGGCCGAATTTCCTTTCGTCCAGTCTAAATGGGTGACCTTGTGTCCTGTGTATAGTCCTGTTAATGAATAGGTTTCCAGACAATGGTTTATAATGGCCCCGTATATATTTCTATAAGGTTATCAGATCCCCTCTAAGGTGCCGTTTCTCTAAACTAAACAGGTTTAAGCTTGTTAGTCTTTCCTCATAACTTAAGTCTTCCATTCCCCTTATTAATTTAGTCGCCCGTCTCTGCACTTTTTCTAGCTCTATAATATCTTTTTTTTAAGACAGGTGCCCAAAATTGCATGGCATATTCAAGGTGTGGTCTTACCATTGATTTATACAGAGGCAAAATTATGTTTTCATCCCGAGAGTGAACTCCCCTTTTAATGCATACCAATACCTTGCTGGGCTTGGCGGCTATGTGATAGCTCATAATAAAAACTCACAAATAAAAAAAGATATTTGGTGGTTTATACCAGGAAACTCAATCTCTGACACTCCAGATCTTGATTTCCTACAATTCACAAAACTCTTTGAATGCAGTAGATGGCCAGAGAATCATGGGAGATGTAGTTCAGAAACAAATGGGGCCAAATTACATTCCTAACGGTAAAACGGGGGCGCTAGGGAGGAAAAACTGCACCTGCAGTTTTCCCCCTAGCATGCCCGTTTTACCGCTAGATTACAATGCAGGCGCTAAAAAAGCTGTCTGGGTTGTTACCGGGCGCAAAGCCCCAGGATGCACGTGGCAGCGCTGAGCGCCGCCACACTCATCCTCTCAATGGAGTCCATAGCACTCCATTGAGCCAGATGCCGGCGGTCATATGACCTGCCGGATCATACCTCACGAGATCCGGCCGGTCAGCGTAGTGATACGCAGGGGGAGACTGGGGGACTTTTTCCCCCAGTCTTTCCCTGCTCCCGCCGGACTGAGGAGGCAGACAGAGCCGCGGTCCTCGCCGCGGGACAGGAGGTGAGTATACGATTCTTTTTATTATTTTTTTCTGCAGAATCCGTTAACACCAAGTCCGCGGCCAGACGTTAATCAGCGTTAGGAGTGTGTAATCCTAATGCTTATTAACACTTTGCGCTCCCCATGTTAAGTATAGGGAGTGCAAAGTACAGTAACCTCGCGCAGAGAAGCGCAAGGTACCAAAGGCAAACGGGTTACTTAACCTGTTAGCGTTTGGATTGTAATATGTGGAAAATACTTGGGCTAACGTTAACGCTCACACAGGTGAGCGTTAACGTTAGCACCAAGTATGTAATTTGGCCCATGGTGGGGAAACAGAGCTTGAAATACCTGGTTTACACAATCAGAAATTAAAGTATCCCTGTCATTTTGGAAAATGAGGCATTCTGATGCTTTTTTATTTTTAAATAATCAAAAAGGTGGAAAACCAGGAATACAAGAGAATTTTCTAAGTACTTACATCCCCCTCCCCACACGCACACATACACACAACCCTTTGTCATGTGCAGTTAGGTGATGAAGGTATATGTTATACTTCTCAAAAGAAATCAGTTTTCCTCATGTATAATCAAAATACAGATGGAACACCCCTTTACCCAGAATGCTCAGGACCCCGAGCATTCCGGATTTCAGATTCTTCCCGATTTCAGAATCCGTGTGAAACTGATGCTTCAGAGATTGGAAATCACGACGGAAAAGTCATAGTGACTCTGAGCATCATGTCACACACTAGGCTGCCTGGAGCCTTCAAGCATGTGTCATGGTCTGCTGCAGCGCTCAGGAGCAAGGTTCCCCCGTTCTGAGAGCCCTTAGTCCAACAATTCAGGTTTTTTGAGACTTCTGAGTTTTAGAATTCTTGCTAAAGGTTGCTCAACCTGTAGCTGCTTATACATAGTCATGTAGGGCAGAGTGTTGCTGGAGTCAAAGTATACCTTTTGTTCTATGTGTATATTAGTATTGTATTGCCATTTCAATAGAATTCCAGCCAAGAAGATATAAAGTTTTTCTTCATAATTTTTTTAAAATAGATATTTTGTCTTTTGACTTAATGAAAAGTGTCTGAGCTGCCTCAATAATGGGGATTCATTGAGTAATCTGTAATAACGAACCATAGCTGAAAAATGTTCAATCTCAACTATTTATTTTTTTACATAGCAATGGCAGGGCTCACAATATCAAGTCCCGAGCTACTAACCAGACCATAAGAGTTACTCTCCACCAGTTGCTCCACCTAACCCCTACCCAGCCCTTAACTCTGCCCCTAACCACACACCCTTAAATTATCTTATCAAATTACACTGTTAAAGGTTTTATTTAGAATAAATTTACAAAAATAATATTAATACCCAGACCTCAGACCCCAGATACATGCATACCCAGTCATCAGAGCCCAGTGTGAGCAGATCGAGAAGGCAGGGAAGCTCCTCTCCACCCCTCTAACTAGTGACGGAGATGAGCTGGGTCAGGTTAGGCAGCTGATCCCTGCCGCCGTGCAACCTGGGGAAGGGGGGCTGCACGGTGGCACTGCCAGAATTCGCAGCACAAAATAAATTATTGTGCTGCCTGGGGGGGCATTTCCACTCGCCTTCACTTAATTTCCACTCACCAAATGCAAATAGGCGAGTGGAAATTTTGAGCCCTGGCTATGCTATAATTCCCCTTGTCATTTCTCCGTATGTTTTGGTTTTGTGAATTACCTCTTTAAGACCACATTTTTTATTATCTAAGAGCCAGACTGTATGTATTAGATTTCAGGCGTTTGTAAATAAGACAGTTGGTTAATCCTGTTGAGCAACTTATAGCTAAAACAAAGATCTTGGAGACAGGATAGGCAGATACCTACTTTGACTACATAAATCAATATCCTTGATGACTAGGGATAGCTCCACCATAAAGTAATTAAGTAAAAAAAAAATGGTGCCTATGAGAAACGTTCTAGCTATACAGAGTGATAGGTCTTTCTTTGTAAAGGGAAAGGGCAAGTTATAAAGTTTTAGGTTTGCCAACCGACCAAAGTGAGTGAATTTCAGGGGTCAATGACGTAGCAGAAAAACGATAGGGTCTGTGAAGGCACTTGTACATGTGTTTTTACAGTGCAAATTAAATGTTGCTGCCTACAAGGTTGTGCACATAAACCTCAACAAAAATGTGCTAATGTGAGTATACAGGAAAAAGAAAGGTCCTAGTGGCACAAGTATTTGTTAGGTATTTTGGTAAAGCAACACCGTATTTTGGGTATAGCACTACATATACAATGTAATCAGCCAGTATTAAAATGCAACATTCAACATTCACGATTCTAAAAGTGTTACAAAGGTTGTGAATTCAAGAATAAAATAGTTGCGAACTATATATTTAAAGTGCATATAATAGAGAGCATATAGTAAAAATGCAGTTTTATCAGATATATAAAGTGCATATAATAAAAACTGTGGTTCCAGATGTTACACGAGATGGGTTATTAGTGCTGTTAGAAACCTAAGTCACGTTTTTATTTAAACAGTCCAAAATAAAGTGCAGAAGGTTGCAGACAGTGAAAAAAAAAACAGTCCTATGGGTGGATTGTTCCTAAAAAGAAAACAAAAGTGCACGAGCAAAGGTGCATAATTAAAAATGAGTTCTTAACAGCTTGGTAAATGGATGCGGAGTGGGTGCTCGTATCCGGATGTGGATCCCTCTTTATCTAGCTTGTTACTCTCATCAAATTCCAGAGCCTAATGAATCCCAGCTCTGGATTGAATCGCCTCTAGCCTAATAGAGGGTGGCGTTTCCCTTCTTTATTTCATTTAGGTCACCTCAAAGTAAGAACATAAAGAAAGACGGCGCTCTCATAGCGTAACAGAGTATATAGACTTATTGATACAAATTTTGTTGTTGGTCCCACTCACCAATGTTGGAGCCTCGTTCATTCCAGGCTCAGCTTTTTAGCATGCAGTACTTTTTGGTGGGTGAGTACCTAAGAGGGCCCCCTTTTCCACATTGCACACGGACTGAAGAAGGCACAAGCGCAGTGCCGAAACTCTTCTCAGTATTTTACCTCCTCCTTTTTTTGCTAATTCTTTTGGATTTTAACCGATTGCCCTAACAAACCCCTGATTTAAAAATTTACCACGAGGTTCTTTGCCCCATTATTTCCTGCCTCCCACTTATTTCACCATCCATCCAGCAACCCAGAAGGAGGATAAGCTGGCGGAGGCCTTTCCTGGTCTCACCTACGGCCAATCTCAGATCCAGTGACAGACCCAGGAGGAAAACAGCTTGGAGAGAGGTTAGGTACTCACCCACCAAGAAGTACTGCATGCGGAATGAAGGAGGCTCCAACATTGGTGAGTGAGACCAACAACAAAATTTGTATCAATAAGTCTATATACTCTGTTACGCTATGAGAGCGCCGTCTCTCTATGTTCTTACTTTGAGGTGACCTGAATGAAATAAAGAAGGGAAACGCCACCCTTTTATTTGGCTAGATGCAATTCAACCCAGAGCCGGGATTCATTAGGCTCTGGAATTTGTTGATAGTAACAATCCAGATAAAGAGGGATCCACATCAGGACACGAGCATCCACTCCGCATCCATTTGCCAAGCTGTTACGAACTCATTTTTACTTATGCACCTTTGCTCTTGCACTTTTGATGTTTTTAGGAACAATCCACCCATAGGACTGTTTTTTCCACTGGCTACAACCTTCTGCACTTTATTTTGGACTGTTTAATTAAAAAAGAGACGACAATTACTAACAGCACTAATAATCCCATCTCGTATAACATCTGGAACCACAATTTTTATTATACACACTTTATATATCTGATAAAACTATACGCACTCTATTATATGCGCTTTACATATATCGTTCGCAACAGTTTTATTCTTGAATTCACAACCTTTGTAACACTTTTAGAATAGTGAATGTTGAATGTTGCACTTTCATATTGGCTGATTACATTGTATATATGCTGCTATACCCAAATTACTGGTGTTGCTATACCAAAATACCTACCAAATACTTGCGCCACTAGTAAAGATGTGTTGAAACTCACCATCAGTTCTATCCCTTCCCGTCCTCAAGTAATCATTTTAATTTTGCAGTTAGTCAACAGGGTTATTCAAAGAGAATCGAAAAGTCACCGCACGTTCGGTGACTTTTCGCTCTCTTCAGTTTGGCTTGATTCAGCGATCCCATTTTGGCGACCCTGCGGTGCAAGCACCACAGAGCCGTCGTAATAATAATATTTTTATTTATTAAAATGGGAATATTATTAGATATTGGATTAAAACTGGAATAATTTTAACATTGAAGCCTATGGGATTCGCCTGAATAAACCTGTCGAATGAAGCCACCGAATGGCAGGGCATTTCGGCAACTTTTCACTGCTGGTTTTTGTTCTCTGAATAGACGAAGCATGGGGATTTCACTGCCCTCGAACAGGCAACGAAAAGGAACATATGGGCAGGCAATTTGCCAACATTTGGCGAACTGCCTGCTCTCTGGATAGCTGAATGGCCAGGAAAGGTAACCGAACGCTGATTTTCAGCGTTCGGTTTCCTTTCGGCAGCCATTCAGATCTCTTCGAATAACCCCTTAAAACTTGATATTGATAATAAATCAGTAGCCAGGCTGGGTTTTTAGGGAATTAATATTATAACGGCATATCAAAGAAATATCATATGTTTATTATGAATAAATTAAAAATATAACTGAAGCCTAAAAAAGAAAGCTTTTCAGTGTGTTAGCCAAGTGTTTCGCCTTTCAGAAATAGTGGAGGCATTTTCCCATGCTTTCCTGCTCTATTTGACCCCCTGGTGAAACCGTTTAAATGATCAAATAACATTATGCAAATAAGTATACATTTACCTAATCAATATTAACAAATGTGTCACTTGGAGGAGTCATTACAAGTAACATGATGTCATCTGTACCTCATGCTGATATTTGATTAAAACAAATTTATCATTTTACTAGTGAAGTATCATATGTACATGTTTGTTTTGTTTTACACTGGACAGAGTTGTGTTCATTTTCAAACTATGAACAGAGTTGGCATTTAACCCCTTCAGTCACATTTCGAAGTATACTCAATGTTAAAACTCTCCCGCCTGAGCCCAGAATTGAGTAAAATCTTTCTGGTCATATTCTGGAGCAATACCAAGATCTTGATGCGGTTGAGGCCGACAGGCATGCCCAAAAAATGTCTGCATGCTGAATCCATAGAGAGTTTTGACGCTCTTTGATATGTGAGTGATACATCATATGTTACAAAGAATACAATACGATCTATTAATTGATTCACACTATGAGATTCTATTTTTGTTTTTCTGTGTTATTTATGTAAACTCGTCATCTTGGCCTACGACATCATATCCCGTTTTTCTGTAAGTGATACTCCCTTGTGATTTTGTCTTCACTTTGGAGGTGGGTCACCCGTACGAGCGCTGCACCACCATTTTCTTCATATAATATTCCGGAGCAAATACTATATCCTCCAGATTTAAAAATATGTAACATAGAACAATGAAAATTGAAGACAGTGCTGATATGAGTTCTCTCCATCTCACCTGTACCTTTCCAAACCTAAACCCAACTTATCTTCGTTCCCATCTCACTTACTTCTAATCAGCAAATTACACATCCTACCAAGAATCATACCTCAGCACTGCCTACCAGCCTCCACCCCTGTGACAAAAGGGGAATACCTATAAAAACACAATAACCCAAAAAGCACCCAGACTTATCCCTATAATTAAAAGGAGGGAGGGTGGGATGCTGCTCTCTAGGTTACCTCAGGAAAAAGTCACTGAGCCACTGCGCATGTGTCTTTTAACTGCTCCCTCGGCCCCGCCCACTCGTCTTCCCACTCTAACTGCTTTCCCAAACTAAACTCCCAGCATGCTATACTGGCCTCCATTATCTTTGGAATTGCCTTTTTTTCTTTGCCTGCCTCCACATTAGCACTGCGTATATAAAATATAGAAAATGCACATGTCCTTATGACAGCAGTAACAATACCATGGGAACATTTACAAGTGGGGTCGTTTTACTTATCGGCTCACCCGGCATAGTTCCCTGTGTTTGTATATCTGCTGTTATACAAGCTCGTAAAATAATAAAGTTATTTGGAAAAGTTAATGATGGAGACAAGTCCAAAAACAACTTTGAGTTTGGTGGTTGTGTAAACATAGCAAGTCCCCTTAAGGCTATCATTAGTTGCACTTATTGTTTGTAGGACATTCCAGACTAGAACCTAACAACTAAGGAGACATATTTTGCCAAGACACTAATAAAAAACTCTATACAAAGAACTTTCAGCTCGATGTGACCAGGATCCTGGCAGTTCACAGTGTCCTATAGAAACTGAATTATTACTAATGATTCATTTTGTTCCGGTCACACAGTATTATGCGGGACTTTCCTCTTTGTCTCTCTGAACATAGTCAACTTTATACACATTGCAATTAAAGCAACACATTTAAATAAAAGATTTTATTTGCTGCTAAAGGTATTTCTGAGTTAAAGGTCTAATTACTTATGTCAATGTGATATCTCAGCTTTAGTTAGATATATAACTATATATATATATATAACTATACCCACTCTTTGTCAGGCCTGAATCAGGATTGGCTTGGGCTATCTGCCAGCACCCAACAGACCCCACTTTGCTTCACACCAACTTTCATCCTACAACGGTACTTTTGTGTGGATTTGCCCACCATAGGGGAGCCTGACTTGGGGTGATTCTTGGGAGGGAGCTTCATTGGAAACCCTAGCAACCAACCTACATTCCTCACACAGGAAGCGTAGACACTCATATGGATCTATATCCTGGGTACACCCAACAAGCTGCCGGACACCTGAACATCCATACTGCTCAGTCTCTCCCCCCGGAATCAGCCTCAAAACTGCCAAACTCTGTGGCGGGACACCGGGCTAACTATGGACTACAATCAGCCCACCACTCCTATTGTGTGGCCAATTGGGCTCGAGACGAGGACGGGGGTACATTCCATCTGGATTGGGCTTGAGGCGAGGACAAGGGCTCTTTCCATTGTCTTGCCGAATTGGACTCGAGGCGAGGTGGTGTTGCCTGGCAGCAGGATGTCTGGGGAGGGTAGGGGTACGAACTATGTTATCTGATTTAAGATTTTTGTATAAAAAGACAGAGTATTCCTTGCTATAAATATATCACTTTCCTTCACCCTACACTCTCGACAAGAGATTGGGGGAAATTAAGAGCAACTTTTCTACTACTCCTTGGTATCTCCGGAGCAAGGAAGAAACGAGTGGCAGAACTACTCCGCCTGAGTAGCGGCCTCCATCACAGTCATTATGGGTTTCTAGGTATAGACTGATGTGAACAAAAATTATTTAAACTATGTAAGGCTGCAAAATGCCAAATAATGTAATAAAAACAAAGGGGTCTGAACATTTTCTGAATGGACCATTTAGGCCTACTAAAAAAGACAACAACAGTGCATGTGGCAGCAAAGCAAATTTCGAGATGAAAACTTAATATTGAGGGTGTACAGACTCCTGGATCAAGCAGGCCAAGGCGAAGTATCAAGAACAAAATAAAAGCTATGTACTTCAATAGTTTCAGCAAGTTGATGTGTATAATGAGCCTTAGGCAACATTTCATGAGATGTGGTGGGCACTGGGACTGAGATGCTGTGGGCCCTGAGGCCGAGAGCTGGTGGGCATTAGGACTGTGATGTGGTGGTCCCCGAGGTTGAGGAGGTGGTGGGCACTGAGGCTGAACTTTGATGGGCCCTGGTGCAGGATATCAAGTCACTGTGAATGTTTAGCTTTACTGTTATGCTCCAGTTGATCTTCTGAAATAGTGTTATATAATAATGTGTTAATTTGTCAAAATATCTAGCACTCAGTGCACAACAAATTAATAAATATACAGGGTTATTCAAAGAGATGTGAAATTCAGCGTTCGGGTACCTTTCCATTTGGCTATTCAGAGAGCAGGCAGTTCACCAAATCCTGGCGAATTGCCTGCACATACGGTGCCTATTCGGTGCCTGTTCGAGGGCAGTGAAACCCCCATAGAGAAGCAATGCTTCGTCTATTCAGAGAACAAAAACCAGCAGGGAAAAGTTTCCGAATTGCCCTGCTGTTCAATGGTTTCATGCGGCAGATTTATTCAGACGAATCCCATAGGCTTCAATGTTAAAAAATATTCCCATTTTAATTCAATATCTAATAAACCGTTGATTATAATATTCTGCAGTAAAAAGTCTCTTTATTTATAGATTTTTTAGGTTCTTTTATGCATTTTTTGGGATATTTTTGCAAACATTTTTTTTCCATTTTGCTTTTAAATCGTTTTTTCTTTTTTCTGTAACAGCCCTTTTTATTATCATTCATTGGATCTTATATGTAAATTCCAGACATTCTCGTTCTGTAGTTCCTTTGCAAACAGCGTTTCACTTTTCAAACATTCAAGCGTACTTATTTTTTTTTTCACTCCATTCGTCTGCGGTGTCGGCTTTTTCTGGCGGTTGCTCGGCGCTCTGATCGGCTCCTGCTTGGGTTTCTCTGGCGTGTTCGGCGGGGTTAATCCAGATGTTTTTGCGGGTTTCGGTGTGCGTTCGCCTGGTATTGTGGTGAGTGTTCGCCGGGATTGCAGCGACTTTTCCCTGCACTACGACGGCCCTGTGGTGCTTGCTGAATACACCGCAGGGTCGCCTAAATGGGATCGCCAAATCGCACCGAATTGAAGAGAACGAAAAGTCACCTAACATGCGGTGACTTTTCGATTCTCTTTGAATAACCCTGTAAATGTCCCTTACCTGCTTCATGATGAATAGCTGTCACGGTCTGTGTAGCTGGGGGTTGCACAGTTGGCCTAGGAGGGGTTAGAACCCAGGTGCTGAAGTGTGGGACTATAGCCGAAATATCAGCACAGAGGGGTAATCCAATAACGTAGATCAAGAACATAGCCGGAGTCTGGTTAAGGCGGCGAGACAGGATAAACCTTATAACAAGCCAGGTACCAATACACAATAGAAAAATAGAGTGATGCTTCAAGGAGACACTATAGGAGTAGTAACAACACTCAAGCAGTGATAAACTGCTCAGCCGCACATTATATAGGTGGTGAGGTGAGCCGAGCTCCTCCCCCAGGGTACCCTAGTGGCCAGTCAGCTGCCCACCTGGGTCCTAACCAATCAGGATGCCAGGGGAAGCCGGTGCAGTCCCCCATGCGGTCTGCTCAGGCCTTTCTCCTTTCCCTGGGCCCAAGCAGCAGTCAATCTGCTTGCCCCTGGCTGCCTTGATGAAGTCAGATGCCACGTCCCGCCTAGCTCAGACCAAGCAGACCCGTTGCGCCTGATGCCCTGGCGCTGGGTCCAGGGAGACACAGCGAAGCCGCCTAATGGGGAAGCTAAGCCGGACATGCCCAGGATTGGCCAAGACCTAAGAAGAGTGCCCAGGCTGGCCGGAAGCTGCGGCAGGGCGAGACAATAGCATAGAAAAAGACTGTAACTCTGATTCCAGGCTTGTTATTTCTAATGATATGATGAACAAAGTGTGTTTTGTGCAAAATCTTATAAACATAAATTTTCAATTAATAATTATTCCATGAGTGCACATCTTAATGTAACAGGCTGCTCACACTAGTGAACAGAGGTACAGTTACAGGAAAGCATTACTTGTATTTTACAAAATGTGTATTGTTGGACATATGAAAGTGTTTTGGGACAGTATTAGTAAAATTTGAGGCTGTGATTATTCTCAGTATAGCTTTCAAATCCAGTCAGCATTTTGTGTTACATCAACCTTAAGATTCTGTGTGACCGATTTGTTGATGGAAGAATGCAGATTTAGGAGATGGAAGGATCCAGCATCGTGAGTGGCCTTGAGCACTTAGCAGTCTAGAGTCTCAAAGTCATTTTGCGCCTTGAGCTTTCTAAAGCGATCATTTTTTTTAATCATGTGAGAATTGTGGATTTATTATTCCTACAATAGCAAAGAGATTTAAGAACTTAAGAAAAATTGTGTATATTTCTCAAATACTCCAAAATGTAAAGTGGGCTTTAATATGTGCTCTGAAAGATGAACAAAGGACTGCTAAAATTGTAGAAATGAAGGTGTAAAAACTTCAAAAATAAGAGGTGATATGCCACGCTCAGTCCTGGATTCCTTTCATTCTTGCTGGCACCACAGGTGCATCAATTAAGACTTTCCATTTAAGCCAAACACTCACATAACCCATTGCTTGTGCATTGAGGTTTGTTCAGTGTTTCCTGCAACCTGGCTAGCAATAGCTCTCCTGTCCTCTCCTGAACTGACTCCTACCGTGACCCCAGACCTCCAAACGTCCAGGCCCCTGCAGCACTTCCAGACTTCTGCAGTGCCTCCAAAGACCCTCCGTGCTTCCAAATACCCTCCATGCCTCCAAAGACCCTCCATGCCTCAAAGAACCTCAGAGCCTCCAAGACCTTCAGTTCCTCCAAAGAACCCCTTGTGCCCTGTGTCTCTACATCTCTTGTGACCCCTCTTCCTATTCTGCCTGAGTTCAGTAAGTGTTCTTGTGTCTTTCAGTATTCTGCCTCATGATTTCTGTTTATAGTCAGCCCTCTTCCTGTCCCACTCTCCTTGTCTTTATTTTTGGTGTTCTGTATATCTTTCTGTCCAGTCCTGTTCCTGTCCTGTCCACTTATCTGTTTCTGAGTCCCATTCCTGTCACTCCCAGCAACCATTATTATTATTATTCATTGTCCCTTTTGGTTTATCCTTGTTATTTTTATTACCTTTTGTTGCTTATCACTCCTGAAAATCCGCCTCCCTCCTCTTTTATCACTGCATATTGGGCTTGAACTGACCACCCCGTACACTGAATCCTGACAATATCTGATTAGTGGAATGCTGGCTAGTAATTAACCTGGCATCTAGCTACTTCCTCTTTGTCAGGAGATCTGCAAGTATAGAGCGGCGCATAATTAAATGTAAGTCAAAACAATCCACGAAGAAAAAAAGGTGGGTTTGGAATCAACAGAAGTTATTGGTTACAAACTCCTTTTATATCTTTTGGAGTGTGTCTCCTGTTGTACCTCCTGTTGTTATAGTGATCACTCTTTAACCTGCCATATAAGGACTTTGTTAAAGCCTTGACATCAACTCCCTGTCTGCCACCAGGTTCACAATACTATGGGAACAGAATCCAATGACCACAACATGCGGTGCGGATTCAGACTCTCTGTTATTTGCTCTAATGTTTACTTGATTATATAATATAAAACAAAGGCGGTTACAAAATGTCCCACTGTGATCCTTTCCAGCAAATAATAGACCATAGCGATAAAGAAAGCGTGCATCTTAATACACTGAAAATCACATACAAGGCACTTCTAAATACATAATAAGGATCACATCATAGAATGCCTAGAAATTCGTTAAAGTCTACTAAATGAAACTTAACTATCCAATGGGAAGTTAAGACACCTGTCCTTGAGGTGTGCATTTTTAATTCAGTCAAGCCTACTTTAAATTCTATATATATCTCAATAAACCACTTGGCAGCTCAAAAGAGAACCGGCAAATGGCACTGGAGGAGTGGCTACAGAAAAATTAATCTTTATTAGAACGAATATAGACACTCTCAGATGCAAGGAAAAATCAATTAAAAAAAATAAATATGACAGCAGACAAGCAGGTGTACTGGAATTGACGCCAGTGATAATGGCTGTGCATAAAGGGGTGTGGAAAGAGGATTGCATCAATGTATTAGGCACCATAATAGAATTCCATAATTGCACAAAGGATTAGCATCAAAAACATATTTTTTTGCTCCAGATGAAGCCAATGTTCAGTTGGCGAAACATATGAGCTGATGTATCAACTTTGATTTTAAGCCGTGATTTGTTGTGTGTGTAGCATTTGCAGGGTGAGGACAGAATCTTGAGCATGAGCTCGACTAGCTAAGGGTCAGTGTTGGCGTGCTGATTGTGAAGGTGATTATGGTTTGCTTTTTGATGCTAATCCCTTTGTGCAATTATGGAATTCTATTATGGCCTAATACATTGATTGCAATCCTCTTTCTTATTGAGATATATATATACATTTAGGTCAGGTTTAATCCTGAGTATGAGGTTGTGCTGCTCTCACTCATTTGGATGAGAGTCAGGTGATTGTCTAAATTTGAGGGTTCCTGTTGTGGGTCCCCCATCTCTCTTTTTTCTGGTAAGATACTTTAAATTCTACATGCACATCCAAAACATAGATAAGGGGTAGGCAATTTAACCCTTTCAATTTCTTTAAGAGTACTTTTTTAAACTGGCTTTGTGAAGAATGAGGGGTGACTCCAGGAATTAGAAAAAGGGTAGAAGTCTATATGGAAAATGATTGGAGAAAATTGAGACTCTTCTTGTAACTGCTAAATATTAAGAAAACTCGATAATTTATACTCGATAGTCTTTCTTTTCTTAGGCAGTGTTGTCAGTGATAGCAGCCTTTATTTTGACAACTATCAGCTATATCACGCCATGCTGCATATTTTCAACTATTATTTACATAGGAGGTTATGCTAAACTTGAAATATCAGACAAGGAAGACACTACAAAAACCACATACATCTTCATTGGAATTGCAGAACGTTTCCCTGTTTGTTTAGAATACATGTCGTCCAATTGAGTCTCCTCAGCATTTCCTCAATGACTTTCTTAACATATACAAACTTGTTTTACAGTGCATATCTAGAACAACTGTACAATAACACATCGGTTGTTCATGTAATTATTATGGACATTGTCATAACTTTTCATGACTCAAGTGCTCTTGAAATGATGTGTTTTACAACCATAGATTTATTTACAGAATAATTTAATTTTACAGCATGGCTTCTTTCTTTTTCCTTATTCTCATTGATTTTCATAATCAATCCGAAAGCAAAATCAGTTAACTCCTGCATTTGTAAGCCGGTATTTATTTTTAATACAGTTTTTTTTTACGCCCAGCTGCATACTTCTCTATTGGTTCGGCTATTGCAGCTGCCTACAGTCTGTGGAAATAGCCTGAGATTCCAAGGTCACTAGTTATTCTCACTTGCAGCTGGAAATACTAAGAAAGTACTTAGGCCCTCTTCCAACCCTGGTGTAAAGTTAAACAATGCTGTTGTAAACCCACCAACTACATAGATCTTAATGGATCTGGAAAGTTTACAACAGCTCTGTTTATGTTTACATCAGGTTTGGAATACAGCCCCGTGTATTTTTGATTTGGCAAAATCACTTAACACAATAAAAACAGAAACAATGTGATGCCTGTTATCCCACAACAAAGAGGGAGGCGCGATCTGCTCCCTCATCTACAAGGAAACAGAAAGACACTCCGAACAAATAGCTCTCCGGTGTCCTTATTCTAACATATGGGTAAATGTGATCTTTTACAGACATGTGGGGTGTCATTCAGCTTAGCTGTGATCTGGTCTATCATTCTTACATTTGTGAGAAGATAATGTAATTTTTGATAGGACGGGAGTGATTACTAGTTCCATTATCAAGCTAGGGCTTGTCTAGCATCAAGAGATACTTGGGCAATCAGTTTATATTCACATTGTCATAGGCCTTCAATCGAGAGAGAAAGAATGTCCACAGGTTCACCCTAACTGGTTGCAGAACTTGTGAGAGCCAATCAGTGATCCTGGCCCAGTATTGTTGCAGCAGAGTGCATGAAGACCATTGGTGGTAGTTGGTGCCAACTTCCCCACATGCTCTCCAGCACAGATTAGTAGGAGTAACCTTCATGTGATGGAGTCGTAGAGGTATCATGCGGCAGGAAAGTGTAGAATTTGCTTCCACAATCTCACTTCACACTTCCTCATCCAACTCCTCTCTGATGACCTCCTGCCATTTCAGCATGTATCGGAATTACTGTTGAGTCCTATAAAGTATTATTGTTGGATAGGGCCCTCATCTCCTCCTGTGTTGGTCTGTCAAGTGGTATGTGGTCTCAATGCATTGTAACACTGTCTGTATTGCACCCGTTTCTCATTGTTGTGGAATATGTTGGCTCTATATAAATATAGAGTAAGAGTAACCTATGTTGGTGGACTCTGAAACGCACACCCCAACCATGGGGGTTTGAATTAAGCAGTAATTGATAAAAGTTAATAGAATTCCAGAGTTGTTATATGAATGCTTATGTCAAAATGCCAATCTCCAGGAACTGTGGAGGGCTGATAAGAATAAATCATCAATAACTGAAGAAAAAGTCTCACGCATACACAGAAAAGCGAATATGAAAGCCGAATCCATACAATGCAAACCAGGCAAAATAGGCAAAACACAACATATCAGATATCCAAGGTAAAGGAAGCCAAAGTGGTTTTTGGACAAGTGGCGTAAGGGCCTCAATCTCTATCATAATGTAATACTTTAGTGGGTTATTAATACATATTGAAAAAAAATTGCATGTCGAAATTTAGGTACTTGGTTTAGAGGAAATCTCTATCCTCAGCACTGACTTGATATGCGTTAATCTTTAGGGTCTATTCAGAGAGAGGTGAAAAGCATGGCTGGAGAATGGAAAATTCTAGGTCTAAATAGCCAAACCAGAAAAATTCTCCCATTTATCTCACTTTCCAAATCAGCTATTTTGACCTAGAATTTTCCATTCTCCAGCTATTCTCCTATTTTTCACCTCTCTCTGAATTACCCTGTTTGAGAAAGTTTGAGAACATTTTAGACTAGTTTCCCCACGCTGTTGTAAAACTAACCAGAGCTCTTGTAAATTTAGTTACTCCATAGATGTTAGTGACTCTGAGATGTTTACCAAAATCTTGGTTAAATTTACTCCTACCTTGGAATTCAACCCAACATTTTTGGAAATTTGCCTCTTATTCTGTGTATTTGCTTTATGGTTAATGTGCGTGAACTTATAACAGTATCTACTATCTTTATTCTTATGATTTGTTCTCTTGAGACCCACTTTGTACGGGGTTCCAGAAATCATTTTTTTTATATTTTTTTATTTTTTAGCTCCCATGTCCACCATACAATTTGAATGCGATTGCTTGACTTAATATGTAATATGTTATCTTATGGAATCATCAGGTCATTAATCGCATTTAAATATTTCTTCCAACTTGACAGGTGACAGAGTATTGAGAGTATTGAAAGTGTTACCACACTAACAAGGTTATTCAGAGAGCCAATCTGGCCCCGAAATGGCACCGAACAGTGCATTTCCCTATACGGTGCATTTTCGGGGCCATTCGGCTATTCAGAGGGCAGGCATTTCACCAAGTTTTGGTGAATTCCCAGGAAATACGGTGCTTGTTCAATGGCAGTGATATCCCCCATAAAGAAGCAATGGTTAATCTATTTAGTGAACACCGAACAGCAGAGAAATGTCAGTGAAATGCCCTGCTGTTCGGTGCTTTCATCCTGCAGGTTTAATCTGGCGAATCTCATAGGTTTCAATGTTAAAAATATTCCCGTTTTTATTCAATATCTTATAAACTGTTTATTCTTTTTTTTTTTCCAATTCAAAATTTTTATTTAGAATAGAAAACAGGAAATACATTTGTGGTCAAGCGACCATAAACAGAGATACATGAACAGTGAAGGTATAAAATACACAGACATAAGAAAGAGAAACATTACAGTAGGTCTACCCTTTCTTGAAGCAGGGCAAATAAACTCAACATTCCTGACCAACTCTGAAAGCGCGCAATGAACGGTGGCCCATCTGGACCTCAGAGGGTACCGTAGTAAAGAGCTCAGAATAATACAATTTAGAGAGGGAGGAGTGCATCTCTTCCCATGCTGTGTCAAGATACTCCCTCCGAAGAGCGAGGAAAGTATCAGAGAGAGAGAGGTAAAAGGTCAGGAATAAAGTGAAGGCAAAGAGAGTGGCAGCAAAGAAGGAGGAAAAGAGGGGAGAAAGAAAGGGAAGAGGGGGGGCGGGTCAGACAACTGGAATACGTATACATTACAACCAGAGACAGTCTGAGGGCCAGGGATGGTGCTCTTATATCGTACAATGAGTGCGGAATGAGAGGTTACGCCGCCCGGTCCCCCCCGGGCCCCGACCGCCGAGACGCGGCATATCGCTCCCAATGAAACCACTTCAGACCGAAGCCATCCATCTCATCGTGGGACACAGCATCGAGGTGATCAATAGCTCGAAAGGACTCAACTCGACCGACCCATTCATCCATGGAGGGGGCTCTGTCAGTTCGCCAGAGGGCGGGAATGAGTGCACGGGCCGCCAGGAGCATGTAGAGGAGCACCGACCGTTTAAGCGTCTTAAGAGGTAGGTCAATGTGGAAGAGCAGAAAACACTCTGGTGTATGTGGCAGCCTAACGTCGGTGACCTGGTAGATCGCATCCCGAACCTCGCACCAAAAGCCTTTGATCCGGGGGCAAGACCACCATATGTGGGAGAGTGTCCCGGTATCCTGGGTGCATCTCCAGCACTCAGACGGGGTCGACGGATATATGCTATGAAGGAGGCTAGGGGTCTTGTACCAAAAGGAAAGCAATTTAAAGGACGTTTCTTGGATGCGGGTGGCGCTACTACCCTTATGAACCAGGGCATACGTTTTCGACCACTGGTCCGATGAGATCGAGACCCCAAGTTCCCGCTCCCATCTAGCTTCGAAAGAGGGGGCTTCCGTGTCCGTAGACATGATCATCCCGTAGAGAGTGGAAATCCCTCTGGTCAAGGGGCGCCCCGCGTGGCAAAGGCGTTCAAAGGGCAGTAGGGGTCGACTTAAACTGAAACTACAGTTAAGACTCCTTAGATACGACTTTAACTGGTAAAAGTTAAATTGCTCCAGATATGAAAGAGGGCCCAGTTGGAGGGAGCGAGGAGATAATTCCAGGTTGCCATCCGGAGGGAGATCTATCGCCCGAAGCCTGTCCGAGTCCGTCATCCGAGCCCGCAGAGAGGGCAATATGCCGCTTAGCAGCTCCGGGTTATGCGACAGCGGGAGTAATGGGGAGCGGGAAGAAGAGAGTCCAAGAGAAATTTTTCGTGTGTGCCATATGTACAATGTTGCCGACATCGGGTCGGGGTCTGCCCTCTGGGCCGTCGGTCGGGGAGGGGGCAGCCAGGGCAAGGTCCATAACGGGCGGTCTGCGAGTGCTCGTTCCAGGTCTAACCACCTCCTCTCCCGGCCAACCCCAGACCACTCAACCACTCTCGCCATATGACAGGCTAGGTAATACTTTCTAGGGTCAGGCAGGGCCAAGCCGCCACTTGCTTTGGGACGACAGAGCACCGCAAAACCCACCCGCGGGCGACCCCTGGGCCAAACAAACTTCAACAATTCCGATCTAAGGGCTGTAAAGAACGACAGTGGAATCGAGATCGGTAAGGCGTTAAAGAGGTAGAGCAGCCGGGGCATCAGGTTCATCTTGAGAACTGCTATTCGGCCAAACCATGACAGCATCCCCCCCGTCCAAGCCCCCATATCAGTGCGAAAGGAATGAAGGATAGCAAGGAAATTAAGGTCGTGGAGTAATCTGGTCGAGGAAGCTAACCAGACGCCTAAGTATCTCATTCGGTCCGAACAATAGCGGAACGAGTAGGAACGTCTGAGATAGGAGATGGAGGAGTGGCCCAGGGAGATGCCAAGAAATTCCGATTTAGTTCGGTTTATACAATATCCAGCTAGGTTGCCATATTCCTCGAGCGTCTGAACTACCGCAGGCAGAGAAGTGGCCGGGTTAGTAAGAAGGAACAGGAGGTCATCAGCATACGCTGAGACCCTGTGCTCCGAGGCGTGTCCCTGAATGCCCGTAATGGAGGGACTGAGGCGAATCGATTCCAGCAGGGGTTCGAGTGATAGGGCAAATAGAAGGGGGGACAACGGGCAACCCTGGCGTGTTCCGTTCTGAACATGAAATATCTCAGACAGGGCCCCATTTGCTTTTACCCGAGCCGTAGGATTAGCATACAGAGCCTCCAGCCAGGAAAGGAAAGAACCGCCCACTCCCATGCGCGCCAGGACCGAAAACAGGAATCGCCAACTCACCCGGTCGAAGGCCTTCTCCGCGTCGGTTGAGAGCAAGAGTAGGCCAGTATGTGTACGTTTAGCCAGACCGATAGCACTCAAGACTCGAGTCGTTGCATCTCGCGCCTCCCGCCCCGGGATAAACCCGACCTGATCCGCATGAACCAGTGCAGGCAAGAGAGGCGCGAGGCGGTTGGCCATGATTTTCGCAAGTATCTTGAGGTCCGTATTCAGAAGAGAAATGGGGCGGTAGTTACGCACGTCCGTGTCGTCTTTTCCAGGTTTCTTGAGGACCGAGATAGTGGCTGATAAAGTATGAGGATGAAGTTTATCTCCGTCTCTCAGGGAAGCAAAAAGGGACTCCATGTGGGGGATCAAGACGTCAGAGTAGGACTTATAATATTCGGCCGGTAGGCCGTCTGGGCCTGGGCATTTGCCCCCCTTCAGTCCAGTCACCACCCTTCGTATCTCCGCAGCCGAAATTGGGGCATCTAGAGAGTCAGAAGACTCCCGGGGTATGGTGCGCCTCAGCCTACTCTCCAGGTATCCATTAATGCTCGCCGAGGAGGGTATGTTGTTGCCGGATGCAACGTCCATATTATACAATTTTTCATAGAAACTGCGAAATTCACGCAAGATCTGATCGGGTCGTGTAACAATCTCCCCGGAGGAGAGTTTAAGTTTAGCTATATAGGTCGCTTCCCGTCTCCCACGTAGGATCTTAGCTAGCAATTTGCCCGGCTTGTTTTCCCTGAGAGCGAAAGAGCATTTAGCTTTCTGGGCCGCGAAACGGATGTCTCTATCAAGGATGTCGTTCAGCGCCCTACGCTTGGCGAGCAAAAGGTCGTAGTCTGCAGGGAGTGCTGACGCGTGGTGGGCAAGTTCAAGGTCCCGTATCTCGGCAAAAAGAGCTGCCAATGCGCCCGATCTCTCTCGCTTAAGTGCCGTGGCTCTACTGAGAAAGACACCTCGCACAACAGACTTATGTGCTTCCCATATCGTGGGGAGGGAGACGCCTGAGTCCGCGTTATCAGAAAAATAATTGCGGAGGCCAATGTCGACCTCCGTAGAGAAAGCGGGATCCATTAACAAAGACGTGTTTAGTCGCCATTGTCGTTCCGAAGGGCGCGTCAAGGGAGAGGAAAAAGTTGTCAGGAGAGGGCAGTGGTCGGACCATGTTTGGGCATGTATGACAGAGTCCTCGACACAGAGCACAGATTTCTGTTGGACAAACAGATAGTCGAGACGCGAATACGTAGCGTGGACTGAAGAATAGAAAGTGTAATCTCGTTCTCCTGCATGGAAGGCCCTCCAAACATCCACCAACTGCAGGGCATCCAGAGAGTGGCGGATGTGGCGAGGGATACAGGACGGAATAGAAGAGTGGCCCGCAGAGGTATCTAGGCGTGGTTCCAGTGGGACATTAAAATCACCCGCCAACACCAGAGTTCCTACCGCAAACGAAGTAAGGCTACGGAGGATCGCTGCTAGGCAGTGATGTTGGTTGGTGTTCGGAAGATAAACCGACGCGAAGGTGTATTTAACATCCACTATCGTGCAATTTATAAACCAGAAACGGCCTCCGTCATCAGAGAGCACGCCATCAATGACCGCAGGGGTGTCTCTAGAAAAAAGAATCGCCACTCCGCGACTCTTGCCCCCTGAGTAATTGCTGTAATAGCCCGTCGGGAAAGCTGGGTCACTCAAAGACGGGGCAGCATCTCGGCGAAAGTGTGTCTCCTGAAGGAAGACCACCGACGCCCTCAGCGCCCGGACCTCCCGGAAGAGACGGCGGCGTTTCTCTGGGATATTCAGGCCCTTCACATTATATGTGAGAAAGCGGAGGGGCTTAGGGGAAAAACCTGGCGACAAAGACATATCTCCAGCGGACAAACAAACAAGCAAGGAGGAAAAAGGACGGAGGGAGGGGGTGGGAGAAGAGAAGAAGTGAGAGAGAAAGAAAAAAGAAAAGGACAGAAGACAGAAGAAAGAAGATAAGGAATGGTACGTCTCCAGGGAAGGCTAGTCCACACCCTAGAGGGGTCGACTACCTTCCTGTGGAAAGAATGACGTTCGATCCTTGTGGGCGCGAAGATCCAGGATCCGCCACCCGAGCGGCAAAAAAAAAAAAGAGTGTCGCTCGAGTGCGCGACCAATAAAGGCAGCAGTGTTTGAAAATAAAGACAAAACCAAATATCAAGCGCCAAGAAGTCCCCTCCGACTTCTAGTCATGAGAAGTGCAGAACAAACATCAATAACAGTAATCATCGGTACAAACCATGGGACTCTCTTAAGGAGAGACCCGTCCTAAGCACAATATAATCAGAATTAGAACTCTAAAACCCCTTAAAGAACCCGATGTCCAGGAAGTTCCCCCGGTGGTGAGTTACAATCTAGGGGCGACCACCCACCCCCCCAGCGCATACAGTCCCCCCCATCAGAAGATAGTATGGCAGGGTCGTGGACTAACAGACCATGCAAGCCCAAGGTAAATCGAGACACATTCCCTCTGTAACCACCGGAGGCCCACCCAGTTCCCCGAGAGCCCAGGGAACCCGTGCCACGTCTTTGCGAAAGAGCCGAGGTCCAGAGACCCATCACCCTCATCATCCCTCCCTCCCTCCCCTATCACGGAAGTGGGGGCAAGTGCGCTGGTAAAGCATGTATCCAGTGTGCGGGGTGGTGGCGCCGAGGGGAGGGGAGGGAGTGTCACCGAAAGTACATGTAGCGGCCCCCAGCTTGACATATCGTGGCTGGACACATGCAGCTGACTCTCTATAAAAGTAGTAAATACACATAAAGTGGGGACATAAAAACATCACCAAGGCCTCGAGGGGGAGGGGGTCGACCTCCATCTCCGTCGTGATGCCGGTGTTAGGGACCACGTGAATGACTCTTGCGGGGCCCGTGCGGGGCCACTGGTGTAGAGTGGCCACCCTCAGGCTCATCGACAATCCCATCATGTCTGCAAGCTGGGGGGCACTTCCCCCAGGGTCACGGGTGGGAAAGGACGGCTGTTATAACGGGACATAAAAGGGTCCAAGACGGGGGCTCCAGAGTTCAGCAGGGGTTGGTAGATAATAAGAGTGGAAACTCAGGCATCCACTCGGGGGTCCTGGTGCACAGGAGCCCGATCTCGAGACCGTCGCTGCCGGCCACGCGATCTCTGTCTACGGGCTCCAGGGGGAACCACCGGAGCGACGTGGGGATCCTCAGACTCCCAATTCCGCACACTAATCACTGGGAGATCCATCGCCTCCGCAAAGGAAGGGACATCAGACGGGTGGCAGATGGTATGGCGCACTCCATTCTTCTGAGCCGTTAGTGCAAAAGGAAAAGCCCATCGGTAAGGAATAGTGGCCTGGCGAAGTGCCTGAGTGACCGGCTGCAGACAGCGTCTTGCCGCTAACGTAAAGGGGGACAAGTCCTGATAGAACTCAAGTGTACTTTCATGGAAGGCCCAGGAGCGGGACGCACGTGCAGCGGCCATGATTCTTTCTTTCAATAAAAAATCAGTCATGCAGCAGACCACGTCTCTGGGGGGTGCTGTAGGGGTCGGTTTCGGGCGCAGGGCCCTATGTGCACGGTCCATCAGGATCGGTGCGTCTGGGGCCTGGCCCAGTACCATTATGAATACCTCAGTGAGGACGCCACGTAAATCCTCCGGACCGTCCACCTCGAGCAGGCCGCGGATGCGGATATTATGGCGGCGGCCTCGGTTATCAAGGTCGTCGACTCGGCGCTGTAATTCTCCAAATGCCGCTGGTGGGGGTGGCTGAGCTGGAGGGTGATTCATCCCATCCTCCAGGCGACTCACTCTGGACGCCAGGGCCCCGACGTCAGTCCTGACCTCCCGGATGTCTCCCGCAAAGCTCTCCCTGAGGTCCGCCACTAGATCCGCCAGGTCAGCCTTAGTGGGGAGCGCAGATATTAGCCGTTCCAATCGGCAGATGGTCTCAGAAGAGTCCGCTGTCTGGGGCTGACTCGGAGGCCCGTCCGCCATCTTGTCACGCGGCGGGGGAAGGTCTGCGTTCAGGGTAATAAAAGCGTCCAGCGGGCCAGAAGCACGGGGCTGCTGATGTGCTGAGGGTTTAGGTGTGGACAGGCGGGTTTTGCCACGCACCATGACCTGAGATTGTGGTGAAAAGTAGATTGCCGTCGGAGGGGACTCGGGAGCTCAAAGCTTACGCGGCCATCTTGGTCTCAGGGCTGGACACGCCTCAACTGTTTATTCTTTTAATCTGAAGCAAAAAGTCTCTTTTTTTAGGATTTTTTTAAGCATTCTTCAGGATTTTTCAGCAAATGTTTTATTTTGGATTATTTTTTAATTAATGTTTTTTTTCTCTTCTCTAACAGACCTTTTTATTATTATTCATAGGACCTTATATGCTATTTCCAGACATTTTCGTCCAGTAGTTTTTTTCCAAACAGTGTTTAAAATTTGACACGTTCAATCGTTTTTTTTTTACCTGTCCAGGGGCTTGTCGGCTTTTTTCTGCGGCTGGTCGTGCACTGTGTTCGGCGGCACGTCGGCTGTGTTTGGCGACTGTACGGCGGGTTGACGGCGATGGGTGGCATGTTTGCTGCGGCGTGTTTGCCGTAATTTAGAGGATCGGATCTAATCATGAATCGGATACGATAATTTCTGTGAATTTTAAAAGAAAAAACGGCGCAGACTCACTGAAGTGATCGTATCCAAGAATTTTGGCAGTTTTGCGGCAGCTTTTCCCCGCACTTCGGGGACTTTGCAGTGAATACTGAATTCACCGTAGGGTCAGGGAATTTGATTCCTAAAAGTGCGGTGAATGAGACGGCACTGAAATGACATTTTAGTGCTCTCTGAATAACCCCTTAAGCCATTCTGGTCAGCCTAGATATCCAAGACTGGCTTTCCAGATGTTTGATAAATGTCTTTGGATAAGACCGAAATGGTGCGTCTTCTCCAATAAATCTTGTTCCTGCTTTTCACATACCCTTCTTGATGTGACCGGTTCCTTTTTTGGCATATGCTGGGCTTGCTGCCTGTGCACCTTGGGGCCTTCGGTTAGGCTGAAGTATAGAGGCGTATGCAGTGTTTCGTAGTTTGCGATTACAGACACATGGCTACTAGTACATTTTGTTTTAGTGATCTGATGTTCTGACACTGCTCAATAGCAGACAAATCTATTAGGCCGGGTGCACACGAGCGCACTCAGAGTGGATGGAACGTCCTTGAGACGTTCCTTCCACTCGACGCCTGCCTCCGTCCTCAGCGCTGCAAAGCGCGATCCTCCTATGGAGGATCACGCTTTGCAGCCCTGTCGACACGCATCCTAGCGCACCGATGGGGAGGCTTTCTAGGCGGACGCTTGCAAGCGTGTGACCGACCCCGTCGCAGCGTCACATGGCTGCGACGGGTGCTGGTAAGTGCTTGCGCAGGGGCGCACTAGGTGCGCTCGTGTGCACCCGGCCTTAGAAACAATGGTTTGTCGGTAGTAAGTGACCTTTGACAGATTAATTTCTGTTCTTTTTTCCTCTTCATATTTAGTAAGAAATCTTAGCTTTTTCGTATGTTGGTCTATTCAAGAGAAAGTATCCAAATAAACTCCTCCAGCCAACATATTGTTAGCGAGAAATGTTTTATGCCTGGACCGAGTTGCTATACTGTCAATATTTTAAAGGACACATGGACATTCTGTGTAAACGTTTCCTTTGTTGTTTCTGTTTTGATTAACGGTTTCCGCTATAGCATATTAATTGAATTTCTAGCTGGGATAACTGGTGATCCAGCGACTCCACATCAGCAGACTCAGCATTACAATGACAAGTATTTCCGTATAAATTAATTAACCCTATTTGTGGAAGTTGGATATTGCCATTTACTTCTTTACATGCTACTCACTGGAATAAGAGAAAACAAATGTGATCTCACTCCTGGTCATTAGAAGTCAAGAACACTATGGTCTCTATCACCTCCTTATCGCTAGCGCTCACATAAACGAACGTGAGTGCTAGCTTAAAAGAGGTGACAGTGCTCCACACAGATTACCTCAGAATCGATAATGGGTTAAAAAACCTGTTAGCAGATCGGTATTAGCGTTTTTTAGTGCTTGCTTACTGTACTTTGCTCTCCCTATGCTTAACATGGGGAACGCAGAGTGCAAGCACTCAGTAAATAGAGTTAGGATCACAAGGATAACGCTAACGACAAAGAGCAGCAGCTGAAAACCACCCCCAAAAATCAAATACTCATCTCTTATTCTGTGGTGAGAACAGTGGCCCGATCCACCTCTTATGGCCACCGGGAGCAGAGTGAGGCTGGGGAAAAAAGTCCCCAGTCTCCCTCCGCGATCGCTCCACCAATCTCGCGAAAGGCATGTTACTGCCGGTCGTGTGACCTGGCAGCAGAAGCTTCCGTGGAGTCCTATGGACTCCATGGAGGGTATGCTCGGGACGGCACTTTAGCGCTGTTCTGAGCATTCAGGACCCTAGTGGCCTCTACAGCCGCTGGACTAGTGGCCGCTGGACTCAGCACCTGCCCCGTAATCCACTGGGAAAACTAGGGGCTCTAGGGGGAGGTTAGCAAACGCAAATTTTTTCTCCTTAGCATCCCCGTTTTAGCGAGACCCAAGTGATAGGGCCCCATGGGTTTTATTCAGAGAGCGACGGTGTGAATTGATGCAGCAAATACTGTTGAAAATCATTGATTTCCACTGTTGCTAACACCAATGCTAATCACTGTTGTTACGATGGCGACAAACACCGGCACCTCAAAAAAAGGAAGATCCTATCAGCTGAAGGAGAAGGTTCACAGTGAAGCTTCTCCTGCAGCTGTTTGGATTTTCCTTTTGTGAATCAACTTTTTTATCGCTGTTAGAACAGCAGTGATTTTTAACATCAGAAAAACTAGCACTTTCTGAATAATCCACTAACTCACCACATACACCCCAGCCCGCTCCCTGAGATCAAACAGTGACCTGCGCCTAGCTTCTCCCCGCATCACCTCTTCCCATGATAGACTGCAGGATTTCTCACGTGCAGCCCCCACTCTCTGGAACGCTCTCCCTCGTACTGTCAGACTTCCCCCTAGTTTCCTTTCCTTCAAACGCTCCCTTAAGACATTCCTGTTTAGGGAAGTCTACCACCCAACTCACTGACGCAACCAGTCCATCACTCCCACCTGTCCACCACTCTCACCTTACAGTCCTCTCCTCCTGTTTCCACCCCCAACCCTTCTAGATTGTGAGTTCCCATGGGAAAAGGGCCCTTGTTTCCTATTGTACCGGTTTGTCAATTGTTGTTCAATGTATTGTAACCCTGTCTATATTGTGCCCATTGTACAGCGCTGCGGAATATGCTGACGATATATAAATAAAGAATAATAATAATCCACTATCTCATTTCTTACATAATCCCTTTAATTTATTACATCAGGTACTAAATTGTACTGATTAAAATGCAAACAGTTAATGACTATATGGAATTTGAAAATTGACTTTTGTATTGTTTAAAAAAATCTTAACAAAATGTATTAACCCTTTCAATGTGGATGACATGTGGGAGACGTCATGGAGTGTTTCCCCGCCGTATGCAGAGAGATTGTCCCCCACATGTCGTCCAATCAGCGGGAGCTTTATCTCAATACATACCTCTCTGTCCGGGGTCCCGCACTGGTCTGACTTCCGTGAAGTCAGACCCCGCGTTAATACTCCATCCCAGCAGACCGATGTCATTGCGACGAGCAAAATTAATTAAAACAAAATTTTTAAAGATTTTTAAAGATTAAAGTCAATAAATAAATAAAAATGTATTTGTAAAAAAAAAAATATTTATATTTTTATTAATGCAGCATTATAATTATAATGTGAATGATGCACTAACAAAAATAGTTTTTTCAGTTTTAGCTAAATTCGCCTATTTTCTCAAAATACAGTAATGGGTTCCCATTTCAAATTTTTTTTAACAAGTGTACCCTATAGAATATGTAACCATAATGGCTCGAATAATAAAATGTGAAAAAATTATTATACACTTTGTATATGATTTTTTTTTGTTATAGCATTCTGGCATAATAATGATATATTATGAATATGCCGAGTCTGCCGTAAAAAGGATATATAATTTGTCTGGGTCCTACAATAAAACATGACTTCAAATTGTGTTTAAACATGTTGAGCAAAAAATGGTAAAATGAGCTCAGCACACAGAGGTGAAATGACTCTGCAGTGACGGGGTTAATATTGTATTTTTTTTTTAATTCTTTCTCAGTGCAAGATTCATTTATTCTGATATAAATATTCTACATAGTCATTTATAACAAAGGTCATGACTCGAAAAACAATTGAAACAACTGTTTATCCGGTTGTCAGAATGCTGTATTTTCTACCAACATTATCTTAATTATACATCATATATGTTTAAACAAATAGAGGTCTTTCCTGATTGTAAATCCATAAATTAGAAAAAGAAGAAGTAAAACAGCAAACAATGAAAACAGGTGAAATTAAAATACACAGATTACACCGCTCCCATGTCACACAATACAAAAGAAAAAGAAAACGTATGCTCCCGTGCAACTGGAAAAACCTATGTACATATATTTCTGATGTTCCTATGAAAATGCAAATATTTTATTTTTAAATTAATAGTTTATCGAAGGAGGTAAAACATCATAGAGATGTAATCAGCAGCAAAGAAAAAGACACAATACATATTTTCATACAAAATTGGGGGCCCTATCACCTCAGCGCTAGCGCTCACATAAATGAGCATTAGCGCTAAATTAATTGAGGGGATAGCGGGACGCACAGGTCATCTCGGGATCGCTAACGGGATTAAAAAACCCATTAGCGCATCGGTATTAGCACTTTTTAGAGCGAGCTTACTGTACTTTGTGCTCCCTCTGCTTGACATGGATAAAATCATGCACTCAACGCATTTCGCCGCCCCTCATTGTGGCTTCCTCAAGAGCAAATACAAATATTTAATTAAATTTTAATTCTAACCTGTAATTTCTATTTCTTTCGGTTTCTTTTAAAAGATTTAAGGGTTAATCCTTCCTTATCAAGTAGATCTATCACACGATAAGACTGTATTTACTCTTGTTTTATTGTCTAGTAAGCATTTTGCAGTTTTGTTACAGGGCTGAATTAAATTGAGGCCTTCGTTTTTAAATGCAAAGTTTGAATACTGAAAGGGCACGTGTAAAACGCACCATATACTGTAATTTTAAATAGTTTTTCAGAAACCTATTCTTTGGGTAATCTGATGCACTCAGGATGCAGCTGAATAAAAATGTGGATTTTTTCCTGCACTGATAATTATCATTAGATCCTCCAGATACACAACCCAGGTTCACCATCCATGTGAAAAGTGTTTTCATCAATGCCGTGCTGTGCATGCTTTGAAGAAAAATGGAGGACTATCTTCTGAGCCATTATTTTTAAAGGATTATTTCTACTCATCCTGACCACTTTATCGTTTTAAAATGGTCAGAATGTGCCCCCCCTTCTCTCCCCCCTCCCTATTGCCCCAGATCTGGCATAATCACTGGATGAAGAGGAGGAGTTTCATTAACCCCACCCACCATCATCAGCAGTCGGGATTTTGAATCTCCTGGCAGTCGGTCACCAGATCAGCCATTAATGACGTAAGCACACTGAAAGCATGCTCTCTGAGAGGGCCTGCATTAACGAGTCTCAGAGAGTCAATGATCGCCCTGCACAGGCCCAACAGAATGAGCATATGCAAAGTGTGCAAGTCCTGTAGTCCCAATTTGTGGTTTCGGTGTTACGCGAGTTGCGTAAAATAGCAAATTGCAATAGATTGCTGAAGGGACTTCTGGGTTCAGGAGTCCCTGATCTACAGAGGATTAGCTGCATGCAGCAAGGGACAAAAAGTGAGTAAAGCATCCCAATATTTTTTTTAAAAACAATTGGGCACAGGCTGTCAGTAACATCTGCCCAATTATTTAACCCCTTCACTACAGAGATCGAGATAACTTGGAACTTCAAGGGCACCATCAGGTCCCGATATCAAGTTATTTCGATCCGCAGCTCTGAAGAACAAAAGCAAATGAAATCTGTTTTCTGCAAATTAATTTTGTTTGATTTTGGGCTGCAGAAGGTGCTGCCAAGGTTTAGGCATAACGTTTTTGGCATAATGCCCAAGGTGCTAAAACTGTTTAAAATCAGCTGATGGATGTCCTGACAAATCTTGTACCAGCTGGATGGAGCAGAGGTATCATCACTGCTCTATAACCAAACAGGATCGAATCCCGGCAAGAGCACCTCTCCAGTAAGTGTCCTTGGGCAGGACACCCAACGGTACATACTCGCCACCCAGGACATACTTGAAAACGAGAGAAATCTCAATGTTTGCTATCCTGGTAAAATACTTAATAAAAAAAAAATCAAACTTTCAGCAGTCAATGCACGAGCTGCAGCTCAAATTGCTGTAATGCCATTTGGCCAGTAGATGGTGCCATCTGCCTGTCAAATAGCTTATTAAAGTAAGAAATACACTGAGAATATTCCCAAATATTTCTTACTGTATAATTAATTAAAAAAATATTTTTTTTAAAAACCACTGGTTGTTCACACTGTTTTTTAGGAAATTGATTTGGTAATGAAGGGGTTAATGGCAGAAAAAGGAAACTCTATTTTTAATAAAGTATCCCTTTAAGACTGAGGTATTAAAAGTAATCGCCCCATTCGCTCTTCATAGCAGCTCCTGTCCTATTCCAGCCAAACCACAAACTTTCCTTGCAGCTCGATTGTTGTGGCTGTTTACAATACATTAATGCTTCCTGTACTTTTTATATGACCTGTAACTGGGAAAATAAAAGTGAACTCCATTCCCAAAATCAGGTCAATTATTGTATCTAGTTTGAGGAATCTTTGTTTTAAGTGGACTACAATGATTGTAACCAAAATTATGAAGATATCTATATTTTACTTCTTACTACTTAATTAGAATCACATTTTCATATTAATTATGGTGTAAACAGAAAAGTTGAATTATGCTCTTAAAAACAGTATATAGCTTTATGTAGCTAAACTGTATAAAGTTTAAAGGAAAACGGCTTAGGCTAGGGTCAGACTGAGGCAGTGCGAACGCGCGTGCAGCCGCACATAATCACGGCCGTGCTAGCAGCAGATGCCGGGCAATGACGGCCAATATACGAAGTACGGTCGCACAAAAGTGCGGCCGCGCAACGCAAGCGGCAAACAAACGCATTTTTTCGAGAACGTGAAACCACTAGTACTGACGTACAGAGTGCGCTGCGTCCGCTAGCGGCGTGTGTGCGTGATTAGGAGACGTCAGACGCTGCTAATGTCCGGCCAACATAACGTCCAGACACAAAAAGGGTTTTATTGATGATCCGTACAAAATCACGGATGAAACTGCGCATCGTATGACCGCTATTGCGTATTCCGTGAAAAAATAAGTCCATTCGTTCGAACGCACTTTTTCACGGACAACGTGAAAAATGCGTTAGTCTGACCCTAGCCTTAAGGTGTATGATCATAAAAATGCTCAAACATGACCTGGCTTCCGGTACACAAAAACAGGGTTATTCAAAGACATCCGAATTGTGGCCGAAAGGTAACCGAGTGAAATTCAGCGTACAGTTACCTTTCCTGGCCAGTCGGCTATTCAGAGAGCAGGCAGTTCACCAAATGTTGGCGAATTGCCTGCTCATACGGTGCCTGTTCGGTGCCTGTTCGAGGGCAGGGAAATCCCCATAGAGAAGCAATGCTTCGTCTATTCAGAGAACACAAACCAGCAGGGAAAAGTTGCCGAATTGCCCTGCTGTTCGGTGGTTTAGTTTGACAGGTTTATTCAGGAGAATCCCATAGGCTTCAATGTTAAAAATATTTCCATTTTAATTCAATATCTAATAAACCGTTGATTATAATATTCTGTATTAAAAAGTCTCTTTATGTATAGATGTTTTAAGATCTTTTAGGCATTATTCGGGATTTTTTGCGAGAATAATTTTTTCAGGTTTTTTTCAATCATTTTTTCTTTTTTCTGTATCAGTCCTTTTTATTCTCATTCATTGGATTTTAGATGTAAATTTCAGACATTTTATTTCTGTAGTTTCTTTGCAAACAACGTTTCACTTTTCAAACAGCCAAGCGTACTGTTTTGGTTTCTTTTCACTCCATTCGTCTGCGGTATCGGCTTTTTTTCGGCGGCTTCTCTGCGCTGTGATTGGCGGCTGCTCGGGTTTCTCCGGCGTGTTTGGCAGGCTTAATCCAGACGTTTTTACGGGTTTCGATGTGCGTTCGCCGGGTTTTGCGGTGAGCATTCCGCGGGTTTGCGGTGGCTTTTCCCTGCACTACTACGGCCCTGTGGTCGCCGGGTCGCCGAAATGGGATCGCAAAATCGCACCGAATTGATGAGAACGAAAAGTCACCAAACGTGCAGTGACTTTTCGATTCTCTTAGAATAACCCTGAAAGTTAAAAAATGCACTACGGTAGTATGCAAAGTATTAAAAGGAATTAATTTAAGTGCAATGACACTCTAAGAGTGAAAGGGCTGTATTTTAACTTGGTATTACATTCTTGTAGTGTTCCACATCTCTATCATGATTCTCTTTATTCCTTTAAAAACGATTACCAACTAATGAAATTGTTTGCCTTCGCTCGTGACATCTCTTTGCCTCTATCCCTCAACGTGTTTCGCCCTCAGGACTAAGCCCGTTAGGGCGAAACGCGTTGAGCGATGCTCTTCCTTGTTTTTTAACAGTCACACTGCTGGTTAAATCCTGGTTCCCAGGTTAATTCTGGCTAGTTTTTGTATTTGGTTAACCATTGTGTTTCAATTTTGTTGAGCAAGGGAGGTGTGTAGGCGACTAGAACTGCAACGGTATTAGACCGTCATTGCAACTTTTTCCTTTGCTCTCCGCCACTTGCCGCCAGATACTGCCAATTATTGCCATGTTGTTGACTTGTTGTGTATTTGACTAACCATTGTTACATAGTTACATAGTCTGAAAAGAGACTTGCGTCCATCGGGTTCAGCCTCTCACACATCACCTACTGCTGTTGATCCAAAAGAAGGCAAAAAACCCAGTCTGAAATGCTTGCCAATATGCAACATACTGGGAAAAAATTCCTTCTTGACCCCAGAATGGCAGTCAGATTTCTCCTTGGATCAAGAAGCTTTTACCCACATATTAAATATTATAACCCTTAATATTCTGTGTCTGCAGGAAGTCATCTAGTCGTTTTTTAAAAGTCTGTACAGACTCTGACCCAACCACCTCAACAGGCAGAGAATTCCACAGCTTTATTGTTCTCACCGTAAAATAACCCTTCCTATGCTTTAAGCTAAATTTCCTTTCGTCCAGTCTAAATGGGTGACCCCTTGTCCTGTGTATAGTCCTGTTAATGAATAGGTTATCAGACAATGGTTGATAATGGCCCCTTATATATTTATATAAGGTTATCAGATCCCCTCTAAGGCGCCTTTTCTCTAAACTAAACAGGTTTAAGCTTGTTAGTCTTTCCTCATAACTTAACCCTTCCATCCCCCTTATTAATTTAGTTGCCCATCTCTGCACTTTTTCTAACGCTATAATATCTTTTTTTAAGACCGGTGCCAAAAATTGCACGGCATATTCAAGGTGCGGCCACCTTGTGTTTCTATTCAGTTGAGCAAGGGAGGTGTGTAGGCAGTTAGAACTGCTGCGGTATTAGACAGTCATTGCATCTTTATCCTTTTTGCCCTTCGCCACTTGCCACTAAATACTGCCAATTATTGCAATATTATGGGTTACTAGGGAGTCACTACTGCTATGTATGTTTGTATGTCTGTTTTTTGTCCTTTTTTAAATAAAGGTCATGTTTATTATAACATTGTAGGCTCATTGACACCTTTAGGGTCTAATCTTTATGCTGATTGTATATATTCGCAATGATTTTTTTACTGTATAATTAATGAAAAGTGAATTACCAAAAAAAAGCCTCTGGTTCCTGACCTTGGTTTTATGGAAAAGCACTTGGTAGTGAAAGGGTTAAGAGGGTAGTGAAGGGTTGAAGAGAGTTGACGATTCATAATATCAGCGGGATTGTCAATTCATATAAAATTGTTAATAACCGTTTAATGTATTTTCAAATTAAAGATAACGTTCATTAGAATCTATGGAGACCAAACAGATTTGGAGTTAAAAAAAAAAAGTAAAATAATAATAAACATAACATCATGTACTGTAAATGATATTGACCCAATTAGAATTTTAGTTAAACTAGATTTGTTTTTCAGGTTATAGCTGTTGTTATGGACGTTTTCACGGACCCGGACATCTTTTTGGACCTGTATGACGCAGCCGCAAGACGCATGGTTCCTGTTTACATGATAATAAGCTTGCATCATCTACCTTCTTTCCTGCAGATGGTGGAAACACTTGGAATCAATGTCCGATTCAGTGAGGTATGTATTTCTCAATAACGGACAAAAGCTTTCGATAATGTCAATATTATCTACTAACTCCACGGTATTAGTGAACAATAAGACTGATTGCATGCACATTTTGTGTTACTAATGACAAATCTGTATTTTAATGTCATGACAGAGGATGAACTGTAAAACTAGCTAGAGAAGGAGTCACGTTTTAGTCACATTTAATCTCTGTTTCAAAGGATTTTGTAATGAGTCTATGTTTACACTATGTTTTATTAACACAATAAAAAGTAGGCTTTCTACCAAAGGTAGGGAGTATTTGTTTCTTAGTATTTCATCCCATTTTGGAGCAACTGACTAAAGCACGTGGTAACATTAACAATAATACTTAAAATCATACACCTAAACCATAGTTACATTTCATTTTTTATTATACCCCATATAGGTTTCAACCTACTCTGCTCCAGTATTTTTTCTTATACTTTCATCTTTTATGTAACCCCTTCACTACCAAGTGATGTTCCTTAAAACCACTGGCAGGACCCAGTGGTTTTATGGAAAACCACTTGCAGGACCCAGTGGCTTTATGGAAAACCACTTTCCATGATCTAAACTGTATAAACGCATGTAGCATCTGTTCATACAGATCTACTAAAGACAATACGCTACAGGAGGCTTGTTGGAAAAGCAGAGAGCTCCCCTTGTTGATCTCACTTCGCTACTGTAGCACGTGTCCACAGGACACAGGCAGCTAGACTCTGTTTCCGTTACAGACATCAAGAGCAGTTCCCTGACCTGTGCCACGTCGGCTGCAATGTCTGATAAGCTGCAAATTTGGGGACATGTTCTAGAGACCATATGGAAACAAAATTATCTTGCCGTGCTCCAGAAAAAGGTCCAGAGAGTTTACTTAATCTTGGGCTGCTGCAGGAGCTTCTGAAGATACAGTATACTCAATGACGGTAGTGAATGGGTTTAATACCACTGTTTCCATGTGATCCATTAGACTCTATCTCTATCCCATATCTATCTTTGTAAATTATTTCCCATATTATAATTTTTTTATTACACATAATGGTAAATTACCGTGTGCGCCTCTTTGACCACATGCAGATAAGGAGCTTTTATGAGGAGTTATGCAACACACTGACCTATCTCCTCCAGCAACTGCAGCAGCTTTTTAAGCCGGGAAGCTAGTTCCCAAACCTGGAAAGAATGCATGCTAGTGGGCAGTCCTACCTAGACAGTTACACTCATGGACAATTTTAGATTTTGATTCCTGTCGTTAATTTTCTTTCCAGTTCTATATAATACATATCTATGTAAGTTACAGTTTAATAACTCCGTATATATTTGTATTACATGAATAATCAAGCTGGTGTATTGCCTTTAATAAGACTGGCTGTTTTTTGGATTCCAGTCTTGCATAGCACCAACCATTTCCTCATGCAACTCGCCACCATTAGCAAATCGGGCACAAAGAATGTAACAAAACGAATCTGATCCTCAATATTTATATTTATTTAATATTTATTGTTTTTAAAAGGTTTTAGAAAAAAATATTCGATGTTAAAAGAGAATTTCACACTAAACAATGTAAGCATGTGCATTATAAACAAAAATCTAAACTGTATTAATATTGAAATGCATACAATTAAAATACTTTGCTTTGTGTAGACTAATGGCTGTTTCAAGCGAGGTAAACATCTATTTTCGAGACACATTCAGTTTGAAGTACATTAATCTTTTCCTTCTATAAAGGTGATGTCTGGGCTCAACACAAAAGACTGCTTTGTCTTTTTGCATAAAAGAAGAATGTAAAGACCTGTTTTACCGGACACGGCTTTTGTTTTTCAGAATACTAATAATTGTGTTTCAGACATAAAGGCCCATTGTCTTTGGAAAAATTTGTAAATTTGAGGGGCTTATCGGCAAGTTGTTTGGAGTCAAATAAGGACTAAAAGCTAGGGCAGTTAAGACTGAGATATTCTCGTATTACATTCTTAATTTATTCAACTATCTATCCTTATATGAGCTGAGATCGAAAGTTATACAGTACTAGAGACTATATACATTATACATATTTTTTCATGTTTACAAATGGTAAAAAATAACCTAGATGCTCAAATAATAAAATAGTCAGTTTATAACTTGCATAGGGACAAAATTAAATATCTGCAATATATAAGTGTAACTATCATTGTGAAGCACATTGCTGGTAGGAATTTGTAGAGATTCTGTTTGTATTTCTGAGAATACCATTAGAATAGGCATTTTTACCTGGTGGTGGTGGCCACAAAAATAGATCTCCAATATGGAGCTTCTCCAAGACAGATTCCAATAGAGATCTGAGAGTGTAAGTGGAGATGTATCAGACATACCTTACGAAAGGGCACAAATGAGATTTGTAGGCAGGTGCTTGACTGGAATCCACAAAGACAGCGCTGGAGAGGCAGACCCAGAAACTACTGCTGATGGAGCCTTCATGACGATATTTAACAAGAACCTGACCTGACTGCAGGTCAAAGCAAAAGCAACAGTGGAAGTCTTTCATTTCGGACCTATTCATCTTGATAGAGCAGTATACATAACATTAAAATGAAAAAGCCAGGTCAAAGCAAAGCAACAGTGGAAGTCTTTCATTTCGGACCTATTCATCTTGATAGAGCAGTATACATAACATTAAAATGAAAAAGCCATGATGTTAAAACACCACAAAACGTTGCAGCAACGCACCTCCAAAATTTTAGTATGCAACTAAAGTTTTGTTCTTAATATGGTGTCCCATTTTGGGATATTAAGCACGATTTATCATTTTGTCAGCACCTTAGGAAATATAAGACTCTATATACAGTTGTGTTCAAAATTATTCAACCCCCACTGAAATTGAGTGTTTTGGCCAGTTTGACATTGATTTTGATCATTCAGTCATCTTGCTTACAATTAAATCAAAGAGGCACGTGTAGGTCAGACAAATATAACATAACATTTATAATGAAATAACCACAAATGTCTTTTCTGTGCTCACATCAGTATCAGTTTTATTCAACCCCCAAGTGTCATTCAATCTTAGTACTTAGTACAACATCCTTTTACAGTTATAACAGCTTTTAAACGTGAAGCATAGCTTGACACAAGTGTCTTGCAGCGATCTACGGGTATCTTCGCCCATTCGTCATGGGCAAAAGCCTCCAGTTCAGTCACATTCTTAGGCTTGCGCACTGCAACTGCTTTCTTTAAGTCCCACCAGAGGTTCTCAATCGGATTTAAGTCAGGTGACTGCGATGGCCACTCCAAAATGTTCCAGCCTTTAATCTGCAACCATGCTCTAGTGGACTTGGAGGTATGCTTGGGATCATTGTCCTGTTGAAAGGTCCAACGTCTCCCAAGCCTCAGGTTTGTGACGGACTGCATCACATTGTCATCCAATATCTCCTGGTACTGAAGAGAATTCATGGTACCTTGCACACGCTGAAGCTTCCCTGTACCTGCAGAAGCAAAACAGCCCCAAAGCATGAATGACACCCCGCCATGCTTCACAGTAGGCAAGGTGTTCTTTTCTTCATATGCCTTGTTCTTCCTCCTCCAACATAGCGTTGATCCATGGGCCCAAACAGTTCTAATTTTCTTTCATCAGTCCACAGAACACTATCCCAAAACTTCTGTGGTTTGTCCACATGACTTTTGGCATACTGCAGTCGACTCTTCTTATTCTTTGGAGACAGCAAGGGGGTGCGCCTGGGAGTTCTGGCATGGAGACCTTCATTACGCAGTGTGTGCCGTATTGTCTGAGCTGAAACTTCAGTACCCACATCTGACAAATCTTTTCTCAGTTCCTCAGCAGTCACACGGGGACTTTTCTCCACTCTACGCTTCAGGTAGCGCACAGCAGTCGAAGTCAGCATCTTCTTTCTGCCACGATGAGGTAGCGTTTCAACAGTGCCCTTTGCCTTGAATTTGCGAATGATGCTTCCTATGGTCTCTCTTGGTATGTTTAACATCTTTGCAATCTTCTTATAGCCATTGCCCTTCCTGTGAAGAGTAATCCCCTCTTCTCTTGTCTTCCTGGACCATTCTCTTGACTTCACCATGTTTGTAACCACACCAGTAAATGTCTAGAAGGAGCTGAGTATCACAGTCATTTTAAAGCTGCCTAATTGGTGCTTATTATGCTTTATTGCTGCTCCGTGACATCCACAGGTGTTTTCAATACCTGATTGAAAACACTTGAATGAACCTCTGTTCTTCAGAGTGGTAGTCTTTAAGGGGTTGAATAATTGTGTCAATGAAGAATTCACAAAAAAACATTTACTACTGTATTACAAAACCAATTGATGTCATTTTAGTTGGATATGGTTCTTTAAAAAGTCCTTGTAGGATTTCATTCTGAATACAATTACAAATGTACACTAAATTCCCTAAAACCCTTTACAGCATTGGGGGTTGAATAATTTTGAACACAACTGTATAAGAATTTAAATATTTTAAGAATTTGTGTGGTTAATCTCTTCACTAACAAGTGATATTTTTTTTAAAAAAAAACACTGTCAGGAACCAGTGTTGTTTTTGAAAATTACTTTCATGAATTATATGTTAAAAAAATAGCAAATTTCCACAATATTTTTCTTTCCTGTAGTAGCCCTATTTGACAGACAGACAGATAGACATTGCCATATGCTGGTTATAAAGTAGTACTGCAGTTGGCACTCTCTGCTGCATCAGCTGGGAATCTGTGTTTAGATACAGAGTCCCAGTATTCTCAATATCGGGGCACCAGCAGGTACTTTTGAAGGTCGAGTATACTCTGTCTTGGCAATGAAGAGAGTAAATGATCTTCATAAATTTAAATATGAAAAAGAAGAATTTTAAATCACTTTAAAAAAAATATTTATATTCTGGTTATAATGTATAAGGCTATACTATATAATGTAAAATTAAATCAAATTTTGAAGTCAATATTAACCCACAGGCCATTATTAAACACAGGCCATATTTATATTTAAACTGTGCCAAGATAAAGAAAATCCAGTTGCTTAGCTAAAACCATGCATCTGTTATTGTTTTATATTTCAATCTACAATAATATATTATAATTTAATTGAAAAGTCACATTTATTGTTGAAACTCCAAAAATAAGATTAGCTCTCCTAACTGATAATTGGCACTAAAGTTTTAAATGTCAGTCTTCAGGTTATGTTTCTTACTTCAGTTCTTTGAACCTTTAGTTTGGTGTGTGTGCAGGTTTATTGTTAGTTTTTCTTCTTGGTTTACACTTGACTTAGTCTGGTTTTCCTCATTATTTTGTATTTAGGTTTCAAATATGCAACTTTCTGTAATTTTGTCTAACATCTTTAAATTGAAAATTATATTTTTGTAAGATGTCTTGTTATCATTTGTTTTAACTGAAACTTATTCTTTGGAATTAATCTGTGGGTTAATATTGACTTCAAAATTTGAATTAATTTTACATTTATATAGTATAACCTTATACATTATAACCAGAATATAAATATATTTTTTGAAGTGATTTGAAATGCTTCTTTTCATATTTAAATTTATGAAAACCATTTACTCTCTTCATTGCCAAGACAGAGTATACTCAACCTTCAAAAGTACCTGCTGGTGCCCCGATATTGAGAATACTGGGATTCTGTATCTAAACACAGATTCCCATCTGATGCAGCAGAGAGTGCCAACTGCAGTACTACTTTATAACCAGCATATGGCAATGTCTAGTACAACAGATATATAGGGGCGCTGGGGTGGCAGATGGTGGAGGAGATGATAACACAGAAGTGGAGTGGTATAGCAGCTATATTCTCCGTGGGTTTTCCCCAAAACCCAAAGGAAGTAGAAATACTGAAAGGAAAAATGAGAATAGCGCCTGTACAGAACCCCACAACCGTGGGAGACTGGCAACACACAGAAAAACACCCAATATACAATATCGGTGGATAGAATATAACAGGTACAAATACCCTATATATGTTCGTGTTCAGGGTTGACAGATGATGACCCAATTACATGAAAAATAGAAAGACACATATATGGCATAGTATGTCTGTACACTTAAACAGAATATGAGTTCGTGAGGGGAGTAAACTCACATATGATAGAGCCTGTACAATCAAAGCTCAATAAGAACACAGTGGGTCTCTTCAGGGATGCCCCCGTCCCGTCCTTATACAATTCCAAGAGTTACTCGTGTTGACCATATATAGGAAAAAACAGACACAGACCATGGCACAGTATCGTCAGACCACAGATGTATGGGTCAATAATTTGTAGAACTCACGTGGTTATGAGCCTGTGCAGGTCCACTGGCTCCATATATATGCTTGGGTGTAAATAAGGATACACCAATCCCCTTTAGAGGTAAAAACCAATTTCACTCTCCAACGGATAAATAAAAGATATTTAATAAAAACAAAATAAAACCAATACGCGTTTCACTGCCAGCGCAGCTTCATCAGTTGGTATGGAAATGAAAATTAACTTTGTGAACTTAAAGTATGTACATATATACTACTCATAATCACACTTGCAGGTGTAACGAATAACAGGACGCCACGTCTGCCCCCTAGTGCGGTTCATCCTGGATCCTGGTGCTTCTGGCGCTCTCCTTCCAACGTCACAAGATCTTTCCTCCCTGTGTACGTACGGGCGCATGCGCCGAGATGTCCGCCCACAGATCCTCCTCCTCTCATGCGTCCACTGCTGGATTCTCCTCCCTCATAATCCAAGTGCGCCATTTTGGAAAGCCCCTTTGCCCATACAGTTGTTCCACCGGGCTTTGTGTACAGGGCTAATCAAGTCCATTCTTTGGGGCCGCAATCTGTGGGCAAAGAGATAAGGGCATGTGCATCCCCGCCAAGCACTTAGCCCACATACATGGGGAAACATATAGAGATAAATGCGTTATAAAATAATCTTGCCGCAGTGTAAAAAAACACATACAAAGACCATGAAACAATGGCCATAAGCCGTATATTGACAAATACTGATGGTAAAAAGTGAAAAATAAATACATCAATGTCTACTTTACCCTTATATCGGTATACTCATATATCCTAAACCTAATTATCATGGGAATTGGCAAACCAATACATAAACAACATCCGATGCAGTTCATAAATAGCTTATCGCAAATATGCAAATGACATGCATGTCTAAACTATTGCATATACATACACTACAAACTTGCCCCCAAAAAAACAGGGAGGAAGAAAAAGGCAGAGGTAAGAGACAAATGAAAAGAACCAGAATTGGACTATAAGAAGTGACGCACTTCAAAATCACTATTCAGGCCAGCAGGAATCAGGGTGCCATATTCAAAAATGAATCTCATCTCTTCCTTAGCTAAAATAAGATCCAAATCACCCCCCCTCCAACTCCTTTTAACTTTTTTAAGGATACAAAACTCTAGGCCTGTTGGAGTTTGCGCATGTACTTCTTTAAAGTGCAAAGATAGGCTATGTAGTTCGTAACCCTTTGTTATGTTGCGGAGATGTTCCCCCAATCTTATAGTCAAGGGTCTTGATGTCCTCCCGATATAGTGTAATCCACATGGGCATGTGAGGCAATATACCACATATTTGGTTGCACAATTATATACACTCCTGATGTGCACAACCCTACCACCAATATTCAGGTCATGAATTTTTCTTACTTCATAATTGTTCTTACAACCTTGACATTTGCCACATTTATAGAACCCATCCTGAACCCCAACATATGTATTCCTTTCTTCCTCTTGTCTATAAAGGCACTATTTACTATAATGTCCTTAATGTTCCTCGCCCCCCTACAAATAAAACGTGGTTTAACAGGGATGATTTCTCGTAGGATTGGATCCTGTCTTAGAATCTCCCAATACTGGCGAACTATCCCCTAATGCCCCTATTACCCACACTATAATCAAAAATGAAGGGTACTCCAAATTGATCCTGATTAAGTTGATTATTGCAGGGTTTATATTTAATGAGGGTCTGCCTATCTACAATTTGTACCTCCTCCACAATACTTTTAATGACATCCCTGTCATAACCCTTGTCGATAAAATCACTAGACAGCTTGTCCGCCTGTTGTTGGTATTCATTTTGCTCTGTACAATTCCATTTTATCCTTAACATTTGCCCCATGGGATCCTCAAGCCAGCACGACAGATGCCCACTATTTAGGTCGATAAAACTGTTGACATCAGTGGCCTTGACATGTGTACGAGTTTGTAATCTCCCCTCCTTGACATATATTTCCAAATCCAGGAAATTCACAGTGACCAAACTCCAAGTGAACGACAATTTTATACCCCAATCGTTAGTATTCAGATGGTCCATATATGCTACAAGGCTATCCTCCGTTCCTCTCCAAACGAAAAAACATAGAAACATAGAAACATAGAAACATAGAAAAATGTCGGCAGATAAGAACCTTTCGGCCCATCTAGTCTGCCCAATTACATGGATACTTTACCTGGATTTATCTTTTGTTTAGGATAGCCTTATGCCTATCCCATGCTTGCTAAATTCAATTACTGTTTTGGCCTCTACCACTTCTACTGGAAGACTGTTCCATGTATCCACCACCCTCTCAGCAAAATAATGCTTCCTGATGTTACTTTTAAACCTTTGCCCCTCTAATCTAAGACTATGTCCTCTTGTTTTGCTATTTTGTTTCCTTTTAAATATACCCCCTTCCTCTACCTTGTGGATTCCCTTTACGTATTTAAATGTTTCTATCATATCTCCTCTGTCTCGTCTTTTTTCCAAGCTGTACATGTTAAGATCATTAAGCCTTTCCTGGTAACTTTTCTCCTTCAAGCCGTACACCATTTTAGTAGCCCTTCTCTGAACTCTCTCTAAGAGGTCTATATCCTTCTGGAGATACGGTCTCCAGTACTGCACACAGTACTCCAAGTGAGGTCTCACCAGTGCTCTGTACAGTGGCATGAGCACTTCCCTTTTCCTACTGCTAATACCTCTCCCTACACAACCAAGCATTCTGCTAGCATTTCCTGCTGCTCTATTACATTGACTACTTACCCTTAGATCCTCTGAAATAATGACCCCTAAATCCCTTTCCTCAGATGTTGAGGTTAGGACTGTATCAAATATTCTATATTCAGCCTTGGGTTTTTACGTCCCAGGTGCATTATCTTGCACTTATCCACATTAAAACTCAATTGCCACAACTCCGACCATTTTTTTAGTTTACCTAAATCATTTGTCATTTGGCTGATCCCTCCAGGAACGTCAACCCTGTTGCAAATCTTTGTGTCATCAGCAAAAAGACATACTTTTCCATTAATACCTTCTGCAATATCACTAATAAAAATATTAAAGAGAATGGGTCCAAGTACTGACCCCTGAGGTACCCCACTGGTAACAAGACCTTGTGCCGAATAAACTCCATTTACCACAACCTCTGTTGTCTGTCACTCAGCCACTGCCTAATCCAGTCAACAATATTGGAATCTAAACTCAAAGATTGCAATTTATTGATAAGCCTTCTATGCGGAACAGTATCAAAAGCCTTACTGAAATCTAAATAAGCAATGTCTACTGCACCACCTGTGTCTATTATTTTTGTTACCCAATCAAAAAAATCAATAAGATTAGTTTGGCATGATCTCCCTGAGGTAAACCCATGTTGTTTCTGATCCTGTAATCTATGTGTTTTTAGATGTTCAACAATCCTTTCCTTTAACATGGTTTCCATTAATTTCCCACTACTGACGTAAGACTAACTGGCCTATAGTTCCCCGATTCCTCCCTACTACCCTTCTTGTAAATGGGCACAACATTTGCTAATTTCCAGTCTTCTGGGACGACTCCCGTTAACAAGGATTGGTTAAATAAATCTGTTAACGGTTTTGCTATTACATCACTGAGCTCTTTTAATAATTTAGGGTGGATCCCATCAGGCCCCATTGACTTATTTGTCTTTACTTTAGACAGCTGCTGTAGAACCTCCTCCTCTGTAAACTGATATGTAAATGTCTCTTTAGTGTTCTCTCCTAACTGAGGTCCTTTCCTTCCTTTTCTTCTGCAAAGACTGAACAAAAATATTCATTGAGGCAGTCAGCGAGACTTTTATCCTCTTCTACATACCTTCCTTCCTTTGTTTTTAATCTAACTAATCCTTGTTTTACTTTTCTTTTCTCGTTTATGTATCTAAAAAAATGTTTTGTCCCCCTTTTTTACTGACTGAGCTATTTTCTCTTCTGCGTGTGCTTTGGAAGCTCTTATAAATTGCTTTGCCTCTTTCTGCCTAATCTTATAGGTTTGCCTATCTTCTTCACTCTGAGTTGTTTTATAATTATTGAATGCTGTCTTTTTGTTCTTCACTATTTTGGCCACTTCTGCAGAGTACCACAGTGGTTTCTTCCCTTTTTTGTTTTTGCTAACAAGCCGAATGCAATTTCCTGTGGCCTTCAATAATGCTTCCTTTAAATAATCCCATTTCTCCTGGACTCCCTTTAAACTCCTCCAGTCCGATAATGACTCCTTCACACAAAATCTCATTTTAGAAAAATCTGTTTTTTTAAAGTCTAAAACTTTCGTTCTTGTGTGGTGCGGCTCCATCCCTGTTGTTATATTAAACCATACTGACTGGTGATCACTAGATCCCAAATTTTCACCTACAACAACGTCCGATACCAAACCTCCATTTGTGAGTATTAAATCCAATATGGCCTCTTTACGGGTCGGCTCCTCAACTACTTGTGTTAGAGATAATCCCAGTAAGGAGTTTAGAATATTTGTACTCCTGGTGCACCAGCTGTTTTGGTTTTCCAGTTCACATCAGGAAGATTAAAGTCCCCATGATAATAACTTCCCCCTTCATTGCCATTTTGGCTATTTCCTCAACCAGCAGATTATCTAGTTCTTCTGCTTGTCCAGGGGGTCTATAGATCACACCTACACGAGCTACTGTATGATTGCCAATGTTAGTGTAACCCAAACTGACTCTATGTTCACCTCGCTCACTTTTATTTGGTTCGTTTTTATGTTGTTTTTCACATACAGGGCCACTCCTCCTCCTTTCCTACCTTCTCTGTCTTTTCTATATAAAGAGTACCCCGGTATTGTTATGTCCCAGTTATTTTTCTCACTGAACCATGTCTCAGTAACCGCCACTAAATCTACTTTTTCAGCTGCCATCATTGCCTCTAGTTCATTGATTTTATTGACTAAACTGCGAGCATTTGTAGACACGACTCTGAGCTTGTCATTTTTTACCTCGCATGTTGCTTGCACCCTCCGATTTAGTTTTGGGGGACAATCGGGCAGATTGTTTTTTACCCTTTTTTTGTCCCCCCCTCCTAGTTTAAATATTTCTTTGCGAAACCTTTGAACTTCTCACTGAGAACATATGTTCCCCTATGAGTAAGATGCAAACCATCTTTTTTATACAGTTCCTTTCTGCTCCAATTAGAGCTATCATGGGACACAAAGCCAAATCCTTGCTCCCGACACCATTCCCGAAGCCACAAATTGAATTCCCTATTGCACATCTGCCTATCTTGAATGTTATGCACAGGCAAAACTTCAGAGAATGACACAGTGGACGCAATCTGCTGTATTTCACCTCCAAGAACACAAAAATCTTCCTTAATCTCAGAAACCTCATTGCTAGCCAAGTCATTTGTCCCTAGATGGACTAGAACATCCACTTCCCCTTGTTGCTTTGCTTGTTTGACAATATTGAGAATACGTCTCTTGTCTCTACGAGCAGTAGCCCCAGGAAGACATCTCACCAAACCACTACTCTCCAGCTCAACACCTCTTATGATAGAATCACCCATCAACAATTGCCTTCTATCAAGTCCCACCTTTTCATTTTTGTCCTTGGTTGCAGTGCTGCATACCTTAGGCATAGTGGATGGTGGTTCCTCAACTATGGTGTCTAAGCCTACATCCGTCTTATCACTACACTCTGAAAGTGCCTCAAAAGAATTAAGAAGAGCCACAGATTGTGGGACATGCCTTCTCTCCACAACTCTAAGTCTACCAGATCCTACAGTAGTCCATCTGCCGCTCCTAGGAGGCCTCTGTGGCAGTGTTTAGTAACAGTCATAGCCTGAGTTTCTCTAACAGATAATTTACAAATCTCAGACTTCAAACAGGCAATTTCCTGCTGCAATAAAGAGAGCTGCCTACATATCAGGCACACTCCAAACCTCCAAAAATTGGATCTAAAAACAAATGCATGACAGCTCTTACACTGGACCAAGCCTGCCATTATAAAAGAATGGATTTAAACCAACAAATCTTACCTTTTTGTAGGTTTTCTACCTCCTGTCTAACCTCAGACTACCTCCAGAGTATCTCCAGAAGATCTCCTGTAAGTGCTCACTTTGAAGACTTCACTTAGAAGGCTTCCCAAGCTCAATTAGACAAGCTAATATTCCACAATCTTTATATAGCCACCTAAGAACACCTCCCCCAGCAAATAGTGGACAAGCTAAACCTGAAGCAAATACCACTCAATTGATTCCAATTGTATGCTAATCAGTATGAAAATGAGTCACCAGCCTAACCTAATTTACTCACCAGACCTAACTTGAAACCTTAAGATGAATAGAAAAGATCTGTTTGAAACAAAAATCTAAATCACTCACCAGAAGATCTCCTGTAAGTGCTCACTTTGAAGACTTCACTTAGAAGGCTTCCCAAGCCACATCATCATCATCAATGTACCTCCTATAGAGAGCAAGGTCCTGCGCCCAGCCATGCTGACCATAGACCCACCGGGATTCCCAGTGGGCCATGAAAAGGTTTGCATAGCTGGGCTCGAACCTCGCTCCCATAGCCGTACCCCTTTTCTGTAGAAAAAAACTCTCATTAAAGGAAGAATAATTATTCTCAAGAACCATCAAGATGCCCTCTACTGTATAATCAATTTGTTTTGGGGAAAAATTCCCTGACTCCTCAAGTAAATGAGTTACCGCCTCACAACCTTTATGGTGAGGAATTATGGTATACAAAGATTCAACATCTCCTGAGACCTACCAATATCCAGATTGCCATTCTATTCATTCCAGTTCTTGAAGGACGCTAATACTATCCCTAAGATGGGAAGGACCTGTGGACACTATAGGCTGTAACAGTCGATCGAGATATTCAGATATCCTGCTAGAGACGCCGTCGATGCCAGCTATGATAGGTCTTCCCGGGGGACAGGTAACACTTTTATGTAACTTAGGCAGCCAATAAAACACTGGGATACGTGGGTGGGGGACTTTTAGATATTCAAATTCCCGCTCATTGAGCATACCCTCATTTTTTCCTTTTGTTAGAAACTTTTCAAATACATTAACATTAATTCGGTGGGGTCACCCTTCAACAGCTCATACATTCCCTGGTCACCTAATATTCTGTCAGCTTCTGCTACATACTGTTGTTTAGACAAAATAACAACCCCCCCTTATCTGCTGGTTTCACAACTATTTGTTCATCTTCCCGTAGATCTTTCAGGGCCTCCTTTTCTTGTCTTGTCAAGTTACCCCCCATACGGCTGCACTTTTTTTCCAATTTATCCAAATCATTCAAGACCATGATCTCAAAGGTGGATATCTCTTTTGATAGCATATGTTTAGGATAAAAGGTGGATTTTTTCTTTAATGTTGTATGTACGAAACCTGTGTTGACATCATCTTCCTTCCTCACTGCTGTTTTATGGAAGTATTTTTTTAAAGCCAATTTGCGCTTAAATTTCTGCAAGTCCACGTACATATCAAATCTATTAAGTTTTTTGGTTGGGGCATATTTTAGGCCCTTATGAAGCAATGTAATATGATGTTTAGTTAGGACCTTAGTACTTAGATTAAAGATACCTTCCAAGGTTACTTTCGTTCCCTTTTTTCTTTGTACCAATTTTCCCGCTCTTCTTCCTCGTCTACGGATAACCTCCTTTTTCCCTTTCCTTCCATTTGGTTCCCCCCCCCAATTCAGGTCCTGTCTTTCTTTTTGTTTCACACTTGGGGTACCCGAGTGAAAAACCTGCTTCTCATGAAGGTTGTCCAGGGATTCAAATCTATTAATCACCGGGACGGTGGGCGGTTGATGCTGATACAAAGATCGTCCTGTTCTCCCCAAATCTGTTCTACCTACACCTCGTGCCCCCCTTCCATTATGTACAACTTCCCATCTAGAGTGTGATACCTGTTCATTCCTCACAGACCGTATCCTACTACGATTGATATTTCTTTGTGGCAAGGGTTGATCCCAGTCTCTTTTAGGCCCACCATAAGTCTGATCATTCCTATAAATCTGATTATTCCCATAGGAGTTCTTAAATCGACGTCTGTTCCATGTTCTAGGTGGTTCTAGAGCATATTCACGTTCTCTATATGTGGGTCCAGGATACCTCCACCAGGGACCCCTCTTCACAGGTGTCCTAATGCCCCTACACTGGGGGTCTTCTTTCTTAATCTCAGGCAATGTCTGTCTGTCTGTCAAATACAGCTACTACAGGAAAGAAAAATATTGTGGAAATTTGCTATTCTTGTAACATATAATTCATGAAAAGTAGTTTTCAAAAACAACACTGGTTCCTGCCAGTGTTTTTTTTTTTAATCACTTGTTAGTGAAGGGATTAACCACACAAATTCTTAAAAATATTACACAAGCTTTTTTACCTGAATATGTGTTTAAATGTGAGTTATGCACTTTGCATTTCATTGAAATGAAAGCAAATATATATAATTTAAAACTAATAATATATGTAAATAAATATTGGAATTAAATCGCACCTTTATTACTTTGTAATTTATTAATCTGTTTTATGATTTTGTTTAAGAACATGCGCATCAGAGTTCTTTCTGGATGCACCTTCAACTCCCGAAACTTAAAACAAGTAACTGGAAAGCTAAAGGAGAAATTTCTTTTAGTCGATGGTGAATCTGTAATTACAGGATCATACAGGTAAATATTTTTATCCATATTCTGTAAAATAATATATTCATTCACAGTTTTTAATAAACGATCAAGATAATGCATCCTTTGCAGTGAAGTGGTTAAATAGTATAAGCTTGAGTGCTGATAATTGAGCCAAATTTTTTAACGGCAATCAGAATACTGGTATGTCCTTATTTAAATCTCCCTAACTAGAACCCTAAAAGTAACCCTAACCCCAATGCAACTCAAACCCTAAAAGGCTGGACACCAGGGGTCAGTGTTATTTTTAGGGTTAGGGTACGTTTTATGGTTATTTTTAGGATTAGGGTTATTTCTAGGGTTCCTAAAAGGGGTTAATTAGACGCAATTTTTGAGAGAAAATCCTTTTATGGAAGGTTTATTACAGCCCTATTTTTTCTAAATGGGGTCATTTTCAGAATTCGGCAGTGAATCAGCTGGTATTTGAAAATTATGTTGATCAAACCTTATTTAAAATACCAGTCGATGGAACTACATTTAGCCCTAAATAAGGCTTCTGTTAGTTTTTACAAATTCTGCATCTATTTACAGTTTACAATACAAGTAAATTAAGTAAATTATAGGGATTATTCAGAAACAGCCAATGTTTTGGCGAACTGCCAGCAAGTAAGGTGCCTGTTCGAGGGCAGTGAAATCCCCATAGAAAAGCAATGGTTAATCTATACAGAGAACACCGACCAGCAATGAAAAGTTGCTGAAATGCCCTGCTGTTCGGTGGTTTCATTTGGCAGGTTTATTCAGGCGAATCCCTTAGGCTAGGGTCAGATGAACGCATTTTTCGCGTCGTCCGTGAAAAAGTGCGGTCGAACGAATGGACGTATTTTTCACGGAATACGCGATAGCGGTCATACGATGCGCATTTTCGTCTGTGATTTTGTACGGATCATCAATAAAACACTTTTTGCGTCTGGACGTTATGTTGGCTGGACGTGTGCAGCGTCTGACGTCTCCCAATCACGCAAACACGCCGCTATGCGGCCGCAGCGCACTCTGTACGTCAGTAGTAGCGGTTTGACGTTCTCGAAAAAATGCGTTCGTTTGCCACTTGCGTTGCACGGACGAACTTTCGTGCGGCCGTTCGTCGTATGTTCCCCGGCATTGGACGTCATTTGCTGCTAGCACGGCCGTGATTTTGTGCGGCTAAACGCACGTTAAAAATGCGTTCGTCTGACCACAGCCTTAGGCTTCAATGTTAAAAAATATTCCCGTTTTTATCCAAAATCTAATAAAATTGTTTATTATTTTAATCTGCAGCAAAAGTCTCTTTATTTATTGATTTTTTTTTTAAGGATCTTTTAGGCATTTTTCGGTAAAAAAAAAATTCAATTTGTTTTAACCCCTTAGTGACCGGGCGATTTTACACAAATCCGTCCTTTAGTGACTGCTGCTGTTTATACGTTTCTGCGCTGCTCGTGTTTAGGTCAAATTTTCCTCTTACTCATTTATGCAACCCACACATATTATACACCGTTTTTCTAAAAGTATTCTAAAAATTATTTCCATCATATCGTATAATTTGCTATAAAAAAATATGAAATATGATGAAAAAATGGTAAAAACACACTTTTTCGTAATTTAATCTCCAAAATCTACAACCACCAAAAAAGACCCCGGCTAAATATTGTCCCGAGAATAGAAATACCCAATTTTTACATGATTTTGCTTTTTAACCCCTTCATTGCTGAGCCAGTTCACCTATGTGCGCTGAGCTCATTCTGACTGTTTTATGCTCATTATTTTTAGATGACAGCCTAGGTCCTATTTAACTAAACCCCCCCAGACAATTTTTTTTATTATTATTTTTTTTATTTTAAAAACCCAATTTGTTTTATTTTTTTCTTAGCTTTTTTTTACACAGAACCTAGTCATGTTCAGGCCTTTCCAATGATGTCCAGCATGACCCTCTAGCTGCTACTGATCGGGAGATAACGGGATCCAAAGGATCCCCCTATCTCCCCTTGGCAGCTAGGGGGTTAACTGGCCCACTGACATCCTCACACATATGGTGGTGGGTGACCTGGAGGCTTGGCTGACATCCACAATGTCAGCCCCCTCCAGGTTTGAATCATGATTTGGCACAAATTTGCCCATGAGGGGCAGTCATTAGGTTTGCAGAGTAGGACCTGCCAGAGGGTGGTTTACATTGACGTGGTTGGCAGGCTTAAGCAATTCATGGCCATTCATTGCAAACTAAATTTCCACCATTTTTTCAACAAAGCTTAATTTTAAGAATTTTTCAACATGTGGTAAAATCTGGTACAATGTTCACATGCATAAGCTGTTGTTGGTTTTTGAAAGTGTTGACTGGAGTGCTCTCACGCTGGTTTGTTTATATATGTATATATATACACAAGGGTTGTAGTGGAGGACAAAACGTGAGATAAAAGGCCTCCACAAGTGTGTTTATTTTTGCAGAAGCCACCTTCACATCACAGCAATTCAATGAATTGCATCCCAGAGCTCCTGTGCCACATTCCCCATATGCAGCAAGGAATTCTGGGTAGGATATGCAAATGACCTCTGTCTCACTTTTATGCATCCTGGGTCTGGGTCACAGAGCCCTAAAATCAATGCTATGCCACACTGTGGCTTTGTAACAGAGATAAGGCCTATGCAACTGGTCAAAGCCACTCCTAGGCCAGCACTGTTTCGGGTTTGTTGGATCCTCATCAGCTAGGAGCTAGGCATGATGATCCTGGATGCATAAAAGTGAGACAGATGTCATTTGCATATCCTACCCAGAATTCCTTGCTGCATATGGGGAATGTGGCACAGGGGCTCTGGGATGCAATTCATCGAATTGCTGTGATGTGCAAGTGGCTTCTGCAATAATAAACACACTTATTATAGTGTGGAGGCTTTTTATCTCATTTTTTTCCTCCACTACAACCCTTGTAGATACTGATTGCCCTATGGGTCCCAAACAGCCACTGCAACTGGTCATCGTGCCTATCTTCTAGCTGATGAGGGTCCAACAAACCTGAAACAGCACTGCCCTAGGAGTGGCTTTGACCAGTTGCTAACCTTATCTTTGCTACAAAGCCACAGTGTGGCATAGTATTGATTTTAGGGTTCTGTGTAATAACAGACCCAGGATGCATAAAAGTGAGACAGATGTCATTTGCATATCCTACCCAGAATTCCTTGCTGCATATGGGGAATGTGGCACAGGAACTGTGGGATGCAATTCATTGAATTGCTGTGATGTGCAAGTGGCTTCTGCAATAATAAACACACTATATATATATATGTATTAAATGTAAGTTGGTTTTACATTTATTTGGTTGCTGTGAAATAAAGAGCTGCACTGCCAATGCCTTTTCCCATATACAGGTTTCAGTGTCATTACTGTTCAATATTATGGTTTTGGGTGACAGCATTGGGCTTTATTGGAGGCGTCAGGCCTCTTGACCAAGGCAGATGTGGAGGCGGCCTTTTGTGTGCTTCCTATCTATCCTGCCTGCTATCACATACTGGGATGCACCTTCAGAGGGCAATTTTACTTCAACAGGTGTCTCCTGATGGGTTTTGTGCCATTATTTTGAATTATTCGTCCCCTTCTTGGAATGGGTGGTTTGTTATGTTGACGACTTCCTTCTTGTTGGCTCCCATGACTCGGGGGATTGTGAACAATTGCTGGACGTGTGTTGGTGAGTAGCGAGGGAATTTGGGGTTACCTTGGCTAAGAAAATATAGAGGCCCTGTGTACAGTCCTATCCTTTTTAGGCATTGAAATTGGCACTGGTGTTTCAGCTGCCAGACGCCGCAAATAGAGACACTTCGGTGCCAGTGGCAAAGGCCCATGGTTCCAGTGCAATGAAACTGATTGAAGTCCAATCACTACCGGGGCACTTGTCTTTTGCATGCCAAGTAATGCCTGTGGGGAGGTCCTTTTGCAGGAGGTTGTCCATGGCAACGTTGGGGGTTGCGTCGCAGCATCATTTTATCCTGATCACTTATCCCTTGGAGGAGGACATTGGAGTTTGGAAGTCTTTTTTTGTTGCAGCGCAACAAACTGTTTTTCTCTTCCATGTCGGTTCTCCTGCTAATGACATCATTCAGAAGCAGGACAGCGAGCTCCTGGAAATAAGATCATGGTAACTGTTGTCGGTTCAGCACTTACAGATGCTGGAAGAATATATATATATATAATGGAAGTTATTTTTATATTTATTTGGTTGTTATAAAATAAATAAAGAGCTTTAGCCAATAGCTTTTCCCGTATACGGGTGTCAGTGTCATTAATGTTCCATGTAATGTTAAGGTTTTGGGTGAAGTCATTGGGCTTTATGGGAGGCTCCAGGCCTTTAGTAGTCAGGGCAGCGTGCTTCTTGTACACTGTGCTGGCAGTTTTTTGTGGTCCCTTTATTATTAGGACAACAGTACAAATACTTTTGAAGATGAGTAGCATACTCTTTTTACTTCTGGGCCTGGACCTCCTGATTTGTTGTTCCTTTTGTAATGGTGACACGGAATGTGTTTACGGCAACGTCACAATAGCATCAAAGTGCAAATCAAGATACATTTTATGTGATGAAGGGCAGGTCTGTTTCATTGGAAAGGGATCTTTGTGAGAATCTCAATGCTCACAAATAAGGGTTGCATCGAAGTGTGACATGAAAGAAATACAAAGTCGTTATGGGACGGACTACAGTATTTCCTATGAATTCTGCAAAACAATGGAATGTTTCTGAATGTCATCCAAGCTTTCTTCTTTGCTGCTGGCAATCGGGTCTTCTCTACAGCCACTCATACTGCACTGAAGATGACTGTAAAAAAAGAGAACGTGAGAACTTTTGTTCTGCAAAATAATCAAATAAAGAAGACATATGTAAAACTAAAAGTGTTACCAATTATTATAAATGTGAATATTATGTTCATAGCTAATGTTTTAAAAGGATGTTGGCAAATCAGCTCAGGCCACCCCGGCTTACTTTTAAGTGATTTTGTTTTCCCCACTAAACTCTACAAAATCTGGGATATTATTAATTATACATTTTAGGGTCTTTGAGAAATAATTCGGGGAAAGTAGGGACATTAGCATAACTATTTTTCGTAGCGTTATAGTTCATTTACAACTTGGCCCTTCAGATGTTTTGGAACTACATCTCCCATGGTACTCAGCAACTCCTTATTACAATAGAGCCTTTGTGGGAAATATAGTTCCAAAACATCTAGAGGGCCAAGGTTGAGCATCCCTGATTTACAATATACGGAGATACTTTTTCTCTTTCTTCTCAATGGAAGGATTTTGTTAATTGATAATTGCCAGTATCAAGGAGCCACTAAGTGAAAAAAATCTGGTGCAAGTCGATATCCCTTACCAGATCCAGGTTATCAGTTCAATTCCAACCCAGTCGCTGTAATAGCAGCTCAACTCGGAATGATTAGGAGGCACAAATATATACTGGCAGTAGCGCTGGTATTGGCTCCTGGTGTACATGGCCGGATTTATAACTAGGCATAGTAGGCAAGTGCCTACAGGCACCTGCCACAAGAGGGTGCCTTGCTCTGCAAAATTATTATTATTTTTGTTTTTTACAATTTGCAATCATTGTCTAACCTCTGTATCTTTGGAGCCCAAAGGGCTAGAGGTATCATTGGAAAGGTCATATTATCTAGGTTAGATTAGATTTAGGTTAGCTTTATCTAAAAATCAAATAACAAAAAATGTTTTTTGTTTTTTTCTAACGCAGCACTATTATTCAGTTTACAATTATGAAGTGAACAGTGATGCTGCGCTAACTCAACTTCTCAGTTCCCACACTGTCAACAAGTGTGGAGCTGAAGATGCAACGCATTGTTTCATCGACAAGCAAGACCGTGGCACTGCAGTGAGGAGAGACAGGGGGAGTTTGGAACTCTGCATCTCTGAATTTTACACCATACAAGGTTAAGTGAGATGTCATTGGAAAGGTCAGAGCCTGGTCTTTACAATGATACCAAACTTGACCATATAATTTAAAAAAAAAAAAGTAAATGCAATTTTTTTTTCTGTTCTACGGCAGACGCAATATATGCTTTTACATATAAAACAAACAATGCCACTGCACTAACTCAACTAAGGCAACAGATTCTGCCCTAGTTTTTAATTTTTTTAAAAATTATTTTTCTAGTTTGCCCCAAAACATTTTTGCAAAGTCATTTTGGCATTCTTTCTTTTTTTTTGTTTGGGGGGGGGGGACTTCACACTTCTGTGCCTACAGACTCCTGAGATGCAAATCCGGCCCTGGTGGTGTCCATAGGTCTCCACTCCATTCCCTGCCATGAACTGATGAGAGTATGGTCACGCAGGGATGGTGGAAGAACACTGGGAACTATTTGTTCTTAATCTCAGTGTGAGAAAGAAGCAGATCACGTTCAGGTGGGGCATTTTGAAAACCAGCCCAGGATTGCCAAGACATAGCATGACAGGTGCTGCCAGAGTTCATATTATGTCACACTGGAACACTGGCTCGGACAGATTTTTTTTCCGGACTTTGGGTGGTCCTTGGCACGATATTATTATTCTTTATTTATATAGCGCCGCAAATTCTGCAGCGCTTTACAAGATCAATGTACAAGGAGTTGATACATTAGAATACCACACATGAATGATACGGCCTAATTCAGGGGGACCCTGTTCCCAAGGGAACTTAAAATCTTTGACATATACAAGTATTTTGTGAGGTAGGCGCATCCATACCATTAGGTGTCTTGCCCAAGGTCACTCGCTGGTAGCGTCTTCTGAGTGCGATCGGGTCATATTTCCTTGGTTGGGTTAAACTCGCTTCTTGTAAAGTCGAGACTGTGCTGAATGGTATTTGACTTGCTTCTCCACGGTCGAAGGGTAGAGACGTTACCACTGGGCTCCACAGCCGATAATGTGTGGTAGGCAAGTATGCACCGTTAGGTGTCTTGCCCAAGAACACTTACTGGAGAGGTGCTCTGGCTGGGATTCCAACCTGGGTCTCCATGGTTACAAAGCAGTGATGTTACCTCTACTCCATCCAGCCGATATGTGATATCATGTATTTAAATGTAGATCCAGCCGAGAGGCAGGGTCACAGAAGCGTCCGGAGGCCTTGTGAACACATCACAGCAGCGCGACCGGACCTCAGGATGGGTGAGTATCGCTGCCACTGGAAGGGCACGCTGGCCAGTTTCCTTAGTCCCGCGGATACCAGCAAGCTGGCCCAGCGCTGGCCTCCGGTATCGGGGGTATATCGGGCCTTTTGCACGAGTACCAAGTACTCGTACAAACGGCAGTATCGCACCGATACCGATACTAGTATCGGTATCGGTGCATCCCTAGATCGAACCAACGTCTCCACAGGCTCTCTCCATGCAGAGCAGTGATGTTACCTCTACTCCACCCAGTTTCCACTGCAGGAAGGCTCAACATGGAGGCTCAACTAAGGGGTTGTTGGGCATCTGAAATACCGTTAAGACCCATACTAAACTGCAACCCAGAGCCAGATGTGGGCTCAATAAAATGTGAGTTGAATGTGTGCATATTCAATACCAACAATCTTGAACCTACGTGCTGCACAATCATTGTTTCTGTCTTTCCTGCAGCATTTCTGGAAGGCACTACCTATAAGGGGTGAATTTTTAGAAGAAGGAACATCTGAATCCCTTATATGGACATGCAGTGTATGTAGTTTCTGCGAACCAGTGGGCTTATACTGATTGGTGCTGCGTTGTTTTTTTCTGTGGTTTAACAGTGTGGTACAGCCAAAATAAACAAAGTTACTAAATGAAAAAAACTCACAAGGTAATGTGAGAAATTATAAGAAGAATGTTACCCCATCCAGAAATGTCCTGGGTCCTAATGCATCTGCAAACTGTAGCAGGAAAACAGCCATTATGTATGGACACACTGTCAGGAATAAAAGAATTAAGGATATTTATTGATATAAAACAATATAAAATAGCCTGAACTATTTTCTCTACACAGAGGAAATTGTTTTGAGGTGGGCCAACTTGAAAAAGTCCAAGCACTGGTGGACAAAACATGTAGGGTGTTTGTATTATTAATTTATGCGTCATTATTCATCTATATATTTCTTGTCAGTTTCCTATTATTCTTGGGGCTTTTCATGCTTTTTTTTGTATTCATCACCACGGAGGACCTATTTATTCAGGTATTTATGTCTGGAGCAGTCAGGTTGGTGTCTTTAAAATGTGTGTGCGTAGCGGATTAATATAATACAGTTTAATTCAATATCACAGCATGATCTTTTGTGTTTGTCTCCTTTTTCTTTCCATCTCGGGAGGTATAGTTACAGATTTGTGAAGACACAGATTTATGGATATTTCTGAACATTATCATGTATAACCTTGCTATCGGAAAGAGACTTTTTTGTATTTTATTATATCATTCTTGGCCCATGAGAAAGTCCATTGTATACAGACAAAACATATCTGGCCTGTCCATTAATACAATATTTATATATACACGACTACACAAACATTTTTAATCCATTTTCAAGCTCCGATGAAGTCAACAGAATTATATAATTTAATCATTTCCTTTTTCTTTTAGTTTTACATGGAGTGACTCACGACTGGAGCGAAACCTCGTCACGCTCTTAACTGGAGAGATAACGGACTCATTCGATAATGAATTTCGAACTCTATTTGCATTTTCCCGTCCACTACAGAGATACGATTTTGCCAAAGATTTCAACAAAGACATCATTAGCAGAGCACCAGTTCCTTCACTAGCAATAACTGTTCCTAGAGTGCCTGGACTTTTGAATCACGTTTGCCAACCTGAAGAACATATCATTGAAGCAAATGGTTTTTCATCCCCCGAAAAATTTAATACAAGTGGAGCACTGCAGCCAATGGAACTTCCAACCCCATTCATAACCCCTCTGGTTGGGGTTCCATTATCTAAGAGTGTTAATAAAATAGCAGAACGTCGATCTGTGGTCCCAGCGATGGAACGGAACAGTGGACTGAATAATATATCAGGTGTCCCTCCAGAAGCTTCACGTATGGCCAAAGAATCTGTGAATGTGCCTGACTACTCTATACGGCATCGCCTTGCTGCCTGTCGCAACTTTGAAGGGCCTTCAGCAAACCTACGAGGTGCACAGGACTCACACAGCGCACTAAGTGATATTCTTAAGAATGTGCAGCGTTCCAGACTGTCTGTTGCCAAAACGGCAGGTGGGAGACCTAGCAAATCCTTATGGGATCTTAGTCGTCTGTCCCAATTATCTGGTTGTAGTGGGGACCCAAATGTAAGGCAAAATCCACTGGAACTTGGGGACGAAGCCAAGGTGAGTGATGCTTACTTGATGATTAATTATAGGAAATATTTAAGAGGAGATTGTATTATTTGAGTAGCTTGTATTGGACCTAAAATTATAGCAAGAGTATTAACCCCATAGTGACCAGGCGGTTTTATCATTGTCTGTTCGAAAGTACCCACTGATGTTTTTACATTTCTGCACTGTTTGTATTTAGCTCTAATTTTCCTCTTATGCAACCCTCACATATTATATACCTTTTTTTCACCATTAAATGAACTTTCTAAAGATACCATTATTTTCATCATATCCTATAACTTTCTGTAAATTGTGAAATATGATGAAAAAATGGGGGAAAAAAACAACTTTTTCGAACCTTGACCCCCAAAATCTAAAACCGCCAAAAAAGACCCTGGCTAAATAGTTTCTAGATTTTGTCCTGAGTTTAGAAATACCCAATGTTTACATGTTATTTGCTTTTAACCCCCTCACTGCTGAATTATTTCAACTCTGTGTGCTGTAGTCATTTTGACCGTTTCGTGCTAATCATGATAAAACGTGATTTGAAGTCCAGTTTTATTATACGACCCAGACAATTGTTTTTTTTTTAATAATCATTTTAATATTTCTACAATTATTTTAATTTTATTTTTTCCTTTTTATTTTTACACCACACATGGTCATGTTTGGTATCAGTGGCGGAAGTACCAGGGTCGCAGCGGTCGCAGTTGCAACAGTGCCCTGCATTCCGCCACTGGAGGGGGGCCCAGCGTCACCTACCAGATTCTGGCAATCAGCGCCGGAATCTGGGAGCCGCACGCTGGCCGTCCCTCTCCCTATGCGAGCAGCTGCTGGCTTGCAGTTTGGCCACTTGCGTGGGATGGGAACCACGTGATCAGCGCACGAGATCCTCTCGCGAGAACTCTGCGCTGGTCAGGTGGTCCCCGGCGAGCGGCCACGCTGCATGCTTCCAGCGGCCGCTCGTAGGAAGAAGAACACCGGCGGAGGTAAGAGCTGGGGCAATATATACCCTTGAGAGATGGGGGCCCTATGTACCCATGAGAGCTGGAGGCAAAATATACCAATGAGAGCTGGGGGCCGTATGTACCCATGAGAGCTGGGGGCCGTATGTACCCATGAGAGCTGGGGGCACTATATACCCATGAGAGCTGGGGGGCCATATATACTCATGAGAGCTGGGGGCCCTATATACCCATGAGAGCTGGGGGCCCTATATACCCATAAGAGCTGGGGGCACTATCTACCCTTGAGAGCTGGGGGCCCTATGTACCCATGAGAGCTGGGGGCCCTATGTACCTATGAGAGCTGGGGAAAAATATACCCATGAGAGCTACGGGCCCTATGTACCCATGAGAGCTGGGGGCCCTATGTACCCATGAGAGCTGGCGGCCCTATGTACCCATGGGAGCTGGGGGCAAAATATACCCATGAGAGCTGGGGATACTATGTACCCATGAGAGCTGGCTGGGGGCACTATATACCCATGAGAGCTGGGGGCACTATATACCCATGAGAGCTAGGAGCCCTATATACCCATGAGAGCTGGGGACCCTATATACCCATGAGAGCTGGGGGCACTATATACCCATGAGAGCTGGGGGCACTATATACCCATGAGAGCTGGGGGCCCTATGTACCCATGAGAGCTGGGTGCCCTATGTACCCATGAGAGCTGGGGACCCTATATACCCATGAGAGCTGGGGGCCCTATGTACCCATGTGAGCTGGGGGGCAAATATATCCATGTGAGCTAGGGGCAATATATATATCCATGTGAGCTGGGGGCAATATATATCCATGTGAGTTGTGGGGCAAATATATCCATTTGAGCTGGGGGGCAAATATACCCATGTGAGCTGGGGCACTATTTATATCCACGTGAGCTTGGGCACTATATATATCCACGTGATCCATATATCCCCCTCCCTTTCAGGCACTCTCCCGGCTTTGCCGGGGTGCCCGAAACTGAAGTCATTGCGCCCAGCGATGTCAGTTCGATGGCTGGGGTCCATACAAGTGGTGGTCTAACTTCGAGGAAGTGGTCTAACTTCGAGGAAGTCAGACCACCGCGGGACCCAGGTCAGAGAGGCGAGTCCTACTTTGTACACTAAGGGCCCTATCCCAAAGTTGGTGTTAACCTAACCATATCCATTGTAATCTTACCAGAGTCAGTATAGTCTATGGCAGCGTTTCCCAAACCTGTCCTCTGGACCTGCTGGCATGCCAGGTTTTCCACATATCTGAAGCATAGCCCAGGCGATATAATTTGCTTCTCAGTGATTGCAGTAGTCAATCTTCATTTCCCCAAGGTGATCTGCAAAATCTGGCCTGGTTGAGGGTCCCGAGAACAGGTTTGGGAAACACTGGCCTATGGAGTTGTTAAGTTTACAACAGCTCTGGCTTAGTTTACAATAACCTTGGAATAGGCACGGACATCACTGCGCACGTGCAAATTGGAAGTGAACGCGCAGGTCTGACGCGGACATGCCATTAACACTCACCACATCACTCTTGGCAACAACACTACACATGTGCAGTGTGTTATGTGCCCGCTGCCACCCCTCCCTGATGTGCTGCTTGGGGCAGTAACCCTTCAGACGCACACTCTTGGTATGCTACTGCATACACATGACAGTTTGCTGGATGGAGAGTGTGGGAAAGGTACTTTTTGCCTGTGTTTCTCGAAATCCTGCACCTACTTTGCCTATCCATCTAATATGAAGGGTTGTCTAGCGTGGGTTGATGGTACATGTGGTTCTGTCCCATTGCAGCATTCCTAATCATTAGATGAACAGAATGTCTAAATATACTGAATATACTGAATATGGCCCCACAACACATCCAATACTTCCCTCTCATCCTATCTCCATCGCACATAAATCACCTCCCTGCAAGCCCAGCAACCTCATTCCCATAATCCCTCAGCGCCTGTCCTCTTTCCCCTGCGCCCTCTGGAACGCTCGCTCTGTGTGCAACAAACGCACAGCAATCCATGACCTCTTCCTTTCAAACTCCTTCAACCTCCTAGCTTTAACTGAAACCTGGCTACCTTCCTCTGACACGGCCTCCGTTGCTGCTCTCTCACATGGCGGTCTACACTTGAGCCATACCCCCAGACCGGGTGAGAGAAATGGTGGCGGGGTCGGACTCCTGCTCTCTCCCACCTGTACCTACCAGCATCTCCCTCCACCCCCATCCCTCTCCTTCTCCTCCTTCGAGACACACTGCATCCGCCTGTTCTCTCCTCTGGCTCTCAGGGTGGCAGTCATCTACCGCCCACCGGGACCAACCTCCCAGTTCTTTGACCACTTTGCTACCTGGCTTTCTCACTTCCTGTCTTTTAATCTTCCATGCTTAATTCTCGGGGACTTCAACATTCCCATTGACGATCCTTCCGCCCCTGCTGCCTCCAAACTTCTTTCACTCACGTCCTCCCTTGGACTCACACAATCCTCCCTCCTCCCTACCCACCGCGATGGTCACGCTATTGACCTTGTCTTTTCCAACCTCTGCTCCATTTCTGAGTTCAACTGTCGTCCTTTCCCCATCTCTGACCACCACCTTCTCTCTTTCAACCTATCTGGACTTCCTAAACACCCTGCTCCCCCACCCCGCACACACACTCGCAGAAATCTACATGCTGTGGACCCCCATCAATTCTCCAACCTACTTCACCACCTCCCTCACACCTCATCCTTCACCTGCCCTGATGCTGCCACTAATCACTACAACACTACGCTTATCTCTGCTCTAGACACTCTTGCTCCTCTTCGACTCTGTAAGGCCCCACGCCGCCAGCTTCAGCCCTGGCACACCCTCCAGACTCGCTACCTGCAAAGATGCTCCCGCACCGCAGAGCGTGCCTGTAGGAAATCCCGCTCTGAAGCTGATTTTGTTCACTTCAAGTTTATTCTCCGGTCATACACCTCTGCCCTCCACTTGGCCAAACAATCCTTCTTCTCATCTCTTATATCTACGCTGTCCTCCAACCCTAAACGGCTCTGGTCCACCTTCAACACCCTCCTCTACCCACCTGCACCTCCCCCCACAGCTGCCTTCAGCGCTCAAGACCTGGCAGACTACTTCCTCAGTAAAACTCTAACTATCAGAAGTAACATCCCAACACAAGATAGTTATCTGCCACCTCCACTCCCACAGGTCCCCTCTGCCACCCTCTGCCGCTTCCTCCCAGCCACTGAGGAGGAAGTCAATTCCTTATTGTCCTCCTCACATCTCACCACGTGCCCGCTCGACCCCATTCCCTCACATCTAATTCCTCCCCTCTCCTCCTCCCTCACCCCTGCTCTCACACACATCTTCAACCTATCTCTCTCCACTGGCTCCTTTCCATCCGCCTTCAAACACGCGCTAGTTACCCCTTTACTAAAGAAACCATCCCTAGATCCCAACTCTCCATCCAATTACCGCCCTGTATCCCTGCTTCCCTTCACATCAAAGCTCTTAGAAAAACTAGTCTTCAACCGCCTCTCCCTCTTCCTGTCCTCCAATTCCCTACTTGACCCCCTGCGATCTGGCTTCCGTCCCCTACACTCAACTGAAACTGCCCTCACCAAAGTCACCAACGACCTCCTAACTGCTAAAAAACACGGCCACTATTCTATTCTCATCCTGCTTGACCTCTCGGCTGCTTTTGACACTGTTGACCACCCCCTCCTTCTACAGACCCTCAACTCTCTGGGTCTCGGTGACACTGCACTTGCTTGGGTTGACTCCTATTTATCCAACAGGTCCTTCTGTGTGTCCTTTGCTGGTAACTCCTCCTCCTCATTGCCTCTATCAGTTGGTGTACCTCAAGGCTCTGTCCTTGGTCCTCTGCTCTTTTCCATCTACACCTCCTCCCTGGGCAAAATCATCAACAGCTTTGGCTTTAATTACCACCTCTACGCTGATGACACTCAGATCTACCTCTCTACCCCTGATCTCTCTCCCCCTGTCCTCTCAAAAGTCAGTGACTGTTTATCTGGCATCTCCTCCTGGATGTCCTCCCACCACCTAAAGATCAACATGTCAAAGACTGAACTCCTACTTATTCCTCCCTCCAATGCCTCCCCACCTCCTGACTTCTCTATCACGGTGGAGGGTATCACCATCTCCCCATCAAACCAAGTTCGCTGCCTTGGAGTTACACTTGACTCTGCTCTTTCCTTCATCCCCCACATCAAGTCTCTTTCCTCCTCCTGCCGATACCAACTGCGTAATATTTCCAGAATTCGGCCATTTCTTACCGCTGTCACCACAAAACAACTCACACACGCCCTGGTAATCTCCCGACTCGACTATTGCAATAATCTCTTATCTGGCCTCCCTCTGTCCCGCCTCTCCCCCCTACAATCCATCCTGAACGCCTCTGCCAGGCTAATTCACCTCACCCACCGCTCTGTCTCTGCCGCTCCCCTCTGCAAGTCCCTTCACTGGCTCCCCATCCACTGCAGAATTAAGTTCAAAATCCTTATCCTTACCTACAAAACCCTCACTAACTCAGCTCCCCACTACCTGTCCTCACTAATCACCAAATACACCCCAGCCCGCTCCCTAAGGTCAAACAGTGACCTGCGCCTAGCTTCTCCCCGCATCACCTCTTCCCATGATAGACTGCAGGATTTCTCACGCGCAGCCCCCACTCTCTGGAACGCTCTCCCTCGTACTGTCAGACTTTCCCCTAACTTCTCTTCCTTCAAACGCTCCCTGAAAACATTCCTATTTAGGGAAGCCTACCACCCAACTCACTGACACAGCCATCAATCACTCTCACCCTACAGTCCTCTCCTCCTGTTTCCAACCCCAACCCTCCCAGATTGTGAGTTCCTACGGGAATAGGGCCCTCATCTCCTCCTGTACTGTTTGTCAAATGTTGTTCTATGTATTGTAACCCTGTCTATACTGTGCTTATTGTACAGCGCTGCGGAATATGCTGGCACTTTATAAATAAAGAATAATAATAATAATAATAATAATAATATACTGATAGCAGTTATATTGCTCCTGTTGTCAGTTTAGTAATACCCTGATCCTCATGCAAGTGTCCAACTGTGGCCTGGCATGGGAGAAAGAATGCAGGTTATACAGTACAATTTGTATGAGTGGTAGGCTAACCATCATCCATCATACTCGTAGAAAAATGGTGAATTTTGCAAATCACAGCTCATGTTAGTACTCCCTGCGGTGCGACAAGGAACACCTTAAAACAGAAGGGGTTATTCAGAGAGAACCAATCTGGCCCCGAAATGTCACCGAACAAGGAATTTCCCTGTATGGTGACATTTTGGGGCCATTCGGCTATTCAACGAGCAGGCAGTTCTCCAAAATTTTGGCGAATTGTATGCACGTACGGCAGGGCTCGAGTCGAGCGGGAACGCGCAGGAACGGCGTTCCCGCACTTCTCCCACAGCGGGAACGCTGCGGGAACGCAGCGTTCCCGCTGTGGCCCGAGCCCGAACGCCGCCGCCACACATTGCCGGCGGGCGCGTGCTTCCTGTTACAACGGCCGGTGACAGGAGGTGGAGCCGCTCGCCTGGCTGTTTCATAGATCCCAGGCGAGCGGCTGCACTTCCTGTCAGCGGCCGCTGAAGCAGGAAGCACGCGGCCGCCGGCAATGTGCGGCAGGAGCAGGAGCAGCAGAGGAGCAGCAAAGGTGAGCTGGGCTGGGGGCAGTATCCATGAGACCTGGGGGGGGCATATCCATGAGACCTGGGGGGCAATATCCATGAGACCTGGGGGGGGCATATCCATGAGACCTGGGGGGCAGTATCCATGAGACCTGGGGCATATCCATGAGACCTGGGGGGCATATCCATGAGACCTGGGGGGGCATATCCATGAGACCTGGGGCATATCCATGAGACCTGGGGGGGCATATCCATGAGACCTGGGGGGGCATATCCATGAGACCTGGGGCAGTATCCATGAGACCTGGGGGGCATATCCATGAGACCTGGGGCAGTATCCATGAGACCTGGGGGGGCAATATCCATGAGACCTGGGGGGGCATATCCATGAGACCTGGGGCATATCCATGAGACCTGGGGGGGCATATCCATGAGACCTGGGGGGGGCATATCCATGAGACCTGGGGGCAGTATCCATGAGACCTGGGGCATATCCATGAGACCTGGGGGGGCAATATCCATGACACCTGGGGGGGCAATATCCATGAGACCTGGGGGGCATATCCATGAGACCTGGGGGGGCAGTATCCATGAGACCTGGGGGACATATCCATGAGACCTGGGGCAGTATCCATGAGACCTGGGGGGGCAATATCCATGAGACCTGGGGGGGCAATATCCATGAGACCTGGGGGGCAATATCCATGAGACCTGGGGGGCAATATCCATGAGACTGGGGGGGGCATATCCATGAGACCTGGGGCATATCGATGAGACCTGGGGGGGCATATCCATGAGACCTGGGGGGGCATATCCATGAGACCTGGGGGGGGCATATCCATGAGACCTGGGGGGGCAGTATCCATGAGACCTGGGGGGGCAATATCCATGAGACCTGGGGGAGCATATCCATGAGACTTGGGGGTATATCAATGAGACCTGGGGGGGCATATCCATGAGACCTGGGGGGGCATATCCATGAGACCTGGGGGGCAATATCCATGAGACCTGGGGGGGCAATATCCATGAGACCTGGGGGGCATATCCATGAGACCTGGGGGGGCATATCCATGAGACCTGGGGGCAGTATCCATGAGACCTGGGGGCAGTATCCATGAGACCTGGGGCATATCCATGAGACCTGGGGGTGCAATATCCATGAGACCTGGGGGGGCATATCCATGAGACCTGGGGGCATATCCATGAGACCTGGGGGGCAATATCCATGAGACCTGGGGGGGGCATATCCATGAGACCTGGGGGGGCAGTATCCATGAGACCTGGGGGGGCAATATCCATGAGACCTGGGGGGGGCATATCCATGAGACTTGGGGGGGCATATCCATGAGACCTGGGGGCATATCCATGAGACCTGGGGGGCAATATCCATGAGACCTGGGGGGCATATCCATGAGACCTGGGGCATATCCATGAGACCTGGGGGGGCATATCTATGAGACCTGGGGGGGCATATCCATGAGACCTGGGGGCAGTATCCATGAGACCTGGGGCATATCCATGAGACCTGGGGGGGGCATATCCATGAGACCTGGGGGCACTATCCATGAGACCTGGGGCATATCCATGAGACCTGGGGGCAGTATCCATGAGACCTGGGGCATATCCATGAGACCTGGGGGCAGTATCCATGAGACCTGGGGCATATCCATGAGACCTGGGGCATATCCATGAGACCTGGGGGCAATATCCATGAGACCTGGGGGCAGTATCCATGAGACCTGGGGCATATCCATGAGAGATGGGGGCATTATCCATGAGAGCTGGGGGCAGTATCCATGAGAGCTGAGGCATATCCATGAGAGCTGGGGGCATTATCCATGAGACCTGGGGCATATCCATGAGAGCTGGGGGCATTATCCATGAGACCTGGGGGCATATCCATGAGACCTGGGGGCATTAGCCATGAGAGCTGGGGGGGCATTATCCATGAGAGCTGGGGCAATATATACCCATATGAGCTGGGGCAATTATATCCATGTGAACTGGGGAAAATATATCCATATAACCAGTGCTGTGTATATTATTCTTGGGGTTCAGTGTTGTGTATGTTATTCTGGGGGCTCAGTGCTGTGTATGTTATTCTGGGGGTTCAGTGTTGTGTATATTATTCTGGGGGTTCAGTGTTGTGTATATTATTCTGGGGGCTCAGTGCTGTGTATGTTATTCTGGGGGTTCAGTGTTGTGTTTATTATTCTGGGGGTTCAGTGTTGTGTATATTATTCTGGGGCTCAGTGCTGTGTATGTTATTCTGGGGGTTCAGTGCTGTGTATATTATTCTGGGGGCTCAGTGCTGTGTATATTATTCTGGGGGCTCAGTGCTGTGTATATTATTCTGGGGGCACAGTGTTGTGTATATTATTCTGGGGGCTCAGCGCTGTGTATATTATTCTGGGGGCTCAGCGCTGTGTATATTATTCTGGGGGCTCAGTGCTGTGTATATTATTCTGGGGGCTCAGTGCTGTGTATATTATTCTGGGGGCTCAGTGCTGTGTATATTATACTGGGGGCTCAGTGCTGTGTATGTTATTCTGGAGGCACAGTGCTGTGTATATTATTCTGGGGGTCTGTGCCTGGATATATATATTATATATAAAATGCGTTAGTCCAGTTGCCACAATCACGAGTATTCCTGTACGTAGTGATACCTTTCACTGATCAGTATAGTTTCCAGTTTACACTCTTGAAAGCTTGTCTTTTAAATGTAATGTTAACCCAATAAAAATGGTATCACCGGCTCGTCCGGCTATACTCGTGATATATATATATATATTTTCTTCAGGTAATGGGGGTTGTGGAATTCGTGGGTGAGTTCCCTCACTTTTTTTCCCAGGACTTGACCCCTGTACGGTGCCTGTTCGACGGCAGTGAAATCCCCCATAGAGAAGCAATGGTTGATCTAGTCAGAGAACACTGAACAGCAGTGAAAAGTTGCCGAAGTGTCCTGCTGTTCGGTGGTTTCATTCGACAGGTTTATTCAGACGAACCCCATAGGCTTCAATGTTAAAAATATTCCCTGTTTTACTCAATATCTAATAAACCCTTTATTATTTTAATCTGCAGTAAAAAGTCTATTTATTGAATTTTTTTTAGGATCTTTTAGGCATTTTTCGGGGTTTATTCGGCAATTTCTTTTCCTTTTTAAAGTGTTTTTTTCTTTTTTCTGTAACAAATCTTTTTATTATCATTCATAGGACCTTATATGTAAATTCCAGGCATTTTTGTCCAGTAGCTTTTTTGCAAACAGCGTTTCAATTTTGACACTTTCAATCATATTGGTTTTTTTTTTACCCCGTTCGTCAGCTTGTCTACTTTATTCGGTGGCTGATCTGTGCTGTCATCAGCGGCTCACCAGCATTTTCCAACGTGTTGGGTGTGTTTTTTGTGACGGTTTCCGGTGGGTTTTCGACAGTGTACAGCGGGTTTGCGGCGGGTTTTCCCTTCACTCCGGGGACCCTACGTTGAATGCTGAATTAGGCTGGTGTCAGACGAGCGCATTTTGGACGGAATGTGCGTCCGTGCAGTACTAACGTACTTTCTGATGGAAGACGCGGTAGTGGCCACACTGTCCGTTTTTCTGACTGACGTTATTTTTGACGGATGTAGAAGGGAAAATAAATTAATATGAAAAAACATTTTGTCCGTCAAAAATGCTGGCCGCACAAATGCAGTCCGTCTGACCTCGTTCATCACTCACACACAAAGCTATGCGGACGTTGCGGACATGGCGCACTCTGTGCGCCCATTCTAGCAGATTTACATTCTTGCCCGCCTTGTATCCATTTGCCGCGTCCGTTGTGCGTCCGCACTTCTGTGCGGACGTACTTCGTGTGTGGTCTCTATTGATCATAATTGTATGCTACCACGGACGTTAAAATGTGCGGCAACACGGACGTGTACACTGCGCTCGTCTGACACTGGCCTAAAACCACAGGGTGGGGAACGTTGATTTCCCTGAAATGTGCAGGGAAGTGCGGGGAATGAGAAAGCACCAAAATGTCGGTGACATTTCAGTGCTCTCTGAATAACCCCCAGAGTATTCCATGAATATGGGTTGTAATTTTTAGACTGTCCCATTCATTTTATACCTATGTCATATACTAGTGGCTGATAAGGTTTTGGATGAATAAGTGCCTGTAATTTTTTCGAAGTAATGTAGCCACTGCTTTGAATTCAGGTTATTTGCAGCTAGTATGCGTTGTACGTTTAATATATTGAATAATAATCATCTTTTGAAGTCATGCAATGGTGTACAGTTTACTCCCTTGTCTAATATTCCCTCCGCCTTATTTCAATATTTGTTCTTCGGGACCAGGTGATTTGTAGGCATAGTTTTATAACTTACAGATGGGAGCTAATCTAAAATACGACATGCTCAAATATTGTAGAAGAACATGGATTACAGGTTGGAATCCTTATTCCGTGAATTTGGTTAATCAGTGCATAGACCTTCACTCTTGGTTGTAGAGTCATATGCTAAAACTCAGTGCGAGCTGTTAAGGTGCTCCTGAGCCAGCCGAGATTCACTTCGCCTGTGATATCTCATAAGGAGATGGGTATCGTATTTTTCTTACAGATCGATGAAATATCTCAACTCTTGATGAGATATCGCAGCCGGTACATACTGGCACTGTCATGCCTCTCTGTGGGCAGAGCTGTAAGAGAGCTGTCTTGCAGTGGTGACTCATTGGTCGTCAGCAGAGGCGCTAGAGTGTTGACTTATTGACTTGAATCTCAGCATGTCTGCCTGCAAACAGGTGCACATACTTATAGGTTGTCAAAACGGGCTCTGGAGTGTTAACATGTCTTGTTACTTAGCATGACGGCCTGTATCTGTATGCAAAGAATGAGCAGAGGGATGTCTTGTAGGATGGCTCTTCTATTCAAGGCTGTCACTCAAGCCACTGTGAGTGACAGTGAAACTTCTGCAGGGAATAACTTAGGTAACTTAACTGAAATCATTGTACTGTGTGGGATGTAGTCAAAGGACGTCACCAGGGAGTATATTAGGAGTCTTTTATGCTTCTTGTCTTATAATATCCAGCTGCTATCTCTTATCTCGTGTAACCTGAAGAACATTCCCCCTCCACCTCAATAAATGGTAAATATTGTAGATTAAATAAACAACAGTCACAAAGTAAAGCTTTTGCACAGATTTTGGTAAAATGTTGACTCACAGGAAAACTAATTTTATTCTTATTATTCATTTAACATGCAATCACTTCAAACAAAGAAAAACCCCAGCAATATGTGTTTTATAATGTGTTTTTATTTGCGTTACAGCTTATGTAAGTGATAAAATTTAAAGGGACACTTCCAATCTCATAAAATGATTGATAGATCTCATATATACTACCTTCACTTCAATAAAAAAACCAATTAGATCAGTAAACACTTCCCCATATGCATGTGTTAATCGAACTGTATGTATGTGAATAGTGTTCCACTAGGACATGTTTATATAACACCTTTACACAATCATACCACTCGTTGGTTATCATCTGAGATCAAGGACTAACATGTTTGGTCTATACATATATACGACACAACAAAAGCCCTATATACACTTAAACCACATATTGTCATACATCTTCTTAAAGCAGAATATCATGTGCTGGTGACTTTCACTAGAACAATCTATTCAGTATCATTCCTGTGATATTATACTATCGACAGCTGTTGTGCATATATCCCTCTAGAACACCATTCTCACACTTTGGTCTCCTTGATTGCGACCAAAAAATTGCTTTTTTCATTCATCAATGCTGTGGAAATAAATACCTGCCATCTTTATGTAGATTCCCAATCTGAAACCCTTGTTACCCTTATAAGGGCCTTCTGTCACATAAACCTAGACCTTCAAATTATAAGCATATTTTATCAAATTATTATTCTTTTAAACCATCTAGATTGTAAATTCCCACAGGAATAGGGCCCACATGTCCTCCTGTATCTGCTGGCAGGAATACTGACCTGCCTCCTGTATGTATTGTAGAATTGTCCTGTCTTTACCCATTGCACCTTTGTACAGTGCTACGGGATATGTTAGTGCGCAATAAATTATAATAATAATAATAATAACATGGGACCCATCTAATATGGACTATGGGGATCTAAATAGCGCCAATACTTAAGATCCGACAGGCGTTTCTCCGCCTAGCGTGGCTGTTTCATCGGGAATCAAGAGACAATTGAGCTAAAAAACTAATATTTATACAGAGTAAACTATCTGTTAATTGGATCAATTAAAATCAGGTGTGTTTCTGCGTACCGTGATGCTTTTTTCTCTATTGCTTAAAGCATGCTGCTGTCAATCCATTGCTCCGATCACGTGACCATGCTATACTCAGATGAACCAATCCTCTTCATTCTAACATACTGCCACAAACTTTCACCGGACTATCAAGATTTACCATTGGTTTTCCCATTACATGTGGTATTGTTTATGTTACTGAGGTGCCTCTTATCCCCCATAGTTACCCTGTGAACGGGGACTCCATGGAGGACCCCATGCTCGTTATTGAGAAGGCTCAAGGGCAATCTTCTAATCTTAAAAAGTATTTAGTCCACTATGAATTTATATCAATTTCTTCTTATCACTCCTCAATGTCCTGATCAGGAATATTTGAATCAACGGAGTAATTATAGGTTTCAGCTAACGATCTATCACTTAATAAACTAAAAAGCCTTACTGATCTATCATAGCCTAATACTCCAATTATTAACCCTCTAGATCAGTGGTTCCATCCCAACTGCAGTCCTCAAGTACCCCTAACAGGCCAGGTTTGCCAGATATGTGAAGCACAGCACAGGGGATATGATTTGCTGCTCAGTGATTGCAGGATTCAGTCTGCATTTCCCAAGGTAATCCTTAACCACTTCAATGCGGTGAACGCGCTGAGCGCGTCCAACCGCATTGGTACTTGGCTGCGGAGGACGCGCTGAGCGCGTCCTCCCTTTGCAGCCCGCGATCAGCCGGTATTCCGGCTGATCGCTCGGCCCCCCGGTGCGGGCTGACATCATCGATGTCAGCCTAACCTCCGGGACCCCGGCGGGCTCGATAGGCGTCATCGCGCATGCGCGATGACGTCTATTTCAGGCACCCCCCCGCCATTGCAGGGAAGGTGCCTGAAGGGGAGGGGGGGAGGTCCTTCGGACCTCTCCCCCTCCCCATCTGTGCGGGTCAGCGATTAAAGGCAGGCACCGCCTGGAAGGGCACAGCCTGCCCTTCCAAGCGGCGGCTGTCTTTAACCCCTAGGGGGCATCGGATCGTGTATGGCGCAACATGCGCCGTATCGCGGTCCCCTCCCGGAGCTGGCCGACATCTTGGATGTCGGCAAAGCTTCCGGGATATCCCCCTAATGACTGGCGTCATCGCGCAGAGCGCTATGGTGCCAGTTTTTAAATTAACCCCTTGCTGCCACCTATAGTGGAGATAGGGGGTTCCAATGAACCCCCTATCTCCCGATCCATGACAGCTAGGGGTTAATGTTTACTATCATTGGAATGGCCAGAGCGTAAAAAATTAAAAATAAAATTTTAACCCTTTCGCTGCTGAGGCTTTTCCCGCCCCTGTGCTGAGGTCATTTTTTACCTGTTTTGCGCATCATGTTTAAACCTGTTTTGAAGGCTTATTTTAGTATATGACATCGACATATTATATATCGTTCTTTCCGTCAGACTCGGTAGATTCATAATATGTCATTATTATATGTATACGTTATGTCATGTTTGTATATTATAACAAAAAATGCAATAAAATATGTATTTTCAATAATTTACAGCGTGTAAAGTGTTTTTTCCACATTTTAACATGCGAGCAATTGCGGTTATATTTTGTATGGGGTGCGCTTGTTAAAAAAATTAGAGATGGGGTCTCGTTACATTTTTTTTTGGGGAAAATGACACCATTTTTAACACAACGCACCGCATACAAAAATCGTTAATGCAGCATTATTGTTCACATTATAATTGAAATGGGAACAATATTGCTGCATTAACAAAACAAAAAACAAAAAAAAAAAGTGTTTATTTTTTTTTTTTAATTTTTTTTTTAATTTTTTTTTATTTTTATTTTTATTTTTATTTTTTTTTTACATTTTTTTACTTTCATGTTTGGTATCGTTGGAACGGCCATGCTCTGGCCGATCCAACGATATCAAAATTTAACCCCTAACTGCCACGGATCGGGAGATAGGGAGTTCATTGGAACTCCCTATCTCCACACTTCGTGGCAGTTAGGGGTTAATGCTAGGACTGGCGTCATCGTGCTGCGCACGATGACGCCAGTCCTCTGGGGGAGTTCCCGGAAGCTTGGCGACATCCAAGATGTCGGCCAGCTCCCGGGAAGGATCGCAAATCGGCGCTTTTCAGCGCCGATTTGCGATCCAGCTCCCCAGGGGTTAATGCCAGGCATCATTTGGAAGGGCAGGCTGTGCCCTTCCAAATGATGCCTGGGTTAAGCCCCTGTGAGCCGCCGATCGGGAGGGAGAGAGGTCCGAAGGACCTCCCCCCCCTCCCTTTCAGGCGCCTCCTCCGCACATGCGGGGGGGCGCCTGAATTATGTGTCATCGCGGGGGCGCGATGACACATAACAATGGCGGCCACTGCTCCGGATGCCGGCTGACATCCAGGATGTCAGCCCGCACCGGAGGGGCCAGCGATCGGCCGGAACCCGGCCGAACGCTGACCCCAATGCGAGGACGCGCTCAGCGCGTCCTCCGCATACCAGGGGCAATGCTGAGGACGCGCTGAGCGCGTCCTTAGCATTGAAGTGGTTAAAAAAAAAAAAAAAATTTTTTTTTTTTTTTTTTAGATTTATTAGTGCAACAATATTGTTCCCATTTCAATTATAATGTGAACAATGATGCTGCACTAACGATTTTTTCTATGGGGGGGGGGCGTTTGCTAAAAAACACGAATTTTCCCCAAAAAAAAGTAACGATTCCTCATTTCTAATTTTTTTAACAAGCGCACCCCATAGAAAATATAACCGCAAACGATCGCATTTTAAAATGTGAAAAAAACCACTTTACACATTGTAAATTATTGAAAATTCAAATTTTATTGCATTTTTTGTTATAATATACAGACATGACATAACATATACATATAATAATGACATATTATGAATCTGCAGAGTCTGCCGGAAAGAACGATATATAATATGTCTGGGTCATATATTAAAATAAGGCTTCAAAACGCATTTAAACATGATGAGCGAAACCGGTAAAAATGAGCTCAGCACAGAGGTGGGAAAAGGCTCAGCAGCGAAAGGGTTAAAACCTGGCCTGTTAGGCTAAGGTCAGACTAACGCTGTATTAATGTGCGTTTAGCCACACTAAATCACGGCCGCGCCAGCAGCAAATTACGTCCAATGCCGGGCAGCATACAAAGAACGGCAGCACGAAAGTGCGGCCGCGCTACGCAAGTGGCAAACAAAGGCATTTTTTCGAGAACGTCAAACCACTAGTACTGACGTACAGAGTGCGCTTCGTCCGCTAGCGGCGTGTGTGCGTGATTAGGAGACGTCAGACACTGCTAATGTCTGGCCAACTTAACGTCCAGACCCAAAAAGTGTTTTATTGATAACCGTACAAAATCACAGACGAAAATGCGCATCGTATGAACGCTATCGCGTATTCCGTGAAAAAAAAGGCCATTCGTTTGAACACACTTTTTCACGGACAACGCGAAAAATGCGTTAGTCTGACCCTAGCCTAAGGCGTACTCGACGACCGCGGTTGGGAACCACTGCTCTAGGTCCTGGTTACTCTTATTCCACCCCATGGTTACTAGATCACTACATTAATTATGTGCATGTTCCTTAGCCCTGAAAAACTCATCCCCATTGAGCAGTCATAGCTTTACTTTTGAAACTAAGCAATTATCAATGTATCCTTCCTGGTAAAATACTTTATAAATAAATAAATCTGCCTCTTGGTTCATCTGTGACCTTTTTATATACATCATTGCCTTATTGTTATTATTTCGATAACAGTAATTGTCAATTATCTTACAATCTGCCATCTTTTTTAATAAACATTTGCTATGATCACTTAAGACTTTATGCCCATATGGCAATTATTCCATACCCATGTCAATTAGTACATCATATAGTCAATCTGTATATTGCGCTTCAACATACTGAATTATTAATTCATTTATTATTAAAGTTGACGGTTTCCAGTACATAATTTTGCCATTCATTGCCTCACCGGTTATCCAAGAATTTATATTACCCGCTGTTAAAACCTTATACTGTCACTCTCATAATAAATGACTTACATATGATCAACTGTTGGAAGAACGTGGCTAATACTGATAAAGGGTGTAAAGCGGAAATCCTCATTCAGACCTTTAGAACTCAAAGTCTGCAATTGATAAATCCAAAGGCATTCTCTCCTTACAGGGACGCTACCACTTACATAAACTGTAACTAGATTACTTATGCATTGCAAATAAAACCACCTTATAAAACACATGCTGCTGTTTTTTTCCCTTGGTTTGAAGTAATTGCATGTAAAAAGGAAAATTGAAATTTTGAAATTCTTTTTTTTTTATCTCCCTATCATTTTGTTGATTTTTTTTCCATGAGGCAACATTTACCAAAGTTTTTTCTTTACTTCTGTGGTTTACCTAATCTACAATATTTAACAGTTTAATGAGATGGAGGGTGGAATGTTTAGATAAGGTGACAAGGGGCTATTGTTCTTCAGACTACTCAAGATAAGAGATGGAAGCTGAATGAGATAAAACAGGGAGCTTAAAATACTTCTACTATACCCCATGGTGATGTCCTTTGAATACATCCCACACAATACAATGGAATCTGAGACGGTGATCAACCCATAGACTCCATTCTATGGCCATTGCACAGAGTGAGGATCAAGAGATACTGTGGGGGGGGGGGGTGGCAGTTTACAACAAAAAAGATCACACAATGGATGCACCCAGTGACACACTCAGAGTAAAATATTTTCTTAACTGTATATACAAGAGAAAAACAAAGTACATTTAAGATATCAGCAGCATAAAATAAACACAATAAGGACATTTAATTTTTGGTGGCATTGGCCCTTTTAATGGAGTCATAGTTCCCTTGTCTTGGCAATGGTGAAACTATTTCTATCCCTCAAACGTTTACACACCGTGGATCACCATTATGCATTTGCTATACATGTCGAGCCACATCTTAGCATTAGCACTTTCTGTGCATAGTATAGGATTTGTTGATGTATGGTAGGTAGCTGTTACATCTGAGCCACCCGAGGGGTTAATCGCCCAGCTGGAATAAGACAGAACCCGTTAGCTTTAAAGGAACACTCTAATAAAAAATCCCCCCCTCGTTTTTTTACATTAATTTATCCCTATTACCTTAATAAATAGGTAGGGATTTCCTTTTTTTTTTAAACTGTAATACTTACCCTAAATTCCACTTCTTTCTACTTCTCTCCTCTTCCGCTCCCGTCCTTGTTCCTTTCACTTGGCTAATGGTTTATGTGAGAAGCGCGCATGCGCGCCTCTCACGTAAGCCAGCCAATCGGCAGGCTTCCTCCCGGCTCCATCTGCTGAGGATTAGTGTTGCGCGCAAGAGGATGCGCGCAACACTAATCCTCAGGCTGCCGCCAGCTACTGCGGCGAATTGGAGACGTCATTGCGCTGAAAGCGCGATGACGTCTCCTACTCGGCAAAAGTCGGCAGAAGAGGGAAATATGAATCCCGCTCTGCTGACTGACAGCTGGGAGGGCGGAGTAAACTCCTCCGCCTCTCTCAGCTGTTTTCAGCTTTTTCAGCTGATCTGCTGAGCGGAGGGAGGGGGGACAGAGGGGGGCATTCTCTGGGCATCATGACCACCTAAAAAAGCTTAGGTGGTCATGTTGCCTAGAGTATCCCTTTAATGATCAGGGGAGTTTTACGTCGCGCCTCAGGGTTGATAACCTTACTCATGTAAAGGAGCTCATTAATTTCCCATTTGCAAGACAGCTAGGTATTACCTTATGTGGGGTTGGTTCCAAGAGAAAAATGTGATAATTGTTAAATAAACATACTTTAAAGATTAGAGGCTCTACTGTGATATAGCAAATCAATTAAAACGGCATGTTAGTCTGCTTTACTTGAGTAAGCAACTGGATCAAAAAGGATAACTGTATACTAATTATTTATTACTTTACACTTATTTATTTGGTAACCTGGTTGTTACTGAAAATATCCAAACAACAAACACGTGGGACAAAATCAAAACATAAACACATTCAAACCTGCAGGGTTATTCAGAGAGCCCCGAAATGTCAGACATTCTGGTGCTCTCCTGTTTCACCACACATGAGATAAATCCACCGACCTTGCGGTGTATTCAGTATTCACCACAGTTTCCCCGAAGTGCGGCGGATCGACCCGCCGAACAAATTGAAAAAGCGCCGCAAACAGCCAAATCGATCCAAAAAACCGTCCGAAGATCCTCCGCAAACCCGCCGAATCGATCCGCTGAACAGACCGCCGAATAAAGCCGAAAGGGGTAAAGAAAAAAAACACAAATACACACATTCTGCTAATTTTAAAAGGCGCGTTAAAAAAATAAATAATACTGCCTGAAAATGCCTGGTAATAATATATATAATAATGTAACCCTGTCTATATCATCCCCATTGTTCAGCGCTGCGGAATATGCTGGCGCTATATATACAAAATATAATAATAACATATACAAATAAAATCGGAAAGAAAAATTTTGCTGAAAAAATCCTGAAAAATGCCTAATAAATCCTAAATAGTAGAGACTTTTTTCTGCAAATGTAAAGACTAAATGTTTGAATTAATATTTAATAAAAATTGAATTTTTTTAACATTGAAACCTATGGGATTAGACTGCTTAAACCTGTCGAATGAAACCATCGAAAATCAGGGCATTTCACTGACATTTCACTGCTGTTCGGTGCTCTCTGAATAGATTAACCATTACTTCTCTATGGGGATTTCACTGCCGCTGAAGATCACCACATTTCGCTGGCAATTCGCCAATATTTGGCGAACTACCAGCTTTTTGAATAGCCGAATGGCCCTGAAATTGCAACATAGGGGGAAAGTCACTGTTCGGTGCAATTTTGTGGCCAAGTTGGTGCTCTTTGAATAACCCCTCTAGTCTACAAAGAACATAAAATTAGGCTATAATGGGTGCAGGCAAATTAAAACAAGACAGAGAGTAAGATTAGAAAAAAGTGACCTACAGGTCTATTCAAAGAAAGGTGAAAAATCAGGAGAACTGGCAGAACAAGAGAACGATCTAGACCAATTTGGAAAATGAGATAAATGGGAGAATTTTTCTGGTTTGGCTAATTTGACCTAGAATTTTCACTACTCCAGTCTTTCTCCTGAGTTTCACCTTTCTTTGAATAGACCTGCTAGTCTGACTAACATTCATTTCTGCTGAGACATTTAGATGATAGTATCAGAATTAATGTACACCATACATGAATCCATGGATCTATCCTGCCTTAAGGTTATAATTTCTTCTGGTAGAGTTCTTGTACAGGCGTGAATGATACTTCCTTGCACATCTTCACCTCCCTCATTAATCTCAATTTAGCATTGATTGGTACAATCAGCTGATCTCAAACCATCTTAATAAATTTATGGCAAACATTCAGGCAGTTCCAGGGAAATGGGGCAACATACAGTGGTGTATTTAGGTTTTGTGCTGCCCTAGGCCTGACTAAACTCGTGCACCCCTAATTTAAATTTGACGCACCCCTTCCTGTCAAGGGCACACCTCTTCCTGGTTAATCCCCACCCTTCCTCTTTAAGCTCCACCTTTTCCTCTTAGAGCTCCGCCTTTTCCTCTCTTTATATTAAAAGTGGATACCAAGTGCCTACTTGTATATTTTGTATACCATTTCAAATGTATCTATTGAGATAAAGAAAATTATGAAATGTTTAAATTCAAGTATTTTTACAAAGAACAGCAACGCATGTCAAGTAAACGGGATCACAGCCGCTCTAATTGGTGGAACAATAAAATCCACAGAAACGTGCACTGCATATGAGCGTATCACAGAGCTGCATAGCAATAAAACCCACAGAAATGGGCACTGTGTATGAGCATATCAGAGCTGCAAAGCAATAAAACCCACAGAAATGTGCAGTGTGTATGAGCATATCACAGAACTGCACAGCAATAAAACTCACAGTAATGTGCAGTGTGTATGAGCGTATCCCAGAGCTCCAGGGCAATAAAACTCACAGTAATATGCAGTGTGTATCACAGAATCCACAGCAATAAAACTCCCAGCAATGCAATGTGCGGTGTGTATGAGTGCATCAGAATTCACAGCAATAAAACTCACAGCAATGCAATGTGTGGTGTGTGTCAGCATATCAGAATCCACAGCAATAAAACTCCCAGCAATGCAATGTGCGGTGTGTATGAGTGCATCAGAATCCACTGCAGTAAAACTCCCAGCAATGCAATGTGTGGTGTGTATGAGTGCAACAGAATCCACTGCAATAAAACTCCCAGCAAACCGAGTGTATATGAGCACACAGCAATTATTTATTCTACATTTACCGGCCTCTGTCAGCGGTAGGGCTGTGTGCAGAGTCAGCAGGGACTGTGTACAGACTCAGCAGGAGGTCCCTCCAGGCCACGTTAGGATCACGGCTGTGCCTGTGCGTGGAGCCATCTTGTCAGCAGTGGGGTGCCACTGCCAGAGGGTGCACCGTGGCTTTGATTCCCTTCCCGGTGGGTGTTCAGTCCAGAATAGAGTGACAGTCCATGTTAACGAAAGGGCGGGCAGCTGCGTGCATGCGTGTCACGTGGTTCAGCCAGTCAGGTGGTACTGAGACTCAGTACCACCTGACTGGCCGGACCGAGTGTGACCTGCACGCAAGCAGCCTCACCAGGAGCCAGGCAGCTCAATGACAAATTTCTATCACTGCAGTGCTGGTTAAGGAAAGGTCCACTTTAAACAGCAGTAAGCAGACAGGGCTTCATATTCTGCTGAAACCCCCCCCCCTCCTTTACCTGCCGTTTACTGTCATCTTCTCTCTCTGGACACAAATCACATCCCCCTCCCCTCTCCTAGAGCTGCTGCGGGGCAGGGGAGGAGCTATGGAGGGAGGAGAGGGGGATTTTTATTCTATTCGATTTTATTCCGTATGCAAACGCCATGCTCCGCTGCTCGTAGTTTGAGAACACAGCTCAAAGCTGACACACAGTGACAGTGGCACCTCCTAGTACCCCCTAATGACACCCCAATAGTCACTGGTACCTGGAGCGGCCCGCCCTCCGCCACTCCTCTAAGTACACCACTGCTCTGGTGATATGCTCACACACAAGTTTGGCGAACTGCCAGCAAGTACGGTGCTGATTGAAGGCAGTGCAAATCCCCATAGAGAAGTAATGGTTAATCTATTCAGAGAACACCAAACAGCAGAGAAATGTCAGTGAAATGCCCTGATGTTCGGTGGTTTCAATCAGCAGGTTTATTCAGGCGAACCCCATAGGTTTCAATGTTTAAAATATTCCCGTTTTTTATGCAATATCTAATCAACCATTTATTATTTTAATCTGCGGTTCTCCTTTTTCTGTAACAGAACTTTTTATTATCAATCATAGGATCTTATATGTAAATTCCAGACATTTTTGTTCAGTAGTTCTTTTGAAAACAGCAGGCCATGGGTTTGCGGTGGCAGTATGCAGCGGCCGACTCCATGCACTTTGGGGACCCTGCGGTGAATGGTGAATTCACTGCAGGGTTGGGAAATTTTATTCCCCGAAGTGCAGGCAACTACAGAACACCAAAATGTTGGCGTCATTTCGGTGCTCTGTGAGTAACCCAATTAGTGGTGAGGTTTTTTGTTGCCCCCTGGAAAGTGAAAGCCTAGGCCTTGCCTACCCAGGACATACTTGAAAATTAGTGACATCTCAATGTTTCCTTCCTGGTAAAATAGTTTGTAAAAGTTAAAAAAAAAAAAAAAAAAATTGTTTTTTTGTTTTTTAGGGGTGGGGCCACCCAGCGGGCTGCCGCCCCCTGGAGGGTGCCGCCCTAGGCCTGGGCCTTGTTGGCCTAGGCCAAAATACACCAGTGGCAACATACAGTAATGGAAAGATGTAAAATAAGATGCCAGAAAAGCGTTCCATTAGGAACAATTCCATAATGTAGAGCAGCACTATCATCATGCAAACCAGGCAGGTGCCACCACAATCCATGGGGCGACCACCTCCAAAATCTCAAAAGAATAAAGAAACTGGTTATTTTGACAAAGATTTTTTGCCGAAATATCGCTGCGCTGTAGTTGGGTTACCTAATAAAGCTGTCTGAAAAAGGAAGCTGAGCGCCAGGTACAGTTCTTGTTTCCTTCTAAGAATTCCATTACGACCAGTAACATGTGATCCAAGACTGCAGTAGACAAATATAGCAAAACATGATGTTGGAAATGAAAGGTGTGGAGTTTGGAGTTTTCTTTTAGACAAATAAAAAATTATTTACCACCCTCTGCAAAAAGAGCTATGCATTTTGATACTGCCTTTTATTCTTTATGGGACATGGCAGTGATGTCATAAATGATTACGGTATGGTAATTACAGTTGGTGAAAACACTGAAACGCTACTAGTGTACATTTTGCAATATGGACTTGTCAGATTAATCCGCAAAATGCTTTGTCTGTTGACTCCTATAATTGGAATGTCATTCAAAATCCCTTCATATGTATAAACACATTTTAGAAATTATTTATATCATTCACGTGGTATGATTTACTCTGAGTTTTATTTACGCAGCTATTTAAATTAATTCTTTCTTCTTTCCTTATCAACAGAACAAATCTAGGTGGCTCTCCAAAGACACTCCTGCAATGTTACTGATGCGACAGAGGGCTTATCCCATTGAGGATCCCCGTGGCCGTGAACAAGCCCACCCAATGTCCACAGGTTTTAAGCCATCTGCCGTTATTGCACCTATACGACTACAAGGACAGTTGGTGCATAACATGAATGCTTCTGCTATGCCCAGACCGTGGGTTAATCCAAGGCATGTCAGGCCACGTTACTTCTGATGTATTCTCCTGATGATTATTTGCTTTTACCACTAGACAACACTTTAACAGAAAGAAGATTTTATTTTTTTACATAAACCTTAGTGAAGAATCCTCAGAATTTGTTCTATTCTGGCTGATATGCTGTATGTTAATATCACTTCACTCCCATTGATTTTGTGAAAAAGATGGACATCACCAACTTTAGATGGCATTACATTTCAGACACCTTTTAACTGAAGAGCATAAATGTTTAAAGGGGTATGAAAATGATTTCACTTTTATTTTTAATGCCAGTTTTGATACTTCATGCTGATTTTATTGAATGACCCACGCGGAAGAGGTTTTCTATTGTACAACAACACCAGTGGCTGAAATGTTGGTCAAAGTACGTGAAGTTGTATACTCCTGTTGGGTAACAAAATAGTAATAATTTTGCGAGCTTTATGGATAATTAACTGGCTGTGATTATTTGTAATAGTGTAATAATTTGCTGATACATTTTTGCTTAACTAAGCTAAATGCAAACATACAGATGGAATAATTTTTTGCTGGGTTTTCTTTAGTGGAGAGAGGGTGGAATTCCATATGTTGTGGATATTGTGGTAAATAAAACAGGTCTTGGCAGATTTATGTAACAGCTAGGAGGAGCTAGTAAAAGAGTGCCAGAACCAACTACTCATTTTAATAAGTTAGTCCTACAAATATTTATATATAAAATCACGAGTATAGTAGAAAGTAGCGATACCTTTTTTATTAGACTTACATTACATTTAAAAGACAAGCTATCGAGAGTATACCTCTCTTCTTCAGGTCTGAAAGCTATACTGAGCAAAATCATAGGGCTCTATCACCCCCTTCAAGCTAACACTCGTGTCAGTGTTAGCGCTAGCTTAAAGGAGGTCATAGCGCTGCGACCAGATCGCCTTCGAATCACTAACGGGGTAAAAAAACATTAGTGCTTGTTAATTTGCAATTTGTAGAGCGAGTTTACTGTACTTTGCGCTCCCTATACCTTACATGGGGATCGCAAAGTGCAAGCACAGATTAACTAGCATTAGGATCGCTTGGTGCTGACGCTGGTTACTAAGAGCTGGCGCTAATTCAAAAAGTTACCACCAGCTCAGAGGTATAGGTAACAGATTCCGCTGCTGCAGAATTCGTTACCTGCAGCTCAAAACCGACCCAAAAATCACATACTCAGCTCTCATTCCACGGCAAGAACTGTGTCCCGATCCGCTGCTTCTGGCAACCAAAAAAGTCCCCTGTCTCCCTCTGCGATCACTCTGCCGACCAGCAGGATCTTGCAAGAGGCGAGATCCTGCCGGTCATGTAACCCGGCAGCACGATTCTCCATGGAGTCTGTCATAAAGTGCATGGGGTCATCTGTGTACATCCCCTCTAACCTTTTTAAAGAGGGATATGATGTTTAGCTCCAGGGGAGTGTTTTTGTACAACTTAATGAAGTCCAGTAGCTTTTAGGCAAACTCCAACACACTGGTCAGCTGTAAATCATTAGCAGCAGTAAAAGCAATCGCTGCCTGCTCTTCAGTCTATGAGAGGTGCCTGTGTGGAGAGGAAGCAGTCTGTTTGGTTCTAAGCAGAAACTTGAATGCTGAAAACTCTAACTTTTTCTAAGGTTGGTGAAGCCTGTGTTTTGTCTAGTTTAAAACACTGATAGTAGGGGATATCTTAGTTAGTCAGAGCTCAAAGGAGCCAGGATTTTGTTTATAGGGACTTCTTTGTTTTTTTTCTATGCTGATACTGCTGCCTGTTGAAGCGGTCAATACAATAAAGTTACACAACTTGTTTATGCGATCCCAGAGAACCGTGCTTTATTAAGGACAGAATACCAGGGTACCCCATTCATGTCCAAGCTTATGAGTGAGTTGTGTAAATTACTTAACATTACTCAGCTAAAAATATCAGTGTACCACCCTCAAACAGACGGACTGGTGAATAGGTTTAAAAAGCACTAAGGGCCATGCTACGTAAGGTGGTAGATAAAGATGGGAAGAACTGGGATCAAGTATTACCATACCTAATGTTTTCTATTAGGTAAGTCCCACTGTCTTCCACTGGGTTTTCACCCTTTGAATTATTGTATGCCAGGCATCTAAAGGCAACAAGAGCATACCCCACACCTTTAGTATAATGTAGCTCAAATGCAAGAGCGGATGGAAGCTATAATGCTCATAGTTAAGGAAAATATGGAGAAAGCCCAGAGAGCCGAGCAAGTCAGTTATAATAGGAATGCAAGGCTGCCAGTATTCAAACCAGGAGACCGGGTTCTGATCCTTATCCCCACGGTCGAAAGCAAATTCCTAGCCAACTGGCAAGGCCCATACAAAATCACTGAATGGGTCAGTGACATAAACTATAAAGTGAGACAGCTGGGTAGACAAAAGGCAGAACAGATCTACCATGTAAACCTAATGAAGCCATGGGTAGAACGGGAGGACCTCACGTTGACCAAAGGCAAACCTACCCGCGTTGCCAGTGAGAAAGATCCTGAGGTCTATGTCGCCGAAACTCTTGCTTCCCATCAGAAACAGTAAGTTAGGGAATATGTGTCCAAGAACAGAGACATGTTTTCCCGAGTACCATGAAAGACTAACATTATCAAACATGATATTTCTATGGAACCCAGAAAGAAAGTCAATCTGAAGCCCTACAGGATGCCCGAGGCTAGACGGGAAGCATTCAGCGCAGAGGTAAAAAAGATGCTTCAGTTAGGGGTCATTGAAGTGTCAGAAAGTGAGTAGAATAACACAATTCTGTTGGTGCCTAAACCAAACAGGGACATACAGTTCTGCAATGATTTTCATAAGTTGAATGAAATTTCGAAGTTTGATGCCTACTCCATGCCTCAGTTGGATGAACTGATAGAATGATCGGGTAAAGCCCGATATCTCAGTACATTGGACTTGACCAAAGGATATTGGCAGGCAGGTTCCCCTGACACCGAGAGCCAAGGAAAAGACAGCTTTTTCTACCTCTGAGGGGGTTATACCAGTACACGGTGTTGCCATTCGGGCTGCGTGGTGCCCTTGGCCACCTTTCAGCATATGATGGATGCTGCTGCCTATCTGGATGATGTGGTGATTCTCAGTGCGGACTGGGAAACATATCTGTCGAAACTTCAGGCAGTGCTTGATAGTATACGGACTACTGGTTTGACAGCTAACCCCGCTAAGTGCTCTTTAGGCCTAGAAGAGGCTAAATATTTGGGGTACACCATCGGGCGGGGGCTCCGTAAGTCATAATAGAGCAAGGTAGCAGCTATATCTGGTTGGCCACGTCCGGTAACCTAAAAGCAAGTGAGGGCATTCCTGGGCTTAATGGGCTATTATCGCAGGTTTATCCTGGACTATGCTACTATTGCTAACCCCCTGTTTGAGCTTACTGAAGCTAAAAGCCTGGTTATGGTTAAATGGTCCCCGGAAGCAGAGTGTGCCTTTCTGGTCCTGAAAGAAGCTCTGTGGGCTGATCCTGTGTTGGTAGCTCCAGATTTCACCAAACCGTTTGTAGTACAGACTGATGCATCTGATGTAGACCTGGGTACATGGGGGAGAGGAACATCCAGTCACGTACCTAAGCTGCAAACTAAACCCCAGAGTTAGTACGTGGTGGTGAAGGAGTGCCTGGCTATTAAATGGGCGTTGGAATTCTTGAGGTATTATCTGCTGGGACGGCGGTATACACTGGCTACTGACCATGCACCCTTAACGTGGATGAGGCAGAACAAGGAAAAGAATGTCAGGGTGACTAGATGGTTCCTTAGCCACCAACCCTACCAGTTTACTATGACTCACAAGGCTGGTACTGCCCAGGGTAATGCAGACAGCCTCTCCCGTGTACACTGTTTATAGTCCAAAGTCGCTCACCCAATAGTCCTGAGCTGGGGGAAGGGATATGTGATAAAGTGCATGGGGTCATCTGTGATGGTGTGTACATCCTCTCTAACCTTTTAATCCTTAGCAGCAGTAAAAGCAATCACTGCCTGCTCTTTAGTCTGAGAGAGGTGCCCCGTGTAGAGAGGAAGCAGCCTGTTTGGTTCTTAGCAGAAACTTGAATGTTGACAACTCTATCATTTTCTAAGGTTGGCGAAGCCTTTGTTTTGTTTAGTTTAAAACCCTGATAGTAAGGGATCTCTTAGTTAGTCAGAGCTCAAAGGAGCCAGGATTTTGTTTATAGGGATGTCTTTGGTTTTTTTTGCATGCTGATACTGCTGCCTGCTGAAGCAGGCAATACAATAAAGTTACACAACTTGTTTATGCAACCACAGCGGACCGTGCTTTATTAAGGACATAATACCCAGGGCGGGTAAAAGGATTACAAGTCCTATGGACGCCATGGAGGGGATGCGGGGGACGGCGCTGTAGCGCTGCCCCCAGCATCTGCAAGCCTAGCAAGCACTAAGGGGCAGGCTGCCGGAATCAGTGCCTGCCCCACGATCTGCTGGGGAAACCGGGACGCAAAGGGGAAATTAGCGACTGCCAATTTTTCCTCTTAGCCTACCGGTTTTAGCGAGAGCAACGTTATAGTGCCCATAGAGTTTAACATTAAGGGGCACAAGGGTGGGGTGGGGTGGGTTGGAATAGATGTAGTAAATAGTGAGAGTAAATTAGTAAGATCAAAATGAGCAAATAAACATACCCTTGTGCCCTTTAATGTTCTATTCCATGATTTTGCTCTTTTGTCTTTTAATTGTAATGTTAGTCCAGTAAAAAAGGAATAACTATGTACTGCTATACTCATGATTTTTGCATCTGTACTAACATGACTTCTCTAAATATATATATATATATATTTAGATATCACACATACACACACAGGCAAGAGTTCTCATCACTCATCATTCCATATTAATACTGCTGATATGATCTCTGCCCTGGTGCACGCTTCACAATATTATGTTGATAAAGGCTCAGCATGGAGCTGAAACATTGATCTGAATAAAAAATAAGATTAAATAAAAGGAGTCCCTTGAGTACAAATTTATAAGCAAATCTTGAGGAGGCACTTGAGGACTTGTAGTTCGAGTAAAACCAGTTATCAATAAAAATCCATATTATACAGACACAGACATTTTAACCAGCAAGTGGTCTTTGTCAAGGTATATTCAATTGATAAAGACCATTTTCTGGTTGAATATCTGTGTTTGTACCAAGTATGCCCTCAAGATTTGCTTATATACAATCTTTTATTTGGTTCTCACGATCTGGCATTCTTTCGTAAAGACTTCAATCGTTTTCATGGGTGAGTGTATAAGCAATATTAGTCCAGATGCCAAAATCACCAGAGTATAGCACTACGTAGTGACTATTTTAGTGGACTAATGTTTCATTTAAATGACAAGCTTTCGAGAGTATGTGACAGCAGCACTGCTCGGCACAATAACACCATATGCAACTTCAAGGGCTCGTACTCGTGCACGTCTGCCAATGTGGTGTACATGATCCAGTGCACGGCCTGTGAAAATGGCTGCTTATTGGTGAAACTGGCCTTAAACTGAATCTCAGGATGAACCTGCACAGACACTCCATCAAGAACCATCAGGAAAATCATGTACCCCAGTAGTACGTCACTTTAATCTGACAGGCCACTCCATCCTCGACCTCAGGATTAAAGTCCTCAAAAGACATTTTAAAGACTCACAAATTTAGAACATTCAAAAAAAAATGATTACATATTTTAACACATAAAAGGAAGGACTCAATGTAAACTCTGGCTTTTTAATTCACTACCATAATGTTACATAACATTCAGCATTGTACCTGGTTTATGTGTGAGTCTTTTTTTCTGTTTTTTTGAAGTTGTGTCATGACAACTTCCTCTTTAAGAACAATCATTGGATGCACATCATGATGCTTATCTATGTTGTTTTATGGGCCTATGATCTGTCCTCTATTTACCTTTCAGAGCCATACTATTCCACTATTCAGTATTTATGATGCCCTTCCTAACCCCCCATCCTTATATATATATATATATATATATACACACATGCCTTAGACAACATGTTTTAGAAGTATTGCTGATATATATAGCGAGTAAAGATAGCGGCACTCTCGGTCTTCGTAATAGGAAATATTTATTGTAGAAAATTCAACGTTTCAGTCCAGTATCCGCAGACTTTCATCAGGATACATAGAAAATCAGATAGGACATATAAATAACAAATAAATTACTCACCAAATTTATTTAATTTAATTTATTTGTTATTTATATGTCCTGTTTGATTTTTTATGTATCCTGATGAAAGTCCGCGGATAGTGGACTGAAATGTTGAATTTTCTACAACAAATATTTCCTATTACGAAGACCGAGAGTGCCGCTAACTTTACTCGCTGTGGGTTTTTCCCGATTGGGCACCAGGCATGGGACCCGTCTGATTTGGAGTGCAAGAGCGACCGATTGCTATATATATATATATATATAAATATATATATATATATAATATATATATATATATATATATTGTAGTGTGTATTTCAGTATTATCCTTTCAATAATTGGCAGATTTAAATATTTTTTTTAAAGTTTGTACAATCTGTGCATAAACTGTTCTATATTGGATCCAGGCTTCTTACCTTCTCTTTGTACAAAAGCAAAATGAATTTTGCCTGCCTACAGGATAACACTATGAGGGTTATTCATAGAAAGGTGAGACTCTGGAGAACTTTTGGAGAAGTGAAAATTCTAGGTCATAATAGCTGATTTGGAAAGTGAGATAAATGGGAGAATTTTTCTGATTTGGCTACTTTGACCTCGAATTTTCACTTCTCCAAAAGTTCTCCAGAGTTTCACCCTTCTCTGAATAACCCTGCCTGTATATTTCATGAAGATGCTTCTACCTCACCTGTATTCACCACTTTGCAAACAGTTTAGGCAATTGAGAAAAGATGATGTAAAGAAGGAATGCTTTAAAAAGTAGAAAGGTTAATAGTTTATAATTTCTGAATTGACAAAATGCAACGTAAGAAAAGTCGAATCAAAATCAGCGTTTGATGAGACCACCGTTTGCTTTCGAAGCAACACACTTCATCTAGGTACACTTACACTTTTTTTTAAGGAATTCTGAAGTTAATTCTCCAAATTATTTTTAACAACCCAACGACAGTCCTTAAGATTTAAGCAACCACAGTCAGTAGCTTCTGTCTTTTCATATAATTGCCAGACAGACTTGACGATGTTGAGTTCAGGACTATGAATGCCACAACATCACAGCAAGGACTAGTTTTCTAGATCAGTTCTTAATGACTTTGGTTGTATGCTTTGGGTCTTTGTCATGATGCAGGATAAATGTGAGACCCAATTAGATGCCTCTACACATATATAGCATGATGGTTACGTCTGTCTGTACTACCCAGCACTGAATGGACCTTTAATACTTACCAAATCCTAACTCATTTGCAGAGTGCACCTCAACACTTGCAATAATCCTCACCATGCTTAAGTGTTGATTGTAGGCATTCACTTGTGTATCGTTCACCAACCCTTCAGTGAACAAACTGCTTACTGCTACAGCCATATATTAAAATATTTAACACTTAATTCCAGAGCATCTGCTTCTGTGTTTCTGCACATCATTTATAGTGCTTTTGTGCACAGTAGGGTTGCTTGGTCTTGTTTTCAGTTTAGCTACACGTTTGGGTCATCCATGAAAACCACTGACCTGACTTCTTCTGACAGTGCATTGGTACACTAGGTTTCCATTAGTTCTTGCCGATTCAAAGCTGTTGGCACTGCTGGAAATCTTCTGATTGTGAATGGATGGTGTAGGTACTGATTGTGAACGGATGTAGATACTCGAGTATACCGCTAGATTTTGGTGCCAAAAATTTACCTTAAAATTGGAGGGGTCGCGTTATATTCGAGACATCTGCATCGCGTGTAAAAAAAAAAAAACTTGCCTTGCTCTGGATCCCAAGTCTCCCGGAAGCTCCGGTAGTCTCACTGAGGTGAATGTGGTCTCCCTGATGCTTGCAAACACTTCAGGGACTCCCGGATTCAAGAGAGGTGGGATCCATCACAGCCAGAGGGCGCGCTCGGTTTAAGCCAGTCTTTCACCTCGCTCGCCTCCGCCGGCCATCTATTTGCTAGTAAAGATGGGTGGCCGGCAACTTTATACTTAGTAACAACTGCAATCATTCTAGAGCAGAGCATCCTGGCCTGAGGGGGAGCTGTGTTAAGAGAACCTGGAAGGATCTTAATTGTTTACTGGTACAGTAAAATTTAGCTCCTCGCGTTATATTCGAGTCTTGAGTATTCTCTCATTTCCATAATAAATATATATCCATCACGTTATATTCGGGTCGCGCTATACTCGAGTATCTACGGTAATTACGATGTGGTGTTCATTTGCTGTGGTAAGTTTCCATGGTTGGGTGACCGCTTCTCAACATTGCCTGTTTTTTGGGCTTCTTCGGAACAGCTTGGACAGCATATCTGTAAACCCTTCTCTCCATGAAATGTTTGCCTTTGTGGTGCACTATAACTAACTACCTTGTGCATCTTGTGATGTGCTTAGTCTGACAGTAAGATATCTTAAATCACCTCACCTTGTTAACCCCTTACCGCTGGGCAGATTGTGCCCAGCAGGGGGAGGAGTTAATGCTGATGGGGCATACTAGTACGCCCAGCTTGCCGGCTGCTGTGGCGGGCCCCTCCTCTGGCCAACCTACACAGCTGACGCGCAGCATGCTTCATTGACTGCAGGGGCATTCCTGAGTTCAGGCTGTAGTTCATGACGTGCGCTGCCGCATTATAGTGGACAGGCCTGTTGCAGCCCATAGATGCCAGCCGGGTGTGCTATGCCACCCTGTGGCGTTCAGTCCCACCCGCCACAGGGACGGCATAGTACACCCCACGGCGGTAACAGGTTAACAGGATTTGGCTGTTTGTCACAGGTTTTTGTCCTCAAGCTGTTTCCGTTTCAGTTAAAGATTGTGTTTCAACAAATGTTATTTGGGTTATAAGCACCTGCCTGGTGTAATTATTTAATCATGCACCTGACTGTAAGCCTACAAAATCCCATGCTTTGCTCATGGTGCATTGATGCTGTTTTAATGGTAAAGGGTGGTCAAAATTATTGATTTCATTAAGATTTATCTTCTGTTTGCATTCTGTAAGTTGATTTAAAAAAAACTATTAAACTGTAATTAATTCTTAATTTACAGCATTTTTTTGCACTTGCCAAAAACCTTAGTGCAATAATGTCATTTTGTAAAATATACAACTTTATGCACAGACAGTACTATCTCTGTCACATTTAAGTGACGTGTTATTGATTTCCCATTTCCACCCAACAAAAATACATGCCTAAACATAGTTATGGAGATATGGGCAGTGAGGATGTACAAATGTGTACTTGAGTACTTAAATGATCACTTTAGGCTAAAAACAGAGGGTAACTGGAGGATTCTATTATTAATGTGTCCTGACTCACTGGTTGTTCTTCATTCCATGTTTATAGCCTACAGTGTCTTTAACCTCTGTGCAGTATTCCTTGGCACTCCCCCTATCACTACAGTCTCTCTTGGTGCTCTCCTGGTCACTGCAGTCTCCTTTGGCACTCCCTCGGTCACCACAGTCTCCCTTGGCTTCCCCGGTCACCGCAATTTCCCGTGGCACTCTCTTCATCACTACAATCTCCCTTGGCTCTCTCCTGGTCACCACAATCTCTATTGGCACTCTCCTGGTCACCGCAGCCTCCCTTGGTGCTTTCCTGGACACCGCAGTCTCCCTTGGTGCTTTCCTGGACACCGCAGTCTCCCTTGGCGCTTGCCTGGTAACAGCAATCTCCCTTGGCGCTCTCCTGGTCACTGCAGTCTCCCTTGGCGGTCTTCCAGGCTGACAGCTTCTACTACAGGAATAAGGATAGGCACAATTAATTCACACACAGCCAATGAAATGCCGTTCAGTGAAGAAAAGGCAAAAGCAGGGTGGGGGGGCACTCAACGTGTCATGACCATTTAAACTCACATAATTAGTCATGGAGACTATTTATAGTTAGGAAGTAATAAACTGTAAACTATTAAGTCTAAATTTAGTTTCAGGGTAAACATTTTATTATCCCACAAACCAAAGCTTTGATAGCAAAACACAAACCGAAACATGATTAATCAGTGAATATTCAGGATATGATGTCCTTGAAGTAATGTGAATTAGTTCTGTAATAACTCTCTGGACTTTTTATTAATATTCATGAGATTTACGATTTGAATATTGATATAATAAGCAATAAACCACATGCTTCACTGTTAATCTACAGACCTTTTACAAAACAAATTGAGGATGAGCGAGTGGACAAGATACCACTTCTTGTAGATAATGTGATAACTTTGTTTTCATACTTTCCATTTCTGGTCTGTAAATATATAAATGGTTGAATCTATGTATATTGTACTGTGGTTAATTAATGTAATGTATGCATTTTACATTTTGACACATTAAATCAATCCCACAAAATGATTTTATGGTTCATTAAGTCAATATAATAGTATTACAGTTATCTAATGGTGTTACTTTTCTACTAATTGACATATTTCATATAAAAACACTGTCACTCTCCAAGTACAACAAACTATCAGGGTTATCCAGAGAACACCTAAATGTCACTGACATTTTGGTGCTCTCCGGTTCCCCGCACTTCGGCGAGTTCTGATATGCAGACCCTGCAGTGAATTCAACATTCACTGCAAGGTCCCTGAAGTTCAGCAAATGACCTACCGAATCAATCGGAAAACCGGTCAAATGCATCAGACGATCCACCACAAAACCGCCGAATCGATCCGAAAAAAGCAGACGATCCGCCGAACAGTACGCCGACCAGCCGCCGTAAAAAGCCTACAAGCCGCCGAACAGGGGTAAATCGAAACAAAAAAAAACACAACACACACACCCCGAAACTTTTAAAACGTGTTTGCAAAGAAACAAACGCATGAACATGCCTGAATATAATATATATGGTCCTATGAATAATAATAAAATGGTCTGTTACAGAAAAAAAGGCATTTTAAAAAAAATAAAATAATAATAAATCTTGAAAAAGTTTGCAGAAAAAAAATCCTGAAAAATGCCTACAAATTCAATAAATAAAGATACTTTTTGCTGCAAGTGAAAATAATAAACAGTTGAATAAATATTTAATAAAAACGGGGGATTTGTTTAACAATGAAACCTGTGGGATATGGCTGATTAAACCTAGATTGCGATGAATTGCATTGTATTTCACCGTTCAGTGCAATTTGGTGCAAATTCTGAGGTTAGTTATGTTTTTTATTCATTTTTTTTTTGGATGTATGGAAACAGGAATGAAAAGTATTTGAGTCCTCCTTTTATTCTAATTTTCATAATTATTATATATTTTTCAGTATGTTTAGCCTTACCATTAGAAAACAACAAAACAATCAATAAAAACAACTTCAAAACTAGTACTTACAATCCACTACTACAATCCATTTGCGTGTCAAATCTTCCAAAGATTGCGACTAAAAGAAAAAGCCATTGGTAGTGATGTCATCCTGTTTCGGATTTGCTTCTTCTTACAAGGTTGTTCATCTGAAACCAAAGTATACCATTCATTTTCAAAGGTAAAGGATGACCAAATATATTTTATGATGGTTTCCCTAACCATGGAGAAATAGGTGGAATAAATAAAATCCATTTATATTGATTATATTTGTAGAAAAGGATAAACATAAATTAACCCCTTCACTACCAAGTTATTTTTCAGAATGCCACTGCAAGGATTTATGGAAAACAACTTTCCATTGCAAAAAGTGTAAATGATAATGTACATTCACAATTCGGAATTAGGAATTAGTTCCTCAACAATTTCGCAGTCGAGTTATCTCACTTACTTTCTATCTAATAATGTACCAACGCTAATTCTAGGCAACTTCAATATTCCCATTGATAACCCTTCTGCCCCTGGTACCGCTAAACTTCTTTCTATTACATCCTCCTTTGGTCTCTCACAGTCCACCGTTTCCTCTACTCACAGTGATGGACACTCTATTGACTTGGTGTTTTGCTACCTCTGCTCCATGTCAGTCTTCACCAACCAGCCATTCCCCATTTCTGACCACCATCTGCTCTCCTTTAATATCAACCCGTCAACTAAACCAATGTCCTCTACTCCGTCCCACACCTGCACCTGGAGGAATGTCCAGGCCTTGGATCCTCTGCAATTCTTCAATCTCATACAAAGTTCCCTCTCCCACACTATTACCATAATCTGTCCCAACCGTGCCACATCCCACTATAATAACACTCTCTCCTCTGCTCTAGACCCTGTTGCTCCTAAACAACTGCATAAAATTCCACGTCGCCAATTTAAGCCCTACTTGTAGAGATGCTCCCGCGTTGCTGAGAGTGCTTGGAGAAAATCTCACTTTGAAGCTGACTTCATCAACTATAAATTCCTTCTCTGCTCTTATAAAAATTCCCTTCACCTTGGCAAACAAACTTATTTCTCCTCTCTTCCAAACCTAAATGACTGTTCTCAACCTTTGACTTGCTCCTCTACCCGCCTGCGCCGCCTCCCCCATCTGAACTCGGCGATCAAGATCTTGCTGACTACTTCATAAAGAAAACACTCACAATCCATATCAATATCCCAGCACAAGTATATAGCACTTCTCATTCCCCAGCCAACCCCAACTCGATTTTCAGCCTCTTTAAATGATTGAAATCTGAATGAAAAATTAATCACACAGTATCTGCCTGGTTAGAAATATCCGTATCCGCATTATTAAATAACCAAAAATGTGTTTTCATTTCACTAAAATACAAAAAAAAATCGGACGATTTTCTTTTCGGCTCGTTTCGTTTCGGCTCGTTTTTTGTATCGACTTTTTTCCTGTTATTCGGCCAATTTCGTGTTATCAGATCAGCTCGTTTTTCGTATCGACTTTTTTTTTCGTGATATCGGAAATTTTCGTGTTTTTCGGAACGTCTGTTATCCTCGTTTCAAAGTGTCTATTCCTTTTGACTGAAAGTTACTAATGGTTTTTCGGATCTGATATCTCTGTCGATACGATATTTCTGTCGATACGGTAATTCTGCCAATTCTAGCGGTTTTTTTATTAAATAAAGATCCTTTTTATCTTATGAATATGCATTGCACAACTTTATTTAATCATATTAAAATGGTATGAAAGGAACATTCATATGCTGCATTAATTATACCGCGCAGAGAGACGCTTCCCTGCAGTGTGCGGATTCATATGCTGCATTAATTATACCGCGCAGCGAGACGCTTCCCTGCAGTGTGTGGATTCATATGCTGCATTAATTATACCGCGCAGAGAGACGCTTCCCTGCAGTGTGCGGATTCATATGCTGCATTAATTATACCGCGCAGAGAGACGCTTCCCTGCAGTGTGCGGATTCATATGCTGCATTAATTATACCGCGCAGCGAGACGCTTCCCTGCAGTGTGCGGATTCATATGCTGCATTAATTATACCGCGCAGAGAGGCGCTTCCCTGCAGTGTGTGGATTCATATGCTGCATTAATTATACCGCGCAGCGAGACGCTTCCCTGCAGTGTGCGGATTCATATGCTGCATTAATTATACCGCGCAGAGAGACGGTTCCCTGCAGTGTGCGGATTCATATGCTGCATTAATTATACCGCGCAGCGAGACGCTTCCCTGCAGTGTGCGGATTCATATGCTGCATTAATTATACCGCGCAGAGAGGCGCTTCCCTGCAGTGTGCGGATTCATATGCTGCATTAATTATACCACGCAGAGAGACGCTTCCCTGCAGTGTGCGGATTCATATGCTGCATTAATTATACCGCGCAGAGAGGCGCTTCCCTGCAGTGTGCGGATTCATATGCTGCATTAATTATACCGCGCAGAGAGGCGCTTCCTGCAGTGTGCGGATTCATATGCTGCATTAATTATACCGCGCAGAGAGACACTTCCCTGCAGTGTGCGGATTCATATGCTGCATTAATTATACCGCGCAGAGAGGCGCTTCCCTGCAGTGTGCGGATTCATATGCTGCATTAATTATACCGCGCAGCGAGACGCTTCCCTGCAGTGTGCGGATTCATATGCTGCATTAATTATACCGCGCAGAGAGGCGCTTCCCTGCAGTGTGCGGATTCATATGCTGCATTAATTATACCACGCAGAGAGACGCTTCCCTGCAGTGTGTGGATTCATATGCTGCATTAATTATACCACGCAGAGAGACGCTTCCCAGCAGTGTGCGGATTCATATGCTGCATTAATATACCGCGCAGAGAGGCGCTTCCCTGCAGTGTGCGGATTCATATGCTGCATTAATTATACCGCGCAGAGAGACGCTTCCCTGCAGTGTGCGGATTCATATGCTGCATTAATTATACTGCAGAGAGGCGCTTCCCTGCAGTGTGCGGATTCATATGCTGCATTAATTATACCGCGCAGAGAGACGCTTCCCTGCAGTGTGCGGATTCATATGCTGCATTAATTATACCGCGCAGAGAGGCGCTTCCCTGCAGTGTGTGGATTCATATGCTGCATTAATATACCGCGCAGAGAGACACTTCCCTGCAGTGTGCGGATTCATATGCTGCATTAATTATACCGCGCAGAGAGGCGCTTCCCTGCAGTGTGCGGATTCATATGCTGCATTAATTATACCGCGCAGCGAGACGCTTCCCTGCAGTGTGCGGATTCATATGCTGCATTAATTATACCGCGCAGAGAGGCGCTTCCCTGCAGTGTGCGGATTCATATGCTGCATTAATTATACCACGCAGAGAGACGCTTCCCTGCAGTGTGTGGATTCATATGCTGCATTAATTATACCACGCAGAGAGACGCTTCCCAGCAGTGTGCGGATTCATATGCTGCATTAATTATACCACGCAGAGAGACGCTTCCCAGCAGTGTGCGGATTCATATGCTGCATTAATTATACCGCGCAGAGAGGCGCTTCCCTGCAGTGTGCGGATTCATATGCTGCATTAATTATACCGCGCAGAGAGACGCTTCCCTGCAGTGTGCGGATTCATATGCTGCATTAATTATACCGCGCAGAGAGGCGCTTCCCTGCAGTGTGCGGATTCATATGCTGCATTAATTATACCGCGCAGAGAGGCGCTTCCCTGCAGTGTGCGGATTCATATGCTGCATTAATTATACCGCGCAGAGAGACGCTTCCCTGCAGTGTGCGGATTCATATGCTGCATTAATTATACTGCAGAGAGGCGCTTCCCTGCAGTGTGCGGATTCATATGCTGCATTAATTATACCGCGCAGAGAGACGCTTCCCTGCAGTGTGCGGATTCATATGCTGCATTAATTATACCGCGCAGAGAGGCGCTTCCCTGCAGTGTGTGGATTCATATGCTGCATTAATTATACCATGCAGCGAGACGCTTCCCTGCAGTGTGCGTATTCACATGCTGCATTTTTCTTTTTCTTTTTAAATCATTTTATTTTTTTTATTTTTTTGTTTTGTTTCTGATAGTTTTGTTCAGCTTTTTTTCGTTTTAAAACCTTTTGTTCTGTTATTTTCTTTAAAGTCAGACCACTTGGGTCAGTATTTTATTTTTGCGGTTTTTAAATCATTTGTTAATATTTGTTCCTTTCATACCATTTTAACCCTTTCGCTGCTGAGGCTTTTCCCGCCCCTGTGCTGAGGTCATTTTTACCTGTTTTGCGCATCATGTTTAAACGTGTTTTGAAGGCTTATTTTAGTATATGACCCAGACATATTATATATCGTTCTTTCCGTCAGACTCGGTAGATTCATAATATGTCATTATTATATGTATACGTTATGTCATGTCTGTATATTATAACAAAAAATGCAATAAAATATGTATTTTCAATAATTTACAATGTGTAAAGTGTTTTTTTTCACATTTTAACATGCGAGCAATTGCGGTTATATTTTGTATGGGGTGCGTTTGTTAAAAAAATTAGAGATGGGGTCTCGTTACATTTTTTTTTGGGGAAAATTAAAACTATTTTTAACAAACGCACCGCATACAAAAATCGTTAGTGCAGCATCATTGTTCACATTATAATTGAAATGGGAACAATATTGCTACACTAACAAACCAAAAAAAATAAAAAAAAAGTGTTTATTTTTTTTTTTATAATTTTTTTTTAATTTTTTTTTATTTTATTTTTCATATTTTTTTTTTTTCACTTTCATGTTTGGTATCGTTGGAACGGCCATGCTCTGGCCGATCCAACCATACCAAAATTTAACCCCTAACTGCATTAATTATACCGCGCAGCGAGACGCTTCCCTGCAGTGTGCGGATTCATATGCTGCATTAATTATACCGCGCAGAGAGGCGCTTCCACGATGACGCCAGTCCTCAGGGGGAGTTCCCGGAGGCTTGGCCGACATCCAAGATGTCGGCCAGCTCCGGGAAAGGATCGCGAACCGGCGCTTTTCAGCGCCGAATCGCGATCCAGCTCCCCAGGGGTTAATGCCAGGCATCATTTGGAAGGGCAGGCTGTGCCCTTCCAAATGATGCCTGGGTTAACCCCCGCAGAGCCGCCGATCGGGAGGGAGAGAGGTCCGAAGGACCTCCCCCCCTCCCTTTCAGGCGCCTCCTCCGCACATGCGGGGGGGCGCCTGAATTTGGTGTCATTGCGCTGCCGCGATGACACCAAATTCCGGCGGCTGCTGTTCCGGATGCCGGGCTGACATCCAGGATGTCAGCCCGCACCGGAGGGGCCAGCGATCGGCCGGAACCCGGCCGAACGCTGACCCCAATGGGAGGACGCGCTCAGCGCGTCCTCCGCATACCAGCGGGAATGCTGAGGACGCGCTCAGCGCGTCCTCAGCATCGAAGTGGTTAATATGATTAAATAAAGTTGTGCAATGCATATTCATAAGAAAAAAAGGATCTTTATTTAATAAAAAAAGATAGAATCGACAGAATTATCGTATCGACAGAATTACCGTATCGACAGAATTATCGTATCGACAGAAATATCGAATCATTGTAAACGATACTGAATTACGGAATCAGCAATGGAACTGAAAAATACGAAATGACCGAAATGGAACCGAAATCACGAATGGAACGAAAATGACTTGCGATATTACACATTTCACATCCATACCAAAACACGAAAAACTTTTCGTTACGGATCGAAAATCTTTTCGTATCGGACGTTTTCGGATCCGATCTGATTCGGAAATTTGGCTGAATCTGAAGCCACGAATCGGACCGATTCGTGAAAAATACGAATCGGTCCGAATTGAAATGCACATCCCTAATATTCAGCTCCAGGCCCATAGAGATCTTAATCCGGGCCTGGGACTACTGCAACAACCTCTTGACTGGCCTTCCTATCTCCTGCCTCTCCCCCCTGCGGTCCATCCTAAACACATCAGCCCGACTTATCATCTCACCCGTCGCTCTGTCTCTGTCGCTCCCCTCTGTGAATCCCTTCACTGGCTCCCCATCCACAGCAGAATCATATTCAAGCTACTCACCCTGACCTACGAAACCCTCACTAACGCCGCTCCTCACTCCCTGTCCTCACTAATCACCAAATACACCTCAGCCCGTCCCCTGAGATCAAACAATGACCTACTTCTGGCATCCTCCCTCATTACCTCTTCACATGCCAGACTGCAGGATTTTTCTCGTGCGACGCCGACCCTATGGAACGCGCTTCCTCGCAATATCAGACTGTCCCCAAATCTGGTTTAATTTAAACTCTCCCTAAAGACCCTTCTATTTAGGGAAGCCTACCACCCGACTCCGTAACAAGACATCTGACCGACCCAAAAACGGTCCTCACCTCACCTTGCATTAGCATTTCATCACTGCAGTCCCCCCTCCTTTTTCTAATCCCCTCACCCATCGAGATTATAAATTCCCACGGGAATAGGGCCCCCATGTCCTCCTGTATCTGCTGGCAGGAATACTGACTTGCCTCCTGTATGTATTGCAGAATTGTCCCGTCTTTACCCATTGTACCTTTGTACAGTGCTGCGGAATGTGTTGGCGCTTAATAAATAATAATAATAATGTATCCTTCACTCAATTCATTACAGCTATATTTAGAGACAATAAAGTTATTTGACTGATAGAGGGCTCCCCCTGCTGGCCAATAAGCCCTTCTACATGTACAAAAAGTTTATAAAAGAAGAACTGAACTGTAAGGTGTTCAAACACTTCCAGCACCTTGGCCAACATGCCCAAGGTGTTGAAAGTTTTAGGGTTCATTTTGTAACCCATTTAACAAAACAAAATTCCCTTTCACTGCTCCTGAATATGATCAACTGGCGTTTATATGATGTTGGGCTCCTTCAGTAGCTTTTGGACATTAAGTATAAACAAACATGGTAGTGAGGTGGTTAATATACGTTGCATATAAAAGATGTAGTGATAAATTAACTTAGAAATGACATTCTATGCGATGGATATATCTTATTCTCCAAGCAAGTTGTAGAGGAATATGAGAAGGTGTTATCTGCATGAACACATTACAGAAGGTGAACACTGTATTCTCGGTGAGTTATGTATATTGGTATGGGCGAACCATGTCTAGTGAGAAAGAAGGATGAATCCCACCTTTAAAATTTTATTTTCCAGTGGGCAGTTTAAACCAAAATGTTGTGTGGCGTACACCATAATAAAATAATTGATCACTGTGGTTATTGATGGGAAGTGTGGTGCAACCTGCAATTATGATGTAATAAAAGATTAAGGGCACTATGCACTTGTTAGCACTAAGGCTAGGGTCAGACTGAGGCAGTGCGAACGCGCGTGCAGGCGCACTTAATCACGGCCGTGCTAGCAGCAGATGACGGGCAATGACGGCCAATATACGAAGTACGGTCGCACAAAAGTCCGGCTGCGCAACGCAAGTGGAAAATGAACGCATTTTTTCGAGAACGTTAAACCACTAGTACTGACGTACAGAGTGCGCTGCGTCCGATAGCGGCGTGTGTGAGTGAATTGGAGACATCAGACGCTGCTAATGTCCGGCCAACATAACGTCCAGATGCAAGAAGTGTTTTATTGATGATCCGTACAAAATCACGGATGAAACTGCGCATAGTATGACCGCTATTGCGTATTCCGTGAAAAAATACGTCCATTCTTCGAACGCACATTTTCACGGACAACGTGAAAAATGCGTTAGTCTGACCCTAGCCTAAAATGGGGATGCAAAAGGGGAAAACCTGCGCCTGCATGTTTCCCCCGTAGCATCCCCATTTTAACGTTAGATTCCGAAGCAGACGATAATTCAGAACCTCGCCCGGAACCATTCGCTACCCGCACTCCAGCAGTTCCCTGGGTTCTGTGCATGCTGCTGTAGGGTCTCTCCGGTTTTCCCTAGTCCTAGTCCGCGTTTCGTGGATAACCACTTCATCAGGAATGACTATCCCGATGAAGTGGTTATCCACGAAACACGTCGAATGTCACGCTTTTTAACAATAAATCGGAGATTTTATTATATCAATCGTTTAGTGCTCATTTGGTTTTATTCTGCCCTGCCCACCAAAATGGAGGAGGACTAGGGAAAACCGGAGAGACCCTACAACAGCACGCACAGAACCCAGGGAACTGCTGGAGTCAAATCGGCACCTGGAGGAGGGTAACACTTAACGATTTGATGTGCCCTATATATACCTGTTTCTATTGAGTGCTCCATGTAGGGGGCTTGGATTAACATTTGTTGTGTTACAATATCACACGATGTTTAATTTCTTTTTATAGACCAGACCCATGTTGCTTTATGCATATATTTTGTATACTATTGTAATAATTTGTATATGTGAGTTGGAAGACAAAACATCCATGCATGAAAATTTATGCAAGTTTTAAGGCTTTTTATATATCTTTTAATGATGTTCTCAAGTGATATTTTATTAATATCACATATACTGGTGTAAAGTATAAAGGCCAGGGTCACAATGGAGCATTACGTGTGTCTATTGTGAACCTCCCTCCCAGCGTCCGTCGTAGCGTTCCAATGTATCAGCTGGGATGACCAATTTGACCATACGATGTACGCACTTTTAACGCGCATTACAACGGACGTTGATTTTACCTTACAGTCGAGCCGCTACGACAGATAAGCCTTCAAAGTCAGATCTTTCATAGGAGGCTCACACTTTGTAGAGCTGTGAGCACAACGAGGAATCCACATGGGCGTCCGTGCGGAAACAATGTCCATTCTCATGGACGTTCTTTCCTCTCCTATGTGGCCTCAGCCTTAGAAATTAGATACATCATACTTCTAGGAACCTGTGGCAGTATGCATCCCGTTACATATATTTGTGTGGATTAATTCCAAGTAGATCATAAAATATTTTTGTATTCAAAGTCGAGGATTATAAATATGCATCATTAACACTGAAAATTAATGGGATACAAGAGATGTAGAGTGATGTGACTGGCTCCATTCAAATTCACTCTTTCACTTTTTTAAATAATTGACTTAGCCGCTTTAAAAAGTATAAAACATGAACACTTTATTGAATTTTTATTAACATTTTTAATAAATGTTGTAATCAAAAAAACATCACAATAGTAATACCTAATGTGTATAAAAGCTAGATCTAAATAAATTAATTTGAATAAAATAAAAATAATTCCAAATTATTGCTTGGTGAAGCTTACTCAAAAGATCCACCACTGACGAACTCTATTACCCTAAAAAATTGTTGAATTCTATTCCCGTTGGTACTTACAGAGACTGTATACATCTGCTTCTTCTCTGACAATTTCTCCACCTAAATTCATTCATCAATATTTTTTTTTTTTATTAATGATTCACAGAAATAGGAGATTGAAAGGTCCAGAGGGGCTAAAAATTCAATGCTTTGCTAATCTGTTAAATCAATTTTATAAAATATTCGATTATCATCCTCACATATTCCAAAAAGTATGAAAATGAAAAACCCTGTTTAGGAATTTAGTAAAGCTCATGAGAAATCCTTGTGTAACTCAGAAATGCTAACTAATGATGTGAATCAATGATGTAAGTGTAAGCGGAGATCAGACATACAAAAGGTCTAAGTAATGGAAATATGAAATAGGTGAGGTAAAGAGTGCTAAACACATTCCACGTGGGATGGGTTTTTGTCATTCTGTGCTGGATTTCTCAGGAGAGATCCTCAATTGAAGGCACTTGTGGGTAGGCAATTCCAATCGATACTGAGACTCCGAGTCCCCAGGGGAACTGGCTTTTTCCTGGAACAACCGTTTGACAAATTAAAAATTGCCACCTGGTACTAAAATAATGAAAATGAATGATAGTCACATTCCCCACTGTATTTTATATTCCCCAAGTGTGGCATGGTAGCTTTAAACGCACATGTAAAGTTAGGGTAGGGTACTGAGCAGTGAGTATCACCTCCAGCCAGCAGATGGCGTGAGCCTGGTTGGGAATGGAGGGTCATGTACCAGGAAGTGTTTGGCTCTATGGTTAATCTCACTGGTGCATGGAGGAGACTGTGTAAACACCTCATGATTGCAAGAGATTAAAACACTGTTTTTACTTCATACAGGTAAGCCCAATATAAGCATAGATCCAGCAAGCAGAATAAGCTTGAAATGTGTTTGAAGCCATAACAAAAGAGTGTGTCATTTTCTGTGTATCTGGTCTGTAAATAGTTTTAAATTAGTTCTGCTCTGTTAGTTAGCTATGTGGTCTGTGCAGTAATAGTACAGGTAAAAAAGAACTATGCGCATAAACTGCATGTCTTGTATAGAGTAATATTGGTAAAGGACATTTGCTGTTATGCTCTATGGCAGGGCTCAAAATTTCAAGTCCCAAGCTACTAGCCAAGCCTTAAGAGTTACTCGCAAATAGTTGCCCCACCTAACCCCTTATCCTGCCCTGCCTCTGCATTCCCACTCGCCCTCATGTAATTTTCACTCTCCAAATGCGAGCAGGTGAGTGGAAATTTTGAGGCCTGCTCTATGGTTAATCTCACTGGTGCATGGAGGAGACTGAGCAACTCATGCTATTGCAAGAGATTAAAACACTGTTTTTACTTCATACAGGCACACAGGTTAATAAACGGTCTGTAACTGAAGAACAGAGTGTGCGTTTCTTCATTGCAAACATGCAACACAAGACCTTTCTAATAGGTCCACATTTAATGTGGCTATCATTCGTATTTTGTTTTTATTCTTGATTGTACTGCTCTTGAGAAAGTCTGTTTAGTCAGACGAAACGCGTCGGGCTTTCATATTTATATTTATGGGCTCTTTTATGCTTGTATTTATTTCATTTTATTGAATACATTTTCATTATTTTGGTACCCCGTGGCGATTTTTAATTTGTCAAACGGGAGTACCAGGAAAAAGCCAGTTCCCCTGGGGACTCGGGGAGTCTCAGTATCGATTGGAATTGCCTACCTACACTGCAAACTACTTGACCGCATTCTTATAGGATTGTATATCCTCCGTGTCTACCCATTATCAGAATTAGAAGGATGAGAACCACCTTCTGGAGGATTTTTCCATACAACAAAAAAGCTAAGTAATTTTTGTATCTCACCATAATTATCTGTTATAGAGGCACTAGTGACTTAATTACAAGAGATACGGGATACTCAACAGGGTGAGGATCACAGTATACAGGTAGCAACACAAGGAAATTCTAACAACACAGGAGCAGGTTCACTTGGAGACAGATGAATACAACAGGAACAGGCAGGTCAAATGCAGCAAATGGCAGCGTTATACAGCCTTAGGGCAGAGTACAAGGCACACTTTGGCTAAGTTGCAGAGGCCTTGAGCATAAGGCAAAACTCTCTTTAATAAGTGGACAAACAAAAATGTGGTCTAGATGTAAAGAAAACATAGGGACTGAAACAATAACCTGGCCTGGATATAAAGAGAATAACACAAACCATAACACTTAAAATCAGCTGGGAAGTACAGCAAAAGGCTTAACATAGGGAAAAGTCAAAAACAAACATAACACACACAGGATTATTCAAAGAGATCCGAATGGCTGCCGAAATGGCTACCTTTCTTGGCCATTCGGATATCCAGAGAGCAGGCAATTCGCCAAATCCTGGCGAATTGCCTGCACATATGGTGCCTGTTCGAGGGCAGTGAAATCCCCATAGAGAAGCAATGCTTTGTCTATTCAGAGAGCAAAAGCCAGCAGTGAAAGTTGCCGAATTGTCCTGCCATTCGGTGGTTTCGTGCGGCAGATTTATTCAGGCAAATCCCATAGGCTTCAATGTTAAAAATATTCCCGTTTTAATTCAATATCTAATAAACCGTTCATTATAATATTCTGCAGTAAAGAGTCTCTTTATTTCTAGATTTTCGAGGATATTTTAAGCATTTTTCAGGATTTTTATTTTTAAAAGAATCTCCGTATTTTTTAACTTAACTTATTTTTTCTGTAACAGCCCTTTTTATTATCATTCATTGGACCTCATATGTAAATTTCAGACATTTTCGCTCAGTAGTTTCTTTGCAAACATTGTTTTACTTTTCAAACATTCAAGCAAACTGTTTTTCTAATTTATTCACTCAATTCGTCTGAAGTGTCAGGTTTTTCCGGTGGCTGCTCTGCGTGTGATCGGCTCCTGCTTGGGTTTTTCTGGCGTTTTCGGCAGGGTTAATCCAGATGTTTTTGCAGGTTTGTTTTCAGTGTGCCTTCGCCAGGTTTTGCGGTGCGTTTTCGGCGGGTTTGCGGTGACTTTTCCCTGCAATTCGGGAACCCTGTGGTGCTTGCTGAATACACCGCAGGGTTGCCGAAATGGGATCGCCAAATCGAACCGAGTTGAAGAGAACGAAAAGTCACCGAACGTGCGGTGACCTTTCGATTCTCTTTGAATAACCCTGACAGGGTTTACAAGTAGGGATAAGCTGTTCGGTTCGATCTGTTCGGAATTCGCATCGAACATCGGCCGTTCTACAGTTCGCGAACTTCGAACTTTTTGGGACATTCGCCAAAAGTTAAAAAAAAAAATTGGAAAAAGTATAAAAAATGCTTTAGAAATACTAAAAAATCTAGAAATAGATTCTTTACTGCAGAATATAATAAGCAACGGTTTATTAGATATTGAATTAAAACGGGAATATTTTTAACATTGAAGCCTATGGGATAAAACATTCTTGTTACTAAAACATCAGGCAGACACGGCCCTCTAATCAGGCACTGTAGAGGGCAGCCTGCTGGGGCCTCCCAAGGATCCCCTTGAGGAGCATGCGGCCGCCGGATGATGTTGCGACTGTGCAGGCTAGTTGCGACTGTGTTGTGAGTTGCGACTGTGTTGCGAGTTGTGAGTTGCGACTGTGCGGGCTAGCCACCCGGGTGCTTGTGGCAGAGACAGGCAGCGCAGGGAGGGAGCCACTGCACCTGCGACCGCGGCAGACCCCCACAACCAGGATCCAGGGAGCCCCCACTGACCACTAGGCTAAGGTAAGGCGGCACATTTCTAAAAAAAATAAAATCCGAGGACATTTTTAAATGTCCCCGGGAACATAAAATAAAACTTTTTTTTTCTTTCTCTATGTGGCTGAATGTATTTAATTATATACATTAGATACATTCAACCAGGTAGAGGGGGTGGCATGTGGGCTGCGTGGGGTCTCACGCAGTGGTTTGGTTTTTTTGTGTGTACATTTTTAGCAAATTTATAGGGGAAGGTAAGGGCAGGTATGATATATATATATATATATATATATATATATATATAGATAAGATATATATCTATATTCTTATAAATATCCAGACTTGTATTACACAAACATTTTGGCAACTAATTGCCCCCCCCCCATTTGGCTGATCCCTCCAGAAGAAATGTTGAACCCGACAGAGCAGAGAATAATATATATATTCTCTGCTCTGTCGGGTTCAACATTTCTTCTGGAGGGATCAGCCAAATTGGGGGGGCGCATTTAGTTGAGATTGTCCACATGCCACCCCCATGTGCGTATGTGTATGTATAGTCTGAGGTCTGTGGGTGGGTGTATATATATATCTGCGTGTTGATATATACGTAAATATAGGTCTGCGTGTTGATATATATACGTATATGTCTGTGTGTGGTATCAATGCATCCCTACTCTATACACAGCACTCCGTGTCCCTATATTATATATGATCAGGGGTTACCTTTTTTCTATATTTTTATACTATTCCTATTAAATTAACAGTAATTTTTGATGTATTTTATTTAGTAGAAACATTTTTTTGCCTATATAACATGTGCTTTGTGAAAATAAAACGTTTTTTTGTGTACATTTTAATTTAGATAGTGGATTCCTGTCCAGTGCGGTGAGAAGCAAATGTAATGCAGTGTAGACACGCTGCGAGACGGAGTGGAGTGAAATCAAGCCTGCAAAATGTTTGCTTCTCTTCGCTTCGCTACGCTGTGCGCTGCTACACGCTCAGTGTGTCTCAGCCTTTATTCCTGCATCGCTAGCTTACCGAATCAGTTTGTATACTTGTTACTGACCCTGCTTGTTCTGAGGACCCGATCTGTTGCCGACTTTGCCTGCCATTTGACTATTCTCTCTGTGTATTCCCTGCCTGTTCTGTTTGCTTCCTGTTGCTACTGGTGTGCGCCGATTCTCACCATATACAGTAGCGCAGTACAAGTGCCTAAACATTGCTGACCCGGTTTTGTTATAGCTGCTGATGTAACTGAATAGATCGGGGATCTCTTCTGCATTACCAAAACCTCCACCACTGCACTCTTCCACAATACCTCAGAGGGGTTACGGTCTGAAGGCACTTGCTGCCACCAAAGGCACAATATTTGGGTGCACTGCCACTGACGCCTATACCAGATTCATATCATTTTAATATTGGACCGCAGGGTCCAACCCTGCACTCTTCCACAATACCACAGAGGGGTTACGGTGTGACGGCACTGTTGCCGACACTACAGGCCCAATTTTAAAGCACCTATTGTTACTTTCATCCAAAGCCTGCATAAATTTCACCATAATTTAGCCAAAAAATTACTAAACTTGTTCTGCGTGTCCTAAAATGTCTCCTCTTTACATACAGGCTGCCGCCCCAAGCAGTTGTTTATGAATAGATTAAAGAAAAAACATTTACCGTCGTTTGAAATGTCATTTTTTTGTTTTTAAATGTTTCTATACATCCTACAAATCTGCCACTTCACGGGCAGGTTATGGGGACCTCCTAGGCACGATATTTGAAGGAATTTTTCGTTTTTATTCTTAACCTTTATTTCATGGAATACTTACTGTTCCTTTAAAAACATTTTTTGTAAAAACTTTTTGTCCTTGTTTCCTGTCCCCCAGGGCACTACCCAGACCCCCATACACATTTTATGGCAAATATCTTGCATATATGCCCTCTTGGAGGGCACTCTAAAAATCGAACTTTCGAGTCCCATTGACTGGCATTGAGTTCGGTTCGTGTTCGAGTTCGAACTCGAACTTTAGAAATTGTTCGAGTTCGAATGCAAACCGAACACGGGGGTGTTTGGCTCATCACTATTTTCAAGGCAAGGAAAATGCTAGCAGCCCTCAGGCTTTGGCAGAAACACTGCAGGCACTGGCCTTCTTCCGTCCCTTTCATATTCCAGGGAACAGTATGTGACAGAATTACATCTGTTGAATTTCTTGGAAGTTATCTATTATCTTTAAATAAGTTTAATGACTTGTTAAGGACTTTTCTTGTTCCTGATTTCCACAACTACTTTCTTTTTTACACAACATTAATTCAAGTTTTGATAATTATGCTGCATTGACACTTTCATTATTTTGTCACAAAGTAATATCAATCAATTCAATTTGCAAATCAGTCAATATATACATTCTATTCCAGAAGGGGTTATTCACAAAGCACCAAAGTTTCGGTGCTCTTTGCTGCAGCGATCCCATTTCGCAGAACCTACGGTGACTTGACTATTCAATGTAGGATCATCGTAGTGTGCCATAGATGGAGTCGCCGAAGCCTCATGAACAATTTAGCGAATGTCGCCTGAAGAGCACGGAAGACCGCTGAAGAGTGGCCTTGGTGAAATCCATCAAACTGAATTTAAAAAATATAAAATGTAACTCTCCTACTGTATTCTCCTAATTGATGTTTAAACCAATAAAAATGCATTGAAATGTGTTTATATAATAAAAAAGCTCCTTTAAAAAATTATTTTGGTCCGCATGTTAAATACAGGAAATGCAAAGTACAGAAAGCTTGCGCAGGCCGCGAGGTGCTGCTGACTGATTTCACCCCAGTTTAGCGTCAACTATGGAATATCGATGCCAGACGTTAAGGTTACTAATCCTAGCACTGTCGCTTAGATATCGAGGCACTACATTATCACCAGCTATGGAATAGAGCCCATAATATTATTATTGTTTTCATACAGGATTAAATTTGAGTTGGATTTTAGCTTTTGTGCTTCCAGTTCTCTTTCATAATTCATTAAACATCATTGGTGTATTACAATTGGTTTTTAAAAAATCATAAAATATCTATAAATTACTAGTATAATCCAAACCGTGTTTTTTAGACAAATATGGGAGACTTCTTTCTTTTCCTAGAGAGTATTACACTTACAACCTAGAGCAAATACTCATCCTAGCAGATAGTGAGACAGATCATCACTAACATGCATTCATCTTTAAAAGCAGGGGTCAGCAACCATGTTTTGGAACTACATCACCCATGATGCTCAGCTACTCATTGGATTGGCTGAGTCTCAAGAGAAACATAGCACGAAAACATCTAGAGAGCCAAGATTGCTGAGCCCTGCTCTAGGAAAGACGTGGGGAAGGTGGAATGTTTAAACATTAACCCCTCCTAACCCTCCACACACCCCACTACCACGTGTTTAATCTTAGCATGTCCCTTTAATATTCACTATACTCCAGTGCCAGGCTCTTCCCTCTCTCTTCTTCCACTTTGACAGTCCTTGTTTCCATCAGAGCATTGGCAGGGAGCTAATCCGTTGCCTCTCAATGCAAGGGCACTGAGAGTGCTTAGCTAGTTTGGAATGCTAAGAGCTTTACATTCCTGATCTAAACCCCAGACTGTAGACTGTCTACAATTTCTCAAATGGTCACTGTGACGAGAGTGTCCCATTAAGTGCAACATTTGATGATATACAAACAACATTTCAACGTTCAACATATTTTTTCCTCATTAGGGGCTGTAGAAGCATTACAAAATACAACAATGGTCTTCAGTAGTTTGCCAAGTTTCAGCTTTCTGTGCAACAGAGTTACGTTGTGAAAGAGAATCAGATGGCTGTTGTAGGTCATCCTGAACATCTGATGTATGCTCTCCATTTGGTCTTGATGTATCTATGGCAAAGGACATACGTTCTTTGCCTGGAAGCTGCTTTACTTGTCCATCAGCTTCGGTAGATGGAGACTTTGTGTTTGGTTGCTTACTGTTTGATTGGTTTCTCTTTTTTGGTGATGGTAATGGCAAGGATTGAGGAGCTCTTGAAACCGTTTGTGGAATCCGTTCATGAATTTTATCGGGTGAAAATAAATTTGGTGGTTCTGTTCGATGAGCAGCCGTTTCGGTGACTGAAATATTAGATAGTGTTTGTTGTGATGGCAGTGAACCCATTCTTCCAGTAGTAGTAGATTGAGGATTAGGAAGCGTAATGTGTTTTTTGGACGAATCGTACACTGTTGGATGTACCGTCTTCACTGTGTGTGAATGAACTGGTTTCTCAATGGAATTTGAAGGAGGTCCTTTTGTCTCATCCACCTTTTCGATTATGGAATCAGCCACATCTTGGAGTGAATGCTTTGATACTGATTGCCTTTTCACAAATGGTGTCTTGTTTTGTATCAATTGCCTCACAAGACGATGATTGGTGGAGAGAGAAGGCCATTCTTTTTCATCTGGTTTATGCATAATTCCATCGACATTATCATTTGACATTGAGTCTTTTTTCGTCTTCTTCTCTGTTGTTGCAACAGGTTTAAAGGATGGATTGATTGGTGAGGGTCCTTTCAACAAGTGTTCTCCTGGTGTGTAGCTTCCAAAGGAAATATATGGTATAGGTAGCAATTCATTGCCATTTGGGTTTTCAGTAGGTATTAGAGATGTCGCTGTTGGCACTCCAGACGGAGCAAAATGTAGTATTTCCTTTTTCGGAGTTCTCAGAAACCTGTCCTTGAAAATATCTTTTTGGGATGTTGCAGGATTGCTCTTTTCTGTGAAAACTGAACATAGTAAAAAAAAATCTATGTTATTACCATTATCTAAATTATATTAAAAGTCACATTTTATATTGCAGATAAAAATATACAGCATTGTTATAAACTATACGTTGTATGGTAATAATGAATCTTTATTTTTTTTATGCTTTTGTGCAGTTTATCAACCATTATCAAATTATTTCCATAAAAACTCATAACATTCACAAACAGAGATAGAAGGGAAGCCTAGCGATTTTATGTATTGATACATACAGCTGAATGTATGTATATGTACAGTGCATAGATGTATGTATACTCTCGTGAATATTTTACACATAAAAATTCCTGCTGAAAATTTGCTCACAGGATAAAATAATAATATATTCTCATTACAATGGTGCTCAGCTCATCTTGAACTCCCGAGGGGTTCTCACATTGGCGGTTGTGTCTGTATTCTTGGCCATTGAGCCCTTTTATATACATCAAGGAGTTCCCTAGGCTGTCCAGTGGTGTAGAGTGGACTCCAGTGGAGACTGAGAGGACCTGTGGAGCTCAAGATGCGAAGAGCCTATATTATTATTTTATCCTGTGAGCATACTTTCAGCAGGGGTTGTTATGTGTATTTTACCCATGCAGTGTAACACTATCAGGGTTATACAAAGAGATCCGAATTGCTTGAGAAAGGTAACCGAACGCTGATTTTCAGCATTCGTTTACCTTTCTTAGCCATTTGGCTATCCAGAGAGCAGGCAATTCGCCAAATCCTTGCGAATTGCCTGCACATACGGTGCCTGTTCGGTGCCTGTTTGAGGGCAGTGAAAACCCCATGAAAAAGCACTGCTTCGTCTATTCAGAGAACACAAACCAGCAGTGAAAGGTTCCCGAAATGCCCTGCCATTCGGTGGTTTCATGCGGCAGATTTATTCAGGCGAATCCCATAGGCTTCAATGTTAAAAATATTCCGGTTTTAATTCAATATCTAATAAACGTTCATTCTAAAATTCTGCAGTAAAGAATCTCTTTATTTATATATTTTTTAGGATACTTTAAGCATTTTTCTGGATTTTTAAATTTTTTTTAAAAGTCCGATTTTATTTATTTATTTATTTTTTAAGTTTACTTCTTTTTTCTGTAACAGCCCTTTTTATTATCATTCCCTGGACCTCATATGTAAATTTCAGACATGTTCGCTCAGTAATTTCTTTGCAAACAGCGTTTCACTTTTCAAACATTCATGCAAACTGTTTTCCTAATTTATTCACTGCCTTCTTCTGCGGTGTCGGCTTTTTCCGGCGGCTTCGCTGCGTGTGATCGGCTCCTGCTCGGGGTTTTCCGTGGTTTTCGTCAGGTTAATCCAGATGTTTTTGCAGGATTTCGGCGTGCATTCGCTGGGTTTTGCGGTTAGTTTTCGTCAGGTTTACGGCAGCTTTTCCCTGCAATTCAGGGACCCTGTGGTGCTTGCTGAATACACCGCAGGGTCGCCGAAATGGGATCGGCAAAAGGAACCGAATTGAAGAGAACGAAAAGTCACCGAACGTGCAGTGACTTTTCGATTCTCTTTGATTTACCCTGTATGAGTAAATATTTTTGTCTGTTTTAGTGCACCCCATTCTAATGTTTTGCTTCATGTTCTGTATGTATGAAGAGGAGGAGCCATACAGGGGACATTATTATGCCTCATTGTGCGCCCTCCTGCAGGAAATAATAATATGCTTCTAGTTAAACATGGCTGATCTGTCAACCCTAATTCCGATGGTATTTCCTTTAGTCACTTTAGTTTCCATAGTGTGTTACTACGACAACTGGCTTTTGACTGATGTGACTTTATTAATGTCACTGTTAAATTCCAAATTGACCTAACCCTAAATGACCTCTTGTCCCATAGACTTTCTAATTCTGATGAATTAAAACACTTCTATAGTTTATGTATGAAAAAAGTATGTGTTAAGTTTAAACGTTGCATCACTTTATCACAAAATGTCAAATTCCCCAGCAATTTGTCAGTTGTAAATGTTATCCATAACTATAAAAAAATACCATATCCGTCAAGGGATTTCAACAATATATAATTCTTAATAATTGAGATTCTTAAAAAGACTCCCATCAAGTAAACATAGCGGGCACCATTACAGCCATCGCGCTAAAACGGGGACGCTAGGGAGAAAAAAACCTGTGCCTGCAGGTTTCTCTTTTGCATCCACGTTTTAGCGCGATATTACAATGCAGGCGCTAGAAAAGCTGCCTCCATCGTTATCGGGCGCTAAGCCCCGGGTTGGGCGGTAGTGCTAAGCACTACACTGCCGCACGCATCTCCTCTATGGAGTCCATAGGACTCCATTGAGGCAGACAGCACCGGTCACAAGACCTGCCGGATCTTGGCTCGCGAGATCCGTTAGGTTGGCGTAGTGATCGCTGTGGTTAACCTTCGTGTAACCGCAGTCGGATGGTAATTAGCGTTAGGACTTTGTAATCCTAACGCTACTTAACACTTTGCGCCTCCCATGTTAAGCATAGAGAGCGCAATGTAGAGTAACCTCGCGCTGAAAAGGGCAAGATACCAATCGCCAACGTTTTTTTTAACCCATTAGCGTTTGGATTGTAATATGGGTGGCCCGTGCTAGGGCCACCAGGGCTAACATTAACGCTCACTCAGGTGAGCGCTAACGTTAGCATCAAGAATGTAACGGTGCCCAGGAAGTTTTAAAAAGGTTCCATAACGCTCACATCTAATTAGAGATTCCAGAAATGTGCTATGATGACAGCTTTATTATAGGACTAGTGTTTCGGGGGATTTGAATTTACAACATTTCCTCTATATGTGTATTTGGATTTTCTGATATGTCTTACAGAGACATATAGGACACACATGAGATACATACCATTATTACTGCTCAGTGCAAATTCATCAGAGGACACTGGATACACCAATGCTTGGACTCCAAGACCTTCTACCGAAGCCACGTCCTTCAGTGTCATTAAGAATTGTTTCATTGAAGTAAAGCCATCGGATGAAAGAGGATGTCTAAACTTGAAAATGTAGAGTTTCTGTAGATTAAAAATGGTTATTCCTTCTGCATGAAAATCCAGAATACATTTTATGTTCTTTTTTATTGCTGTGTTTGACATGGCAGGAGGACTTTCCTTTTTTGCGGGATGTGTCTTTGTTTGGCTTCTGTCTATGGACTGTGTAGGTAACACTGTATGCTGTGTTTGGACCACTCCTCCATTAGCAGGTGGAAATACTTTGCAAACTTGTGCATATGTCAGGTGTGGAAGCATACCATTGTTGTTAAATTGCGGCATAATTTGACTGTTCAGCAAGACTTGATTAGTTTGTTTGATCAGACGAGGATCCTTCTTTGGCGCAGTTGGAACATATTGAGCTGGATCTTTCTGCGCTTTCACATCTGTGCTGCTTGTATTAACCTTTCTATTCACCAGTGTGGGTTTTGAAGGTGACTTCTTGATTTCAACACTCAGAGGTTTTGAAATTTCTGGAATTTTGCCTACCAAAGCACCATCGACTGGTGGTATACGAGCTTCTGCTTTGTGAGCTGGTGTTACCTTGCCGCTTGTTGTCACAGAATTACTGCCTTCAGGTTGTTGAGATTCTTTAGTCTGAATGGCAGAAGTAAATGTTGGTGCTGGCATTTGTGTTTCCCTTACAATATTCATTTTTGGCACCTGTGCTTTTGGATTTGTTGGACATAAAGCATCATCGTCTGTGCATTTTCCAGTTGTGCTTGTGCTCACCTTACTAACCACCAGCATGGGTTTTGAAGGTGTCTTCACGACTTCTGTTTCAGGCCTTTCCGGTGATGGCATTTGAGCTGCATTTTTAAGAGCCGTGAATTTTTCACTCTCAGCAATCACTTCACTATCTGCCAGTATGTGATTTGAAGGAATCTTGCTCGTCTCAATGGTTGCCACAGATTCAATAGCTGCTTTATCTGTGCTTATCACAGAATTATTGCCTTCGGGTTGTTGAGATTCTTTAGTCTGAATGGCAGAAGTAAATGTTGGTGCTGGCATTTGTGTTTGCGTTGCACTATTCATGTTTGGCACCTGTGCTTTTGGATTTGTTGGACCTTTACATAAAGCATCATCGTCTGTGCATTTTCCAGTTGTGCTTGTGTTCACCTTACTAACCACCAGCATGGGTTTCGAAGGTGTCTTCATGACTTCTGTTTCAGGCCTTTCCGGTGATGGCATTTGAGCTGCATTTTTAAGAGCCGTGAATTTTTCACTCTCAGCAATCACTTCACTATCTGCCAGTATGTGATTTGAAGGAATCTTGCTCGTCTCAATGGTTGCTGCAGATTTAACAGCTACTTGATCTGTGCTTATCACAGAATTATTGCCTTCGGGTTGTTGAGATTCTTTAGTCTGAATGGCAGAAGTAAATGTTGGTGCTGGCATTTCTGCTTGCGTTGCACTATTCATGTTTGATGCCTGTGCTATTGGTGCTACATATTCTTTTAAAATGTATTTCAAATGTCCATTGGTATCAATCACCTTAATACCAGGAATTTTCTTTATCATACTGTGCATATTTTTATGTCCCAAATGTTTGCTAAGTTTCTCTAAACATATATTGTATTTCTCATTAAAGCGTTTCTGCAGAGTCTTCCTCTTTATTCCTTCCTTGTAAACACAGAGCATCTGTGGAATTATTTCTGTTATGCTAACAGTTGGTAAATTGCATTGGTCAGATTTTTGCACAAATTTCTTTTCAACGTTCAGACCATGTGCACTATTGTGTGAAGTTTTATCCATTGAGCATTGTTCAGTTTTCAATTTATCTTGAGTCACGATGTTATTGTTCTTTGAAAGACCAAAAGCCACTTTGTTTACCTCTGCTGTTTTACTGTTCACAGAAGGCTGCTGTTTTATGCTCTCTTGGGGTGTTGATTTCACTTTTTGAAGCCCTTGCGTAGAGTTTTTGTCCACCTCTCCTTCACAAGTTAACATAGTCATACCACCCTCAAATGTGTTCAGTGACGGCTTTGATTTATCACTGGTAACTCCTTTAAAAAAAATGTAAGAAAGAGAAGGAAATCAGTAAAATATTTGAAATAGTATCTTTCTCACAAACACATGTTTACCAAATATATATTTGCAACAATAAATATTTTTTGCAGTGCAATTAATATTAGCAGTGTCTTATAGAACCCAATTTTGTGATTGAGTCTTGACAAACCAACAATATGTAAAAAGGATACTGCTATTTTTGGAATTTTGGCAGCAAAGTAGGGGTAAGCTAAAGTGTTACTGCAACATTTGCGGATAATGTGTCAGTGGTGAGACAATGTTTTTGAAAATATGGGGCCGGGACTCAATGTGCCAATACTGATCAGTATTAAATGTCTGAGCAATGTAGCTACTCTGAGCAAATGTAGCATCACTTCAATGTTACTATACAAGTAAAGTGATAGTCCTCCGTGTCTTGACGTCACAATATCTTTGAGGTTTGTGTGAATTCATTTCTAGGGATCAATACATCACAAAAGGGAATAATTGGCATTTCGGAGGAAGTGGCAACAAGCCAGACAATATAATTTTGGTTAGAAGCATGCAACATGTATAAATAATCAAAATTGGATCTCAGGATCTAGGTAAATACTTTTAGGGTTTAAAGAGGAGGAATGGTGCTTCAGCCACTCCATTGGCATCTGAAGCAGGAAAGCTTTGGTACCACTGGCTAAGGCTAGTTCCCAAAGGTCTCCAAGTCCTGAAGCCTGAGTTCAGAGATCCACAAGATGAGGTTTTGCGCCAGACTAAGCCCCTGGATTTGGATAGCTGAATTAGCCCTCTGAGTCCTCCCTCCCAAAGAATGGAGAGGAAGCAGAAAGCTCGCAGCAGTGTTACCATACAGATAAGACTGAGTAGTCACAGTGTGTTTTTTGTCCTTCTAAGGACCATGAAAGTATCCCCTTTGAAAACAGCATGACTATGATGAACATCACATTCTCACATGCACTAAATCAATAATAATGCATCAAAAGCAGGCGAACATGCCCTCTCAGGAGGCCTGTGAAGGCCTGTGACCAGGAGTGTATCCAGGTGAACATGCCCTCTCAGTGGTCTGGGAATTTTTCTATTAATGGAATTACTTGGCAGCATACTGAATACCAACAAGCTGCCTTCATTAGGTTACACAGCACACCACTGACAGTATGTTCACTGCGTGAGGCCAAACATGCATACATCCATCATCTTAGGCCTGATCAGCCCTTTGGGTGGGGCAAATGAGGTCCTCATTCTAGCTGTGAGTCAGCAGGTCTGGCAGCTTGTGATGGTAAGCAATCAGAGCAAATGAGGGAATGGCTGGATATTTAAATCAGGCCTTGAGTGGTGTTGGGAAATAACTCACTCTCAGTCTGAGCGTTGCCATGATCGGGGCCCCTCTGATGCTGCAGGAAGAGGTCACTCCCTTGACGCTCCAACCAGCCACTACCCCAATGCTCCACTTGACACCTCTTCCACAATGCTCCACCCTGCCCTGCAGGGAGGTAATACAGCAATAGAGAGCTCCTCCTACCCGCATAGAGCTCTCCTTTAATGCAGGGCCATGGAGCAGGCAAAGCTAAAGCAAAGCTGAGATGCTCTCTTCAAGCACAGCAAGCAAGCAGGTAGGGTGAAGGGGTGAGAGCGTGTATCTGTGAGTGATTCAGGGTTTGTGTAAGTGCATTTGAGTGGTTCAGAGTCAGTGTGAATTTTTGTGTGGGTGGTTCAGGAGTCAGGACCTGTGTGATAGCGTGTGAGTGGTTCAGAGTTTGTATAAGTGCATTTGAGTGGTTCAGGGTTTGTGTGATAGCGTGAGTGGTTCAGAATCTGTGTAAATGTTGAAGAGAAACTATTTTACACTAGTTTGGGTGCTAAGGGTTTTAATAAATATGGTGTATATTAATATATTTTTGTATCTATACGTGCTGCCCAGGTGATAGGAAAAGTGCTTGATACCCCAAAAAGCAACTCAGAGAGTAAATCACAAAAGAAACGATCCTCCACTGCGCACTCCATATCCAATAATAGTGTTCAGTGTCTCCTTACTCAATCACACATATACAGGGTTATTCAAAGAGAGCCGATCTGGCCCCGAAATGTAACCGAACACTGAAATTCAGCGCACGGCTACATTTCCTGGCCATTCGGCTATTCAGAGAGCAGGCACATACGGTGCCTGTTCAGTGCCTGTTTGAGGGCAGTGAAATCCCCCATAGAGAAGCAATGCTTCGTCTATTCAGAGAACACAAAACAGCAGTGAAAAGTTGCCGAAATGCCCTGCCATTCGGTGGTTTCGTTCAACAGGTTTATTCAGGCGAATCCCATAGGCTTCAATGTTAAAAATGTTCCCGTTTTAATTCAATAGGATCGCCGAATCGCCCCGAAGTGCAGGGAACGAAAAGTCACCGAACGTGCACTGACTTTTCGAATCTCTTTGAATAACCCTGTTAGTCTTACATATAATTTTATTCTTATATAATCACAGCAGTAGATAGTTTCTGCAATGCATATAGTGGAGCCTTAGGGTGTCAGCTCTTCAGTTCCTTAGTCAAATGAATGAGATTGGCACGCGGACTTCTTTTTATCGTGGGACAAATAGTCAATCAGCTGAGACCCTACTGGCTGCACATTAAGAATAAAATTACATGTAAGGACTATATGTGTGATGAAATAAGGAGACCCTGATCACTATTATTGAATAAGGAGTGCACTTTGGAAGGATTATTTATTTTGCGATTTACTCTGTGAACTTGTGTGATTAAGTGATTAAGGGTCTTCGCCAGTGGTTCAGCGTCTGTGTTAGTGTAAATGGTTCAGGGTCTGTTGGACTACTGTACGTGTGAATGGTTCAGAACCTGTGTGAGTGGTTCAGGGTCTGTTGTACTGTGTGTGGCAGTTTAGATCTGTATTTCTATCTATATAAGGGTCTGCCTGTATATATGTGTCTATCTGCCGGTTTATACATATCTCCTCTCCTCCATATAGAGTTATATTCATATTTGTGTCTGGCCATTTGGTAAGTGTATCCCTGTGTCCACAGCTGAAATGTAATCAAAATGTTTAGCTTTCTCCCTTGGGGGGAGGATATAACACGTAGCTGTAAAAAGGGAATTTCTTTGTACACTAACATAGAAAATCACACCTTGGCAGCCAGCACAGTCCCAAGAGATGGGGACACAATCTTCAAAGACAGGAAGCACATCCTTGATCTCTAAGGGGGGTCTGGAGGGAAGAGGGAAGCCTTTAGGCAATTAAAGATTAATTGACAAGCTTACTGATCATTGCACTCTGGGAAATGGAGTCCAGGACACTGGGCCATTGGTGGGTGGGGGCTGGAAAGATCAGGAAGTGTATAAATTCGAACACTGGCCATGTGCTTGTGGCTGATCACTTGGGGTACCTTCTAAAGAGGACTGATCGGTCCATGTTCCTATCTCTAGACTCCAGGAGGCCATGGCTGCTAGGTTAATGAATAGCTCTTCGTAAGTAAGGCTCTATGGTTAACCCTTTTTCTTTCGTTTGCTGTGTAGTGTGTAATTAATTGATTTATTCTAGTTATAATTTTTTATGTGACAAAGCACTGTGATTTTTCTATCATAGATAAACAGAAAAGTATTTAAATTCTGACTCTGGCTGATGAAATCCACGCTAACTAAGAGATTGGGAGAATTGCTATTTGCTTTAAGCTCGGTTATATATAAGAAATTGCGTGTTGCGGTCGTCAGGAACCGGCAGGGAATTGTGGGATCTGTAGTCACTGTCCGAGTTTAGGATAGTGCGGCTGCTAAGCCCTGCGTCTCCTGTTGCGACGCGCGTAGTGTCCGTGAGGACTGGTGGCAGCGTTACTAATAGAATAAGAAAGTGAGCTCCAGGATTGTGAGAGACGTAGGTAGTACGCGCTTCAGGAGGAGACTTGTACTGCGTTGCAATCCTGGGATCAGTATATCGCGCTCTACGTGCCTGTTGTGAGAGAAAGTGTGGCCGGGACGGGTAGATAAGTGTGCGTAATTATCTGGGTCTAGGATAGATAGATAGTGCGCGGTTTAACCCGGCGTCTTTGCGCAGCAGCGAGTGTAGTGGGTCGTGACAGTGTGTGTATGTGGTTAAGGGCCTGTGTGAGTAGCTCAGGGTCTAAGTGAATCTGTGTGAGTGATTCAAGATCTGTGTCAGTGGTTCAGGGCACAGAAGGGGGTAGATAGATAGTGCGCGGTTTAACCCGGCGTCTTTGCGCAGCAGCGCGCGTAGTGGGTCGTGACAACTGGTGGCAAGCGGTGGGATATCAGGTTAGTATTTGGATCTGTGAAGCAACATAGATCCAGATACTAAAGAAATTGGTTTTCCAATTTCCAGAGCAGAACTCAGTGCATTTATTAGAATTTACACAATACACAGCAGTTCCCTTCCCCTGCTTCGTTTTTCTTTTCTATCTTTTATTTGGCTGGAGTGAGAATGTCGCAACAATCATCGAAAAAGACTTTGGAACAATTATGTCAAGACAAAAATATTTCGACGAAGGATGAAAAGAAAGATGAACTTTTGCAAGCCCTCGAGGATTATGAGGCGAGGCAAGCAGTCCAGGACGCAGCAGAGCAGGGTACCACGCTTGACCCAGCAGAAGGAAGCGCAAGTCCAGTGGAAAGGACAGTGTCAAGTGCTTCGCCCAAGGGTGACACTGCCCTGGATGTTTACTTGCAGACTGTTTTAAAACATGTGCACTCTGCGGACTCGCAGACGCGGCTTCAGCTCATCCTGCAGTACCAAGAGCGAGAGGAGCGCAGAGCTGAGGCGGAACCACGCGAAACTGCGGAGCACAGAGCTGAACGAGAAACTGCGGAGCGCAGAGCTGAGGCTGAACGCGAAGCTGCGGAGCGCAGAGCTGAGGTTGAACGTGAAGCTGCGGAGCGCAGAGCTGAGGCTGAACGCGAAGCTGCGGAGCGCAGGGCTGTGGGTGAGCGAGAAGCGGCGGAGCGCCAAGCCGAACGGGCACATCAGCTCGCTCTGGCACAGGCAAGCAGAACGCCATTATCTCCTGCCCCTGCGGGCGCTGCAGAGCTCTCTATGCCCAGACCTCATGGAGAGAACTTTCCCACTCTGGACAAAGATGGGGACCTGGATGTGTTCCTGCGAAGTTTTGAAAAGACTTGTCGACAGTACCAGCTGCCCAAGGAGCAATGGGCCAGGTACCTCACTCCTGGACTAAAAGGTCCAGCGCTTGAAGCCTTTGCAGAATTACCAGCTGAGAGCGACCAGGACTATGAGGTGATTAAAGCCACGCTGCAGAGACGGTATAACCTCACGCCAGAGGTATATTGCAAAAAGTTCAGGTCCTTGCAGAAACGGGCCGCGGAGAGCTACTCTGCAGTTGTGAGCCACCTGACCACCCTATTTCAACAATGGGTCAGGGGGCTGAAGATTGATACCTTGGAATCCCTGGAAGACCTGCTAATTAAAGAGCAGTTCGTGCAGCTGTGCCCACCTGAGATCCAGGAATGGCTTCTGGATCGCAAACCCGAGATGGCCCTGGAAGCTGGTGAGCTGGCCGATTTCCATGCGGCCAACAGAGCGTCTGTGGACCAGAGCAGAGGTTCCCCGAAAGGATCATCAGGATGGAAGCCCAACTCAGCACGACCCCCGACATCACGGCGGCAGCGCCCCCCTCTGTGCCAGTCTCTGCTGGGGAGGGGGAAGCGCATCCTTCTTCGCCTGGAAGAAGTGTGCGCCGTTGCTGTTTTATTTGTGACAGTGCCAATCATCTCCTGGCAGCGTGACCGCAGAGGAAGAAGCCTGCATCCACAGCTGGGGGAGGATACCCCTCAACATCACCCTCTGTCCTGTTTGTGACCAGATCGGAGGGCAGTGCCAACGTGAACCAGCAAGCAGTCATTGTCGGGACTCAGGTATCTGTGGGTTTACAAGATACAGCGGCTAAAGTAACTTTGGTGCGTCCAGGGTTAGTCAGCCCTGCAGACTTTATTCCTGGCAGGACTCTAGCAGTAAAGGGTTTTGGTGGGGTACGTCCTGCAGTGCCAATGGCACGGGTTTATTTGGACTGGGGAGCGGGGAGATGTCTGCGGGAGGTGGGAGTGTCTGAAAATATTCCTACAGATGTGTTGCTGGGCACGGATTTGGGTAAATTGGTGTCACAGTATGTGCTGGAAAGGGATGCTGGGGATTTACCCCGGCCCACTAGTGGCTCTACAGTGGGGAGGGCTGTGTGTGGGGATGCACAACAGGATTCCTGGACGGGAGGGCAGGGGATGGCAGTGAGTCAGTCTGCGCCTGCGCCAGGTGTGCCTGAGGTGTTGTGTGGTAGCATGAGGGGGCAGTGTGACTGGGAAGAAAGGCAGGGGTGAGTGAAGGCAGGGGGTGAGCTGGTTCCCCGGACCCCATGCGTGGGAAGACCGCGGTGCCCATGGTGGAAGTGGGTACCCGCTGGCGGTCGGCGGGGAGTAGGGCACAAGGCCCGTCTCTGCCATGTGATGGTGTGGATCAGAATGCCTGGGAAGGGTGGCAGGATACTGTGGTGTGCCTGCCTAGAAAAGACTCAGGTTTGTCTGTGACGCCATATGGTTGGGAGCAAGGGCAAGGGATGACTGCGGGTCTGCTTGCGCCTAAACCAATCAGGACTCTAGTGCCCCGTGAGAATGGTGTGGATCAGAATGCCTGGGAGGGGTGGCAGGATACTGTGGTGTGCCTCCCTAGACCAGACTAAGGTGTGTCTGTGACGCCACGCGGTTGGGAGGGAGAACAAAGGACCAATGCAGGTTCCTTTAGGGCTGAACCAACTGGGTCGGTGGTGCTGGAGGGAAGGTGTGGGCATCAGAACATCCTGGAAGGGCAGGATACTGCGGTGTGCCAGCCTGTGTCGCGGGTGTCTGAGTCTGTGCGTGGTGCAGAGGGCATACTGGGTGGTCGGGAGGAGAGGCCTAGGGTGGCAGAGGGTTATCCAGGGCCTGAACCATCCAGGTTGGCGGGGCCAGGTGAAAGGAGTGGAGGGCAGAACATCCTGGATGGGCAGGATACGGTGGTATGCCAGTCTGTGTCACAGGTGTCTGAGGCTGCGGGTGGCACCGAGCGCATGCTGTGTGATCAGGAGGAAGGGCCTGGGGTGGACGAGTGTTGCCCTGGGGGAAAGCCAACCAGATTCCCAGTACCACAGGAAACTGGTACTGAGCAACCTCCCTGTGGAGGAGAGTGGCATACGGCTGTATGCTCATCGATTACGAAGCAAGGCGTGCTTGATAAACTGTGTGATAAAGTGGGGAAACGGTGTGCAATGGGGGCGAGGTGAGCTTGGAGAATCTTGTGCCCCATCTGTATGGTTCCCCAAATTCTGAATGTGCGGGGACAGTGAGAGACAGGGAGGCAGCGGGTCCTGGTGGGGCTCCTGGGACCTCCCAGTTATCTGCCCAGAGCCAGGTACGATACCTGACTCCGTTGGCAGATGCAGGGGGGACGTTTACTGGGGAGCGGGGCGCTTCACCCTGTTTCTCCATACCCCCTGCTGTAAGAAAGGCTCCAGAGCAGGCTACGGGTTACGAGGATTCTGCTGCCTGTAAGACTCAGGGGCGAGCTGAGAGTGGGCCACCCGTGCTGCACCCGGAGGGGCTGCAGAAGCACAGGGGCTTCCCCGAGTCTGTGCCATGTTGCGAATGCAGTATGAGTGACCCCCTCCCCCCGGTTTGGGAGAGGTGGGGAAGAATGGTGGAGTCGCCAAAGGCCTGCATGGGGCAATGCGTGATGCGGTTGCGAGAGGGAATGCACGCTTTGGTGGGCAAAGTGCACGGACACCTGTGCGTCCCCCACTCCGTCATAGCGCCGGCGACTGGTGCAGGTGCCAGATGCCCGTTGGCAAACCCGTGTTAAGACGCACGTGAGAGGCATGTTAGTTAGCCCCTCCCTTTCTGCATCTTCCTTTGTATGGGAGATGTGGCAGATTAGATCTGTATTTCTATCTATATAAGGGTCGTCAATTGCGTGTTGCGGTCGTCAGGAACCGGCAGGGAATTGTGGGATCTGTAGTCACTGTCCGAGTTTAGGATAGTGCGACTGCTAAGCCCTGCGTCTCCTGTTGCGATGCGCGTAGTGTCCGTGAGGACTGGTGGCAGCGTTACTAATAGAATAAGAAAGTGAGCTCCAGGATTGTGAGAGACGTAGGTAGTATGCGCTTCAGGAGGAGACTTGTACTGCATTGCAATCCTGGGATCAGTATATTGCGCTCTACGTGCCTGTTGGGAGAGAAAGTGTGGCCGGGACGGGTAGATAAGTGCGCGTAATTATCTGGGTATATATGTGTCTATCTGCCGGTTTATACATATCTCCTCTCCTCCATATAGAGTTATATTCATATTTGTGTCTAGCCATTTGGTAAGTGTATCCCTGTGTCCACAGCTGAAATGTAATCAAAATGTTTAGCTTTCTCCTTGTGGGAGGATATAACACGTAGCTGTAAAAAGGAATTTCTTTGTACACTAACATAGAAAATCACACCTTGGCAGCCAGCACGGCCCCAAGAGATGGGACACAATCTTCAAAGACAGGAAGCACATCCTTGATCTCTAAGGGGGGTCTGGAGGGAAGAGGGACGCCTTTAGGCAATTAAAGATTAATTGACAAGTTTACTGAGCATGAGCGAGAATTGCACTCTGGGAATGGAGTCCAGGACACTGGGCCATTGGTGGGTGGGGGCTGGAAAGATCAGGAAGTGTATAAATTCGAACACTGGCCATGTGCTTGTGGCTGATCACTTGGGGTACCTTCTAAAGAGGACTGATCGGTCCATGTTCCTATCTCTAGACTCCAGGAGGCCATGGCTGCTAGCTTAATGAATAGCTCTTCGTAAGTAACGCTCTATGGTTAACCCTTTTTCTTTCGTTTGCTGTGTAGTGTGTAATTAATTGATTTATTCTAGTTATAAATTTTTATGTAACAAAGCACTGTGATTTTTCTATCATAAATAAACAGAAAAGTATTTAAGTTCTGACTCTGGCTGATGAAATCCACGCTAACTAAGAGATTGGGAGAATTGCTATTTGCTTTAAGCTCGGTTATATATATGAAATTGCGTGTTGCGGTCGTCAGGAACCGGCAGGGAATTGTGGGATCTGTAGTCACTGTCCGAGTTTAGGATAGTGCGACTGCTAAGCCCTGCGTCTCCTGTTGCGATGCGCGTAGTGTCCGTGAGGACTGGTGGCAGCGTTACTAATAGAATAAGAAAGTGAGCTCCAGGATTGTGAGAGACGTAGGTAGTATGCGCTTCAGGAGGAGACTTGTACTGCATTGCAATCCTGGGATCAGTATATTGCGCTCTACGTGCCTGTTGGGAGAGAAAGTGTGGCCGGGACGGGTAGATAAGTGCGCGTAATTATCTGGGTCTAGGATAGATAGATAGTGCGTGGTTTAACCCGGCGTCTTTGCGCAGCAACGCGCGTAGTGGGTCGTGACAGTGTGTGTATGTGTGTATGTGGTTAAGGGCCTGTGTGAGTAGCTCAGGGTCTAAGTGAATCTGTGTGAGTGATTCAAGATCTGTGCCAGTGGTTCAGGGTCTGTGTGAATGGTTCATGGTCTGTTTGATTATGTTTGAGTGGTTCAGGGCCTGTGTGAGTAGTTCAGGGTCTATGTGAGTGTGTGCGCCTGGTTTGGGGTCTATGTGAGTGAGTTAGGGACTGTGTGAATGTGTGTGAGTGAGTCAGGGTATGTGTGAGACACAGGGGTCATGTCCTGGGGAAAAAAGTGAGGTAACTCACCCAAGATTTTCACTACCAGCACCACCTGAAAATAAAATGCATATGCTCGTGTGTATGTATGTACTGTATAAACTCTTATACACGTCTTTCTCCAAAAACAGAGTGCAACATTTATTGTAAAGTGCTGATTTATAAGAACGTTTCAAAACTAACACATAACAAACAAATAAATATAGAACAGGTGTAACAAATAATAAGTTAACTTTTTCTTCAAACTGACAGAACAATCAGCAGAATATTTGATGATCTTCCCCTCGCAGGGAATTTCTAAAACTGATAGTATGTAAAAATCTAAACACAGAACGTTAGAAAACATCTCACAAACTGGAATAACACTGTTCTTGTTGCACAGGATGCTCAATTTATCGAGGTTTGGTATCATCTCCACTGCAGTGCGTGGGCAGCCATTTTGTCATATATGGTATAGGATCCCATAAATGTACAAGATATCCAATGAGACTAATAAACAAAAGAGAAGACAGGCGTTCAATGCCAAGCCTACTCCTAATAGGTGACATCACCAAATTCATTGTTCTGAAGCCCCTGTCACAATCCCCTGATGTCACTGGAAGACTGTTAACTGCTGTCACAGTTGGTTTCAGATTTTCTTGAATCTCTGCACCGCCATTATCAGTGTAGCCTCTGAAACCTTCACAGATGGATGTAAAGTTGAGAAGGAACATTTTGCACAACTGCTCTAGCTTCAATTCTCCTTCAAACCAAGGACACTCTACATTGATTGGCCAACATTGTGAATTCAGGATGTCAATTTCAGAGACGAGAGATTCAAATTCACCCAACTGTGATGAAGCTGCTGGTCTGTTGCTCGCAGTTAATGTCTGGAACATAAATTATCCACCAAACATTGATAAAATCGGGGGAGATTTATTCTCACTTGGCCTTTTGTGCTCTTTGGCATGATCGTTACATCTTTGAAAATCCCCTTCTCCAGCGATTCCATGACTTCTTTCAGATGTTTGCCAGGCATGTCTTTCATTCTCTCTAACGTGTGAACTGACCGATTAATCAAGTGATAGACTCGTGGTAGAGATGTGCATTCGTTTCGGAAAAATTTGGAATTTGTAACATGGAAGGTGTACTGCCGAATAACGAATCGATACGATGCGAATTTGAAACAAAACAAAATAGTATATATCAAATTTATTTCGTTTTACACTGTGTCATCATCATAAAAGATGAATTTGAATGATATCAACTATCGAATTTGAAATTAACTATCAAATTGATATCAACAACTATCGAATCAATTCGAATAACAAAAACAAAACGAAATACGAAACAAACTTAGTTCCGAAATTCCAAAAACGAAATTATTTAAAAACGTAACAAAACGAAACTAAACGAAACAAAATTTTTCAGCCATGCACATCCCTAGCTTGTGGAAGTGTGATGTCATCTCTTTGTAGGGCTTCAGATAACAGGCCCATTTCCTGAACAGCACCTGCAACCCCTGCAAGGTTTAACAAATATTTCTCCGATATCAGGATCTTGCTAAGGCCACAAATTAGAGATTTCGGGTTGCTGTCATGAGCTTAATTTGTGCTTGCTTTCAAGAAATGACTGTGTAGAGCAGGGTATGACTCCCAAACTGCTCCTCTTATAGCTCTCTGGCTTGAAGCGACCCACCTAATGGAAAAAAAACCTTTACCAATTTTAAGAATTTGCAGTCTAAGGGCTATATTACAATCTTCACACAAACGCTAACGCTCACTTGCATGAGCATTAACGTTTGCTGCGGTGTTTCCCGCATATTACAATCCAAACGCAAACGGGTTAAGTAACCCGTTTGCATTTGGTACCTTGCGCTTTTCAGCATGAGGTTACTGTACTTTGTGCTCCCTATACTTAACATGGGGAGCACAAAGTGTTAATCAGCGCTGGATTACAATTTACTAGCGCTGATTAACGTCTGGCTGTGGTTAGCGGAAAGTTAACCACAGCCAGGACTTGGTGTTAACGGATTCCGCTTCTGCAGAATCCGTTAACACCAGCCTAATTAATCACATACTCACCCTCTGTCCCGCAGCGAGGACGCGGCTCCGACCGCCTCCTCTGTCCGGCAGAAGCAGGGAAAGGCTGGGGGAGAAAGTCCCTCCAGTCTCTCCCTGCGTATCACTACGCCGACCGGCCGGATCTCGCGACCGGCAGGGGGGATTTCAATGGAGTCCTATGGACTCCATCAAGTGGATGCTCGCGGCTGCGCTCAGTGATGCCACGAGCATCCTGGATTTTACCGCGCGGTAACAATGCAGGCGCAGTTTTTCCTCCCTTGCGCCCGCGTTTTAACGCTAGGATTGTAATTTGGCCCTAATTCTTTAGCACATTCAGAGAGCTCAGACAGACTTTTTGGTGACTGACAGTACATAGCATACAACTGCTCAAAAAATTATGTTACATGATGGAGACCAGAAATAGAATCGATTGTATCAGAAATGCACAATTCAAGCCTATGACATAAGCAGTGCCATTTCACAAGCTGTGGATATTTTTCACAGAGTCGTTCTCTATTTTCTTCCAAGCATTATACTTGCACCGTCACTTCAAAACCCAATCCAGTTTTTAGCGATAAAGTCATTACTGAACCCAGAAAGTTTTGGAGCCTGTTCAACAATTGAATTGTAAAGAATTTTCCTTAATTCAGTAGCAATGCAACCGATTATTTGTGCAGCTGTGTACTCACTGTGGAGAAAACGTCCTAAGTCTGCACCATTTGCAACTTGCAAGCTGATAATATCTCAGAAGTCTGTGTAAGGGTGTCTATTCTTCGCCCAAAAGTAGTCAGTGCGCAAGACTTCAGTGGTGGATGCCAACGTATGCCGCTGTTCTGCAATATTGGATTGCATTACCTCTTTCTAGATACAGCTTGGATTTCGCCTGCATTTACATGTGCTTCTGAAGTTTTATGTACATGGACTTTTTTCGCAATGAGGTCAACCTTTTTTTTTCTTTTTGCCATATGGAGTAATCATGCCAATACTCCATTCCTTAGAAATAGATAAGCCCTGTGAAACAGATACTCCAAGGTGTTTAACCTCACAACACACTTTGCATCCTAAAGGACCATTTTTTAGGAACAGCCAAGGCTACTTTTGTTGAAATTCTAGCCACTGATCCACACAGAGCTCTCTCATATACTTTTATATCCTCAATGCATATTACTGCACCATTGCATGGGTTCCTCCACGTAGGTTAATTTCCCTGAAATGAAGCAGCGCCTCTGCGTGTGGTCGGTCTAAACCATTCATTGCATGGATATAATAAGTACAACACTCTATAATCTTACCTGATGCTGCAGCCACGTCACTTTTGGAAGAATTTGGAGCTGTATGGTTACTTTGTGGAGCTGTATTATTCCCTTTGAAATACAAGACTTTATGTTCTTTCGGTGAAATACATTTTATCATGGGACCGTTGGGTGTATCTTTTAACTCGACTAAATCTTTCATGTCATTCAATAGGCTTTTTAAGGATGTGTAGCCATGTCTTGAAAGCTTCAACTGATATCCATGGGTATTGTGGAAACGTCCAGCAAAGTCTTGAGTATACACCCCTCCTGGTTTTTCCAGTACAACAATGAGAATCTCTGCTTCAAGAGCTGGATCCATGGCTCGCCTGGAAATCAAGAAAAATAGTGACTTATGAAGCCTAATTTAAAGTATGGCAACTTAGATTCTCTTTAAATGCTCTAATCTTGTATTAGCTAAGATCTCCTAAATTATCAATTGACGCACCCAAAATTGACTTTATTTAAACAGATATTCTGTTAGTTTGCAATTAAACTATGAATAACTTCTCTCTGATAACAAACCGCACCAAGATTCGCTTTACATCGTTGAAAAAGCTTGCAAAAAATTATGTTTTCAATAAGAAACATTGGGCCATTTTACATTGATATCGCTAACATTAGCATTCAGCTGTGTGAGCGTTAATGCTAGCTCTAGTTGCACTAGAGCCGGTGGACCATATTACAATCCGAACGCTAACGGGTTAAAAAAACAGTCAGCAATTCAGATCTTGCACTTTTCAGCACGAGGTTACTGTACTTTGCGCTCCCTATGCTTAACATGGGGAACGCAAAAGTGTTAATTAACCACAGCAGGACGGTAATTAGCGTTAGGACTTTGTAATCCTAACGCTAATTACCGTCCTGCTGTGGTTAACTAAAAAGTTAACAACAGATAGGACCTGTGCTAACTGATTCCGCTTCTGCTGAATTGGTTGACACCAGCTAAAAATCCCCACAAAAATAAAATATTCACCTCTCATCCCGCAGCGAGAATGACGGCTTGATCCGCTTCTTCTGGTCGCCGGGAGCAGAGGGAGACTTTGGGAAAAAGTCACCCAGTCTCCCTCTGCGAATCACTAAGCTGACCTGCTGGTTCTCGTGAGGCGAGATCCCAGGGCCAGTCCATCCATGGTGCAAGATGGAGCCATGGCTCCAGGCAGCACTTTGCCAGGGGCAGCATTTTGGGCCTCAACTAGGCACACCACACATGATTACTGTGCATTTTATTGCTGTTGAGTTCTGTGATACGATCAGATACACATTACTGTGCGTTTTATTGCTGTGGACCGCTATGATACGATCAGATACACACATTATTGTGCGTTTTATTGCTGTGGAGCTCTGATACGCTCACACATCAATTTTTTTTTGGGGAGGGGGCAGCATTTCATCTTTGGAAGCAGGCAGAACAGTGTCCTGGGCCAGCTCTGCGAGATCCTGCAGGTCATGCAACTGGCAGTGGAAGCCTCAATGGAGTCCTATGGACTCCATGGAGGGGATGCTTGCGGAGGCATTTAGCGCTGCCGCGAGCTTCCTGAGGCTTAGTGCCATGTTACAGTGCAGGCTGCTGGTTTAGCACCCGCACCGTAATATCACACTAAAACGGGGACGCTAAGGAGAAACCTGCAGGTGCAGGTTTTTCTCCTTAGCATCCCGGTTTTTAAGCACGATTAATGTAATATAACCCATTGGGCCCTATTCCAAGGTCGTTGCTAAATTAACCAGAGCTGTTGTAAACTTACCAGAGCCATTATAGTCTATGGAGTTGTTAAGTTTACAATAACCTTGGAATAGGACCCATTCACTGTTAAGGCATTCAGTAAAATAAACATAGCAGTTATCATTCGGATTTCAGTAATTTAATATTTACTCACACTTTATTATTCAAACTGTTTATTATTTATTTTTAGCACGAGACCATACAGGCCCATTCAAAAAATGTAGAAAGCTGGTGTCTGGCGCTTGCAAAAGTTCGTTCTTTAAATCCAGTCAAAAAATTCAATCAAAACATTCTAGGTCCGCTTAGCATCTCATCCACAGATTTGATTGAAGACACATGAAAATAAGAAGAAAAGGAGAATATTTTGTGCAGAATCTTAGCACATAATTTAGGTAAGCATGCCAAAAAAGGAATACTCACATTTAGGGATGCCAGTTGTAACAAATAGGCACCTAAACGTAGGCAAATCAGTGAATTTATATATCAGGGGCACTGATTCCCCTGTGTAGGTAGGACAACCAAAGATCCAGGCGCCGTAGAGATGTACAATAAAAGTACCAGACGGTTTGGAATCAACAGAATACGCTTGAATAGAGTCGGTCAATCACAAGTTTATTAGGAAACTTAGATAAACACCTTGAGGTGTTTATCTAAGTATCCTAATAAACTTGTGATTGACCGACTCTATTCAAGCGTATTCTGTTGATTCCAAACCGTCTGGTACTTTTATTGTACATCTCTACGGCGCCTGGATCTTTGGTTGTCCTACCTACACAGGGGAATCAGTGCCCCTGATATATAAATTCACTGATTTGCCTACGTTTAGGTGCCTATTTGTTACAACTGGCATCCCTAAATGTGAGTATTCCTTTTTTGGCATGCTTACCTAAATTATGTGCTAAGATTCTGCACAAAATATTCTCCTTTTCTTCTTATTTTCATGTGTCTTCAATCAAATCTGTGGATGAGATGCTAAGCGGACCTAGAATGTTTTGATTGAATTTTTTGACTGGATTTAAAGAACGAACTTTTGCAAGCGCCAGACACCAGCTTTCTACATTTTTAGAACACTCTATTTTCAGCGACTTTGGGGATTAGACGCTGGTTCTGTGTGTAAGGCTGCTGCATTTTTTCCTTCAGAGAATCGAGTTTTATATCCTGTAAAGAACTGATGTCTACTAATTTTATTCTTTCCATCACATATTTATTAATTTGACTGTTTGTATTTATATTTTTGTCTATTAATTTTCATTAATGTTTTGCACTATAACACATTTTGGATCATGCACTCTGGATGTCTAATTGGTTTTAATTAAGCTTATTTGTTTCACCCGATTGGGTTTGAGCTGTAATTATTGGTACACATTTAGTAGTCATTAGGACTATTTTAAAGATACTATCAGCACTTTAGAGTATTTTATTAGGGGTACTTCAGCATTTTAATTAAATTTATTAGGGGTACTTCAGCACTTTAATTAATTAACTTATTATAGGCGATTTACCCTTCATCTGAGAACGTCATGTCTGACTGTTAGAACACACCATTATCTGCAGTCACGTTGTCACTTTTATTCTTGCAATTTTGCACTTCCACCTTGTACCATTTTACACCGCCCAGGTGCACGTTATTGTATTGTGGTTTCATTACTGTTATTGGAATTCACAGCACTTTTAATTACATTTGCCACTTTTATTGTGCATATTGATTTAATATTATTAACACCACCTTTATAGATTATTGTACACTATATTATGTGTTGAAGAGTGTAATTGCTTCCTAATTAGACGCAGCAGTATGCTCTCTCTGTAGACATTAGTGGCAATCATCATACCTTCACCTTCCAACTGATTAATTTTAATCATCTTCATACACTTAACGAGTGTGTTCAACTATTCTCTGTTGGCTAGTAGAGACATTTAGTGGCGCCACACTCACATTGCATCTCTCATACAGGCCCATTGTGTGTATTTATTGTATAGTAAATTATAGTATGCTGACAGTGACTCACAATATGCCAAAAAGAGATGAGTTATGTTTCCATTGCGACTACTGTTGTGTCTCAAACTATGCATGATGCAAAAGAAATGAATACACTGGATGGTAATTGACCAATAACAATAGTTGAAATATCCTGGGATTTTGTGGGTCACAAAATTGGGTCTGATACTCTATTGATATCTGACAACCCTACCCCAATCCTATATGTTAATTATAGGAGTTTAGGTTAGTTTCTCTTAGGCCCCGTTCACACCTCAGCGTTTTACGGCGCTTTCCTGCGCACTGTAGAACGCTCAACCCCAGAAATCCCATGATTTCCTATGGGACCCGTTCACACCAGGACGTTTTACAGCGTGCAGGAATGCGCTGTAAAACGTCCAACACCCAAAGAAGTACGGGAGCTTCTTTGAGGCGTATAGCAGCGCGTTCGCAGCCATAGACATTGTATGCACGTAAAAAAACACGCGTATTGCGCGCATATGAAAAACACTGAGGTGTGAACCCAGCCTAACAGGGTTATCCAAAGAGATCTGAATTGCTTGAGAAAGGTAACCGAACGCTGAAGATCAGCGTTCGGTTACCTTTCCTGGCCATTCGGCTATCCAGAGAGCAGGCAGTTCGCCAAATCCTAGCGAATTGCCTGAACATATGGTGCCTGTTCGGTGCCTGTTCGAGGGCAGGGAAATCCCCATGAAAAAGCACTGCTTCGGCTATTCAGAGAACACAAACCAGCAGTGAAAGGTTCCCCTAATGCCCTGCCATTCGGTGGTTTAATTCGGCAAGTTAATTCAGGCGAATCCCATAGACTTCAATGTTAAAAATATTCCCATTTTAATTCAATATCAAATAAATCGTTCATTATAAAATTCTGCAGTAAAGAGTTTCTTTATTTATAGATTTTTTAGGATACTTTAAGCATTTTTCTGATTTTTTTTTTTTTTTAAAAGTCCGATTTTTTTTAATTTTATTTTTTCAGTTTACTTATTTTTTCTGTAACAGCCCTTTTTATTATCATTCCCTGGACCTCCTGTGTAAATTTCAGAGATTTTCGCTCAGTAGTTTCTTTGCAAACAGTGTTTCAATTTCACATTCATACAAACGGTTTTGCTAATTTATTCACCTCCCTCGTCTGCGGTGTCGGCTGCTTCGGCTGGGTGCGTTCGGCTCCTGCTCGGGCTTTTCGACGGGTTTATCCAGATGTTTTTGTGGCTTTTCGGTGTGCATTCGGTGGGTTTTGTGGTTAGTTTTCGTCGGGTTTGCGGCAGCTTTTCCCTGCAATTCGGGGACCGTGTGGTGTTTGCTGAATACACTGCAGGGTCACCGAAATGGGATCGGCAAAAGGAACCGAATTGAAGAGAACGAAAAGTCACCGAACGTGCGGTGACTTTTCGAATCTCTTTGAATAACCCTGTAAGAGTTAAAATCCAATGCATCTTGGACCTCATTACTCCACACAGCTCGGAACACTAGTACCCTGTTCCATGAAAATAAGACCTACTACTATTTTTGATAATTGCTAAAGTATAAGACCTACCCTGAAAATAAGACCTTGTTGTGATCATTCCCAGGACTGGTGGCGGCATAAGGGGCTGCTTGAAGAGCCGCAGTAGAGGCAGGAGAGAATCAGCGATGCCAGCGACAGAGGAAGCGAGGCGGCAGCGTAGGGAGCAGATCCACATAAGCCGATGCTTCCTCTGGCGCCGGCTCCTGTCACAGGCGGAGTGAAGCCAGATGTAAACCGCCTGTGAGGAATCGATAGTGAAAGTGCGCTTTGCTCATTCTGGCCAGCGGTTGGTTACCAAATTGCTCTTGAAAAGGTACGGCACCCCTGATTGCTTTGATCACCCTATTCTTAACTTTGCCACTCACTCCTGTTTTGCAAGTCTTTTACTGGTATTAAAAAAGAAAAAATAAGACCTACCCTAAAATAAGACCTAGCGTGTTTTTTTGGGGCCAAAAAAATATATGACTGTAGGGGTTATTCAGAGACAGCCGTTCTGGCCCTGAAATGTCACCGAACAGGGAATTTCCCTGTACAGTGACATTTCGGGGCCATTCAGCGCTTCAGAGAGCAATCAGTTCACCCAATTTTGGCGAACTGCCAGCCAGTACCGGCTGTGTGGAGTAGAGGTAACATCACTGCTCTGCATGGAGAGAGCCTCTGGAGTCATGGGTTCAATCCCAGCGAGCAACCTCTCCAGTAAGTGTCCTTGGGCAAGACACCCAACGGTACATACTCACCACCCAGGACATACTTGAAAATGAGAGAAATCACAATGTATCTTTCCTGGTAAAATCCTTTCTCAAAAAAAAACCTACGGTGCCTGTTCGAAGGCAGTGAAATCCCCCATAGAGAAGCAATGGTTAATATTTTCAGAAAACACCGAACAGCAGTGAAAAGTTGCTGATGTGTTTTCATTCAGCAGGTTTATTCAGGCGAACCCCATAGGCTTCAATGTTAAAAATATTCCCATTTTTGTTCAATATCTAATAAACCGTTTATTATTTTTAACTGCAGTAAAAAGTCTGTTTATTGATTTTTTTAGGATCTGTTAGGTATTTTTCAGGATTTTTCCGTCCAAATATTTTTCTTCAAAAGCGTTTATTTTTTTTCTGAAACAAACCTTTTTATTATCATTCATAGGACCTTATATGTAAATTCCAGACATTTTGATTCAGTAGTTTTCTTGCAAACAGCGTTTCAATTTTGACACTTCCAATTGTATTGGGGGTTCTCTTTTCTACCCGTCAGAGGAGTTGTTGGCTTTCTCCTGCGGCTGGTTGGCGCTGTGCTCGGCGGTTGCGTTTGGCAGCTGCCCGGCGTGTTTGTGGCGGATATTCAGCGGGTTGGCAGCGACGAGTTTGCGGTGGCGGCTGGCAGGTTTGCGGCGGGTTAGCAGCGGCATTCGGCAGCTGATTCCCTGCACTTCAGGGACCTTGTGGTGGATGCAAAGTGCAGGGAACGAGAATAACCCCCAGTATCTTATTTTTTGGGAAACATGGTACATCATAACATTTAGGTCTAACAACCAAAGCTACTCCTAAAATTAAACACCTTCAAACATTAAATTTGCTATAGCATTCACTCTGGATCAAGCATTTAATTCTAATGATACTGGAGTCATTGTGAATAGTTTTGTTTAACATCTGACTATCCAAGGAAATGGTGGGGACTATCTTTCATTAAACAAAAAATAATTTAGCAAGACTATTAGACAGATAACATATCACCTTACCTTTGAAACTGAGACGATTGAGTACGATTTCTACACCTCTTATTACATTTGATGCCCTAGGGGGAGGGACAATATAAAATAATCTGTTTACTGTAGGATAATAGTATCCACTGGGATAAATCTTAAAATTCAGATTATAGAAATGCGAACAGCTACAGTTACAAGCATTTATAAAGCATTAACAAGTACCACATGTAATTTGCAATGAATATATGAAAACAATCATAAATTAAACTTTACTTAGATATTATATATATATATACACTGCTCAAAAAAATAAAGGGAACACAAAAATAAGACATCCTAGATCTGAATGAATGAAATATTCTTATTAAATACTGTGGTCATTACATAGTTGAATGTGCTGACAACAAAATCACACAAACATTATCTATGGTAATCAAATTGAGCAACCCATGGAGGTCTGGATTTGGAGTTACACTCAAAATTAAACTGGAAAATAACACTACCGGCTGATCCAACTTTGATGTAATGTCCTTCAAACAAGCCAAAATGAGGCTCAGTAGTGTGTGTGGGCTCCACGTGCCTCTATGACCTCCCTACAACGCCTGGGCATGCTCCTGATGAGGTGGCGGATGGTCTCCTGAGGGATCTCCTCCCACACCTGGACTAAAGCATCCCCCAACTCCTGGACAGTCTGTGGTGCAATGTGGCATTGGTGGATTTATTTATTATTTATAAAGGATTTTACCAGGAAGGATACATTGAGATTTCTCTCGTTTTCAAGTATGTCCTGGGTTCAAGAACATTGAAGTGTTACAGTTACAGAAATACAAAGTAATACAATGCAAGATATTAGAAAAAAAAAAACAAATGTACAGATTAACAGAAAATAAATATGTAGGAAATAGTTATGTTACATGTTTACAGGTGCATTCTGTATTGAGGTATGTTAGTAAGGAGCTCTTGAGTGAGTTAAGACTGGGGGAAGATTTGATGGTGTCTGGGAGGTTATTCCATAATTGTGGTGCTCTGTAGGAAAATGAGGACCGAGCCACTGTCTTTTTGTATTGTGGTATTGCAAGTAAGGTGCTGGTCCTGGATCGGAGGTTATAGGATGAGGGAGCTGCTGGGGGAAGCAGTCTATTCAGATAGGGTGGCAGCTTCCCAGAAAAGCTCTTAAACACCAGGCTGGAAAGGTGAAGGGTGCGTTTAGACTCCAGCGATGGCCAGTTTAGCTCTTCTAACATGTCACAATGGTGGGTCATGTAGTTACATTGTAATGCAAAGCGGCAGAATGAGTTATACAATGTAGTAAGTTTCTGAAGGAGTGTTTGCGGGGCGGCTGCATACACTACATCTCCGTAATCAATAGCCGGCATAAGCATTTGTTGTACAATCTGCTGTGGATGGAGCGAGTCATGATGTCCCAGATGTGCTCAATTGGATTCAGGTCTGGGGAACGGGCAGGCCAGTCCATAGCATCAATGCCTTTGTCTTGCAGGAACTGCTGACACACTCCAGCCACATGAGGTCTAGCATTGTCTTGCATTAGGAGGAACCCAGGGCCAACCGCACCAGCATATGGTCTCGCAAGGGGTTTGAGGGTCTCATCTCGGTACCTAATGGCAGTCAGGCTACCTCTGGCGAGCACATGGAGGGCTGTGCGGCCCCCTAAAGAAATGCCACCCCACACCCTTACTGGCCCACTGCCAAACCGGTCATGCTGGAGGATGTTGCAGGCAGCAGAACGCTCTCTACGGCTTCTCCACACCCTGTCAAGTCTGTCATATGTGCTCAGAGTGAACCTGCTTTCATCTGTGAAGAGCACAGGGCGCCAGTGGCGAAGCTGCCAATCTTGGTGTTCTCTGGCAGATGCCAAACGTCCTGCACGGTGTTGGGCTGTAAGCACAACCCCCACCTGTGGACGTCGGGCCCTCATACCACCCTCATAGAGTCTGTTTCTGACCGTTTGAGCAGCCACATGCACATTTGTGGCCCGCTGGAGGTCATTTTGCAGGGCTCTGGCAGTGCCCCTCCTGTCCCTCTTAGCACAAAGGCGGAGGTAGTGGTCCTGCTGCTGGGTTGTTGGCTTCCTCCACGTCTCCTGATGTACTGGCCTGTCTCCTGGTACCGCCTCCATGCTCTGGACACTACACTGACAGACACAGAAACCTTCTTGCCATAGCTCACATTGATGTGCCATCCTGGATGAGCTGCACTACCTGAGCCACTTGTGTGGGTTGTAGACTCCGTCTCATGCTACCACTAGAGTGACAGCACCGCCAGTATTCAAAAGTGACCAAACCATCAGCCAGAAAGCATAGGAACTGAGAAGTGGTCTGTGGTCACCACCTGCAGAACCACTCCTTATTGGGGATGTCTTGCTACCTGCCTATGCTTCCCGCCTGTTGTCTATTAGGGATGAGTCGAACGCCCCCGTGTTCGGTTCGACTTCGAACTCGAACACGATCCGAACTCAATGTAAGTAAATGGGACTCGAACGTTCGATTTTTAGAGTGCTCTCCAAGAGGGCATATATGTTAGATATTTGCCATAAAGTTGTATGGGGGTCCAGGTAGTGCCCTGGGGGACAGGAAACAAGGACAAAAAGTTTTAAAAAAAAAGTTTTTAAAGGAACAGTGAGTTTTCCATTAAATAAAGGTTAAGAATAAAAAAAAAATCCTTCAAATATCGTGCCTAGGAGGTCCCCATAACCTGCCCGTGAAGTGGCGGATTTGTAGGATGTATAGAAACATTTAAAAACAAAAAAATGACATTTCAAATGATGGTAAATGTTTTTTACCTTTAATCTATTCATAAACAACTGCTTGGGGCGGCAGCCTGTATGAAAAGAGGAGATATTTTAGAACAAGTTTAGTGATTTTTTGGCTAAATTTTGGTGAAACTTATGCAGGCTTTAGATGAAAGTAACAATAGGTGCTTTAAAATTGGGCCTTTAGTGTCGGCAACAGTGCCGTCACACCGTAACCCCTCTGTGGTATTGTGGAAGAGTGCAGGGTTGGACCCTGCGGTCCAATATTAAAATGATATGAATCTGGTATAGGCGTCAGTGCTCCCAACTATTTTGCCTTTGGTGGCAGCAAGTGCCTTCACACCGTAACCCCTCTGAGGTATTGTGAAAGAGTGCAGAGGTGGAGGTTTTGGTAATGCAGAAGAGATCCCCGATCTATTCAGTTACATCAGCAGCTCTAACAAAACCGGGTAAGCAATGTTTAGGCACTTGTACTGCGCTACTGTATATGGTGAAAATCAGCGCACACCAGTAGCAACAGGTAGCAAACAGAACAGGCAGGGAATACACAGAGAGAATAGTCAAATGGCAGGCAAAGTCGGCAACAGATCGGGTCCTCAGAACAAGTAGGGTCAGTAACAAGTTTACAAACTGATTCAGTAAGCTAGCGATGTGGGAATAAAGGCTGAGACACACTGAGCATGTAGCGACGCACAGCGTAGCGAAGCAAAAAGAAGCAAACATTTTGCAGGCTTGACTTCACTCCGCTCCGCCTCGCAGCATGTCTACACTGCATTACGTTTGTTTCTCACCGCACTGGACAGAAATCCACTAACTAAATTAAAATGTACACACAAAACTGTTTTATTTTCACAAAGCACATGTTATATAGGCAAAAAAAGTTTCTACTCAATAAAATACATCAAAAATTACTGTTAATTTAATAGGAATAGTATAAAAATATAAAAAAAGGTAACCCCTGTGTCATGGAACTGACGTAGCGATCCCCGCGTCAAACCTCAAGACTTTTATTTCCATGGCGAAAATCCCAAAAGACATAGGCCGTTGCTTTGGGGAAGACCTTATGTTCATTTATATTGTGGGGTTAAATGTATTGTTGTCACGGAACCCCTTGCTCAGAGACTGTGGACTGTATTAACCCCTCGCTCCTATGCTATTCCCCTCAATTAAGCTATTTGTCTCTTAGTGTTTTAAAGTGGTGTTTTGTGACTCTTCTTCCCCCCCCCCTATCAGCACGTAATCAAAATGCCTGTAAACCTGTCCCTTATACTCACTGTGTTATCTGACACCAGGGTTAACCTGGGATTGAAAGCCTGAGCTGGGTTTGAAACCCCAGCCAATCACCATCCAAGGAGCTAGAAGGGCCAACCAATCCCATTCCTGGAATACACCTCATTGCCTGTAATGGAGCCATCTGTAGAAACTTTAAACGTCTGCGCACGAAAACTAACTGCTCCAGTGGGGTGATATTTCAAACGTGGGATGATCCTCAGGCGAGCTACCATTGTGGTGATTTTCAGGAGGGAGCTCCATTGGGAACCCACTTTGCTGAGCCTTTCTTGACCCCAGGAGCTTAAGCAGCCCGGACCATGCGGCATCCAAGGGGGATATCTACTATATGCTGCCATTCGTGCCCCTACCACCAGATCTGGGCGCTTTTTGGACTGTGACACCCTAGGGACCCGAGCTATCAAACGGTACCCCTGGATCACTGCTGCTCCTCTGGAATCCCCCCAAACAAGGACCTGTGCTCTGTATGACTGCAGGTACAGTTAATTATAAGGCATCACCATGTACCGTAGCGCTGTACAATGGGAAAGACAGGATAACCAATATACATGCAAGTTAAACACATAGAACAGTACCAGAAAAGCCCCTGCTCAAGAGCTTGCACTCTGAGAGGACCTGATGGGGAACTGCTGAATGGCGGTGCCGTAATGTCTGGGGGGTGGGAATGTTAACTGTTGTTATCTGATTGTGAACCAAATAAAAGCAGGTCAAGTGAAATGGCCAGTGTGTATCCTGTAATGAACATACAGCCTGCCTGGTGTCTGTCTCAACTACGCTACAGCTATAATCACGCTCAGAAGGCACTGAGCGGCATTCTCGAAATGCAAAGAGGCTCCAAGGCAGGCGTTCAGAACAAGAGGTTCCGCAGCTGTGGATCAGGCTGCTCAAGGCACTGAGTTCCGAGCAACTCAGAGGCCGGGCTGATCCTGGTAAGGGGGTGTCTGGAGAGCCAGGACAGACGGGAAGAGACGGCGTCTCGTCACACCCTGATCATATATATTATAGGGACACGGAGCGCTGTGTATAGAGTAGGGATGCATTAATACCACACACAGACATATACGTATATATCAACATGCAGACCTATATATACTGTACGTATATATCAACACGCAGATATATATATACACCCACCCACAGACCTCAGACCATATATACACATACGCACATCGGGGGGTGGCATGTAGACAATCTCAACTAAATGCGCCCCCCCCCCAAATTTGGCTGATCCATCCAGAAGAAATGTTGAAACCGACCGAGCAGAGAATATATATATTATTCTCTGCTCTATTGGGTTCAACATTTCTTCTGGAGGGATCAGCCAAATTGGGGGGGGCAATTAGTTGCCAAAATGTGTGTGTAATACAAGTCTGGATATATATATTTATAAGAATATAGATATATATATCTTATCTATATATATATATCGTACCTGCCCTTACCTTCCCCTATAAATTTGCTAAAAATATACACACAAAAAAAACAAACCACTGCCTGAGACCCCGAGCAGCCCACATGCCACCCCCTCTACCTGGCTGAATGTATCTAATATATATAATTAAATACATTCAGCCAGGTAGAGAAAGAAAAAAAAGGTTTTATTTTATGTTCCCGGGGACATTTAAAAAAGTCCTCGGATTTTATTTGTTTTAGAAATGTGTTGTCTTACCTTAGCCTGGTGGTCAGTGGGGGTTCCCTGGATCCTGGTTTGTGGGGGAGGTCTGCCGTGGCCACAGGTGCAGTGGCTCCCTCCCTCTGCTGCCTGTCTCTGCCACATGCACCCGGGCGGCTAGCCCGCACAGTCGCAGCTCTGTCATCTGGCGGCCGCATGCTCCTCAAGGGGATCCTTGGGAGGCCCCGGCAGGCTGCCCTCTACAGTGCCTGATTAGAGGGTCGTGTCTGCCTGATGTTTTAGTAACAAGAATGTTTTAGCCCATAGGCTTCAATGTTAAAAATATTCCCGTTTCAATTCAATATCTAATAAAACATTGCTTATAATATTCTGCAGTAAAGAGTCTCTTTATTTCTAGAATTTTTAGTATTTTTTAAGCATTTTTTATACTTTTTTCAATTTTTTTTTAACTTTTGGCGAACGTCCCAAAAAGCTTGCAGTTCGCGAACTTTCGAACAGCCGATGTTCGATTCGAACTCCGAACAGATCCGAACTGAATGCTCATCCCTATTGTCTATTCCATTTGCACAACAGCATGTGGACTTGATTGTCAATCAGTGTTGCTACCTAAGTGGACAGTTTGATTTCACAGATGTGTGATTGACTTGGAGTTACAATGTGTTGTTTAAGTGTTGCCTTTATTTTTTTAAGCAGTGTATGTATGTCTATTTACACTAAGAAGGCAGCATTCAACCTTTATTATGCACAGAAGGCGGGTGCTTCTCAAGACAATAAAATACAACAAACAAAGAGGAAGGCACTCCACCCAACACATGCAAAGACTTCAACAGTAGCTTATACATTTAAACATTTAAAGATTTTACCAAATTTTAAACTTTTACAGCTTTTAACAATTTTAACCTTTTCTTTCAGGATTTCAGCAGTTCATAACTCATTCAAGACTTCAAGGTTTATAAATCTTGAATGGGTTAAGAACTGTTACAGTTCTGTAGCGCTGTACAATGGGTAAGACAGTATAACAAATATGCATACAAGACACACAGAACAGTAAGAGAGAGGACTCTGTTCGAGAGCTTACAATCTAAGAAGAGTAACTGTTGAAATCCTGAAGAGTTTAAGAGTTGTTAGAAGCTTTAAAGGGTTACAATTTGGTAAAATCTTTAAATGTATCAGCTACTGTTGAAGTCATTGTGTTAGCTGATTGCTTTCCTCTTTGTTTGTCATATTTATAAATATAATGACACTGGCAAGAGATACAAAATTTCTCCCCGCTGTAATAAATAAAAGAATGCCACAAGTGGTAACAGTATAAAACATATAAAAATAAGGTATATTGCTTGCTACAATGCGACAAATATAAACAAACAATAAGAGATACATTTCAATATTTGTCTTACACCAAAATGAAGGTAAAAGTGCTCAACCTTAGCTAAAACAAAGTAAATCCTTTTTTTTCCACAGTCTAACATTCATTAATTACTCTCTGACATTTTCATTTACAAGATATTTTAGCAATGAATGAAATACTCACATCAGAGGCTTCTGCACGACTTCATGCCCGACTCTCCATGTTCAATCACAATACAGACATTTTAAAAATTGTTTTGTTTGGCTGACTGCTGTGCACAGCTGTGTTTCCTTTCTGTGCACAAGGAAACAGTATCGGTTAGTTTCGTTTCATTGTGTTTCAGTCATGTCACATGATATCTGTAGCCACTCCTTGTTTTGCTCATACATCAGGTTTCTGCCTGCATCATACTTTCCATTTCTTGTTTCGCTCCATAGAAACATAATCCACAAGCAATGTGTAGAAAACAAGAAGGGTTCTAGTCACTAAATGTCAAACTGGAAATGGGGTAAACAATACAGTTTGTACTAGATTAGATTGTAAGTTCTTGAGCTGGGTCCTCGCTCTTCTTCTGTTCTGTGTGTTTAACTTGCATGCACATTTGTTATTCTGTCTCTCCCATTGCACAACGCTACGGAACTTGCTTGCGCTTTACAAATACACGTAACTCTAACTATACTATTGTTTTAGAATTTGCTTGTCCAAACCAATATACCTATTCCCAATGAGGATATTAGGCTGATTTAGTTAAAATAAACTTTAATTGACAGAGATAATTATTATTCATCAATTGACTAGGTTGTTTATTATAATTGACACCCAGCTGTGATCTGATTATATACTGTACATGTAATTTATATGAGGTTTGTATGTATATTGAATATAATTGCATATGCTTCGCGGATGTTTGTGTATACACATGTATATGTATGTGGTATGCGTATATATATATATACATTATTTTGCCAAAAGTATTCGCTCACCTGCTTTGACTCGCATATGAACTTAAGTGACATCCCATTCCTAATACATAGGGTTCAATATGACGTCGGTCCACCCTTTGCAGCTATAACAGCTTCAACTTTTCTGGGAAGGCTGTCCGCAAGTTTTAGGAGTGTGTTTATGGGAATTTTTGACCATTCTTCCAGAAGCGCATTTGTGAGGTCACACACTGATGTCGGACGAGCAGGTCTGGCTCTCAGTCTCCGCTATAATTCATCCCAAAGGTGTTCTATTGGGTTGAGGTCAGGACTGTGCAGGCCAGTCAAGTTCATCCACACCAGACTCTGTCATCCATGTCTTTATGGACCTTGCTTTGTGCACTGGTGCACAGTCATGTTGGAAGAGGAAGGGGCCAGCTCCAAACTGTTCCCACAAAGTTAGGAGCATGGAATTGTCCAAAATGTCTTGGTATGCTGAAGCATTCAGAGTTCCTTTCACTGGAACTAAGGGGCCAAGCCTAGCTCCTGAAAAACAACCCCACACCATAATCCCTCCTCAACCAAACTTTACACTGGCACAATGCAGTGACTGCATCTCACACTGCTCTAGAGTCCAGTGGCGGCGTACTTTACACCACTGCATCCGACGCTTTGCATTGCACTTGGTGATTTATGGCTTGGATGCAGCAGCTCGGCCATGGAAACCCATTCCATGAAGCTCTCTGCGTACTGTTCTTGAGCTAATCTGAAGGCCACATGAAGTTTGGAGGTCTGTAGCGATTGACTCTGCAGAAAGTTGATGACCTCTTTGCGCTATGCACCTCAGCATCCGCTGACCCCGCTCTGTCACTTTACATGGCTTACCACTTCGTGGCTGAGTTGCTGTCATTCCCAAACACTTCCACGTTCTTATAATACAGCTGACAGTTGACTGTGGAATATTTAGGAGCGAGGAAATTTCACGACTGGATTTGTTGCAAAGGTGGAATCCTATCACAGTTCCATGCTGGAATTCACTGAGCTCCTCAGAGTGACCCATTCTTTCACAAATGTTTGTAAAAATAGTCTGCATGCCTAGGTGCTTGATTTTACAGTATATACCTGTGGCCATGGAAGTGATGGCAGGGATGATCTCAAACAGCTCCCATGGTACAGACTAAACCTAATCCCAGACCTGGACTGTGCAATTGAATACTTTTTGTCCGAGCTCCTGCAAATCTGGAATTCACATGCCCCACTGAGTAAAGTGTGAGTAAAAGGGGCCCATCTCTCCTGGGTTACAGCTGACCTCACGCAAATGTACCAGTTTAGAGATTCACTGTGGTCAAATTTCAAGAGTGCTGGTTCCATGAACGATCACTACAAATACCGAAAATGGCATAATGCATGCAGAAAACATACAAAAATGGCTAAAGCCCAGTACTTCAATGAAAATCTAAACAATAACATATCAAACCCTAGAAATTTTTGGAAAATCATAAGTAACATACAATCACCCCCCATCCACTCCCAACCAGCTGCTGTCAAAGTAAACAACCAAACCCTGCAACACCCCCTAGATGTAGCAAATGCCATTAATAATTATTTTGTTGGGTGCACCACCACCCTCATTGCTAAGCTAGCAAATGACACACATTCAGAAAGGCCGTCCGCAGGTCATGCCCCTCCAACCCAGGACATACTTGAAAACAAGAGAAATCTCAATGTATCCTTCCTGGTAAAATATTTCGCAAATAAATAAATAACTGTGTAAAGACCTTGTATCAGAGAGAAATTCCGTTTTAGACCAGTGCCTGTCAGTGTCGTTACTAAACATAAAATAAAAGCCTGCCCTTCCAAACGGTGGCTGGCATTAACCCCTTGGGGGCCGGATCGCGATTCAGCGCCAACAGGCACTAGATCACAATCCTCTCCCGGAGCTGGCCGACATCTTGGACGTTGGCCAAACTTACGGGATCTCCCCCTGACGACTGGCATCCCCCTGAGGACTGGGGTCAATGAAGCCCCTATCTTCTGATTTGTGGAAGCTAAGGGTTAATGTTTGGTATCACTGGATCGGCCAGAGCATGACCTTTCCAACTATACCAAACATGAACATGTTAAAAGTTAGGAAAATAAATAAATATGAAAATAAAGAAATATTAAAAAAAAAAAAGTTTTTTTTTTTTGATTTGTTAATGCAGCAATATTGTTCCCATTTCAATTATAATGTGAACAATGATGCTGCACTAACGATTTTACTATTGGGTGCGTTTGTTAAAAATTGTGTAATTTCCCCCCAAACAAAATTTAACAAGTCCCCCATTTCTAATTTTATTAACAAGCACAACTCATAGAAAATATAACTGCAAATGCTCGCATGTTAAAAGGTGAAACAAAACACTTTACACGTTGTAAATTATTGAAAATTCAAATGTTATTGCATTTTTTGTTATAATATACAGGCAGCACATGACATATACATATAATAATGATAAATTATGAATCTGCCGAGTCTGCCGGAAAGAACGATATATAATATGTCTGGGTCATATAATAAAATAAGGCTTCAAAACGCGTTTAAACATGATGAGCGAAACCGGTAAAAATGAGCTCCGCACACAGGCGTGAAATGGTTTAACAGCGAAGCTCTCTCTCGACACATTGCTACTTCCGGCCCGATATTCGAAAGGAAAGATTGTTTTGGAACCAGGTATCCATAAGTAAAGTAATATAGAAATCCCAACACGCCCCTCCCCATTTTATCATATTTATATTGAGATACCTTGTATGATACCTTATGTATTAATTATAATATGACCCATATATTAAGCTAGAGCTTCCCCATGAACACAAGTTCCCCAAATTATGTTCACTTTTTGTCTTTACTTTACCCATCTTTCCTACCATCTGTATGGAGAAACCAATTAAGAATTTTTATAATGAGCATTATAATATTCCACATGGGGGAAATAAATAATAAAGCCCACCACTAATCAATAAGCTAGAATCACTTCTACAGTATACCTAATCCTATATCACACAAAACACGGATAAAAGCTAAAAGAAAAAGTTTTATATAATGACAAGACAGTGAAAGGAGGACACGTATTGTAAAGAATAAGAAGAATGATATACTGTATATATTTTACAAATGTTCCATGCTTAATTTATTTATTATTTTAATCAAATTTATTTATTACTGCCTTACTTCTTACACTTTTGTGTTTTAATACCCTCCACAAAATGAAATGTTACTCTTGAATCAGTTTAGAATCTATGCAAAGTGTGAAATCTTTTAACTATATGATGGAATAACATGTATATGCAATCAGATTATGCTTTGCAATATGTACTGTTTGCATATATATCGTTAGAGCCTCAAAGGGTTAATATGTGGAACGACAGCCATTACAGCCAACACATAGAGGTACACGCACAGACTCGGCGCCACAATACCAAAAACCCAGAAGAGCCTCTTTCGACCATCTTGGATCCTCCTCCCAGGGCACATGATGGCAATTAAGGATGCAACCAAAACCAAAATCATTCCCATCAAGGGTAGTATTTATACAGGAGCAGCTACAAAGAGACGACACTGAAGAAGCTAAGAAATTGTCAGCAAAACGCATTTTAGTGTTTTTAAACCGTGAATTTTTATTCTACTTTATTTTATCAATAAATTTATTTTATTTCACTGGCTGCTCGCTGCTTGATCTTTTTTATCTCTTCAACTAGAGGAGGTGGGGGATCCAGAGCCCCCTCGTAACTCCGGCTGCAAAAATCACCTGGTGTCTGGATCAGACATACAAAAGTATGAGTACCCATTCATCTTCTGCAGTATATAGGTCAGGGATGGCGAACCTTTTTGAGCCCAAGTGCCCAAACCGGATCGCTGAACCAATTTATGTGTCTCAAAGTGCCAATTCCACAATTAGACCTGAATACGGATTTATTTGAGAAAAAACACTTCATACGACTGTCTGAACTAATTATATACTTAAGTCTTAAAAGAAAAATACAGTATAAAGAAGATGAATGTATTGCCCCCAGATCACACATGGATATAATTGCCCCAAGCTCACACATGGATATAATTGCCCCTAGCAGCTCACACATGGATATAATTGCCCCAGCTCACACATGGATATAATTGCCCCCAGCAGCTCACACATGGATATAATTTCCCACAGATCACACATGGATGTACTTGCCCCAGCAGCTCACATGGATGTAATTGCCCCAAGCTCACACATGGATATAATTGCCCCAGATCACACATGGATATAATTGCCCCCAGCAGCTCACACATGGATATAATTGCCCCCAGCTCATGGATATAATTGCCCCCAGCTTACACATGGATATAATTTCCCCAAGCTCACACATGGATATAATTGCCCCCAGATCACACATGGATATAATTGGCCCCAAGCTCACACATGGATATAATTGCCCCCAGCAGCTCACCAGCTCACACATGGATATAATTGCCCCCAGCAACTCACACATGGATATAATTGCCCCCAGCTCACACATGGATATATTTGCCCCAAACTCACACATGGATGTATCTGACCCAAGCACACACATGGATGTATTTGCCCCAAGCTCACACATGGATATAATTGGCCCCAGCTCACATTTATATATTGCAGCCAGATCACACATGGATATAATTTGCCCCAAGCTCACACATGGATGTAATTGCCCCAAGCTCACACATGGATGTATATTGCCCCAGCTCACACATGGATGTATACTGCCCCAACTCACACATGGATGGATATTGGCCCAGCTCACACATGGATGGATAGTGGCCCCCAGCTCACTTGGTCCTCCCGGTGCCTCAGAGCGTGCTTCTTCCTCCCCAGTGCGTGCTGGCAAATGATGTTCCCTGGCCGCTCGTTGAAGTCCACCAGCCGCGATCTCGCGAGATCATGGCGTTAACTCCAGAGTTAACAGCGCGTTCTCCCAAGATCGTGGCTGGTGGACTTCAACAAGTGTTCGGGGAACATCATTTGCCAGCGCACGCTGGAAGGACGCGGCAGTGAGGCAAGCCTATGGCTCGCGTGTCTACACAGTCGGCCTCATGTGCCAGGTGTAGCACGCGTGCCATAGGTTCGCCATCACTGATATAGGTGTTTAATGACCCCGCACATGTCCTCATTTTCTTTTTTTTTCCTTTGGAAGAACAAGGATGCCATTAACATAACGCTGGGGAAATTTCAGACCATTACATAAGAAGGGAAGACTACCTATATAGGCCTATAGGCACCACTGATTGAGCCACTTTACTAATGGCTCGGTAATCGAGATATTGGAAGGAAGCACTTACCCACGGGTATACTTGGAGTTAAGGACTCTTTCTTGCAACTGGGATATACCACCAATTCTCGTGAGGACAGCTGTTGAATCCAATTTTAAAGAGGTTGAAAGCAATATTCTTTTATAAAAATATTTATTTATTTACAGGAATCTGTTTACAAGCATGGTTATAAAAAATTATTGTATATCATTTTCTGTGATTGGTAATACTTTTGCAATTTGCACATTTACCACCAGGTGTCACCATTACCTTACAGTTACTTTGTCAAGTCAGTATTCAATCACCTGTACTCCAAAAACTGCTTGTATTTCTTATATATGTTTAATGATACAATCAGGCCAGCCATCAGAAATTACCGCCCGATCCCCTCTTCCCATAGGAAATACAATATTTAATGTGAACTGTGATCACGTTACAGAGTTATAGTCCCAATATCTTAAAATCACAAATATTGCTCGCACAACAGCACATTTAACATAAAGTATCTCTCTGGTTCAAATAATTTAAGACAGTAGGAAATTGTGATTAAAAAATATGAATCAAGATCATATTACAGAGTGTTGCTCCCAATACCTTAAAATCACATAAAATGTGTATTCGTACAAACAATGTAGCATAAAGTATAATTAGATTATTCTACTGGTTAAGCATATCCGCTCCACAGCAATAGAACTCACTGTAAAGGCGCCGAGTATGAATGTACACAGGATCCACAGCAATAGACCTCCAACAGTAAAGGCAGATAATGTGGCGATTCTAGGAGCAATACCATCCTTTTGGATGCAGGGCAAAGGGGCAACGCCAAACTGCGACAAGGACGCAGACTTTTACACACAGCAGCCTGTTTAAAAACAAATACATGCATTTACACACACAGCCATACATTCACATACATAACCATATATTCCCTACACCCTGGGGGTATGTGTGTAGCAATAAAACTCAACAGTAATGTGCAGTGTGTATGAACATATCACAGAATCCAGAGCAATAAACCCCCAGCAATGTGCAGTGTGTGAGCATATCAGAATCCACAGCAATAAAACCCCCAGCAATGTGCGGTGTGTGGGCATATCAGAAACCACAGCAATAAAACCCCCAGCAAAGTGCAGTGTGTGGGCAAATCAGAATCCACAGCAATAAAACCCCCAGCAATGTGCAGTGTGTGAGCGTATCAGAATCCACAGCAATAAAACCCTCAGCAAAGTGTAGTGTGTGAGCATATCAGAATCCACAGCAATAAAACCCCCAAAGGCAGCAGAAAATATGAACACTCAGCAATTATTATATATTTACCGGCCTCCGTCCATGGTAGGGCTGTGTGCAGGCTCCCACTCGGTATCTTTCTCTAACGGGTGTGTGGGGCGCCAGGAGACTGGGTCTGCAGCATGAAGTTCCTCCAGGCTGCCTTTAGCTGCCATCTGGATAGCAGCGCAGAGCTGCGAGTCCGTGTCTCTGCGATGAAGAAAGGGCGGGCAGCAGCGTGCGTACATGCGCAGGTCATGTGGTCTGGCCAGTCAGGTGGTACTGAATCTCAGTACCACCTGACTGGCCGGACCGCGTGACCTACGCACACAGCCACCTGCCTTTTCTTCAACGTGGCTCTCAGGATTCCTGGGCACCACTTACCACTGGCTGGGGAAAAACCCTGGGCACGCCTCCTCTGACATCATCAGAGGGGGCCCGACGGCTGCCGGCCGCCATCTTGGAGGCTCTGCACTGCGGCCGTGCCCAGGTAGGCCGCAGAACCTCCTCCGAGGCCTGCAGCCTAAAGTAAAAGTACATACCCGCCGGCGGCGGGCCCGGGCCCCCCCAGTCCCCAGCCCCCTTACCACAGCATGGGCTGTAATGCCCTGATGGCGGCCCTGGATACAATTACAATTAAGTGTCTTTTGATATAGCTATTTCCAAATATCTAGAATGACTCACATATGAGATAACGTCATAACTTCTAAATACTGTAATACTCACACTATTCATTGTCCATACTTGGCGGCTCCATTCTCATATTTCAACTATTCGAAATGGGCAATGCCATCGTTTTGAAACAAAATTAATAAATACAAATAAAAAGAACATTTCGTTTGTTTTGATTTTTTCCTTTTACATTATACATGGTCATGTTTGGTATCATTGAAAAGGCCAGACTTTCCTTTCCAATGACACCTAATTTTACCTTGTGGGGTGTAAATAATAAAGATAAAGGGGTCCAATATCCCCCAGCTCTCCTTACGCCATCGCTTCCAAACTTGGTCCCGGCGTGGGAAATGAGAAGGTGAGTTAGGGCAGCAGCATTGTTTGCTTTTTAAGTAAAAGCACATAATGCTAAAGAAAAAAAAGTAAATTTTGCATTTATTTACTCTTCATTTTTCTATTTTTTATATGATATGTGGTCATATTTGGGATTTTTGAAAAGGCCCGACTCTGATTTCCAATGACCCCTCACTTCATCTTGTGTGGTGTAATGATTAGAGACACACAGGGTTATTCAGAGAGAGGTGAAAAGCAGGAGAATGGCTGGAGAATTGAAAATTCTAGGTCAAAATAGCCAAACCAGAAAAATTCTCCCATTTATCTCACTTTCCAAATCGGCTATTTTGACCCAGAATTTTCCATTCTCCAGCCATTCTCCTGCATTTCACCTCTCTCTGAATAATCCTGACAGCGTTCCTAAGGACCCTGGTGCTCCTCGCAGCAGTGCGGCAGTTTAGGTTTCTGATGGAACAATGCATAATAATGCATCACCTCCACTCAAGCTGGTGACGTGGGAAATGAGGAGAGTTAGTGCAGCATCATTGTTCTTTTTATAATTGATAAATGAATATCAGTGATGTGTTAGAAACAAAAGAACATTTGTTTTACATAGCATCTGATCATGGCCATGTTCTGGCCTTTCCAATGGTACCTAACATGTCCATGTCGCTGCTATAGTTTCAGAGATACAGGGGTTCAAATTACCATGTCAGAATCCGTGACTGCAAATGCTACCTGTAAAGAGCTGCCCTCAGGTTCAGCAACTGAAACAGTTAACCACAGTAACACAAACACCACACCCATGCCTGCCTGAATAAAGGTCCACTCCCCCCTTCCCACAATGCTTCTGCATTGTCAACGTCTGTGTTCATTGTAGCAAGTTATACACTGCTCAGCTTCTGCAAACTACCATGTACCAGACCTCCTGCTTGCCTACCGAATGCTGCCCTCTACCAGGCTTTGACCACGGATCGTCCCCTGACAAAGCTCTCTGGAATACCCTCTTGTACTTCACTTGGATTTCCCCCTGTGTCTGTCTGTTTACCAAAGGTACCTCTGTCTATCCCTCCTGTGTGTCCCTGCACACTCGGCTCAGACCCCCTAAACCTGACCTTGGGTACCGCCATGGCAGACGCCAGTTGCAACCCTGACAGACCATCAGTGCAGACATAGTTATCCTTTCTCTGGGCCTATTAGGGTGCAGGGGCCTGGATCTATAGCTCCTGTAGCCCCTATGTTAATCCAGCCCTGGCATGTGCTGTATGTGTATATTAATGTGTGTGTGTTTGTGTGTGTCTGTGTGCATTGTTCTGTTTATGTGTGTGTGTAGGTACATCAGAAGATGGGTACACTGTGGTCATAAAGGAATGGACATGGTCAGCTCAGCAACAATACTCAGGTAGACTGTGGCATTTAAACAATGCTCAATTGGTACTAAGGGGCCGAAAGTGTGCCAAGAAAATATCCCCCCACACCATTACACCACTACCAGCCTGAACCATTGATACAAGGCAGGATGGATCCATGCTTTCATGTTGTTTACGTCAAATTCTGACCCTACCATATCAATGTTGCAGCTAAAATCAAGACTGATCAGACAGGCAACGTTTTCCCAATCTTCTATGGCCCACTTTTGGTGAGCTGTGCAAATTGTAGCCTCAATTTCCTTTTGTTAGCTGACAGGATTAGCACCCTATGTGGTCTTCTGCTGCTGCTGTGACCCATCTGCTTCAAGGTTGGAAGTCTTGTGCGTTCAGAGATGGTATTCTGTGTACCTTGGTTGTAACGAGTACATTTGCTTATCCTTTACGAAAATATTGCTGGAATGAAGGATCTATACTTTAGATGGCGTTCATTATATTGAATAATTTTACACGGGGTCAGCATTATCAGCTTACAGGCAGAATGGCCTTTGTGTCAAATACAGTGAATGCCATAGATAGATAATATAAATGGTCAAATACCCTGCTTATGGGAATTTGTAGAGATCAAAATGAGATTATTAGCAAATTGCCCCAAAAAATCTAGCATAATATAAAAATAATATCAGAATGTGGACATAATGCCTTTATGCAGAAATTACCATAACATCCTGTATCTGTGCTGTACAGGGATTTTCAGCGAATCTCAAATGCAAATAGAATTTTATATGCTAGTTTTTGTTTTGAATTGTATTATAATGCAAAATCGAGTTTACAAGTTTAGTGAAAAGGTTATTATGAGTTAAAATCATTTTATTTTTAAATTTTGGCTTTGTGGTGCATTTTTCGCTACTGGTATGCCTTTCACTCATATTTGCGGTCAGTGAGATTTGTGAAGTGAGGCCGAGTACATTTACTGCTGCTGGCTATTTTATATGATGAAAGCGATCATGCAGCATAGTGTGATCAGTCACGCACGTTTGTGTGCCAAATTCAACAATTTTGGCAAGCAATGTTATGTATTTTTTAAACGAACGGTGTTTCCCTATTTAAGCGCTCGAAGTATAGAGGGGATGTCCGAAAATATATGCGGTGCAGCGTATTAGGAAGGTTTATGAACAGCAGTATTCTGCTTCTGCTGGAGCGTAAATGGTTTAGGGAAAAAGGGCCTTCCGGGGCGCATCCAAGAGAGAAAATAGACTGTATCCGTTTTTAAGTGGTAAAAGTTGCGTAAAATAGTGGGTTCTTATTATTGCATGAACCCAATAAATGTCTTAGGGATATATCGTCACCTAGTGCGAGTGTAGGTTTAGATACAGTCAGTATTCAGGTTACAGAAATACATGTATATAAGAAAGCCTTCTTATGCAATATTGCACAGAAAGGTGATCAGGCCGCCGTTAAAAGTAGTGGATGATCGATAATAAAGTGACAAGTGCAAGCTGTATACTAATAAAATCATATAGAGAAATGTGGCGTCATATAATGGTGGTCATGTAAAGGGCAAAGTGCAAACGTACTGCGATGACGGGTATAAAGTGACAAATAAAGATTTTGTACAAACTGTAAAAACCTATATAAATGTACAAACAGTAAAAATAATAAAAACAAGGTGCTCTATTTTGAAGTGCTCTGTTAGAAATTGCAGCAAAAATAAGTCTCTGTGCAAATGTTGCAATGTCTCTTAAGCACCTTATTTTATAGCAGAGATGCTGTGAAAAGGCATTTCTGTGCAGGAATACGTATCCTATTAGTCTGGTGTGCCCGTAGCACCCTCTAGGGTGGAGGGAGGAAAGACGGTAATGACGTTGGTACTACTTGTGCAAATGTTTGTGCAGTATTCCCGGTATTCTCAAGTTGCTAGTCGTTTACAATTTCGGGGAACCTAATAATTCCTTGGCAGTCTTGGTTCCTTAGCACCTCTGCTCATCTCAGGAACTTGAACCTCATAGGGAAACAAGGCTGTAAATAGTGCAAATATTGCTATATTCACGGAGTAAGAAATCAAAACATATCGGGGCTTACTCACGTGATTCAGAGCCTTCCTCATTTGGGATCAAAGGAATGGTGTGTAGGTCTGTATAGGCGACCCCCTACATCTCCAGCATGGTGTCCTCACAGGGTCTTCTCTATATTCTCTGTGTTCTCCTTGATCTGGAGTCGACCTCAGAAGGAGATGGGGGGGTTGGTCTATAGGACAAATGCCACTAGACTAGGTGGACTTTAAAAAACTAATTTATTGACAAATACAGAAGTTAAAAAACGGGGGATGGTTTTAAAAGGACGGAGCGTCGCTCTGAGTCCAATAAAAAGTAGGAATGGGTGCCCAAAAGCATTTCGCTAGATTAATCTAGCTTCTTCAGTGGGGTATGCATTCCTAGCGTTATCGGTGTATTTAAATAGATTGTGGTGTGAAGTTCTTAATTGATTACCAGGACTTCCGGGTCACGTGTTATGGGAGTGGATTGTCGTCGCAATATTGCATTGGATGGTCCTTTCTATGTGCCGGATGTACGTAAACATCTGCACATTAGCATTTGTATCCCCGTGGGTTAGATTCTATCCTTTGCATCGTTTAAGGCAGAAATCAGCACCAATGCGTGTATAAAATATGTCTCCAAATTTAATGATAAGGAACGCTAGTGGCTATGGCATCTAGGGTATATTTAAATGAATGTCCGCATGGAACTAAGGTGACATAAAAATTTAAAACATTTGTGTAAGTGTACAGGGTTAATTATGCGTATGCTGGAACATTTGGTGGAGGTTCTTAGGCTAAGATATAAAAATATAAAAATACCATCAAACTGGAGGACATTTTCAGGGTTAGAAAGGAGGGATGGGGGAGAACTAAAATATATATAATAAGTGTGTGGATTGGAAATTACGTATAAATGGAACCTTCAGAGAGGGTTCTTTGGCTAAAATATTAAAAAACACTATTGAGTTAATGGACATTTGCGGGGTTAAAAGTAGGGGGGGGATGTAATGTATTCTGGTAGGAGTATCATAAATCGCCTGACAACTCGTATATTCTACAGTTAATAGGATATGGCTAATTTATTATAGGACTATATTAGAGAGGATTATTTTAATGGTAGGTGTAAAGTAGGAAGTTCATAAGAAATGGCATATCTCGAAGTCGGAGTTATGTCCTTGTGGCTGTAGGGAATCAAACTCAAGATGAATTTCATTTCTTCTTGGCCTAAGGTTTTTGCAAGGTCTCCGCCTCTCCTGCTGTTACATATTTTCTTGAGTCCGATGAATTGGAGGCATTTCGGGTTACCGTGATGGGCTTTTTTGAAATGGAGGGGGACACTGTGCGTTTCTATACCTTTGCTGATATTTCGTATGTGTTCCCTTATCCTCACTCCTAGCGCCCTGGAAGCTCTGCCAACGTATTTTTTCCCGCATGGACAAATAAGTAAATAAATGACATTGGTGGAGGTATGTCTGGGATGAGGTATTCTCCTCTCTTGTTGAGTATGTTGGTAACATGTCTTTTCTTATTTTCTGTAGACCTACAGCTGATGCAGTTGCCACATCCAAAAAAGCCATTTCCTATACTAAAATGGTCCTTTTTCTTTTGTTGTCTTGGATACTCGCTCCTTACTAGCTTAGCCTTAAGGTTAGCTGTGCCTCTGCAAATAAAATGAGGCCTAGTTGATAGTAGATCCCTAAGGGCTGGTGTCACGTTCAGCCACTATGGCGGTACCCGGCATGCGCCAAGTAGGGCCCAGGTATGAGGAAAAGCCGCTATATGCAGAGATGCGTGACACAATGATCTAGGATATGTGAATAAACCACAGGAGACACTGGGGACCTCTGCACGGCTATACCGAAGGAGCCCTATACTGATAGATCGGTCCTTAGAGTGGCCGAATCTGCACTATAGAAAAAGGTTACCTTTGTAGCCGTGCAGAGTCCTGGGGAAAACACAGACACCTGAAGGAGTATACTCAACAACTTGCAGGGAAGGACTTCAATATACAAAAGCCGTGGTCTACAGGGATACACAACATATAATACAATATGCACAGAACAGCTAGGGATGTCCAGAAGAGTCGTTAATAAAAAAATAAGCCAGGGGTCAAAACCAAAACGTATACCTTGAGCCAAAGCGGGATATAGCACCAGAGAAAATCCGTCAGCCAGGCCAGAGGGTCAATACCAGGAAGTCAATCAGAACATAAAACTCAGACAAGGGGGAAACACTGAAATAGAACTAGGACGGAATAACAGGGAGCTCTCAGGAACAAATCTGTAGCTGAAGTGAACCAGGATGCAAGAGCATGGTGATATGGCCCATGGCTTTATATAGGGGAGTAATCAGCCCATATCACCAGCAGAAGCTCAACGAGCAATGAACTTAACCCCTGAGCTGCATGTCAGGGAAAGCAGCACAGGGAAACACATGGAAACACAGACATCTGAATACAGAGGGCAGGGAGACAGGGTTGAAACGTAGGAACCTGACAGCTGGGTCTTGTCTAAGAATAGGCCAGTATTTTCTAACTATCTTCCTAATTCGTTTATTCTGTTGATTATATGAAAAGATAAAAGGTATTCCTGTGTTGTCTCCTTTTTTCTTTTTATACGTGAGTAGATCTTTCCTTGGTAGTTTTCTGATTTCTTCTCGTGTTTGGGAGAGAGTCTGATGGTTGTAGCCTTTTTCTTCTAGTACTGTATGTTAGTAAGTTTGGTGGTTTGTTCTTCAAAGTCCGTGTTTTTGGAACAGTTCCTCTTAATCCTGATCATTTGGCTATGTATTTTTTATTTGTTATTTCTTTTTATCATTTTTTTAATTCTCTTTCTCCTAATTACTCGTAAATATCCAAAAACGAGGCATTTTCAAGGGCCATCAATCTCTTTTCTCCAGTTGGTGGCTGCTGGAAACAGCTCTAAGGTTTTTCACTAAATCATGATTTTTAAAACGTAATCCCATCAATCAATTATTTAGTGAATCTGTCTCTAGCAGCGGATCCCTGCAGTCTGCACATTGTGCTATATTACTATTTGTGTATAGTGGAGGATCTAAGCATTGGTGGCATTAGTGTGCCGAGCACCTGCCATGAGGGTGTGCTCTCAATTTAGGAACATATACTAAATACAAAGTTAACATTTTGATGATTCATAAGAAAATACACATTTTTTTTGTTTAGCCATAACCAGAGGGGTTATTCAGAGAGTACCGAAATGACGCCGACATTTCGTTGTTCTCTCATTCTCCGCAGTTCTCTGCACTTCAAGGAATCAAAGTTCCCCACCCTGCAGTGAATTCAGCATTCATCGCAGGGTTCCCGGAGTGCAGGGAAAACCCACCACAATCCCTCCGCAATCTTGCCGAAAACCCGCCGGAACCGCTGTAAAAACCACGCCGGACAAAGCCGACGAGCAGACGATCACAGCACAGACCAGCCACCGGAAAAAGCCGACAAGCTGACGAATGGGGTAAAAGAAAAAAACAGTACGCTTGAAAGTATGAAAATTGAAACGCTGTTTGCAAAAAACTACTGAACGAAAATGTCTGGAATTTACATAGGTCCTATGAATGAAAAGGCCTGTTACAGAAAATGAAAATAAAAAAAAACAAATTTTGACCAAAAATGGCAAAAATATCCTAAAAAAAATCAATAAATAAAGAGACTTTTTACTGCAGAACAAAATATTAAACGGTTTATTAAATATCGAATAAGAACGGGAATATTCTTATTATTGAAGCCTATGGGGTTCGCGAATAAACCTGCCAAATGAAACCACCGAACAGCAGGGCACTTTGGCAACTTCTCACTTCTGTTCCAATCCGTGTTCTCTGAATAGATGAACCATTGCTTCTCTATGGGGGATTTCACTGCCTTCGAACAAGCACCGTACATTCTGGCAGTTCACCAAAATTTGGCGAACTGCCTGCTCTCTGAATAGCCTAATGGCCCCAAAATGTCACCGTACAGGGAAATTCCCTGTTCGGTGACATTTCGGGGCCAGATTGTCTCTCTTTGAATAACCCCTCAAGTGTATAAAATAATGGCAGTTGTGATGCTCTTTATCATAAACCAGATAAGGGGCTTCTAAAAAGTATAGCTAGGAACTAAACAGGTTGCAGTATTATGGTGTGATTAAGCCAAGACCCAGAGGAATTCAACGAGGATTAGTTGTACCTGGGCAAGCGTTGTCTCTAGTGTGGAGTCAGGTGCAAAGTAAATTTGCATTGATCCTTTTTTTTTTTCTAAAGAAAAAGATGATTTTCATTCTTTTTAGTTTCTTCCTCCTCTATGGAGAGAAGAGACAAACAGATGTCGATTGTGAAGGAGAATTTTCGCTCTTTTTAGTGAAGCTTTTTGACTGATGGAACAGGTGACAGTCGTGTTCATTGTTTTAAGAATTTTGAGGAATGGTTGTTTCAGGGTGTTGTTTGTGTTCAGACGCTGAATATTTTGAAATATATGGATGCCATTGATGACTTTTATTCCATGGTGCATGGCTTCACATGGCGCCACTAGAATTTGGATTTTCGATGTCTTTTAGAAGGGATTCCTTTTCTTCATTTTGGAATGAATGAAATGGATTTGTGGTTGCAGCTGGACATGTCAGACAGTGCATTTGATGGGGAGAAGGGCTGCAGTATCTAAGGTTAAGTCCTTCCTAAAGTAAGGGGGCCACAAATGTTGGCACTTTCAGAACAAGAGTGCAAAAGAGATCACCATTTCTCATTCAGACACATTTGCATTTACTGCAGTTCCGGGGAATGCAGATTTGGAGTGTCAGCCTTTGTCCAGACAGGTGCCTCTGAAAAAGGACCTCTTCCCCTGTGAAATTCAGTCCCATAGTTAAGATTTAAGGTTTAATCTGGAACAAGAGATGAGTGAGTTTTTGAGGAATGTGTTGCTCTATGGTTTTTTGTTTTCCTGCTGTTCGGTTGTGTCATGCCCCATGACTCAGGGTTTATTTGTATATTTTAATGTTATGTATTGAATCTGCCTTTTGCTGCTTACATGCTATTGTTTCATGGCTATTTTGATCCTGCTGGGTTTCCATACCCTTGCTGTATCCAGCTAGCTCCACCCCTTTTTGTTCAGTCTAGTTCTGAGGTACTTCCTGGTCACCTAGCAGCCATCTTTGCTCAATGCTGGGCAGAATTAATGTCTTTTCACCTGCATTGCTGTACACTATTACAAAGATTGTCAGTCTGATTATTAAAGTTTTCAACTGGATTCATCTTTCTACGTTTCAGTTTTGCTGAGTTGACACTGTCTGCTGAACTTTCATCTTGTGAGTACTGGTCAATACTGGTCTCAAGCACCCACGCCTCACAGCTTTGCTAGCGAGGCAGAATAGGTTGGTTGTTTCCTTTTAGGCAACCTCAGAAGTTGGCATCAGCTTATCAGTTTCCAGATATGTTGAGTGAGAAGTTGGGATGGGGGTTGACTAAGTAAGGTGGTTGGTTCATCTGACAACCTGTCCTTACCTTATATGTTTTTTTTCTCAGCCAGGGCTTGCTCCCAAGAAGGATCCGTGAATGTTTCGGCTTATCAAACATTAAAGGAACACTCTTATAAAAATCCCCCCCCCCGTTTTTTTACATTAATTTATCCCTATTACCTTAACAAATAGGTAGGGATTTCTTTTTTTTTTTTAACTGTAATACTTACCCTAAAATCCACTTCTTTCCAACTCGCTGAAAGCGCGATGACGTCTCCTACTCGGCAAAAGTCGGCAGAAGTGGGAAATATGAATCCCGCTCTGCTGACTGACAGCTGGGAGGGCGGAGTAAAGTCCTCCGCCTCTCTCAGCTGTTTTCAGCTTTTTCAGCTGATCTGCTGAGCGGAGGGAGGGGGGACAGGCAGGGGAATACTCAGGGCATCATGACCACCTAAAAAAGCTTAGGTGGTCATGTTGCTTAGAGTATCCCTTTAAGTAATCCTGTGCACCCTTTAGACAGATTTCTGTTGTATCAATTGTTTGAGCCTGCGCTGTGGCTGGTGTAGGCCTATGACCCTAGCAATGAACTTGGAACAGTTGTAATTTGTCTGCATTTCACTTGCTCACCCTGACAGTTTACCTTTAATGGGATGCTGTTTTGGGGACCATATTATCTAAACTACTGTCTCCCAGTGGGTTGTTTGATTTCCTGCATATATTTTGAGGTTTTAGGTTCTTTTTGCATAAGGCAGTGGAGCACATGGCTGCTTTCGAGGTGCTGGCTCGTTATTTTGCTGAGTTTTTGTTGATGGGTACAAGGGGAAAAGGTCAACTTTTGCAGCACATATTATGTATTATGTGTCATGGATAGCGAGTAACCCAGCATCCAGACAAAACCCAGTTAAGCAAGGACACCCCTAATCTAGCAAGCCAGTCCTTAGAATGGCCAGATCGAACCTGAATAAAGAATATTAAAATAAACTCAAGGACAATACACAGAAATGCTGAACCCACAGGGATAAGAGAGAGAACACAGTACAAATACAAAGCCAGAAGTAAGTACACGGAATCAGTATATATAAACATTCAGGGAAAACAGAGCAAAACCAGAGTCTAGATACAATCAGTGGTGTCACAAGGGCGGCCCGCACCGGGTGACTCAACCCCTAGGGTGTTTTTTTTTTTAACACAATATTATTTTGCCAGGAAGGATACATTGAGCTTTCTGTCATTTTCAAGTATGTCCTGGGTAGGCAAGGCCTAGGGTAGCACTTTCCAAGGGGTGGAAAAAAACCACCACTGAAGGGGATATTCACAGAGCACCGAAATGACGCAGACATTTCAGTGTTCTGTTGTTCCACACACTTTGGGGAATCAAATTTCCCCAGTGAATTCACCGCAGGGTCACTGAAGTGCAGAGAATCAGCCACCGAATGCTGCCACAAACCCGTCGCCCGCTGTTTTCAAAAAAACTACTGAACGGAAATGTCTTGAATTAACATATAAGGTCCTATGAATGATAATAAAAAGGTCTGTTAAAGAAAAAAGAAAAACTGCTATTAGAAAAACAGCTTTGCTTGACACATTGTGCTGAGAGTGAGAGATACTGTAACAAGCAGCGATCTCAGCCCTCTGAGGAGTCACTACAATAGTAATTGTATCCACTGGTTTTCGGATGAATAAAATTAGTGTAGCGCTGGTTTAATTCTGCTGCTGTAATTACTTGTTTCTGGCCACCAGGGGGAGACGAGCGCAATGTAAACCAATACTGGACACTTCTGGACTACGTTTTCCAGCATGCTTTGGGGCAGGGACAGGAAGTGGGTGGGGAGAACCGAGACACATCCGCAACCTCGTGCGGAGGAGAGCGAGTGCGCCCCAAGGGGTGAACAGAGCAAGACGCACGTGAGACAAGGAGCGATTGTGACCAGGCCGGAGCGCAGGTGCTGCCTTGCGGACGCTGGAGATCGGTGTCAGTTACTTGCCAGAGACCTAGTAATCCACCGCTGAAAGGTTTTACACAGATACAGTGCTGCAGATTGGACCCCGAGTTAGGAGACCGTGATGATCTAATGGGAGTGCAGGCGGTGAACTGAGCATCTTGTGGCAGAGACGGACAAGCAAGACAAGCGGATCCGGTGGCACAGAGTCCCAGCCAAATCGAGCGGAGAGACGTCCTGGGTCGAGCAGAGTGCAGAGTATCTGGCGGATGGGTGAGAGGCCTTCCAGGCCACAGTACAATAATAAAGCACGGTGCAGTTTGTCTAAATCTACAGGGCCCCAACGTGACTAGTCGAAGACACATTGAAATCATTCACTGGCCAGTTGAATCTAGTACCCGGGTACCAACACACGCATACACGCACACCTTCTTGGGACACAACCTGTACGGGACTCACACTCCAGCAACGAAGGGGTTAAAATTCCTTTTTCTTTTCCGCTGCGCGTTTCTCACATTACGAATTCCTGTAAATATATATGTATACCATGCTGCTTTATATATGCCAGTTTATTTGAGACCACTAAACTATATAACTTATAAAATCCACAACAGTGCTGGTGTATATTTATTCCCTAGTGCGGGGAGACTGACCCGAGGTTAAATTCAGCGGCTCCTCCGGGAGTGAGCGTTACATTAGTTTTCATACTAAAGAACTGAAAACAAATTTCTTTAGCAACTAAATAAATTGCATTTTAGGACTAATCCTTTAGTTCAAAACGAAATTTTGTGCTGTGCACATGTCTAGCTAGCAGATTGAAGAAGCCTTCTGCCTTCATTCCATATAGATGGGAAGGTTCCACTCCCTCTTTGTCCCCTTAGAAGTATAGCCCAGTAGTTGTGATTGATTTGTGACATGTTTGTTCCCCTTTTTCCCTGTCATTAAAGTTTCATAGGAATAGGGGGCATTTTAACCTCCAAACAATGATGGTTGTTTGGAACCATACACATTTGCAGACAAAAAAAGCGTCAATGTGAGGGGAGGCACACTCATTAGAAGATTTTCCCCCATATAACAATAAAGTATGCAAGTCAAGGATTTTTTTCAATAAAAAGAGGGGGGAAAGATGATATTGCCATTTCTCACTTTGTTTATCCCTTGTATGATGAATTCATTTTTAAAGCTCAGTTTTTTTTCCTTTTTTTTCCCCCATTATGCCTTAATGGGAGTGACAATGACAATCACAATACACCGACGCAGAACGCATTGTGCCTTTACGATAGAGATGTGCACGTGTTGTTTTTGTTTCGTTTCGGTTCAGCAAGTTTGGTTTTTCAAAAGTTTTGTTTCGGCCTTCAGAGCACCCTTGTTTGGGTATCGTCTTTTACTAGTGAATGATATAGCTGGATTCAAATATATCCCCCTGCTTTATTATTTTTCATTGCAAGTTTAAAGATAGACTGGGTATTAGGGAATCATTATGATAATTGGAATAAATATCATACATTTCTGACTGAATAATGAGACACATGATTGAAAGCTAGTACAAACGTTACAGTGTTTGGGACAAACAAATCTCTGAACAGATAGTGGAGGACCTTTGTTCCCAAGCATTCCTGCTCAACGTGACCCCTGCTTCGGTGTGTATTTATGTATGTGTATACATCTGTATATTTCTATGAAGGAGTTGTATACCTCTGTGTGCCTGCCTTGAGTATATTTTTGTTAAGTATTGTTTTGTTAAGTGTGCTTGCCTTATGTCACCATGTATTTGTCTGTTCCATTCTGTGAGTTGAAGCCATGTTCTAAATGACCAGGTTCATAGGAAGATCTATGGGATAGGTAAGACTATATACTGCTTTGGGCTCATGGCCCAAGTATTATGGAGACTGGTACTGACCCTGCATCCTATCAGCTATGATAAAACATACTCGCTGCTGGTTAACACTGATTCAACATGTTTTCTGAATTGTTTTCTGGGTTCTCAATAGGTATATTTGTCTTGCCAAGTCCTCTGTGACTGACAAGTTGTACAGGAATAAAGAGGGTTTGTGTTTGTAGCCTTGGAATATGGATCTGGAATGTTACTACAAGGGGACTGTTAGATTTTAGTTTCCTGTATAAAATATAATAAATATTTTGTCTTGAAAAGCCTGTTCTGATAAAATGGGCTGTGAAATCCCCCCCCTCCATTTTGTTAGTGTCAATTCTGCATAGACAGTTGTTCCTTCTATAGGATATGAGCTGTGGCCGATTTCCTGTTATTTTCAGTGCAGGAAAATGTGCGCAGAAGCGGGATAATAGGAAAAAGATTTCTTGTGAACCATATATGGTAATAAGTTAACTGAGTGGCTAAACTTTGATGTTGTAATGTATCTGTACACTGATTGGCTATAAATTCTTTGAATTTTAATAAATAGATCTAGCTTAACAAAGGAAGACCAGACTTCTCTGAAAGACCAACACAGTCTTGTGATTGATTCTTTTTGAGGGACTCCGCCATGGCGTAGCGCAGCTTTTGCATCATTCTGATATATGAGAAAGAAATTACAGATTATTTGGGATTCCAATTATGGTAATTATAATAGGATTTTAATTTAACAATTGGTGTCAGACTTGTCAGACTTGTGGGGTTTGACATTCAAGTGTACCTTATTTACATTTGCTTGTTCAGACTTTGCGAATTTGCCTCCTGGCTTGGTTTTTGTTGTTTTTTTCTTGAAGTTTTTTTACGGCTCTAGGTGTGAGAGCCTGTTTGTGTTTATTTGTTGTCTCAAGAGTTTGAGATCCCTGAATATTGTACCTCCCCGAAGTGTTGAGGTAATTGTTTGTATATTGTACCTCCCTGTCATGAATTAAGCCTATGCCCGCACCTAAACCGTGGCAAACCCTTGTTCACCTGTCTAGGTTTGTATGCAGGTTCGATTCCCCTATCTGGCTGTTAAGCTTCTGTTGTGATACCTACAGGTGTATACTACTTCACCTAAATGAAGCCTGCTTAAAAGAGGATCCACCCTTCCATCAGGGCTTCAACATAAACGTCCCTGGAAGTGCAGACAACCAGACCTGTCCCTGAAGCTCCCTACCGTGTTACCTGAATCCCTCCAGTGATACTCCCAAGTGGAACCCTGCTACCAAGGAGAATCTCCCCACCAAGGTACCCCGCTCTCAAGAACCCTCGTTCTTCGAGTGTACCCCGCTTCCAAGAATCCTCGTTTGTCAAGCATACCCTGCTTTCGAGAATCCCTGTTGTCAAGCTGAATCCTGCATACAGTCTGTTGCCTGCCTGCTAGTGCTGCTATTATTTACTATTTGTTTTGTTTATTATTTAATAAACCTTCAATACCCAGCAACCTGTGTGACTCCTATGATCACTGCATCCTGGGCTCACTTCACCCACCGCCGCACTCCCGTACCTGACAGAATGTTGAAGCCTTCACACAGTGAGTCCGCGGTGATCCAAATCGTTATGGAGTACCTCAGAAAAGCCATTCAAGACATCCTGCAACATTTGGACTCCGTTTTTGCAAGTATGCAGCAGGGTTTAAATGACACCTCTACTAAGGTGTGCACTCCAGCTCCAAAGAAAGTGGGTAGAGGACCCCTAACATTCGAAGAAATCTCTAGGAGAAGGTCCCAGAAGCTCTGCTTCTACTGCGGGGAACCGTCCCATTCTATCTCGGAATGTCTAGTGCGGCCCCCCAAGCTGCCCCGCACTTTCCCTGGAGTTACAAACGAAACCCTGCATTCCCCAGTGCTACCTGGTGCTACTCCCAAGTCTGCACCTGTTAAATCAAAAAGGACTTTTTCTATCAAGGCCAGAGAACCCTTTTCTACTCCGCCTGTGTTCCCAATGCCTAGTGAAGCACTGCCCACCAAGTTCAAGAAGGCAGTGCCTGTCAAGTCTGCTTCCACCAGACCAAAAAGGGAAATTGTTCCTACCAAGTCCTTGTCCAGAAAACCCACACCTGCTAAAACAAGGACTGTGTATAAAAAGTCTATGGAGGCCTACTCGGATAAGCTCCAAAGGTGCCAGCCAAATAGGATGGTGTCACTGGACACCTATCCTGAGGTCACAGACCTTGAAGACCCCTATCCTGCCGAAACCATGGAGTTCGAGTCCACCCTACCTCCAGAATATGAACCTGAAATTCCCATGGAGTTAGCTGCTGCCTCCCCTTCTCAGACACCCACCACTCTCAACCAGCATTCCAGGTACCTTGGTGTCGCTGTCTACGCCCCAGCAACCGTCTTCAAGTCATCGGTGAAACCAGAACCCCGAAATCTGGAAGCCAACTCCTGTCTCCATGACCTAGAAGAATCACTGTTGCTGCAGAGTCCAGCTGCCTCCATACTAAGGAGGGCTCTTGGATTCAAAAAGGTTGAGACTCCCACTCCTCACAGCCGCAAATCCGGGCTGGTTTCTGGACAACCATGCCAAGCATATATCGGTACCACTGTCTCTACCCCTGAAGGCACCATTACTATGGAACCCTTGCCCCCTGGGTTCACGTATGGTTCCAATGGGACTGTGGTCAGATACGCAGACCTGCAGGTGTTTCAGAACCCCAAAAGCGTTTGGAGATCACTCCACAATAATGTTGTCACTGCCCTGCAACCCGCAGATTCTCCAGCCGTTGCTGCCCTGCACCCTGCAGGATCTCAGAATATCACTGCCCTGCAACCCGCAGGATTCCAAGAGCCGTGCCGTACTGAGGTCCAGGTCCAGGTCCAAGAGCCGTGCCGTACCGAGGTCCAGGTCCAGGTCCAAGAGCTGTGCCGTACCGAGGTCCAGGTCCAGGTCCAAGAGCCGTGCCGTACTGAGGTCCGGGTCCAAGAGCCGTGCCGTACCGAGGTCCAGGTCCAGGTCCAAGAGCCGTGCCGTACCGAGGTCCAGGTCCAGGTCCAAGAGCCGTGCCGTACCGAGGTCCAGGTCCAAGAGCCGTGCTGTACCGAGGTCCAGGTCCAGAGCCGTGCTGTACCGAGGTCCAGGTTCAAGAGCCGTGCTGTACCGAGGTCCAGGTCCAGAGCCGTGCTGTACCGAGGTCCAGGTCCAAGAGCCGTGCTGTACCGAGGTCCAGGTCCAAGAGCCGTGCTGTACCGAGGTCCAGGTCCAAGAGCCGTGCTGTACCGAGGTCCAGGTTAAAGAGCCACGCTGTACCGAGGTCCAAGAGCCGTGCTGTACCGAGGTCCAGGTCCAGAGCCGTGCTGTACCGAGGTCCAGGTCCAAGAGCCGTGCTGTACCGAGGTCCAGGTCCAAGAGCCGTGCTGTACCGAGGTCCAGGTTCAAGAGCCGTGCTGTACCGAGGTCCAGGTCCAAGAGCCGTGCTGTACGAGGTCCAGGTCCAGAGCCGTGCTGTACCGAGGTCCAGGTCCAGGAGCCGCGCTGTACCGAGGTCCAGGTCCAGGAGCCGCGCTGTACCGAGGTCCAAGTCCAGGAGCCGTGCTGTACCGAGGTCCAGATCCAGGAGCCGTGCTGTACCGAGGTCCAGATCCAGGAGCCGTGCTGTACCGAGGTCCAGATCCAGGAGCCGTGCTGTACCGAGGTCCAAGCCCAGACTGCTGCCACCAAAACATTTGTGGACACTGATACCACTGCAGCTACCCTGCCAACTCCTGGTAAAGCCAGTCCGTCTAGTGAAGTCCTGGTACTTGTCTCTGCCATGGCAGCTCAGGTGAATACCCTTACCCATACCATACAGGACATGCAGCTGAACCACAAGTTCCTGCAGTCTCAGGTACAGGTTGCATTAGCCCGTGGACATTTCTCTACTCCCGATCTGGTTGCCACCAGCAACCTCATACATCAGGACGACTCCGAACCCACTGTGCTCGATAGCACCTCAGATATGGATCCCACGATACCCTACAGTGTCCAAGGTATCGTGATACGCCGAACAGACCTTGAAAACCCTGTGACCATCTTGACCACCCAAACCTCATCCTTGGAGGTGACGGGTCCTGGCCCCAACCGACGGCGGCGCAGGAAAAAATAGGTGGCCCCCTTGCTATATATATCTGATTGTTCGCGCCCGGAAGGCGCTCCTTGGGTTGGGGTACTGTCATGAATTAAGCCTATGCCCGCACCTAAACCGTGGCAAACCCTTGTTCACCTGTCTAGGTTTGTATGCAGGTTCGATTCCCCTATCTGGCTGTTAAGCGTCTGTTGTGATACCTACAGGTGTATACTACTTCACCTAAATGAAGCCTGCTTAAAAGAGGGATCCACCCTTCCATCAGGGCTTCAACATAAACGTCCCTGGAAGTGCAGACAACCAGACCTGTCCCTGAAGCTCCCTACCGTGTTACCTGAATCCCTCCAGTGATACTCCCAAGTGGAACCCTGCTACCAAGGAGAATCTCCCCACCAAGGTACCCCGCTCTCAAGAACCCTCGTTCTTCGAGTGTACCCCGCTTCCAAGAATCCTCGTTTGTCAAGCATACCCTGCTTTCGAGAATCCCTGTTGTCAAGCTGAATCCTGCATACAGTCTGTTGCCTGCCTGCTAGTGCTGCTATTATTTACTATTTGTTTTGTTTATTATTTAATAAACCTTCAATACCCAGCAACCTGTGTGACTCCTATGATCACTGCATCCTGGGCTCACTTCACCCACCGCCGCACTCCCGTACCTGACACTCCCCGAAGTGTTGAGGTAATCGTTTGTTTTTGTGCCTTCCCGAAGTGTTGAGGTACTTGGTGGTTTTATTTTTACAGTTTTGAGCATTTTATTTTAATTCTTCTCATATAGCAAGATGGTTTTATCTCCCATTGAGAGACAGATTTTCTTTTACCTCTCTTTTTTTTTTTTTTGCGCGCTGCTGCCATTTTTTTTGCGCGCTGATGCCATTTTTTTTGCATTGCTGTATGTTTGCGCGCTAACTGATTTTAAAGTATTTGCAAACTGTTTTTCTTTCAGATTTTCCCTTTTGTTTCTTGCCATTGATTACGTCTATTTCAATGATTGTCTTTACTAATTATTAATGTATGTGTTTATCTCTGATGTTTTGTATTTCCTAGTTCTAATATTGTGTTTTTTCATATGTAATTTATGTATAGGGACTGCTTCTCTTACTACATGTTGCTTAGTTTCTATCAGGGTAAATCAAAGAGATTCGAAAAGTCACCGCACGTTCGGTGACTTTTCTTTCTCTTAAATTCGGTTCCTTTTGCCAATCCCATTTCGGTGACCCTGCGGTGTATTCAGCAAACACCACAGGGCCCCCGAATTCCAGGGAAAAGCTACCGCAAACCCGACGAAAACTAACCGCAAAACCCAGCGAATGCACGCCGAAAACCCACAAAAACATCTGGATTAACCTGACGAAAACCACAGAAAAACCCGAGCAGGAGCCGATCACATGCAGCGAAGCCTCCGGAAAATGCCGTGACCGCAGACAGAGTGAAGTGAATAAATTAGGAAAACAGTTTGCATGAATGATTGAAGAGTGAAACGCTGTTTGCAAAGAAACTACTGAGCGAAAATGTCTGAAATTTACATATGAGGTCCAGGGAATGATAATAAAGAGGACTGTTACATAAAAAATAAGTAAACTTAATAAAAAAAAAACAAATCGGACTTTTAAAAAAAATAAAATCAGAAAAATGCTTAAAATATCCTAAAAAACTGCAGAATTTTTTAATGAACGGTTTATTAGATATTGAATTAAAACCGGAATATTTTTAACATTGAAGCCTATGGGATTCTCCTGAATAAACTTGCCGAATTAAACCACCGAATGGCAGGGCATTTCGGGAACCTTTCACTGCTGGTTTGTGTTCTCTGAATAACCAAAGCAGTGCTTTTCATGGGGTTTTCACTGCCCTCGAACAGGCACCGAACAGGCACCGTATGTGCAGGCAATTCGCCAGGATTTGGCGAATTGCCTGCTCTCTGGATAGCCGAATGGCCAAGAAAGGTAATTTTCAGCGTTCGGTAACCTTTCTCAAGCAATTCGGACCTCTTTGAATTACCCTGTATGTGTCTTTACTGCTGCACCATGAGTAAAAAAAAAAAGGAACAGGAAATGGAGACAATAGGGCTTTACTTTTGGTCAATCTTGTGGGATCGAGTGTTTTAAGTTTATAAATCTAAAAAGCTTTGCGCTGCCTTCAATAACTCCTCCCCTCTCATTCATAATTATTTGTTCAATGTCCACAAATCGGATTTGCTCAGATTTATTGTCATGGTGGATCTTCAGGTGGTGTAATATCGCAGAATCCTTGGGATAACGTACAAAACATGAGTGTTCCAAGATACGCAATCTGAATTGCCTTAAGTTTTGTTGACATACAGAAGGCCACATGAAGTGGCGGCGCGGCCGCTAGGCGAGCTAGGCGGAAGCCTAGAGCGCAGGGCCTGCCTAGGGTGAAGCCGGCCTCGACCACTGAAGTTAAAAAGGTGTCCGCAAATCTCTATGCTCACGGACACCAGTCAGAGAGCCGCGGCCCACTCCGGCGCCCATGATCCTCGTTTATGAATGAGTCTGGAGGGGCAGCTGCAGAAGCATTCAGCTCCTCCTCCTGACTCCTCCTTGATGCCAGCGGCTGACATGGACGATGTGTGCCAGCGCACTTCGGTGCCGGCGGCAGCACGCGCCTCGGTGCATGTGATGTCAGTCACTGGCTGTGGGTCTCGCGTGACAGAGCAGCCGGGCAATGAGGTGAGACAGAGAACGTTAAGGGCGAGGGTTAAACAAGACAGATAGACAGGAGATCTTAAACTATAGAGAGGTCCTTATATTGGCCTCTATGCTAATAATGCTAATAGTACTGGATACATACACAGAACATAAACAAGGCTAGAATGGTCAGGACTGGATCAAAAGGATACAGAACAAGGAAGGAATGTCAGACTAGCAGAGGTTGGCAACAGATCAGTAATATACATATTACAGGAAGCAGACAGAGTAGTCAAGAAAAGTCGGGATCAATAAACCAGAAAATACCAGAATGCATATGCAGGAATGCAGTGATACAGGAACCAGGAACCCGAAGCCAGGGAACAGGACATAGGAACCAGAACTCACAGGAAAAGGAATCAGAACTCGTGCCAGAGCAATGAGCCTCTGTGCTGTTGGTGTTTAAATAGGGAACAGGTCTGGGCAATTAGGACATGTGATCCCAGACCTGAGCAGCACAGCAAAAGCCAGGAGCGGCACAAGGCAGAATAGCCAGACCCAAACAAGGAAGAGCTGGCCAGGATCCCTCTCACCACCAGGGGGCATGGCTGTAACCAGTGGAAACGTGACAGCTTTTTCATTTGTGTTGCTTTCATTTGTTTGGGGGGGGGGCAAGTTGCTGGTCTTGCCTAGGGTGCAAAATAGCCTAGCACCGGCCATGGCCACATGAGCATGTCAGGAGATAAATAATGTTAGTAAAATGCATGAGAATCATTGTTTAACTTGGAATGATTGTGAATGATTGCTGTTACAAAAGATGTTGGAAGGTTTAGCTATGTACTTGCACGCCTGGCAGCTACCACATCTGTGGGTGCCAGGGATTTGTTGTGTAAGACATGTTGACCGTAATTCAGGCTGTGGATGAATAAGGTGGCTATGACATACAGCATCTTTGATATTTTTACCCTGTCTGGTGGTGAAGGTGGCTGTAGGTACAATCACCTCGGCTAAATCCTCGTCAGCCCTTAGAAGTGGCTAGTATGACTGAAGGAGCTTTTTGATGTCTTTGTACGTCCAATCAAAATCCCCAATAAATCTGATTTGATTATCATTGGGTTTCTCAATTCTGTCAGACATATGCACTCCCCGGTCTTTCTTAAGAGCCCAGTGGTACACACGTTTAAGGACCCTATTAGGGTCGCCCTGTTGCCTGAATCTCAATCTCCGGTCATGTGCTTGTTTTGTAAAGTCTTCTAGGGTTGAGCAGTTATGCCTCAGTCTTAAAAAATGGCGTACTGAGATTGAGACTGCCTTAAGAGTACATGGGTGGAAACTCTCCCAGTGTAATAAGTTGTTGGTAAAAGTGGGTTTCCTAAAGATGGAAGTTGTGACACATTCGTTCTCGCGCTGTTTGGTAATAATAATGTTCAAAATTCAGAGACACTTCTTGGATTTCAAATGTAAGCTTGATGTTTAAGTCGTTTTGATTTAATGCATCACAGAAAAAGACGAATTCCTCCTTTGCGCCATTTCATATGATTAAAATGTCATTGACATATCACTTCCAGGTGACAATTTTGGAAGTGAATGATGACATTGTGGGCTGGAAGACGTTTCACTCTTCCAATAGGCCGAGGAAGAGGTTGACATATGACGGCGCGGTGGTCGTGCCCATTGCAATGCCCCTTAGTTGTAAATAACAACCATTGAATTAAAATAAGCTTTTCATTAGGATAAACTCATACAGGGTTATTCAGAGAGCAGTGAAAAGCAGGAGAATGACTGGAGAATGGAAAATTCTAGGTCAAAATAGCCGATTTGGAAAGTGAGATGAATGGGAGAATGTTTCTGGTTTGGATATTTGGACCTAGATTTTTCACTTCTCCAGTCATTCTCCTGCTTTTCACCTCTTTCTGAATAATCCTGATAGATTGTAAGCTCTCGAGCAGCTCTCTCCTACTGTTGTGTGTGTGTAATGTGTATGCATATTTTTTCTGTCTCTCTCATTGTACAGCACTTCGGAACTTGTTGCCGCTTTATAAATGCTAGTAACTGTAACCGTAAGAAGTTGCAGTAGAAAAGTGATTTGTTCGTTAGACAGGAAATACTAAAAAAGAGTGTCAAGGTGGCACAGATAATATCCGACTGAGGAAGCTTACAGTTTGGTAAGGGAAACGCATTTCGGTTATTTCCCACTTGTTGTTGATATATTTTAACCCCTTTTTAAATAAAACCACTTTTATCTAACCTCTTCACGCTCGATGTATCCACCCATTTTTGATTATAGCTGGTCTTTACTGAGGAAAACGGTGAACCATTTATTTGAACATCCACTCTAAGAGGTTGGACTTGAGACCCCCTGGGAAGTGGTCTACTGCGTACCTACTGAACCACCGATACAGGAGGTTCTACAACACGTGAGTTTATCTCCTCTCAGAGTTTACATCACTCTGTCATTTAATTGAATTATGCTATGACACGTTTACCTCTGAGGTACATATGAACTCTCAACATTGCTGAAGACCCCCAGGAAGAACGGTATTCTGGTTGTTGGGAATAGCTCCCCATAGTGGCTCAACTGCGTCCAGATTCGAGCTCTTTAGCTACAGAATTGTGAGTGTTATTCCACGTGATCTACAGTGGCAAGAAAAAGTATGTGAACCCTTTGGGATTATGTGGAGTTTTGCATGAATTGGTCATAAAATGTGCTCTGATCTTCATCGAAGTCACAACAATTTGAAAAACACAGTCTGCTTAAAATAATACAACACAAACATTATATGTTTTCATGTTTTTATTGAACAGAACAGGTAAACATTCACAGTGCATGGTGGAAAAAGTATGTGAACCTTTATGGACTTAATAACTGGTTGACCCTCCTTTGGCAGCAATAACCGCAACCAAACGTTTCCTGTAGTTGCAGATCAGACCTGCACAACGATCTCGAGTAATTTTGGACCACTCCTCTTCATAAAACTGTTTCACTGTAGCAATATTCTTGGGATGTCTGGTGTGAATCGCTCTCTTAAGGTCATGCCACAGCATTTCAATCGGGTTGAGGTCAGGACTCTGACTGGGCCACTCCAGAAGGCGTATTTTGTTTTGTTGAAGCCATTCTTTTGTTGAATTACTTGTATGCTTTGGGTCATTGTCCTGTTGCATCACCCATCCTCTGCGGAGCTTCAGTTGGCAGACAGATGGTCTTACGTTTTCCTGCAAAATGTCTTGATAAACTCTGGAATTCATTTTTCCATCAATGACAACAATCCGTCCAGGCTCTGAGGCAGCAAAGCAGCCCCAAACCATGATGCTCCCTACGCCATGTTTTAAAGTTAGGATGAGCTTTTGATATTGGTGTGCTGTGCCTTTTTTTCTCCACACAGTGTTGTGTGTTTTTTCCAAACAACTCAATTTAGGTTTCATCTGTCAACAGAATATTTTGCCAGTAGTGCTGTGGAACATCCAGGTGCTCTTTTGCAAACTTCAAACGTGCTGCAATATTCTCTTTGGACAGCAATGGCTTCCTCTGTGGTGTCCTCCCACGTACTCCATTCTTGTTTAATGTTTTCCTTATTGTAGATGTGTCAACAAAAATGTTAGCATGTGCCAGAGATTTCTGTAAGTCTTTAGCTGACACTCTAGGATTCTTCTTTACCTCATTAAGCATTCTGCGCTGTGCTCTTGCAGTCATCTTTACAGGATGACCATGCCTAGGGAGAGTAGCAACAGTGCTGAACTTTCTCCATTTGTAGACAGTCTGTCTTACCGTGGACACATGAACATCAAGGCTTTTGGAGATACTTTTGTAACCCTTTCCAGCTTCATGCAAGTCAACAATTCTCGATTGTAGGTCTTCTGAGAGCTCTTTTCTGCGAGGCATGGTTCACATCAGGCAGTGTTTCTTGAAACCAGTAAACCCAAAACTGGTGTGTGTTTTTTAAAGGGCAGGACTAATATCACACTGATTGGACTCAAGGTTGGCTCACTCCTGGCTCCAATTAGCTCTTCGAGAAGTCTTTAGACTAGGGTTTCACATACTTTTTCCACCATGCACTGTGAATGTTTACATGTTATGTTCAATAAAAACATGAAAACATATAATGTTTGTGTTGTATTATTTTAAGCAGACTGTGTTTTTCAAATTGTTGTGACTTAGATGAAGATCAGAGCACATTTTATGACCAATTCATGCAAAACTCCACGTAATCCCAAAGGGTTCACATACTTTTTCTTGCCACTGTAATTTTTAGATGTGTTTATGGAATGTACGATATTGCCCAATTAGATTTCTTTTTGTTCTCTCTCTTTGCATGACGAACATATGAGTTGGGACTCCTTCGACTTCCATGCACAAAGGACTTTTCAGAAAAAACATTTTGTGAATCATCAAGGACTAAAAAGTCATATAAAATCATTGCGCTCCCAATTGTGCATTTTGTGCCTGTTTGTGTGAATCTTGATTTATGGGTGAGGGATACGACCAACCTTGAGCTGCAATTTGTTCCCTTGTATTTTATTTTCCTGTCATTATAACATGTGGTGTAACATTGGACAGCGCCTAATAACACTACTGACCCATTTTGGGTCTATTCTGTTGGTATGTGGCACAGATAAGTCACAACAATTGTGGCAGTACTTGACAGTTAAAGATGACACATGGAACTAGGACAAGACACTTATTATTATACATGTATATTTAAAGATGCAGACTTCAATTGATATCACAGGCTCACATACTGAAAAACAATTACACAAAATAAAGAACATAAGCTAAAATTGCATATTTGATATACGTTAAGATAACAAACAACATAGATTTTTTTTCAGAATAATTTTGTGTTCACTTTCCATGTTTTCATAAACATTTTTGCAGTTACTTCTGGAAATATATAAAATCAGATTCTATCCCAAGGAAATTTCACAGTACAGTCATGCATCTTCTCTCTGTAAACCTTATCAAAACGTTCACTCTGGGCCACAGTAAAATGATTCTTCCAGTCCCCAGTCACTCCTGTAAGAAAACACGTGTCTTTAATATACAGATTTGCTTACTCAGTAAATAGACAAGATAGAATAGCTGTTACATTTGAACTTTAAGTCCACGAAAAAGGATAGAAAAGATTGTAACAATTATATAATAACCTTTTCTCATAAAGGGGCTTTTATCCTGATCCATATATACGTTAGGCAAAAGACGGAAGTTAGCCATGTCATTTTCCTTCATGCTTTTAAATGTGGCATGCTCAACGATTGAATCAATAACTGCATTATCAAACTTTTTTCCAAGGAATTTTGAGATTCTTAACACACTGCCCCGCAGATCCTGTAATAGGGACAAAAACATATCACATTTTGAATATTATAATGTCTATAGCAGTGAATGGTTGTGAGTATGAAACAAAACTGAATAGGAAAGGGGTCATTCAAAGAGCACCGAAATTCTTTCATTCGGCGCAATGAGCATCTTTCATTCGGCGCACTTCGGCAAGCTAAATTTGCCAACTCTGCAGTGAATTCAGCATTCACCACAGTATCTGCAAAGTGTGCCAAATTGATCCGCTCAACGCCGCTGGTAAACCCGCCGAATGCAGTGGCAAACTGCCGAACCAACCGCCGAACACATCCGATAAACCGCAGAGAAAACACCGAACACATCGGATAAACTGCTGAACGTAGCCACAAATTGTCAAACGCAGCTGACGATCCGCAAACAGACCGTCGAATTCCACTGGAGAAAGCCAACCAGCCGCCAAACACTACTGAAAAACAGCTGAACAGCTGAAAAAAAAAACAATGCAACGTTTAAAAGGCGTGTTTAAAATAACCAATGCACGAAAATGCATGGAAATGATATAAGGTCCAACGGATAACAATAAAAAGGTCTGTTACAAAATAAAATAAAAACATTTAAAAAAATCTGACTCAAAAATTTCACTGAAAAAAATGCAGAAAAAAGCCTAAAAAATAAAATAAAAATACTTTTGTTGCAAATGAAAAGAATAAATGGTTGAATAAAAATTTAATAAAGACGAGGATTTTTTTTTCATTGAAACCTTTGGGATTCGCCAAGTTAAAACCTGTCGAACGAAACTATTGAAAATCTGGGCATTTTGCCAACTTTGCCCTGCTTTTCAGCGTTCTCTGAATAGATTAACTATTACTTCTCTATGGGGAATTTCACTGCTGCCAAATTGCACTGTATTTCGCTAGCAATTCGCCAGCTTTCTGAATAGCCGAATTGCACTGTACTGGGAAATTCAACATCTGGTACAATTCAGTGGCCAATTCGGCTCTGTTTGAATAACTCCTTAAATTCATATAGATTATATTGTTTTACATTTGGAACTTTTGTTGTCATTAGATCCCTAACTAGAGGTGTATTCTTGCTAAGGCCAGTTAGGCATGGTTCTAGGGGGAAGATTGGAGTATTTGCTTTTCTAATATCCTTTCTTTCAAAGATCCAATATATTCTAGATATGCATTATGCAAGCAATTAAACCCCTAAGACTGAAGCCCATAGTCCAACCCAGCCATTGGGTTACAATACTAACAGTCATAACAGTGTATTAGCGTAAACCACTGTTCCGAGCCGTAGGTTAAGGTTTTTCTTGCAACTCTGCAATAGCATCTGCTTACTATATGTTAACAGGTCAGAGGAAGAATAGTGAGCTAGTTCCTGGCAGGTAGCTATTTTTGGTTCAAGCCAATATCTGAAAAAGATGCTCTAAGACATTTGTGTTAAGTGATATTGCTTTTGCAAAATCACTTAACACTGTTAAGAGAAATACTGCTTAGAGTCATTACTTGCCCCTGGGCCCACGGTGCAGAGTCCAATATGATATGCCCTATCCGCTGTTCATATGCAGGAGAACACTGGGAACAAATAGTTAAACAGTGGCCTTCTGCAGCTTCAACATGACCCCTGTGTCCACCAACCCTCGCAAAGTTGAGTTTCCCTCCACGGACTCCTATGAACTCCAGGAAATGGTACTGGTGGCGGAATAGGGTCTTGAGTTTCTAACCTTAAATAAGTGTTGTTAGTTGTTGGTTACACTTGGTGTAAATAAGATACTTTGCGTTTGTTCTAAATTGCGTTTGTAATAGACAAAAAAAAATCCTGAATGTTTTGTGAATACTTACAGGGTTATTCAAAGAGAGCCGAACTGGCCCCGAAATTTCACCAAACTTTCCCTGTCCAGTAGAGGTGTGCATTCGTTTCGTAATGAATCTGAATTCGTTACGAATTTTGTTAATTAGTATTTTGGAAGTACTTCCGAAATAGCGAATTGATTTCATCCGAATTGAAACAAAAATTAAACTAAATGAAATGGTATAAAAAATTTGATTCACTATACTGTTTCTCAAGATAACCATTGATTAAATAATTCCTGAGCAGGATTTGATGTATTGTGGTTTTATTTAGTGATCTGAAAATTCTAATCAATATCAAATATCGACTCGATCCCAACTTATATTACATACAAGTCAGTACTAAAGCAAACTTCATTATCAAATGAATCAGATTTGTTACTTATTTAAAATATGAGTGTTTTTTTTCCAAGTGAAAATTTTAAAGTACAGCTGCAAACTGCATTTTTTAATGTCACAATTTAGCCAAGGCTGCTGTTTTGGGATAGCAAGCAAAGTCTTTGAATCATTAACACATTCTAGCTTATAGTGGGGGGGAACGTCATTGCTCTCACGGCTTTCAATGTCAAGGTAATTCAACTTTCTGTAAGATCTCACAGCCCATTTCTAGATCAAGGTGGGGGTTTCAATGAATGTATTGTAAGTTTGTAGGTTCCTACAGGAATAGGGCCCTAATTAACTCCTGTATCTATTGGTGGAATACGGACTTACATCCTTGGTGTAATGTAGAGTTGTTTTGTCTCTACCCTATCTTTTTGTACAGCCCTGTGGAAAGTGTTGGCATTTAATAAATAATAATGTTTCCCAAAGTCACAATAACTGGACAAGTGTACTGAAAGAGATGGCTTTTTAAGATCTTTTCCTTTTTAATATTCTGTTAAACTGAATGGGAAACGTACGTCTTATTTGTTTCACTGAAATGGACACTGAGTAAACTACATTTAGCTATTTTTTACATTTTGGTCTGATGTCTGTTCTGTACCTTCTGGACACTACTTTTATGACACAATAAATACATACATTGCTGTATTTACCCAGTAAAGATCTTCATACGTGTTTAAAAGGAAGTTGTCCTTTCCCACCAACTCTAGCCAACCTGTGACGTGGTCAAACCAAGAACCATATGGAACTGAAATCAGAAATACAAATAAATATATATCCACAAAACAAGTGATACGTATGGATACTTTGTTTATAAGAATGGTTTATATGACTACAGTAAAATTAAAACCATTTGTTTAACACAGAAAACGGAAAGTGCAATTTTAGAAATAGATACATTTTAATTTTCCTAAATAAAGACAATCGAAAACAAGTAATATGTACTTACCATCTCCTGTTAGGAACTTTTCCATAAGATCCCCAAAACTCTTTGGATCTTTGTAGTATACACTCATCTTGGAAAAATAATACAGTGAAACTAGGACATCCTTTGGGTTTCTCACAGTGTATATAACCTGAAAGTAGTTTTAAATTGTAAGGAAAATTCTTGTTTATACCAATATAGAGAACACAGAGTAGAAATTCATAGCAACATTATAAAACAGGATTTATGTACCTGTCAAATATGTAAAACATATGAACTCACTAATGGGAAATCATTTAACTGATAAGAGGGGTTTGCTGCACTTGTTCTGAACTATTATCATGGCGAATTTGGTGACACTAAAGCACTCACTAAATATTCTTGTAGAGCAGTGTTTCCCAAACCTGACCTCAGGACTAGGGATGAGCGTTCGGTTCGATTCGAACCTGAGTTCGAATCGAACATCGGCCGTTCGAGTGTTCGGCAAACACTATGGGATGTTCGCCGTTTGTTCGACCGCGGACATTCCATAATAAAAAATGCGTCCACAGGTCTCCTAAATGTACCGGCGGCTGCCAGTACATTTAGGAGACCTGTGGCTGCGGCCCCCGTATCTCACCTGTCCTGCAGCTGTCCCGGCCTCCTGTTCCCTGGTCCGTCAGCTCCTCTGGTCCATCAGGCCGCGGCACCTCTCTGCCCCATGTCTTCATGCTGAATGATCTGATTGGGCAAAGTCCAGGTCAGGTGCAGGACTTTGCCCAATCAGAGCTCAGCATGAAGATGAGCTTTAACCAAGCTCTGATTGGTTAAAGTCTTGCACCGACTTTAACCAATCAGAGCTTGGTTAAAGCTCTGCCCCATGCCTCATCTTCATGCTGAGCTCTGATTGGGCAAAGTCCTGCACCTGACCTGGACTTTGCCCAATCAGGGCTCAATATTGAATTAGAGTCCTGATTGGGCAAAGTCCAGGTCAGGCGCAGGACTTTGCCCAATCAGATCATTCTGCACGAAGATGTGGGGCAGAGAGGAGCCGCGGCCAGATGGATCGGAGGAGCTGACGGCCCAGGGAACAGGAGGCTGGGACAGCTGCAGGACAGGTGAGTTACGGGGGCTGGGAGCCGCAGCCACAGGTCTCCTAAATGTACCGGCAGCCGCCGGTACATTTAGGAGAACTGCAAACACATTTTGCGTGTTCGGCCCCCATAGGTTTACATTGTGTTCGAGTTCGTATTCGAACATTTCGGCCGTTCGCCTGTTCTGGTACGAACCGAACACAGGGGTGTTCGGCTCATCCCTACTGGGGTGTTCGGCTCATCCATGTAATTGGGCAGACTAGATGGGAGAAAAGGTTCTTATCTGCCGAAATTTTTCTATGTTTCTACTCAGGACCCTCTTACCACAGTGGTCCCCAACCTTGGTTCTTAGGGCCAACTAACAGGCCAGGTTTGCCAGATATCTGAAGCACAGCACAGGTGATATGATTTGCTGCTCAGTGATTGCAGGATTCAGTCTGAATTTCCCCAAGGTAATCCTTAAAACCTGGCCTGTTACTGGGCCCTGAGGACCAGGGTTGGGGACCATTGCTCTAACAGACTAGTTAGACAGGCGAGTTTACAGTTCACCTTCGAGAAGCTAACGGTGACTACTTTGAGAACCTAATGTGATTGTATTATTCAAACATGACTTACAGCTGCCCTTTGATGCTCATGTAAATCTAGTAATAAAATTTTTATGCATATATTGTTCATGTTGAAGTGTGTATACATTTTATTTGGGCCCCTCTGGATATAGGACCAGTACATGTAGATCACTGATGACCTGTTTACTAGCAGAACAGCTTCAAGTACCGGCTGGGTGGAGTAGAGATAACATCTATGCTCTATAACCGTGGAGAGAAACTGGATACACAGGTTCGATCCTGGCCAGAGCACCTCTCCAGTAAGTGTCCTTGGGCAAGACACCTAATGGTACACAACATAGCAAGGAAAAAAAAAGTGTCATCTGCGCTCGTTTCTATGTGTTCCACGTACAACAAAACTGAGGTTTTTGTTTGTTTCAATGGCCATTGCAACGTAAGCTCACTCGCCACTTCAAGGCACCTCTTTACAGAGTGAGTACCTAACAAATGTACCAAAAGGCCGCTCTACTGAGCAGCTCCAAGCCCCTCCTGCTGCTTTTCAGTCAAGGAGAGGCAGAGATATGGTGGGTTTTATTTATACACGCACCAAACACTTCCCATTTGGGATTAAAAACAAAAATATGGAGAGAGGAACAGCTGCAGAACGACGGACTGGTGTTACAAGCATGATATACATAAATACAGAAAAAATGGCGTCGCGCCCATACTCACCGGAGCGGCAGCAACTGCCAGGAGTAACAGCCCAGTTAATGTATAAAACATAACAAGGAAAAAAAGTGTCATCTGCGCTCATTTCTATGTGTTCCATGTACAACAAAACTGAGGTTTTTGTTTGTTTCAATGGCCATTGCAACGTAAGCTCACTCGCCACTTCAAGGCACCTCTTTACAGAGCGAGTAGCTAACAAATGTACCAAAAGGCCGCTCTATTATTTTCCTTGTTATGTTTTATACATTAACTGGGCTGTTACTCCTGGCAGTTGCTGCCACTCCGGTGAGTATGGGCGCGACGCCATTTTTTCTGTATTTATGTATATCATGCTTGTAACACCAGTCCGTCATTCTGCAGCTGTTCCTCTTTCCATGTTTTTGTTTTTAATCCCAAATGGGAAGTGTTTGGTGCGTGTATAAATAAAACCCACCATATCTCTGCCTCTCCTTGGCTGAAAAGCAGCAGGAGGGGCTTGGAGTTGCTCAGTAGAGCGGCCTTTTGGTACATTTGTTAGGTACTCACTCTGTAAAGAGGTGCCTTGAAGTGGCGAGTGAGCTTACGTTGCAATGGCCATTGAAACAAACAAAAACCTCAGTTTTGTTGTACATGGAACACATAGAAACGAGCGCAGATGACACTTTTTTTCCTTGTTATGTTTTATACATTAACTGGACTGTTACTCCTGGCAGTTGCTGCCGCTCCGGTGAGTATCGGCGCGACGCAATTTTTTCTGTATTTACCTAATGGTACACACTCGCCACCCAGGACATACTTGAAAACGAGAGAAATGTCAATGTATCCTCCTGGTAAAATACCTTCTCAAAAAAAATAATCTTCCATCGAGACTTGAAGATTTCACGTACAAGAGATGAAAGGATTCCAGGATAGGTTTTCCTAATGAATAGTATATAATTTTAAAGAAAGAGTTGGATGCCATTGGAAAAACAGTATTATTTTAAAAAAGTTTCTATTATATGGGGTCTATTGAATGTAATTTTAGTGCCTTGCATTACGGCTCATTTCAGCATTTAGATTTTGTTGAAAATTCACTGAATTCACCTATTTATTGAATGTTCACCGTATTGTGTCGAAATTGGAGTCGCCAAAGCAGTTATCGAGAAGTTGTCGAAAAGTGCAGATAAACGCCAAAGTTAAAAAAAAAATGAGTTGCCTTTTCCCCCAGTAGGAGCTTAAAAATCAATAAAAATTATGTAAAAATTTGTCTAAACAATAAAAAAGGTCCTTTATAAAATAATAAAGAGGTCTGTAATAAATTAATTTTAAAAAAGGTCTTTTACAAAATAAACAAATGGGATTTTGTAAAAAATGAAAATGATAAATGGTCTTCAAATTATTTAAAAAATATGTATTACATTGAAACCTATTATATTTGCCTGCTTAAACCTGTCGAATTAAAACACTGGAAATCAGGTATTTTGCGGTCAATTCACCAATATTTGGCAGTTGACAGCCTTGTGAATACAAGAATTGCCCCGAAATTGCACCTACAGTGAACATCACAACTCGGTGCAATTTAGTGTCAAATTTGTAGGTTAATGAAAAACCTCCTTTGTCTATTTTTTTTTATATTGCAATAAATATATATATAGAGCGAGAGCATTAAAAATATATTAAAGATTTTTTAAGCTGCAGTTAGCTGGCAGTTTTTGTTTTAACATTTAATATACGTGTAAGCATTATCAATCACTTACCTTAGCTTTAGAACGAGCTAAAGATTTGCAAAACAATTGTTTAGGCACGTGGCTAGTTATAAGCCGAGGGATCTCCTTTTTATTTTGCAGAATTTCAACAGTATCAGGAGATTCTAGCCAAGGTACTCTCTCCCAGTTTGGAATTGTTTTAGACCATGTCGGATCCCCATTTGTATCTATGAGGCTTAAAATCTCTGCTACCCAAGTGGTGCCTAAATATTCAAGAAAATAAATAATCAAATAATGTATGAATTGAGTTTTTATTTCTAAATAGAAACAGGGTTATTCAAAGAAATCCGAATTGCTTGAGAAAGGTAACCGAACGCTCAAAATCAGCGTTCGGTTACCTTTCTTGGCCATTCGCTATCCAGAGAGCAGGCAATTCGCCAAATCCTGGCGAATTGCCTGCACATACGGTGCCTGTTCGGTGCCTGTTCGAGGGCAGTGAAATCCCCATGAAAAAGCACTGCTTCGGCTATTCAGAGAACACAAACCAGCAGTGAAAGGTTCCCGAAATACCCTGCCATTCGGTGGTTTCATGCAGCAGATTTATTCAGGCGAATCCCATAGGCTTCAATGTTAAAAATATTCTGGTTTTAATTCAATATCTAATGAACCATTCATTATAAAATTCTGCAATAAAGAGTCTCTTTATTTATAGATTTTGTAGGATACTTTAAGCATTTTTCTGGATTTTTTTATTATTTTTTTTAAAAAAGTCGGATTTTTTTTTAACTTTACTTCTTTTTTCTGTAACAGCCCTTTTTATTATCATTCCCTGGACCTCATATGTAAATTTCAGACATTTTCGCTCAGTAGTTTCTTTGCAAACAGCGTTTCACTTTTCACCTATTCATGCAAACTGTTTTCCTAATTTATTCACTTCACTCTGTCTGCGGTCACGGCTTTTTCCGGCGGCATCGCTGCGTGTGATCGGCTCCTGCTCGTGTTTCTCCATGGTTTTCAGTGGGTTAATTCAGATGTTTTTGCGGGTTTCGGCGTGCATTCGGTGGGTTTTGCGGTTAGTTTTCGTCGGGTTTGCGGCGGCCTTTCCCTGCAATTCGGGGACCCTGTGGTGCTTGCTGAATTCAGCGCTGCGGAATATGCTGGCGCTTTATAAATAAATAATAATAATAATAATAATACACCGCAGGGTCACCGAAATGGGATCGGCAAAAGGAACCGAATTGAAGAGAACGAAAAGTCACCGAACGTGCGGTAACTTTTCGATTCTCTTTGAATTACCCTGAATGTGTTTTTAAAACCTTCACTACCAAGTTGTTTTCCATACACCTGCATCGAAATATGGTGCTAAAATAGGGACACTACAGGGAAACCTGAAGGGTCAGGTTTTCCCTGTTTTAGCGCATAGATTGTAATATGACCTAGTTTTTGGAGGGATGGGGGATATATATATATAGGGCCACATTACATTCCTGACGTTAACGTTAACTGCGGTGTCTACCGCATATTACGATCCAAACGCAAACGAGTTAAGTAACCCGTTTGCGTTTGGTACCTTGCGCTTTTCAGCGCGAGGTTACTGTACTTTGTGCTCCCTATACTTAACATGGGGAGCGCAAAGTGTTAATTAGCGTTAGTATTACAAAGTCCCAATGCTGATTAAGGTCTAGCTGTGGTTAGCAAAAAGTTAACCACAGCCAGGACTTGGTGTTAACAGAATCCGTTAACACCATCCAGAAAAAATAAAAAAAATGAATGCTGTACTCACCTCCTGTCCCGCAGCGAGGACTGCGGCTCCAACCGCCTCCTCCGTCCGTCGGGAGCAGGGAAAGACTGGGGGATAAAGTCCCCCCAGTCTCTCCCTGCATATCACTACACCGACCGACCGGATCTCGAGAGGTGAGATCCGGCTGGTCATGTGACCGGCAGGGGGAAACTTGAGCATCGCGGTAGTTAACGCGTGGTAACAATGGAGGCAGCATTTTTTGCGCCTGCATTGTAATCCAGCGTTAAAACGTGGGCGCAAGGGTAAAAACTACGGGTGCAGTTTTTCCTCCCTTGCGCCCGCATTTTAACGCTAGGATTGTAATAGAGCCCATAGTGTAGATTTGGTAAGCTGTGTTAGTCCGGATGCCAAAATCACCAGAGTATAGCAGTAGTGATACCTTTATTATTGGACTAACTTTACATTTAAAAGACAAGCTTTCGAGAGTGTACCTCTCTTCCTAAGGTCTTGACGCTATACTGACCAAAATCATAGAATCGAACAATAAAGAGCTCTTCTGCCCCTCTGAGCCACCCCAGGCAGCGCTGTCAAACACAAAGCTTAAATGTTTAATCCTACCCGTGAAAGAGAGGAAACAAAAACCATGGCTGCTTCCATGAGAACAGCAGGCAGATTGTGAGCTAGAAACATGCACAAAACTCCATTGGAAGTTGCAAAATAGAACAGCTTACTGGTTTAATTAAGCTACAACAATATATATATATGACTGTCCCAATGTTTAGTTCTATTATTCTGATCAGTTAGCTTCTATACCTGACAAAGGGAGGAATCCTCTCGAAAGCTTGTACTTTAAATGTAACGTTAGTCCAATAAAAAAGGTATCACTACAGACTGCTATACTCGTGATTTTGGCATCTGGACTAACACGGCCGACCTAATCTACATATATATATATATATATATATATATATATATAATACACGGGGATCCCTTTTTCTTTTGTGTTGTTTGAATAATATATTGGTGTGCTCTCCTCTTGTTTTGTTGTATATCATGTTGTCTTGAGATGCACCCGCACTGAAAGCATAGTTAAGGTTGAGTGCTGCTGAGTGCTGCCCCTCTCGTGTATTTTGTATAATATAGGGTTGACAACCCTTTGGGCAAGCACCCCTCCCTGTCTCAGGTGCTCCATCCGCAGATTCTATTTAACCTTGATCTGCAGGGAGCTTCAGAAAGGACTGGGTCCTCAATAAGTAAGTTTATCCCATAAGAGCAGTCATTAGGTTAGTATGATAGGACCTGCCAGGGGTGGAATACATTGTCCCTGTTGGCAGGCTTACGCAATTCATGGCCATTCATTGCAAACTAAACTTCCACCATTGTTCAACAGAGCTCAGTATTGAATTATTGCAAGGGTTAAGAACTACAGTGTCTTTGAAGGGTTTAAGAAATGTTTATAAGCATTTAAAGGGTTAAATCTGGAAAATCTCTGTTTAAATGAATTTAGCTGCTGTTGTGGTTTCTTTTGTGTTGTTTGAATAATATGTTGGTGTGCTCTCCTCTTGTTTTGTTGTGTATATATATATATATATATAAATCCGAGTATAGCAGTCTGTAGTGATACCTTTTTTATTGGACTAACGTTACATTTAAAGTACAAGCTTTCGAGAGGATTCCTCCCTTCCTCAGGTATAGAAGCTAACTGATCAGAATAATAGAATAAAACATAGGGACAGTCATAGGGCTCACAGTTGGGGGTGTTAGATGTAGTACATTGCCAAATGGCATGGTCAGAGGGGGAATAAAATAAAAAAAAGGGAAACCTTAATTGTCTCAGGCAAGATGCAATCATGTCCACTTCAAAGGGAATGTGAAAGGACAGAACGAAAGAAATAAGAAAAAAAACAACCAAAAAAAAAAAAACACACACAAAAAAAAACACAACACAGTGAGTATGGGGAAGACACAAAAATAGGAATGATGAATATTACGTGACGTTATTATAGTGGGTTAAAAAACCCGAATCTATATTAAGTCCTTGTTTTATATTGTTGAAATATGTGATCATTTTCATTTCATATGTTTTGCGTTCCCGGTGATCTTTAAAATGTCCTTTAGAATGTCATTTCAACAATATAAAACAAGGACTTAATATAGATTCGGGTTTTTTAACCCACTATAATAACGTCACGTAAAACGTCACAAAAAAAAAACACACACAAAAAATAACACAACACAGTGAGTATGGGGAAGACACAAAAATAGGAATGATGACATTCCTATTTTTGTGTCTTCCCCATACTCACTGTGTTGTGTTTTTTTTTGTGTGTGTTTTTTTTTTTTTTGTTTTTTTGGTTGTTTTTTTCTTATTTCTTTCGTTCTGTCCTTTCACATTCCTTTGAAGTGGACATGATTGCATCTTGCCTGAGACAATTAAGGTTTCCCTTTTTTTTATTTTATTCCCCCTCTGACCATGCCATTTGGCAATGTACTACATCTAACACCCCCAACTGTGAGCCCTATGACTGTCCCTATGTTTTATTCTATTATTCTGATCAGTTAGCTTCTATACCTGAGGAAGGGAGGAATCCTCTCGAAAGCTTGTACTTTAAATGTAACGTTAGTCCAATAAAAAAGGTATCACTACAGACTGCTATACTCGTGATTTTGGCATCTGGACTAACACGGCCGACCTAATCTATATATATATATATATATTTATAATATCGCTATAACAAATGACGGGTGCACCAAAACCTCTGATTGTGCTTTGTTTCACACGGAGGTATAGGGAAAAGCGCAGATGACATCTTTTCTTCTTGTTAGGTTTTATACATGTTACTGGGCTGGATACTTCTGGTAGTTGCAGCCGCCCTGGTAGGGATCATGCACAACACCATTTTTCCATATGTATGCATATTTTGTCTTATCTCCAACCAGGTCATCCTTGCTGTCACGTTCCGTGTTTTTCTTTTTAATCCCAAAGTGGAATGGTTTCTGGGGAGGGTATAAATGAAGACGCAGCAGTCTCTCTCATGCCTGAAAAGCAGCATGAGCATATGTGGCTTGCTTATGTAGCGCTCACTCCCGGAGGAGCCGCTGAATAAACCTCGGGTTAGTCTCTCCGCACTAGGGAATAAATATACACCAGCACTGTTGTGGATTTTATAAATTATATACTTTACTGATCCCAATAAAATGACACATATCAGCTTCTGTAGGAGCTTGTTCAGAGGTTGAGCTATCTTGGCAAATCCTCCTACGAATCTTCGGTAATATGAGCAGAACCCCATAAAAGATCTAAGTTCAGTAACGTTTCGGGGTCTAGGCCAGGAAGCTACGACTTCCAACTTTCTCGGATCCGTCGAAACGCCTTCCGCTGAAACAACTTGTCCCAGATACGTAACGGAAGGTAAACAAAATTGACACTTCTCCAGAGACAGTTTCAACCCCTCTTCATGGAGCCGCTTCAAGACCTTCTCTAACCGTTGTTCATGTTCTTCCAAAGTCTTCCAGAACACAATAATATCATCCAGATACACTAACACTTCGATCAGGTTCATGTCCCCGACTGTCTTCTCCATTAACTGTTGGAACGTGGCGGGAGCCCCCGTAAGGCCTTGAGGCATTCTGTTGAACTCAAAGAACCCCAGTGGGCAGATGAACGCAGTCTTCTCCTTGTCCTCAGGATGCATTAGTATCTGATGATACCCACTTAGCAGGTCTAGTACACTAAACCATTTTGCTCCAGACAAACACTGTAAGGCATCTTCTATCCGAGGAGTGGCATATTGATCCGGAACGGTTCTCTGATTTAGCGTGCGATAGTCTATACAAAGACGAAGACAACCATTCTTCTTCCGAACCATCACTATTGGAGAGGCGTATGGACTCCTGGACTCTTGAATCACCTTAGTCCTTTGTAGTTCATTCAGCTGTTCTCGTAGATCATCCAAGTCTCCCAGCGGAACTCGTCTTGACCTTTCTCGAAACGGCTTATCTTCCTGTAGTCGAATGCAATGCTCAGTACTCTTAGCTAGCCCCACGTCAAACTCATCCTTCGAGAACAAGTCCCTCCATTTTAGGATCTGGGACTGAAGACGTTTCTTCCATTCAGGTGAGATGGGAGCGTCCTTAGGATAGAATCTTTCAGCTGGAATCTCTTTGTTCACTCCCCCTCCTAAATCAGTAGGGGAGGGAGGCGTAGCAGATGCTACTTGCCCGATAGGCATTCGTGCTTTCAGAATCACTGGAGAATCAGACACATTACATACACTAACGGAGACTCTTCCTCGTGTCCGTTTCAAAGCTCTTGTGGAGATTATTTCAGGAATTACTTCTACTCCGGCTTCACTCCCATGATTGAAATCAGTTTCCAGTACCACATAGGGGCCTGGCTGTGATCCGTTCAACTTGACTGAAGCCCGGAAACTCGCCACTTCTCCTGCTTGCAGAACCTTCTCTGTTCCTCCCAATCTCCACAGGCGTCCCACTTCGGCAGGTGCCTTCTGTTCTTCGACCATTCGCTGATAGACCGGACGTAACATCGGGTGTACTCCCCTGGTAGAACCTCCTTCCATTACTATAGGAGTCAGGAGACGTCGCACCAGATCAGTATTCGTCCCCACTATCATAGAACTTTGGTTGGCCCCTGAAGGCCGAGGACACACAATGGCCAATGCATCACAACCTCCAGGCTGTCCGATAACTTCGGATCCGATTTCTAGCTTCACCTGTAGATATCCATCATAGGGAAGTTTCTCAGTTCCGATACCCCAGATCTCAAGGTCCTTTATTTTCTGTAAAGGTATGTGCCTCAAGTGCTTCTCGTAGAAGTCTCGATAGATCAACGTCACTTGAGCCCCTGAGTCTAACAGAGCTTTAGTGTAGACGCCCTCTACTTGGATTGGAACGATGGGAGAAGGACCTATCAGCTGGTCAGGAAACTTTGTTGTAGCAGCAGGGAGTTTAGATCCGGTTCGCTGTACCCTGGCCTTCTTTTTGGACCGTGCAGGTTTTGGGTGTGCATTGCTTCCCCATGACATAGGACCGGACACTAAGGGAGTAACTCTTTCAGTCCTGGCAGGCTCAGCAGTTGGCAAGACTTTGGGCCTTCTCTGCCGTTCGGTTCTGGTTTTAATTTTGGAGCGGTTTTCAACCATTGGGCACCTAGTTTGCTCCTTCACTTGGGCCCCCTGGCGTTTCCCGCCTGTGAGGTAGATAGCAGCCCTTCCAAGGCTTTTAGGAACTCTTCTACCCTATTTCCTTCAGGCCTTTGCATTGTGCTCGGAAATTACCCATTTCCCCACAGTTGAAACATCTCTTCTTTGAAGATGGAGACGCACTTGTTTGTGGTGACTCGGTTGAAGGACCCTGGCCAGACGCCATAGCAACTCCTGTTGTCTGCATATCAGTGAGGAACTTCTGCATATCGGTCTGTGTCTCTGCCACCTTCAAAAGTACTCGGCACAAATCAGTGTGTGCTTGTTTCAGCTCAGCTTGAGCTTCTTGTACCTTCTTAACGGTTTTGTGTAACTCACTATATGCAGGGAGGGTTGGTTCTTTGGCATCATTCTCTTGTTCGTCATCTTCAGATCCATAGGCGTCCAACGAATCATCTTCAGTTTGCAGATATTCGTTATGCCTTACTGGTTGTGCGTAAGCTCTTTCTCCTCTCTTAAAAGACTTTTCTTCTAGCAGAGCCTCTTTCTCTCTAACAGCTCGAATCAGCTCCAGGTATTTCAACTCTCGGTTACCTTCTTTGGTTCTCAGCTGTAGCATCACAGGATCTAGGTGTTGAGCGCCCCTCAATATCTGCTGCATTCGGATTTTATCTATTGTGGCTGGTTCGGCCCCTTTCTTAAGGAGTATCTGGTGCAGAATCTTATCTAGGCGCCTCATATATTCAGTCATTTTCTCACCTTTTCGCTGGTAGGTATGTTCATACTGGTACATGAGCTCAGCAGCCTTTTCTGTTCGCCCAAAGACTTCCTGTAATACGTTTAGGTAATCTAAAGCAGTGCAGTCTTGCTTACTCAATTTCAGGTTTCTGACAGCCTCTGACGCAGGTCCCTTTAAGCTCTCAGTGATTCTTTGCTTCTTCTGCGCTTCAGGGACGTCCCACTCATCCAGAGCCTGCATCGCCTGTTCTACCCATTCTTCAAAAGTTTCTTCTCCCGCCGGAGTTGGTACGTTTCCTGTAAAATTCCTCAACCGTCGATAACCAAAGTTAGTGTGTGGAGGGCTTGTTCTTTGACATTTAGCCAGCAAATCTCAGATAGCCACTATGAATTCAGGCCCGATCATGGCCAGCGGACTGGGCGCGGGAACTCTCGCGGGATCGCCACGTGACGCACTTGGCTGAATCAGTTGATTATACTGGAACACCCTTTCTCCACTCAAAAAGAACATATGTGTGAGAAGTATCCGGGTTCGTTTTAATGTCCAGGATTAACCCCGATGATCTGGTGTCAGCGCGGCCACGGCCCAGCGAATCTGATCTTCGGCCCAAGTGTCTGCAGGAATATCCATGACTATGCTTAACTCTGTCTGGCTATTTTGCTCCTCACACCATTTGGCAGCAGTGTCTGGATCCATATTTAACCCTTTAAATGCAGTTTAATCTAGAGACTAAATCCTGTAAACGAGCCCCCACGTGTAGCGCTCACTCCCGGAGGAGCCGCTGAATAAACCTCGGGTTAGTCTCTCCGCACTAGGGAATAAATATACACCAGCACTGTTGTGGATTTTATAAATTATATACTCTACTGATCCCAATAAAGTGACACATATAACACAATTACGGTATAGGAACGACAGGATTTTCGTAATGCGGGAAACACGCGGCGGCAAAAAGAAAAGATTAACCCCTTCGTTTCTGGAGTGTAAGTCCCATAAGAGTAGTGTCCCAAAAAAGGTGTGTGTGTGTGTTCTCAGGTACCCGGGTACTATATTCAACTGGCCAGTGAATGAATTTAGCAAATCTTCGACTAGTCACGTTGGGGCCCTGTAGATTTAAACAGTACTGCAGCGTGCTTGGTTTAAAGTTTGACTGTGGCCTGGAAGGCCTCTCACCCATCCGCCAGACAATCTGTTCCGCTGTCCGATCAAGGATCTCTCTCCGCTTGGTTATACTGGAACTCTGTGCCACCGGATCCGCTTCTCCTGCTTGTCCGATTTCGGTAATGAGAATTACGGCCTACCGCCTGCACTCCCAGTGGATCATCGCGGTCTCCTAACTCGGGGTCCAAACTGGAACGTTGTGTCTGCGCAAAAACCTCTCAGCGATGTGTGGATAGATCTCCGCCAGCACTGTCTCTGATTATCAGCACCCGCAAGGCAGCTCCTGCTCTCCGGCCTAGTCTTAATCTCTGGCAGTCTCACGTGCGTCTTCCACCTTTCATCGCTCGGCTCACACTGGCTCTCCTTTGCACGAGGCTGCGGATGTCCTTCGCTCTCTCCCACCCACTTCCTGTCTCCGCCGCAAAGCATGATGGAAAACGTAGTCCTGTTATGTCCAGTATACTCTACATTGCGCTTGTCTCCCCCTGGTGGCCAAACCCGAGCAATACATCAACAGATTTTTAAACAGCGCTACACTTAGAAAGCAACTTTTGGTTTCATTAGGTAGGACTCACCTACCAGAGGTGCCGTAATGTGGCATAAGAGCTTACACTTCAATGGCTATTTAAATAAGCCAAAATCTCTGATAGTGCTTTGTTTCACATGGAGCTATAGGGATAAGCACAGATGACATCTTTTTTCTTATGTTTATACATGTGTAGCGCTGCTTTGAAAAGACTGTGTTCTGCTGCATTTACTTATATTGGCCACCAGAGGGAGACAGCGCATTGTAAACTATACTGGACACAATGGGACTACGTTTTCCAGCATGCTTTGGAGCAGAGACAGGAAGTGGGTGGGGATTGAGGAGAGGACATCCGCAGCCTCGTGGAAGGAGAGCCAGTGTGAGCTGAGGGGTGAACAGAGTGAGACGCATGTGAGACTGTGAGTGACTGTTACCAGGCCGGAGAGCAGGCGCTGCCTTGCTGATGCTGGGGATCGATTCAGTGATTTTCCAGAGACCTAGTAATCCACCGCGGAGAGGTTTTGCACTGATGCAGAGTAGCAGATTGGACCCCGAGGAAGGAGACCGCAATGATCCACAGGGAGTGCAGGCGGTGGGCCGTAGACCTTGTTGTAAAGACAAGGACAAGCAGGAGAAGCGGATCCGGTGGCACAGAGTCCCAGTGAAATCGAGCGGAGAGACGTCCTTGATCAGGCAGCGGAACAGAGTGTCTGGCGGATGGGTGAGAGGCCTTCCAGGCCACAGTCAAACTTTAACGAAGCACGCTGCAGTATTGCTTAAATCTACAGGGCCCCAACGTGACTAGTCGAAGATTTACTAAATCCTTTCACTGGCCAGTTGAAATCTAGTACCCAGGTACCTGAGCTCACACACACCTTTTTGGGACATAAATAACCTGCACAGGACTTAAACTCCAGAAATGAAGGTGTTAAACTTTTATTTTACCGCTGCGCGTTTCTCGCATTACGAAATCCTGTTTTCTATACACCGTGCTTACATTATATATGCTGCTTTATTGAGACCAGTAAAGTATATAATTTATAAAATCCACAACAGTGCTGGTGTATATTTATTCCCTAGTGCGGAGAGACTAACCCGAGGTTAAATTCAGCGGCTCCTCCGGGAGTGAGCGCTACACATGTTACTGGGCTGGAAACTTCTGGTAATTGCAGCTGCCCTAGTAGGGATCAGACACGACACCGTTTTTTCTGTATGTATTTAAAGGGACACTCTACTCAAAAAATCACCCCCCGTTTTTTTATCCTAACCTATCCCTATTCCCTTAATAAATCTTTCATTTTTATTTATTTTTTTGTAACTGTAATACTTACCCTAAAATCCACTTCTTTCCAGCGGCATCTTTTTTTTTTTTATACTCACCTCCCTCCTCTTCCGCTCCCGTCCTTCTTCATGCTTCTTGGCTTCTGGTTTACGTGAGAAGCGCGCATGCGCGCCTCTCACATAAGCCAGCCAATCGGCAGGCTTCCTCCCGGCTCCCTCTGAGGATTAGTGTTGCGCGCAAGAGGATGCGCGCAACACTAACCCTCAGAGGGAGCCGCCAGCTTCTGCGGTGAGTTGGAGACGTCATCGCGCTGAAAGCGTGATGACGTCTCCTACTCGGCAAAAGTCGGCAGAAGCGGGAAATATGATTCCCGCTCTGCTGACTGACAGCTGGGAGGGCGGAGTAAACTTCTCCGCCTCTCTCAGCTGTTTTCAGCTTTTTCAGCTGAACTGTCGAGCGGAGGGAGGGGGGACAGAGGGCAGGATACTCCTGGCATCATGACCACCTAAAATAGCTTAGGTGGTCATGTTGCCTAGAGTGTCCATTTAAGTTCTAGACTGATCATTTCTTTGTCAGCGGGCAAACGTGCAAAATCAGCAGGGGATCAAATAATTGTTTCCCTCACTGTATATATGTATATATATATGTATATATATATATATATATATATAGTTATATATATATATATTTATATATATATAGTTATATATATATATATAGTTATATGTGTGTGTGTGTGCGTGTGTGTGTGTGCGTGTGCGTGTGTGTGTGTTTGCACTGCAGCTCAGCACTGCAGTAGAGGAAAATACTGAGCCTTTCAGAGTTAATATTAAAAGCTTCCTTGCTGTCTAAAAACCCTTCTGCCCCTCTGAGCCACCCCAGGCGGCGCTGACAATCACATTGCTTAAATGTTTTAATCATACCAATGAGAGAGATGAAGCAAAAAAACCTGGCTACTTCCATGAGAACAGCAGGCAGAGTATGAGCTACAAACATGCACAAAACTGGAAGTTGTAAAATAGAACAGTTTACTGGTTTAATTAAGCTACAACAACATATATATATTAAATATCTCTATAACAGATGACAGGTGCACTCTAAGACAATCTCACAAGCTTGAACAAGAACAGCAGAATTCACTATTTGCTCTTGGTGTCTTTTTGAAAGTGGCAAAAGGAAGACGGAGATTGCTCTTCCGCTTCCTCATGGGATGAGATTTAAGTTTTTGTCTTTTTAAAGGAAAACACTAGCCACCGTTGCCATTTAATTAATCTTACTTGATTGCTAAAGTTTGATATCATTATTTACAGTTATGTTTTATAGTTACCTGATTTGGGATAAGTGACATTAAATATATCATCATCCCGAACCTGGAATTCATTCTCCATAAAATTGAGGTCCTTCAACGTAACAGATAAGTGTGGGAAATCAATGCCTTTGTAAGGGATGTATTCACACATTTCTGCAAAAGAGAACCAAAAAACCCTCAAACAAGTCTGTTAAAATTATATATGGAACAAACATCAATAACCCACATATTATGCCAATATTTATTAACTAATCAATGTTGTGCCATTTCACAATGTTGTACTCAGTTTAGTTTGACCTTTTTGTGCTCACTATTATTGCAGAACACACACTAATCATAAATCTTGTTTTCAGCAGCTGAATCGCTAGATTCCAAATTTATGATCACAGCCTCTAGCCCTTTCACTACCAAACTATTTTTGTTGAAAAAAATATAACAATTTTTTGAAACATGAAAGCAAAGTTAATATAGAGTAAAATAGAAAATTTGCTGAGATTGTTATTCTGAGTTAAAAAGTTAAAACAATGTAAATTGACATTTTTATTTTTTCTTATTTGTTTATCCTGTACAGAAATATTGTTGGAAAGAGTGATTCTGAACTTAAGATGGTGTCCCTTATCTCACACACTGTCACACAGGGTCGGCATGATTAGCATACAGGCAGAAATAGCCTTTGTGTCAAACATTGTAACTGTGATAAAGATAAATCATAAAAATGGTGAAATCTCCTGCTTATTTAGATTTGTAGTAATCATAATGAGATTATGAGCTATGCGGTTTACAAAATTACCAATAGAATATAAAGATAATATGTACATGCAGTATAATGCCTGTTGTGTAAATTGCAGTACCACCTTGTAATTGTACTGTACAGGGATTTTTAGTCATCATAACCCTTGAGTCTTATGCATTCTTCGTTCTCCCTGACTGCTGTAATGCAAGAGTAAGGTGTTTGAACTTTTTGTTACAGTGAGGTTTGGGGCTGCGGCTGTTATTTTCAGCTAGTTTTTATATCTCTCCAGGGTGACTGGAGTGTGATAAAACAGTGGATTTTGTTTCTCCACAGGGAGCACAATAATCTTGCTTTAAAAAGGTGTGAAATGGGCATTTAATATGCTAAAGAGTGCGTTTCAGTGTATTACAATGCAAAATTGAGATAACTTGATTTGGTATTGAAAGGGCTGAGCACCATTGTGAGACCGAAGTTCACTGCAGTTGTGAACAATGGTAGAATTCACCATTGCTCCACCTATGAGAAACCTGGGATAACCAGACAAGCAAATCTGAACAACTTCAGGAGAGGTTGCTACAGACTATGGTGAAGGAGTTAACTATGACTATTCTCCTTTTAGTATCACCATCATCATTTGCAGCAACAGTGAAACTGCTTTGGTAGTTTTAAAGTAGCCATCTGAATTGAACACCAATAGAAACAGAAGAACAATGGAGTTAGATCATTTTAACTGAAGTTATAATGGAAGCAATGGTGAAATTATTGGTCAACAATTTCAGCAGGAACTATGATGGAAACAGTGGTGGAAGACCAGCTGAAGACTATGCTGCACAGGGCTGCCATCAGAATTTATGGGGCTCCTTACTAAACCATTGATCAGGGTCCTCTTCCAAAAGTTGACCATTTCAATAAAGTCTTTCCCTTCTGCATATAGGGGATAAAAAGTGTTCCCTTGCGGGAGGGCTTTGGTTTGTGCCCCAGCCTGGTGCAGACTACTAATCGCTCACTCAGTGATGAGTCAGAGTGCTCTTACCAGCCGTAGATGCTACGCCCACCAGGAAATATGTTGATATCTTCATGTGTGCGTCCTGGGTGGCATGTTATCCTTATGTCTGTGGCACTTAGACAAATTGCACAGGGTTTGGCCAGGGCCCCTGAACATATCATGGTCTGTCACCCCCTGGTAGCTGCCCTGATGCTGAGAACTACATTGAACACATTTGTCAGAAACAATGGTTGAAACAACAGTGAAAAAGGCAGATGCTATGGCGTTTCCTTCAGTAGAGAACTCACCATAGTTTAACGGTAGTTATTCTACTGTAGTTCCAATCAAATGGGACATTATTTTTCTCAAGACAGCTAGACCAAAGTAAAATGTATTTTTTTTTCTTAGAGGTCTACAGAGAAAGATATACAGCGTTATTCAAAGAGAAGCAAAAAGTCACCGCACGTTCGATGATTTTTCGTTCTCTTCAATTCAGTGCGATTTGGCGATCCCATTTCGGCGACCCTGCGGTGTATTCAGCAAGCACCACAGGGCCGTCATAGTGCGGGGAAAAGCTGCCGCAAACCTGCAGAACACTCACTGCAAAACCCGGCGAATGCACACCGAAACCCACAAAAACATCTGGATTAACCCCGCTGAACACGCCGGAGAAACCCGAGCAGGAACCGATCACAGCGCAGAGCAGCCGCCGGAAAAACCTGACACCGCAGATAAATGGAGTGAAAAAAAAAACCAGTACGCTTGAATGTTTGAAAAGTGAATCGCTGTTTGCAAAGAAACTAGAGAACAAAAATGTCTGAAATTTACATATAAGATCCAATGAGTGATAATAAAAAGGGCTCTTACAGAAAAAGGAAAAAACGATTTAAAAATAAAAAACGAAAAAACATTTCGCAAAAAAATCATGAAAAATGCCTAAAGGATCCTAAAAAAAAATCTGAAAGTAAAGAAACTTTTTACTGCAGATTAAAATAATAAATGGCTTATTAGATATTTAATTAAAACGGGAATATTTTTAACAGTGAAGCCTATGGGATTCGCCTGAATAAACCTGTCAAATGAAACCACCGAATGGCAGGGCATTTCAGCAACTTTTCACTGCTGGTTTTTGTTCTCTGAATAGCCGAAGCATTGCTTCTCTATGGGGATTTCACTGCCCTCGAACAGGCACCGAACAGGCACCGTATGTGCAGGCAATTCGCCAACATTTGGCGAACTGCCTGCTCTCTGAATTGCCGAATGGCCAGGAAAGGTAACCGTACGCTGAATTTCTGCATTTGGTTACCTGTCGGCCCCAATTCGGAGCTCTTTGAATAACCCTGATAGTGCCGAAGTACAAAAAAAAAAGATTATTCCTTTCGACAACTGTAGTTCTCTAGTTTCTTCTTATTTTAAATAGAAAGCCTATTACCTAATATGTAACCACAAAGGTTTGGAAAAGTGTGGAAAAATAAATTTGCATGTTGTGATTGACTGAAATATAAATAAAAATGTATATTTTTCTCCATGTACACCACGGAGTGTCACATCAGGCTACAAACAAGCTTGTGCCGGAAGAACATTGAGAACGATTTTAAAATATCAATAGTAGATGGTGGAGAGTCTTTGGAAACTGGTATTTTTTCACATAAATAAATTACTGGAAATATTTTATTTTTTATTATTCATCTCCATTCTCCACCCAGCACATTCACATTTCCCATACAACATAATAATTAACAGGCAGTTTCCATATAATTTTCTAAGAGCTTGTTGCCTCACAGGACCAAAGTCGAGCAGAGCGTGACTCCGTAGAGCCCACCTGTAGGCGGTTTATTTGATTTATCCTGACGCAGGCAAGGAATCCCACAGTTATGGCTACACCAAGCAAACACCTCTCTAAAAATGGGTGGGTGGAAAGTTTTGATGCACCTCTCAAGTCCCTCTCCCTTAACATATATACTTGGGTATATGTAACATTGTTGCATTAACACAAAGATACTTCAGGATATATTTCTTGAATGTTCAGCCCAGGTAAGTAGTCATGTCCCCCTTCCTTATAGGTCCAAGGGATTACTTTTGCAAGTGGCTCTAATGGCTCACTTCTATGGAGTTTGGCTTCTCCTAGACTTCTCCGAGAACATTTGTGTCTCGTAATCCAATATTTTATTAATTATTCTAAAATCAATTAATACACTTCTGTAAGCAGCTACTGCTAGTGTTATTAGGTTTGCTACTCTCAGCTCTTCTTTTTGGTAAGTTTGAGAAAATAAATTTTGTGGAAGCTTCCAGTGGAGGTAGGACCACTGTACTCGACTCTTTATTTGTATCAATATAAAATTGTCAAATGCATACTCCTTTTTTTGTTAAAAATGACTGCAAACATTATTAATTTTTATGGAGGTTGGGCTGTTGATAATTCCTATGCTGCTCCTGATGATAGTGGCCATAATATGATTTAGGTGTTATTCTGGAGAGTGAGTTAATGAATGTCTACAAGTGGAATTATTACAAAGACAGCTACTGAAAGTAATTATAATAATTATACTAATACTGCTCTCAACCACACCATCCCCTTAATGGCGGGTGGGTTGTGCTCGGTGGGAGGGGGTTAAAGCCGGCCTCTTGAACGGGCACCTCCTCCAGCCTGCCTAGCCAATGACGTGCGACGCGTGTCATTGGCTGCAGGGGGATGGCCTGAGTTAAGGGTGCCCACTACTGAGAAGGACCTAGACGGCCCATAGAAGTCAACAGGGCTTACTGGTACGCCCCACATCTTCAAGGCCCACACACCACAGGGACGGAATGGTATGCCCTGCAGTGGGAAAGGGTTAATGGACAAAGGATTTTTATTATTCACTGTATTTACCTTTGCATGGCAGTGTCAGTGGTCTTAATAAGAGAGAGGCTCTTTCACTGAAGCGGGGAGGTTAACAAAAGTTTTTTTCTATTGCCAATCAACACAAAAGGCTGATGCCCTTGTTGACATACTTTTTATTAGCTTCAGTTAGTGGTTATCAGCTTTTCATCTTTAACAGCATGTTCCTTGTAGTCAGTAAGGTTGCTGACCTAAACATGTGTTCTTCTCTCAGACAAGGGAGTAGTCACCAGTGGTGACTGGTCCGAGAAAGGCTACATTGTTATATCTGATACTTCTTCTGGGCCATTCTCTCCCCTCTTCAGCCAGCAAATACGCTGCAAGATGGAGCTCACATTGTCTTAGTAAATTATTATTGTCATCATTATTATCGTCATTTATATAGCGCAACAGTTTCCACAGCGCTTTACAATAACCAAAGGGAACGAAATACATATAAACGGACATAGGATGGAAACAAGAGGTGTAGAGGACCCTGCTCATAGGAATTGCATAGTGCAGCTAATGCATGCTACATACTACAGGGGATCGCTGTGCCGTTGATTAATATGAGCAACCTCTATGCACTAGGGTAGATATATTCAAGTTTGTAGACCAACTGACTGCAGATAGTTACATCTCAGAGTTTGTTGTGAAGCTTATTGCCTAGCTGCCTTTGTTGCCAGATGCTTAATCCATATTTATGCAGATCTGCCATCTGGTAAATATTCTAAATTTTCAGGTTCCATTCTATTGGACAGAATCAGTCTTTCAAAAAACTCACTTTGCACTTAGTTATGTTTTGGTGTAATGGGGACCTTTAACACAGGACCAACCCTAGACTTGTAGGTGCCCTATGCTAAAAATCTTTCTGATGCCCCTTCCTGTCGAATCCACAAGAGTAATAAGTATACTTATATATCATAGCTGCTAATTAAATAAAATAGTACAAAAGAAACTACAATGGTTAAATTTGTGATCAAACTAATCTGCATTGTCAAACACAGACACACTGACACAGACATTGGCAAACAAAGATTATGACAAGGATACTGACAAAAACACAGAGACACACAATGGAGTAGGGAAAAACACTGACAGATGCAAAGTCAGAGAGAGAAAGTGGCAGAGACGGGCAGGCACACAGAGAGGCACAGACAATGACAAATACACTGAAAAAACCCAAAAACACTGACAGACACTTGCAAAAACAATGACACTAACAGATATAGACAAAGACACACCAGTAGTCAATGGCATAAAAAGAAGCCAAACTACTCATAGATACACATAGTCAATGACAGACACAGACAATTACAAATATATCCACAAGCAAACAAAGCACTTTTCCTGGTAGGAGTGATCTAGATGGTGCAAGGGTGGTTTACCCTCATCAGTCACAGTGAAGCAACAAGAACTGCAGCACATGCATAGCTTGAACTCAGTATTATCTTTAAGATGCTACTATGTCTTAAATAAAATACCTGTATGCTATTCAAACCATCAGTGTACTGCTGTACTTCGAGCTTAACCAAAAATGACAAAGACACTGTCAGACACTGACCAAGACACTGAGAAAAACAAAAACCTCAAAGACAAAGGAAAATACATTGACAGACACAAAGACAACACGTACAATGTCAATAAAAGACACAAAGATACTGACAGAGGCTCAGACAATGGCAAAGACACAGACATAAAGACACTGATAATTGCACAGACAGACACATAGATACTGAAAGAGGCACAGACAATGATAGACATGCACAGAAACATAGGCTAAAGTACTGACAAAGACACACAAACACTGAAAGATACACAGACTGACAGACTATGACATACAGTCATGGCCGAAATTGTTGTCACCCCTGACATTTTTCCAGAAAATCAAGTATTTCTCACAGAAAAGCATTGCAGTAACACATGTTTTGCTATACACATGTTTATTCCCTTTGTGTGTATTGGAGCAAAACAAAAAAAGGGAGGAAAAAAATGAATTGGACATAATGTCACACAAAACTCCAAGAATGGGCTGGACAAAATTCTTAGCACCCTTTCAAAATTGTGGATAAATAAGATTGTTTCAAGCATGTGATGCGCCTGTAAACTCACCTGGGGCAAGTAACAGGTGTGGGCAATATAAAAATCACACCTGAAAGCAGATAAAAAGGAGAGGCGTTCACTTAGTCTTTGCATTGTGTGTCTGTGTGTGTCACACTAAGCATGGACAACAGAAAGAGGAGAAGAGAACTGTCTGAGGACTTGAGAACAATCTCAAGGTTACAAGTCCATCTCCAGAGATCTAGATTTGCCTTTGTCCACAGTGCGCAACATTATCAAGAAGTTTGGGAGCATCAGTGTCAGCGCGAACTATCCATCGACATCTAAATGAAATGAAACATTATGGCAGGAGACCCAGGAGGACCCCACTGCTGACACAGAGACATAAAAAAGCAAGACTACAGTTTGCCAAAATGTACTTGAGTAAGCCAAAATCCTTCTGGGAAAACGTCTTGTGGACAGATGAGACTAAGATAGAGCTTTTTGGTAAAGCACATCATTCTACTGTTTACCGAAAACGGAATGAGGCTTACAAAGAAAAGAACACAGTACCTACAGTGAAATATGGTGGAGGTTCAATGATGTTTTGGGGTTGTTTTGCTGCCTCTGGCACTGGGTGCCTTGAATGTGTGCAAGGCATCATGAAATCTGAGGATTACCAAAGGATTTTGGGTCGCACTGTAGAGCCCAGTGTCAGAAAGCTGGGTTTGCGTCCGAGATCTTGGGTCTTCCAGCAGGACAATGACCCCAAACATACATCAAAAAGCACCCAGAATTGGATGGCAATAAAGCGCTGGAGAGTTCTGAAGTGGCCAGCAATGAGTCCAGATCTAAATCCCATTGAACACCTGTGGAGAGATCTTAAAATTGCTGTTGGGAAAAGGCGACCTTCCAATAAGAGAGACCTGGAGCAGTTTGCAAAGGAAGAGTAGTCGAAAATTCCGGGTGAGAGGTGTAAGAAGCTTATTGATGGTGATAGGAAGTGACTTATTTCAGTTATTTTTTCCAAAGGGTGTGCAACCAAATATTAAGTTAAGGGTGCCAAGAATTTTGTCCAGACCATTTTTGGAGTTTTGTGTGACATTATGTCCAATTTGCTTTTTTTCCTTCCTTTTTTTGTTTTGTTCCAATACACACAAAGGGAATAAACTTGTGTATAGCAAAACATGTGTTACTGCAATACTTTTCTGTGAGAAATACTTGATTTTCTGGAAAAATGTCAGGTGTGCCAACAATTTCGGCCATGACTGTAGGTAAACAGAAAATGGTAAAGGCACTGACAGGGACATAGACACAAACAATGAAAGACACAAAGAGACTGACAAAGACAAATGCACACATAGACATTGACAAAGAGATTAAAAGGGAATACATGACAAGATATACAGTTGTGTTCAAAATTATTCAACCCCCACTGAAATTGAGTGTTTTGGCCAGTTTGACGTTGATTTTGATCATTCAGTCATCTTGCTTACAATTAAATCAAAGAGGCACGTGTAGGTCAGACAAATATAACATAACATTTATAATGAAATAACCAAAAATGTCTTTTCTGTGCTCACATCATTATCAGTTTTATTCAACCCCCAAGTGACATTCAATCTTAGTACTTAGTACAACATCCTTTTACAGTTATAACAGCTTTTAAACGTGAAGCATAGCTTGACACAAGTGCCTTGTAGCGATCTACGGGTATCTTCGCCCATTCGTCATGGGCAAAAGCCTCCAGTTCAGTCACATTCTTAGGCTTGCGCACTGCAACTGCTTTCTTTAAGTCCCACCAGAGGTTCTCAATCGGATTTAAGTCAGGTGACTGCGATGGCCACTCCAAAATGTTCCAGCCTTTAATCTGCAACCATGCTCTAGTGGACTTGGAGGTATGCTTGGGATCATTGTCCTGTTGAAAGGTCCAACGTCTCCCAAGCCTCAGGTTTGTGACGGACTGCATCATATTGTCATCCAATATCTCCTGGTACTGAAGAGAAGTCATGGTACCTTGCACACGCTGAAGCTTCTCTGTACCTGCAGAAGCAAAACAGCCCCAAAGCATGATTGACCCCCCGCCATGCTTCACAGTAGGCAAGGTGTTCTTTTCTTCATAGGCCTTGTTCTTCCTCCTCCAAACATAGCGTTGATCCATGGGCCCAAACAGTTCTAATTTTGTTTCATCAGTCCACAGAACACTATCCCAAAACTTCTGTGGTTTGTCCACATGACGTTTGGCATACTGCAGTCGACTCTTCTTATTCTTTGGAGACAGCAAGGGGTGTGCCTGGGAGTTCTGGCATGGAGGCCTTCATTACGCAGTGTGCGCCGTATTGTCTGAGCTGAAACTTCAGTACCCACATCTGACAAATCTTTTCTCAGTTCCTCAGCAGTCACACTGGGACTTTTCTCCACTCTACGCTTCAGGTAGCGCACAGCAGTCGAAGTCAGCATCTTCTTTCTGCCACGACCAGGTAGCGTTTCAACAGTGCCCTTTGCCTTGAATTTGCGAATGATGCTTCCTATGGTCTCTCTTGGTATGTTTAACATCTTTGCAATCTTCTTATAGCCATTGCCCTTCCTGTGAAGAGTAATCACCTCTTCTCTTGTCTTCCTGGACCATTCTCTTGACTTCACCATGTTTGTAACCACACCAGTAAATGTCTAGAAGGAGCTGAGTATCACAGTCATTTTAAAGCTGCCTAATTGGTGCTTATTATGCTTTATTGCTGCTCCGTGACATCCACAGGTGTTTTCAATACCTGATTGAAACCACTTGAATGAACATCTGTTCTTCAGAGTGGTAGTCTTTAAGGGGTTGAATAATTGTGTCAATGAAGAATTCACAAAAGAAACATTTACTACTGTATTACAAAACCAATTGATGTCATTTTAGTTGCATGTGGTTCTTTAAAAAGTCCTTGTAGGATTTCATTCTGAATACAATTACAAATGTACACTAAATTCCCTAAAACCCTTTACAGCATTGGGGGTTGAATAATTTTGAACACAACTGTATACAGAGACATTGGCAAAGACAGTGGTAGGCACAAAGGCACTGACAAGAGAAAAGCAATGACAGATACATTCAAAGAGAAAAACAAAAGAGCACAGATGCAAAGAAAGGTACACGAACAGAGGCCCCAAACCCCCCCCCCCCTACAACACACTGATCCACACACAGGCACTGACATCCCTCAACAGACATTTATACACTTACATAGACCCTGCCCCCACACACACTTACAAAACCCTGCTTCGCCCCCAGTGTGTCACTGTGAGCACAGCTCACTCATGTTTGTGGAGTGTCTAGGCCAGTGCAAGGAGTTTCCTTTGTAGCGCTTAGACTCAATGCTTGCCAAGCAAGCCCACAGGACTGGGAGCATCAGAAGGTGTGGGGTACTAATGTGGCAAGGCTGTAGGCCTAGAATTGTGGGAGGGGTTAGTTGCATGAGGTAAGCGGAATTATGCTCTGAAGGTAAAAATCAAGGTGACCTGTTTTTATTAGGAAATTGATCCCCCTCTTGAAACATATGAATTACTGTGTACTGTCCACTGCCCATCCTCTGCATGAAATAGTAATATGCATCAAGAAAAATATGGCCAATCAATCATCCATAATTGTCACCATGCAAAAAACAAAGATGTTGACACTTAAGCTGAAAGTACTATCATACTGGTCTAGTCAAAGAAATGTGAAAATCCGGAGAACTGACAGGAGTAGAGAACAATCTAGAATAAATAGCTGCTTTGGAAAGTGAGATAAATGGGAGAATTTTTCTGGTTTGGTTATTTTGACCTTGAATTTTCACTTCTCCATTCATTCTCCTGAGTTTCCCCTTTCTTTGAATAGACCTAACAGTGTAATCGATGTTATGTATATGCACATGAGTGTAAATAAAGTTGTTGTTGTTTTCCTCCCCCTTCCATCTCATGGAACAGGAAACAGTATCATTGTTGTTGTAATAAAGTTTGAGAAGTACCTTTGTGATTTTTCCACAAAACTTATATAAGAATTATCTTATATACCCGGTTATCCTACCCTTATAATAAATATGGCAATAAAAGAGGACATACTCTTTTTTGAACAAATAATTTAAAGTGTTAACCTAAATTTCACTTTACTGTACAGCAACTAACTTTATTTTGCAAGGCAGGGGTGATTTAAGGATGCAAATTTAAATATTTCGTTGGCTATTCAAGCTTCACCCAACGCTGTTAGGATTTCTCTTTTAGAGGCACCCATAGTTGCACTGAAGGATGCTTTATTGAAAAAAATATATTTTTTCACTAATAAACCATCCTTCATACAACATTGCCACTTATAATTAATTACTAGTTTTTGTCCTTAATTTGAACTTTGCTTCATTCTGGAAAACATCTGTTCACATAGGGAGGGGTCGTTTTGGCATGAGGAGGACTCTCGATCTGTGTCGCAGAGCAAGGGAGGGAGTCTAGGTGGAGTTAATGTGAGGAGGAGTTCTGACATTTGACGATCACTTGGGGAAACTCAATGGGGAACAGAATTTGGCACGACACAGGCTCAGCTCCTCACGTCTTACTATACTAAACTATTATTTTATATATGATCATTGTGTTTGTGTGCCACGTTTAACAGTCTGTTTGGCCACAAGTGTTCCTTAGGACATGGGTTGAACACCCCTGTCCTACATAATCAACATGTTTCTTATAAACCTGTAGTTTATCAAGAGCTTGATAAAAGATATGTTTGTGACAAAGTATATGTATATACAAAACATGTTGATTATGTAGGTGGTGTAGATTTTTGAAGACCTGTTTGGAATGTGGATACACTTACAAAACAGTGAGTTTCTCTTGATATTTTGAAGCCTACGGCGAGAAAAAAATTTGGAATTTATTTTAATTCTGTTGAGTTTTACTCGCATTTATTGAAACTGGCATAATTTTCCGACAGTATTTTAGCACTCACACAGTAAAACTATTATTATTATTCTTTATTTATAAAGCGCCAGCATATTCCGCAGCGCTGTACAACAAGCACAGTATAGACAGGGTTACAATACATTGAACAACATTTGACAAACAGTACAGGAGGAGATGAGGGCCCTATTCCCGTAGGAACTCACAATCTGGGAGGGTTGGGGTTGGAAACAGGAGGAGAGGACTGTAAGGTGAGAGTGATTGATGGTTGAGTCAGTGAGTTGGGTGGTAGGCTTCCCTAAATAGGAATGTTTTAAGGGAGCGTTTGAAGGAAGAGAAGTTAGGGGAAAGTCTGACATTACGAGGGAGAGCGCTCCAGAGAGTGGGGGCTGCGCGTGAGAAATCCTGCAGTCTATCATGGGAAGAGGTGATGCGGGGAGAAGCTAGGCGCAGGTCAGTGTTTGACCTTAGGGAGCGGGCTGGGGTGTATTTGGTGATTAGTGAGGACAGGTAGTGGGGAGCTGAGTTAGTGAGGGTTTTGTAGGTAAGGATAAGGATTTTGAACTTAATTCTGCAGTGGATGGGGAGCCAGTGAAGGGACTCGCAGAGGGGAGCGGCAGAGACAGAGCGGCGGGTGAGGTGAATTAGCCTGGCGGAGGCGTTCAGGATGGATTGTAGGGGGGAGAGGCGGGACAGAGGGAGGCCAGATAAGAGATTATTGCAATAGTTACCAGGGCGTGTATGAATTGTTTTGTGGTGACAGCGGTAAGAAATGGCTGAATTCTGGAAATATTACGCAGTTGGTATCGGCAGGAGGAGGAAAAAGACTTGATGTGGGGGATGAAGGAAAGAGCAGAGTCAAGTGTAACTCCAAGACAGCGAACTTGGTTTGATGGGGAGATGGTGATACCCTCCACCGTGATAGAGAAGTCAGGAAGTGGGGAGGCATTGGAGGGAGGAATAAGTAGGAGTTCAGTCTTTGACATGTTGATCTTTAGGTGGTGGGAGGCCATCCAGGAGGAGATGCCAGATAAACAGTCACTGACTTTTGAAAGGACAGGGAGAGAGATCAGGGGTAGAGAGGTAGATCTGAGTGTCATCAGCGTAGAGGTGGTAATTAAAGCCAAAGCTGTTGATGATTTTGCCCAGGGAGGAGGTGTAGATGGAAAAGAGCAGAGGACCAAGGACAGAGCCTTGAGGTACACCAACAGATAGAGGCAATGAGGAGGAGGAGTTACCAGCAAAGGACACACAGAAGGACCTGTTGGATAAATATGAGTCAACCCAAGCAAGTGCAGTGTCACCAAGACCCAGAGAGTTGAGGGTCTGTAGAAGGAGGGGGTGGTCAACAGTGTCAAAAGCAGCCGAGAGGTCAAGCAGGATGAGAATAGAAAAGTGGCCGTGTTTTTTAGCAGTTAGGAGGTCGTTGGTGACTTTGGTGAGGGCAGTTTCAGTTGAGTGTAGGGGACGGAAGCCAGATTGCAGGGGGTCAAGTAGGGAATTGGAGGACAGGAAGAGGGAGAGGCGGTTGAAGACTAGTTTTTCTAAGAGCTTTGATGTGAAGGGAAGCAGGGATACAGGGCGGTAGTTGGATGGAGAGTTGGGATCTAGGGATGGTTTCTTTAGTAAAGGGGTAACTAGCGCGTGTTTGAAGGCGGATGGAAAGGAGCCAGTGGAGAGAGATAGGTTGAAGATGTGTGTGAGAGCAGGGGTGAGGGAGGAGGAGAGGGGAGGAATTAGATGTGAGGGAATGGGGTCGAGCGGGCACGTGGTGAGATGTGAGGAGGACAATAAGGAATTGACTTCCTCCTCAGTGGCTGGGAGGAAGCGGCAGAGGGTGGCAGAGGGGACCTGGGGAGTGGAGGTGGCAGATAACTATCTTGTGTTGGGATGTTGCTTCTGATAGTTAAAGTTTTACTGAGGAAGTAGTCTGCCAGGTCTTGAGCGCTGAAGGCAGCTGTGGGGGGGAGGTGCAGGTGGGTAGAGGAGGGTGTTGAAGATGGACCAGAGCCGTTTAGGGTTGGAGGACAGCGTAGATATAAGAGATGAGAAGAAGGATTGTTTGGCCAAGTGTAGGGCAGAGGTGTATGACCGGAGAATAAACTTGAAGTGAACAAAATCAGCTTCAGAGCGGGATTTCCTCCAGGCACGCTCTGCAGTGCGGGAGCATCTTTGCAGGTAGCGAGTCTGGAGGGTGTGCCAGGGCTGAAGCTGGCGGCGTGGGGCCTTACAGAGTCAAAGAGGAGCAAGAATGTCTAGAGCAGAGATAAGCGTAGTGTTGTAGTGATTAGTGGCAGCATCAGGGCAGGTGAAGGATGAGGTATGAGGGAGGTGGTGAAGTAGGTTGGAGAATTGATGGGGGTCCACAGCATGTAGATTTCTGCGAGTGTGTGTGTGCGGGTGGGGGAGCAGGGTGTTTAGGAAGTCCAGATAGGTTGAAAGAGAGAAGGTGATGGTCAGAGATGGGGAAAGGGTGACAGTTGAACTCAGAAATGGAGCAGAGGTTGGAAAAGACAAGGTCAATAGCGTGACCATCGCGGTGGGTAGTAGGGAGGAGGAGATTGTGTGAGTCCAAGGGAGGACGTGAGTGAAAGAAGTTTGGAGGCAGCAGGGGCGGAAGGATCATCAATGGGAATGTTGAAGTCCCCGAGAACTAGGCATGGAAGATTAGAAGACAGGAAGTGAGAAAGCCAGGTAGCAAAGTGGTCAAAGAACTGGGAGGTTGGTCCCGGTGGGCGGTAGATGACTGCCACCCTGAGAGCCAGAGGATAGAACAGGCGGATGCAGTGTGTCTCGAAGGAGGAGAAGGAGAGGGATGGGGGTGGAGGGAGATGCTGGTAGGTGCAGGTGGGAGAGAGCAGGATTCCGACCCCGCCACCATTTCTCTCACCCGGTCTGGGGGTATGGCTCAAGTGTAGACCGCCATGTGAGAGAGCAGCAACGGAGGCCGTGTCAGAGGGGGTTAGCCAAGTTTCAGTTAAAGCTAGGAGGTTGAAGGAGTTTGAAAGGAAGAGGTCATGGACGGCTGTGAGTTTGTTGCACACAGAGCGAGCGGTCCAGAGGGCGCGGGAGAAAGAGGACAGGCGCTGAGGGATTATGGGAATGAGGTTGCTGGGCTTGCAGGGAGGTGATTTATGTGCGATGGAGATAGGATGAGAGGAAGTATTGGATGTGTGTGGGGCCAGGGTTGGGGGATATGTCACCTGAATAGAGTAACAGCAGGAGGGTGAGAAAAAGAAGGTGGGAATGGGATTTGTGGGAGTGGGAGTGATTGGCAGCACGAGAGATAGAGGGAGAACATGTTCTGAGGAAACAAAGGAGCTCATGCGAGGCCATCATGTGGGACGAGAGGAGGGAGGGAGAGATGCAGATAGTGTAGGGGTCGTTGGTAGAGAGGCAGGAGTTCCATTTAAGGAGAAAGGTAGAAGTAAAGAGTAGAAGCGTGAGAGAAAGCATGATATAGACGTGTGTTTACCCAGAGTAAAAAGTGGGCCTTGCAGTTCCTTCCTCCAGTCCCAACTCCAGGAAATCAACTCTGAACGTCCACTTAGGATGCCACTTGGGGAGGTCAATGGAGCCACTCTTAGCTGTTATATAGGGCAGACTGATTGCATTCAGGCAGTTAAAAGGTAAACACCTGAAGCTGGATGGGCTGTGTCAATAGGGCAGGAAATTCACATGCTAATTGGCAAAGCAAATGGTGGAGAAAAACAAAAATAAATAAAAAAAAAGACCAAGGTAACGTTACAATGTGGGTGCCTGCGAATACTGGGTGATGGCGGTCCTACCAGCAAAAGTATGCAGGGGATCAGTTGAGATGTGGGTGTCTGTGGATAATGGGTGATAAAGTCTTACCAGCAAAAGTATGCAGGGGATCAGTTGAGATGTGGGTGTCTGTGGATAATGGGTGATAAAGTCTTACCAGCAAAAGTATGCAGGGGATCAGTTGAGATGTGGGTGTCTGTGGATAATGGGTGATAAAGTCTTACCTGTGGAGAGAGGAGACACAGGAATTAGGGATCGTGATGGTGGATGGCATAGGGGATCTTGGATAAAACTCCAGGAAATCAACTCTGAACGTCCACTTAGGATGCCACTTGGGGAGGTCACTGGAGCCAATACACAATACACAATACACAAACACCTGCTTAACTGATACATGCATCTACAAAGCCACAAATCACAAGGGGAACCCTACTTGTAAACACACAAACACACACAGTTAGGAAGAATATTGCTCTGAATTTACAGACTTTCCCTACAGATAGATCATTACATAATAGGACAAATGCTAACTCTAAAAATATATGTCTTCATACTGACAATCGTGCACTTACACATATACAAGCTCATATTTTCCCCTCACACGGATATGTATACAAAATGGGTTATCTACAAAACATTGACTTCTACAGCTTATTAATATTTTAGACAAAAATATCCAATTACTAAAATAAAAAAATCTCCTGCACCTCATAAATTAATCTCCATGCTAGAACTGGAACTGGTAGATATGATGCCAATACTCAGAAATTCCTACTATAGTATAAAAAAACTCCTTTGTGTTTGTATTAGACATGTGGACAACAAAAAATTGTGTTTGTGTCGAATCGATCCGTTACGTTTTTTAGTTTGTTTTGGTGCGTTCGCTATTTTTACTGTGCTTTGTATTTCGGATCAATTCATTATTTCAGGAGATTAGTAATTCATATTTCGTATTGAGTAGTTTCATTTAGTTTTTATTAGTTATATTTTTTCTTTTCATTATTTCGGAATGTGAAATGGGTTAATTACATAAAAAAAAAAGTAATCCCATTGTCCTTGGTGTTGAAATATATTTCAGCACCAAGGACAGCAGCTCCGCGGGGCTCCGGAGCACAATATCTCCCTGTCCTTGGTGCTGAAATAGGTTCAGATCAAATACATATTTAATAAGAACAGGTTTTTTTTTTACATTGATACCTGGGATTCCTCTATTTAAACGTGTCAAACATACCACCGAAATCAGGGCATTTCACTGACATTTCGGTACTGTTTGGCATCCTCTGAATAGATTAACCATTACCTCTCTATGGGGACTTTCACTGCCACTGAACTGCACCGAATGACACCATACGCTGTCCATGACCTGTGGTGCTAAATACAACAGATTCAGCACCACAGCCAATGGACAGGGAAACCAGGGAAATGGTATAACGAATTGATTTGTAAAGAGGTATAAATTCGTTATATTCTGTTTTGTTCCGTTTCATTTTCTTTCTGTTTCAGGCGGAACCGATTCATTGTTTGGGAAGGGCTTCCGAAATACGAATCGGTAAAATTTCGCCCCAATTGCGATGCGGAAAGAAACAATACACATATCTCTAGTTTGCATTTACCAACTCAAAAGGGAATTCATGTATGTATCTAAAGGGAATCAACTTGCTTGGGTGCCATAGTGCTGTCAGTTTGTCCATTGGGAATTCTGCATAATAGACTACAGGCTCTATTCTGTGCATCACATTGAAATGGAGACTGTAACGGGGAAAACCTGCGCCTGCAGATTTACCCATAGCATCCCCATTTCAGCACGATATTCTGTCTCAGCACCTTGCTCCAGAAAGCAGCGTTAACCTCCCTGACACTTGCGCCAACGTGAGTATAACCTACTGGAGTCCATAGGACTCCATTGAGGGTTTCTGGTCGAGGCCATGAGATTGCTAAGTGATCGCGTAGGGAGACTGGGAACTATATGTCCACAGTCTCACTCCGCTCCCTGGACAAGAAGCATAGGATGAGAGGTGAGTATTGGATTAATTTGGTGGGTTTTTAGGGGGTGGTCAAGGAATTTGCAAAAGTGGAATCATTTAGCACTAGCTTTTAGGTGTAGCTAAAATTTTGGCTTGCACATCCCTGCAGCAATTAACGCTAGGACTGTAATACCTTACTTATCCTAAAGCTAATTAATTATTGTGCTCCCCATGTTAAGTATAGGATGCATAAAGTGCAGTAAGCTTACTCAATCAAGCTAGCGCAATCACCAATGCGCTAATTGATTTTTTACAGTTTTAGCGTTAGGAAGGTAATATGGGTGGGGTGGCATGTGTTAAAGTCACTTATCCTGGTGTTAACAATTATTCATCCGATCACTACAGTTAGCGCTCACTAGGGAATAGTGTCCAAATGTTTGTTGGTCCATTTGGAGATAAAAAAAAGTCCCAATCCACTTGGTATCATGGAGACAATGGAGATGATCATCTCCAGGACAGGATGTTGCCTAAGTAGATCGAGTTACTACTCAGTATTCTTTGAGGGGACTGTTAATATTTCCAGTAGCAGTACAGCAGTCACTGGGCAATGAGAAAGGAAATGGGGGCATAAGAGAGACGATAAAACATGGGATAAAACGTGAACACACAGTATGTATAAATTTGATTACTTAAGCAATAGAATATACTCATTCTAACTGGGGAAAAAACTAAATATATAAAAAAAATAAACTAAATATGTTAAAAATGTTCAGTTTATGCAAATATACAAACAGAGAAATCAAAAGCAATAGCCATAAACACCAAGTAACATGGAAACCAAACGCTATACCCACAAACACAAAGTAACTTCTGAGTCCAGTAGGAAATAATGTGCACTAGAAGAATAGCAGCAACAAAGATACATTTGTAATGGCAAACAACATAGACCAGACAGATAGATGCAGGACAAAGGGGAGATGAAAAACAGAAAAAAAGTGGGGATTGGGGAGACGCAAAAATTGTGGTAAGCAAGACATTTGAAAGAAAGTGATGTAAAACAGATACACAATGGGGAGGGGATTAAATAAGCAAGAAGGTAAAAAAAATAGGTAGACTCTCTCGCTTAAAACTGCCCCACAGTAGAAGAGAATTGCATGATATCCGTTATAAAATGCTCTTACACATGTAAAACGATAAGCACATCACAATAAATATATCAATGTACTAACCTGTTTGTCAGTTTCCAGCGTTGACTCTCACTCCAAACAAGTTTTCTTTTGATGCTGGTTTTTGAAAAGCCCTGGAGAGTTATTCAAAGGAAGATGACGGCCGTTGCCGCCTGATCTGGAACATTATCAAGAGTACAAAGTTTGACTTGGTGAGGGATAGGGCAGAAATAAAAATATAATGCCAAAAAGAATATTAAGGGAACTGACCAAAATTAGTTTTGTTTAGTAACTCGGTGTTTAAGGAAAAGTGATACAGCTTTTAATTCATGACGAGATAGTGGCACTCAGGCAGGAGGGGCAGGAAATAAGAATAGGTTACGAGATAGGTGCCTGGTATACTGTAGAGGAGCTAGGGTCACTTACTTTGGGGGATAGTGTAACTGGGACTCAGATGCTAAATTAGGAGGTGGTACAATGACTTTAGGGTGTGGAATATGAAGAACTAGGGTATTCTAGAGGCTGCTGGTATTTGGAAATAGGGCCTGCATGGGTTAAAACGTGGAGCTGAAGAATGACGAAGATGGAGCCTTGGGTGGGGTTATCGAGTTTTCTTTCTGGGCTCATGTCCCAGATATTTTTGGAACTTAACGCCACTGATTTGATAGTCGTATTAATTATTTCCAAAAACATGCAAGTCTTAAAAGGTAAAGCTGTTTCATAAAGAAAGATGGTGGGATTCTGAAGCTGTTTCATGAAAAAATATGGATCGTTATATAATTCCTTAGCTACAATAATAATTTTTGTTCTACAAATCTGAAATAAAGAATTAACTATGAAATAGAAACTATGGAATTTTTTTGGGTGGGATCATTGTTTTTTCTTTTTCCTCAAATGTAATGCAGGGTTTGGATCCCCTGTGAAGTGTGTGTATGGAACCCAATGGCAAGCTATGGATAAGGAAATCAGGAGGCGATGGAGAGTAAAGTAATCTTTTAGTGAACCATAAATAGTAGTTGAAGTCCAGAAAATAATACAGTCAATAAGGTTGGAGTGGAATTCGTAACAAAGTCCCAGGAAGAGCAACGGATAATAACGAGGATGGTGGCGTGGTCGATGGTACAATCCGGGTCGAAGAGTGTAGAAGGCGGCGTAGTAGGTGGCACAATCCGGGTCGAAGGGTTGAAGAAGGTGGCGTAGTCGTTGGCACAATCCGGGTCGAAGGTTGAAGAAGGCAGCGTAGTCGGTGGCACAATCTGGGTCGAAGGTTGAAGAAGGTAGCGTAGTCGGTGGCACAATTCGGGTCGAAGGGTTAAAGAAGGCAGCGTAGTCGGTGGCACAATCCGGGTCGAAGGGTTGAAGAGGGCAGCGTAGTCGGTGGCACAATCCGGGTCGAAGGGTTGAAGAAGATGGCGTAGTCGTTTGCACAATCCGGGTCGAAGGGTTGAAGAGGGCAGCGTAGTCGGTGGCACAATCCGGGTCGAAGGGTTGAAGAAGATGGCGTAGTCGTTTGCACAATCCGGGTCGAAGGGTTGAAGAGGGCAGCGTAGTCGGTGGCACAATCCGGGTCAAAGGGTTGAAGAAGATGGCGTAGTCGTTTGCACAATCCGGGTCGAAGGGTTGAAGAAGGTGGCGTAGTCGTTGGCACAATCCGGGTCGAAGGGTTGAAGAAGGTGGCGTAGTCGTTGGCACAATCCGGGTCGAAGGGTCAGAAGATACGTGATCAAGGAATACGAGGAACTCTAGGAAAACTGAGGCGGAAGGCACAGTAGAACCTGGATAATGTGCTGGGAAGGAAGGCGGATTTAAATAGGGTTCATGGGATCATGAGAATATCTCTCACCTGGTTCTCGTAGGTGGAGTTGAGGTACCTGGATCTTTGATAGGTCAATGGGAGGCATTCGAGGATCTCCAGAGCAGGTGTCCCGCAGTACCCTTAATCGGCCAGCCGAGGGCGCCAGAGTACCTGATTTTACAGTACATAGGAGGGTCTGTTCTCGCTCGTGCGCGCATTCCTTTACAGGGCTTGGATCCAGCCGGCGGCGTGGGGCGTCTCCTGGCACTTCCTCTCCATCCTGCGGACCCGGAACTCGGAGCAACGCGCCACGAGGGATCTCGGGTGAGTAGGGAACCTCTCCCAGCATGGCGGTGTGGGCCAGGGGAAGGCCGCGGAGCGGGGCATGACATCAAATCCCAACTTCCAAATATTTTTGAAATTTAACAACACTTTTGATTTGACACGTTTTATATATGTTTCTCAATTTGTTTTTAGAAAGATGCAGAAAAATGGAGCCAGATTTAAATGGTAAAAGACTGAGAGGAAAACAGACAGCCAAAACATTTTCAATCTGCCCTTTTGATAGACAGATATAAGGTGGCCGATTAAAAGTTGTTGCTAAGCACATGAGCTATACAACACAACCACTTTAGATTTAGCTAAATTTTTACTCATCTTCCTCCAACTGAGTTGCAAGCAGAGCGGCCTTTTGGTACATGTTAGGTACTCACTCTGTAAAGAGGTGCCGTGAAGTGGCGAGTGAGCTTACGTTGTAATGGCCATTGAAACAAACAAAAACCTCAGTTTTGTTGTACATGGAACACATAGAAACGAGCGCAGATCCTTTTTTCCTTGTTATGTTTTATACATTAACTGGGCTGTTACTCCTGGCAGTTGCTGCCGCTCCGGTGAGTATGGGCTCAACGCCAATTTTTCTGTATTTATGTATATCATGCTTGTAACACCAGTCCGTCGTTCTGCAGCTGTTCCTCTTTCCATGTTTTTGTTTTTAATCCCAAATGGGAAGTGTTTGGTGCGTGTATAAATAAAACCCACCATATCTTTGCCTCTCCTTGGCTGAAAAGCAGCAGGAGGGGCTTGGAGCTGCTCAGTGGAGCGGCCTTTTGGTTACATTTTTTAGGTACTCACTCTGTAAAGAGGTGCCGTGAAGTGGCGAGTGAGTTTACGTTGCAATGGCCATTGAAACAAACAAAAACCTCAGTTTTGTTGTACATAGAACACATAGAAACGAGCGCAGATGACACCTTTTTTCCTTGTTATGTTTTATACATTAACTGGGCTGTTACTCCTGGCAGTTGCTGCCGCTCCGGTGAGTATGGGTGCGACGCCATTTTTTCTGTATTTATGTATATCATGCTTGTAACACCAGTCCGTCGTTCTGCAGCTGTTCCTCTTTCCTTGTTTTTGTTTTTAATCCCAAATGGGAAGTGTTTGGTGCGTGTATAAATAAAACCCACCATATCTTTGCCTCTTCTTGGCTGAAAAGCAGCAGGAGGGGCTTGGAGCTGCTCAGTAGAGCGGCCTTTTGGTACATGTTAGGTACTCACTCTGTAAAGAGGTGCCGTGAAGTGGCGAGTGAAAGCTTACGTTGTAATGGCCATTGAAACAAACAAAAACCTCAGTTTTGTTGTACATGGAACACATAGAAACGAGCGCAGATGACACCTTTTTTCCTTAATATGATGGACGAGTCTGGGTTAGGCGGTTGCCAGGTTGCCAGGAGAACGGTACTTGTCTGACTGCATTGTGCCAAGTGTAAAGTTTGGTGGAGGGGGGATTATGGTGTGGGGTTGTTTTTCAGGAGCTGGGCTTGGCCCCTTAGCTCCAGTGAAAGGAACTCTGAATGCTTCAGTATACCAAGACATGTTGGACAATTCCATACTCCCAACTTTGTGGGAACAGTTTGGAGCTGGCCCCTTCCTCTTCCAACATGACTGTGCCCCAGTGCACAAAGCAAGGTCCATAAAGACATGGATGACAGAGTCTGGTGTGGATGAACTTGACTGGCCTGCACAGAGTCCTGACCTCAACCCAATCTATAATATAATTGAGTAAGGCTTGGCGTGTCCGTCGTCAAGCCTTACTCTGCGCATGCGCGCGCAACCAGCGGCGGTTGGTTGCACGCGCATGCAACCGCCACGGCACGAGTCGGCTGTGCGCTCGCCGCGGCGGTTACAAGATGCACACAGCAGCCGGGTAGAGGCTGCGCTCGCAGCCTCTACCCGGCTGCCGCACGCATCCAACCCCCGAGCGGTGAAGGGAAAGTTCCCTCGCTTCCGCTCTTTGAAGGACCCAAGCCGCGGTCACGTGACCGCGGCTTGGGTCCTTCAACGACCGGAAGCGGGGAAACTTTCACTTCGCCGCTCGGGAAGGTAAGTATGAGGAGCTCATGGGGCGGCTGTCCGAATGCTGATAGAGCATTCGAACAGCCGCCCCATGTCTGGTCTGGGGTCTGAGCTGGGGGGCATATAGCCATGAGAGGTGAGGGGCAAATATCCGAGAGGTGGGGGGCAAATATCCATGAGCTGGGGCATATATCCATGAGAGGTGGGGGCCAACTATCCATGAGCTGGGGCAGTATCCATGTGCTGGGGCAGTATCCACGTGCTGGGACAGTATCCACGTGCTGGGGCAATATCCACGTGCTGGGGCAGTATCCACGAGCTGGGGCAGTATATCCACGAGCTGGGGCAGTATCCACGTGCTGGGGCAGTATCCATGAGCTGGGGCAGTATCCACGTGCTGGGGCAATATCCACGAGCTGGGGCAGTATCCACGTGCTGGGGCAATATCCACGAGCTGGGGCAGTATCCACGTGCTGGGGGAATATCCACGAGCTGGGACAGTATCCACGTGCTGGGGCAATATCCACGTGCTGGGGCAGTATATCCACGTGCAGGGGCAGTATCCACGAGCTGGGGCAGTATATCCACGTGCTGGGGCATATATCCACATGCTGGGGCAGTATATCCACGTGCAGGGCAGTATCCACGAGCTGGGGCATATATCCACGTGCTGGGGCATATATCCACGAGCTGGGGCATATATCCATGAGCTGGGGCAGTATATCCACAATAGACTGCCCTCTGGGCAGGCTTTCCACCTTGTAGAACATATTAGAACACCTTTGGGATGAATTAGAGCGGAGACTGAGAGCCAGGCATTTTTGTCCAACAACAGTGTGTGACCTCACAAATGCGCTTTTGGAAGAATGGTCAAAAATTCCCATAAACACACTCCTAAACCTTGTGGACAGCCTTCCCAGAAGAGTTGAAGCTGTTATAACTGCAAAGGGTGGACCGACGTCATATTGAACCCTATGTATTAGGAATGGGATGTCACTTAAATTCATATGCGAGTCAAGGCAGGTGAGTGAATACTTTTGGCAATATAGTGTATGTGCAAGCAATCAATTATCAAACAATTAAAAAAAATTAAATACCTCATTCAGCAGATGGAATAGCTACTATTAACCTCTTACTTATCAGACCTCGGTCAATCTGTATATAGCAATACTCTTACATTGTTAAATATAGGGGGATTATTATAAACTAGACAAAATCAATTAAACATCTCTAAACTAAACTCTTTATTAAGGCCTCGTGGCCACAATGTATCTAGCTTAAAAATCCATATTTTTTCTTTCTTTTTAAGTAAAGCTACACGATCGCCCCCCCCCCGTCTTAATGGTGCCACATGATCTATAACCTGAAATCTGAGCAGAGAGATGGAGTGATTTTTTTCAATAAAATGTTCTGGAATCGGCAAATCTGGGTTCTTTTGTACAAATTTTGACTTATGCTTGATTTGTTTTGGTAGTTTCACCTACATAGACTAGCCCACACGGACACGTAATCAAATATATGACATATGTGCTGTCACATGTGAAAAAAGTATTAATTTTAAATGTATGTCCTGAGTGTGAGTGTGAGAAAGTGTTGCCTTTAATTACTGCATTACACGAGCTACAAGATAAACATGGGAATGTGCCTGTTTTCAATTCGCCCATGAAGGTCTTCTTTTTTTACCCAGAGAACCAATATCGTCTCTCACCAGATGGTCTTTTAAATTCTTTTATGTGTATATGAAAACAACGGTGGTACCTGGAATTCTTTTTCTTCTGGGAACCCCCGGTGCAATAGCCCCCAGTGTCTATGAATAATGGCAATAATGCCAGGACTGGCCCTATTGTATGTGGTTACAAAAGGAACAGGGCAGAAAAATCACTTTTGGCCCTGCCTTTAGACCGGATAATGTCCTGACAGTTCAAATTCACTGCCCTTTTTCTTTCTTTCATGAGTAGGTTATGGGGATACGCTCTCCTAGCAAATTTCCTCTGCATATCATCAAGTCTATTATGGAGTATGTCTACATCTGAAACATTACGTACAACCCAAATAAACTGGCTTCTAGGGAGAGAGTTTTTCTTTCTTTCTGGTTGAAAACTAGAAAAGTGTAAGAGGCTATTACGATCTGTGGGCTTAGGTAAAATTAAGAGTGATTTGTACACTGAGTCCACTGTCTATTGTAGATCCAAATAGTGAATGGATTTATCAATATGTTCCATGGTGAAACGAATAGTGGAATGCGCCTTATTCATCTCTCCAAGGAACTGTACAAGTCCTCAAATGGGCCCACCATATATGCCAAAAGCATAATTTATACCATGTTCGAGTTTGGTGGAGATATATAGATGATGTTTTTGGTATATGGGGGGGCCCATTTGAGGACTTGGTACAGTTCATTGGAGAGATGAATGAGGTGCATTCCACTATTTGTTTCACCATGGAACATAGTGAGAAATCCATTCACAATTTGATTCTACAATAGACAGTGGTAAACTTAAGAGCGATTTGTACACTAAGCCCACAGATCGTAATAGCCTCTTACACTTTTCTAGTTTTCATCCAGAAAGAATGAAAAACTCTCATCAGCGCTGCCCTGAATTGAGAAGTTTCCCCCAATCCCCTCTCTTTTCTTACTTAAGTTGCTGGACATGGGATGCAGATTTCATCCTGTTCTGGAATACTCTTTTTGGACTTTATTTTGAACCTTCAGGATGTGGCTTTTTCTGTGGCACTCAGGGCTCCTAAACTTTTTCTCCCCCCCTCTTTTTTTTATATTTTAATTTTGGTGGCAGGATGTTGGGATGCTCTGGGTGGACTCCAATCTGTCCTTTACTCCTCACATTCAGTCTCTAACCAAATCTTGCTACTACCACCTAAAAAACATTGCACGCATCTGTCCCTTTCTTAATTCAAACTCTACTAAATTGCTCATCCAAGCTCTTTATCTTCCATCGCACTATTGCAACCTCCTTCTCTCTGGCCTTAAGAGATCCCAGATTGTCACTCTGCAGTCTGTTATGAATGCCGGTGCTAGGCTCATCCACCTCACCTCCTGCACTAATCACACCTCACCCCTCTGTCAATCTCTACAATGGCTCCCTGTTTCCTTTAGAATCCATTTCAAAATATTGGTACTCACATGCAAAGCTCTCCTTAACCACGCCCCTGCCTACATCTCCTCTCTTATTAGCAGGTATATCCCATCCCGATCACTTCGCTCTGCCAATGATCTGATGCTATCAGTTCATCATACCCACACCCCTAACTCTCGCCTTCAGGACTTCTCCTGAGCTGCCCCCTTTCTATGGTACCCCCGCAACATTAGACTCTCCCCATCTCTCCAGTACTTCAAGAAGTCTCTGAAAACGCATTATTTCAGAGAAGCCTATAGGCTCACACGATGATCTCCCACTGTCATTTCCTGCTCCTCTTCCCATTCAGCCTTCCTGCAACCCACCACTTCCCTTACCCTGTTCACCCTCACCTTATGTCACCCCTCTCCTCTTAGATTGTAAACTCTCAAGCAGGGTCCTCCCTCCTTCTGTTCTGTGTGTGTACATGTATGTATATTTGTTATTCTGTCTCTTCCATTGTACAGTGCTATGGAATTTATTGGTGCTTTAAAAATACATGTAACTGTAAATTTTTCTGATTCACTTGGAAATGGTAGATATGCTCCTCTGTTGTGGCCGGTAAACCTGCTTACTTGCATTTTACACAGTGGGGCATGGGAATTCCAGACTTGCAGGAGTTCATACTGAAAGTATTCAATTGCACAGTCCAGTTCTGGATTAGGTTTAGTCTGTACCATCAGAACTGTTTGAGATCACTTAGAAGGGATTCAAGATTAAATTTCTTGACAGACCTGGTGATTTTTACATTTGGAGGAGATTTTGTGGCCTTTATTTTGAGCACAAAGTACACTAGGTAGTGGTCACTGAAACTATTAGGGGGAACACCTGCCTCCTGTATTCTGTCACGACATGAGGAGCGAATCCAGTCCAGCAAGGTATGGTTAGTGTTTTTTATATTAATGCGAGTGGGGGAGGAAATTAATTGTGGGAAACAGTGAACAGGGTTTATGTTTTTAGGATTCAGCCAATCAATATTAAAATCATCAAGGATCAGCAGTTCACTTTTTTGGTTTTGAGCTAATAATTTACTAAGGATTTGGGTTGTATTAGAAAGGGAGCGCACTGGAGAGCTCGGTGGGTGATAGAATATATAAAAATAAATTAATATAAAACACATATATGCATAATATTTTTAAAAAAAGTATGCAGTATGTCGCTCGTATGATCCTGTTGAAATCCCAATCAAAAACCAAATGAATAATGTGGACTTAGTCCCTTTTTGATAGCTTTAATAGCTGTTACTCCTCTGGGATGACTTTCCACAAGATTTAAAAAATTGTTAGTGGGAATGCATGTTCACTAAACCAAATGGACATTTGTGAGGTAAGGCAGTAGTGATGGGCATCAGTGGAAATTGGGAGAAGGTTTGGCTCTCAATCTAAATTCCAGTTCAAACTTAGGTTAGGGTTAGTGTTTATTTTTTCTATTTCTTTTTACTCTCCTGATTAAATTCAAATTTTTCAGAGTATATTCGGACATGGCCGATTGTAAACGGAAAAATTTGGATCGATTTGAAATATTTTTATTGAAAACGATCTACCTCGGCCATAAGCAAGTCAGAATTCAAATTGTTGAGTAGAGAATATTTTGGACGATTTCTGAATCATTGCAAATGGAATCTCACATGTCTAGTAGTAATTCTCCCCAAAAAATCAATACATAGAATAGGAAATCATTCAACAAATAGTCCTGAAAGTCAAAAAAAGTCCTGCAATACTGTAAAAGCCAAAAAGCTGAGAATACGAAAATAGAATAAAATGCATAGGAAGAAATACATAGAAATATCACCACTGCTGGTCCCTTGGTCTTCTGACCTAAAGTAAAGAGTTATTAAAATCATTGACCCTAACATAGTACTTAAATTAATTTGGCCCCTATGGCTGAAATTGGGCCCTTTTTGCCATTTTGCAGTTCTGGAAATTCAAATGCATGTTTACAGAAATTTTGATTCCCAATAAAAATCCTAATCGAATATCAGCTCTTGCTGACATATTTTCAATGGAAATATCGGCTATACCGATACAATATGAATTTATGGGTATGGTGATTTGAAAAAAAATTCAAGTGTTGATAAATTATTGGAGTTGATAAATGAATTTTCAGCCAGAAAAATTGAAGGAATTAGACTGAAATCTTCTTTTACAGATCAGACAATTCTAACAGGCATTTTCAAATGCACACATCTATAGCACATTGTAAAAAAATAAGCTTTTTTGTCTGTTTTACCGGGCAGCTTTTATTTGGATTGTCCATAAAAGCTCTCTTACCGTTCCTGCTCTTCAGGTTTAAAGAACTTGAAGGCCCCTTTTATTATACGACCCAGACAAATTATATATCCTTTTTTTCAGCACACTCGGCAGATTCATAATATATCATTATTATATGCATGTCATACCCTGCCAGAATGCTACAACAATTTTTTTTAAATAAAATTGAATTTTCAATAAAATTTCAAACATCTACAGTATGTAAAGTAATATTTTTCACATTTTATCATTCGAGCCTTTGCGGTTATAAATTCTATGGGATACACTTGTTAAAAAAATTTAGAACTGGGAACCTGTTACTTTATTTTTCTGAGATATTATGTGATTTTTAGCCAAACACCCCCAGAAAAATTGTTAGCTCAGCATCATTGTTCACATTATAATTGACATGTGAACAATAGTGCTGCATTAATAAAAAAAAAAACACTTTTTTTAAAAAAAATTACAAATATTTTTATTTTTTTAAATTTAATTTTTACTTTTAACATGGTCATGTTTGCTATCATTGGAAAGGCCATGCTTTAACTTTTCCAAAGATACTGAACATTAACCTCTAGCTGTTAAATATCGGGAGATAGAGGCATCCAAAAATGCCCCTATCTCCACCATAGGGTTTCCCTTTGGCAGCAGTAATGGGTTAATTCTCCTACTGGAATCATTGTGCCATGCGCAATGCAGTCTGTAGGCCGGGGCTCCCTGGAAGCTTTGCTGACATCCAAAATGTCAGCCACTTCTGGGAGATGTCCGCTTTCCGGCGCCGAATGGTGCCAGATCACGGGGTAAATCCTCCAGCACTTGTGACAGGCCCTGCCCCTTTCAGTACAGGCCGAGGCCAATAGAAAAAGAAAAGAAAGATGATGTAAAGTTATAAATATTCTACTCTACTGTGAGTTTTATTGATGTGGATTCTGTGATACGCTCATACACAGCACACATTACTGTGAGTTTATTGCTGTGGAGCTCTGTGATATGCTCATACACAGCGCACATTACTGTGAGTTTTATTGCTGTGGATTCTGTGATACAAATATGTGCACTGTGTATGAACATGAGTTTTATTGTTGTGGAGTTCTGTGATACGTTCATACACACTGCACATTGCTGTGAGTTTTATTGCTGTGGAACTGTGTTATGTCTTTTTTGTTTTGGAAGGGGGAGAAAAGATGTTAAAGCTTGAGGGAGTGTACGAGTGGCCCCATCATGAGGTACAGTAAGGGGCCCCATCATTTCTGAGGGAAGCCCTGTTTCCCAGCATGGGTTAATGCAACTCTTAACTCACAGGGCACATTTTATATCTCAAAAATGGTTAATGGAAGCTCACTGGGTACAGATTATATCCCAGCATGGGTTAATGGGAACTCACAGAGCACAGATTATATCCCAGGATGGGTTAATGGGCAGCTCACAGGACACAGTTTATATCCCAGCATGGGTTAATGGGCAGCTCACAGGGCACAGATTATATCCCAGCATGGGTGTACTGCTCTGTTAAAATTAAGAACTGTTGGAACCTGATTGTATGGTTTACATTGATCTGGAGCAAAAGAATGATTCATTCGTGAATTGAACATCGCTAATATAGACATATTCCTATTCAAGATTAAACCACCGCCACTGCTATCAAGTTTACTAAAACTTTACTAGCAATTTTCTTTTCAAATTTATGATGTAGGAGTTTGATTACAGACACTCATGAATAACATTCAAGTCTTTTCTTTTCCTTACAGAGTTTTTAATGTGATAATGTTGATACTATGGAAAAACACATAACCATTACCACCTAGCTTAATATTACAAGGTCTCAGTAAATGGGTTACAGCAAAAGACTGGCACTATGAGTGATCTGCTAGCAGGATAAGTGCAATGGTTTTGTCACTCCTGGGTCGCAGGATGACTGGCGGTCTGCAGCACCATCTTCACTGCTCACTGGCCGGCCGAGGATTTATATTGCTGGGGCTCGCGGCCACGGGTCAGTGATGTTGGCACAGTGAAGCGTGATGAAGTGACGCCCGCCGGATTCAAAAACTCATCGATGAGGGAGTCTCATATTTATGTATGTCCTCAACATATTTCTTACTGTAATAACCTGTTTGGCAGGCGGATGTCACCATCTACTGGCTAAATGGAGATACAGCAGTCAGTTAGACCTGCAGCTCATTGCTCTGTGCATCAGCTGGGGAAACCCCCATAAAAGACATTGCCTAGCTGATTTTAAACAAACTTTGTAACAAAGGAATTTAATTTGCTTTTGTCCTCCACATTTGCAGATCGAGATAACTCGATATCAGACACTTGATGGTGCCTTTGAAGACCCGAGTTATCTCAATCTCTGGAGTAAAGGGATTAATAGTGATTCTCCAACCTATAGCATTAATACGTAAAATCACTGCTCTGCGTGGAGAGAGATTGTTGAGACACAGGTTTGATCCCGGGAAGAGCACCTCTCCAGTAAGTGTCCTTGGGCAAGAAACCTAATGGTACATATTCGCCACCCAGGACATACTTTAAAACGAGAGAAATCTCAATGTATCCTTCCTGGTAAAATCCTTTCTCAAAAAAAAAAATATATATATAGTCAGGGCCAGATTTATTATTAGGCAAAGTAGGCATGTAAGGTTGGGGGGTTTTCTGTGGAGGCGCTGATTTATAGATATAATTTTTGGGTTTGCAGCCTACGAGGTGTTGCACATAATCTCAACAAAATGTGCAAATGTAATAGAGAAAACAGTAGATGGTCCTGGTGGCGCAGTGGTGTACTATAAATCGTATAAACCCTAGCCTGATATTAGACCCTACAGGTGTTCGTACTAGAGTCTAAGATCTAAAAATGTCGCCAGGAACCTTCAGGTCCCGAGAGACGTACAATTAAAAATGAGAAGTGCAAATTACAATTGATACATAAATGCAGTAGCAAAGCCGAGAGACATGCATGGATTATATACAACAATAAAGTGCATGTGCTTATGAAACCATTCTTAAGTAAAGTGCATACACAGGTGGTGCGCTAAAAGCGCAAATCGCTGATAGTTCTTTGGAGGATTGTACAGTCAATAAGTCCTAAGCCACAGTAAAGTGCACGTGCAAAAGTGCAAATAACATGAAATAGAACCGGAAAAATTTTGTGGCCACTAGTGGTTGCACAGTGTATGAGCCGTGTTGTAGAGATAAACGGTCCACTGCCACAGCTTCTCTCCTCAATGGGTGGTTTATATAAGGGTAGAGAGAAGAAAAAAATAATAATAGTGCAGACTGCTTCAGGTATTTATGGTGAGGATAGAACAAGAATCTCACTCACGGATTACAGAGCCTAGTGTGTCCCTGGCTCTGGGTTGAAGCGCCTCACACCAGATATAGGGTGGCGTATCCCTTCTTTGTCCTACGGTTGGCCTCAGATGAAATACAAGCAGATAGACAGTGCTCCCATAGCGTGACACATTCGGTAAAAGTGGCAGCAAGTTAAAAAGCTGATCAATCTCACTCACCAATGGTGGAGCCTTGGTTTTCTCAGCCTCGGCTTGTAAGCATATGGTACCATTTAAATCGGTGTGTACCTCGCCTCTCTCGCCTGGAACGTCTGCTTCTTTCCTTCTTCTATGCTGGTACTCCACCTCCAGAAAAATTTAGGGAGGAAAGAGGGGGGAAAGACCAGGGCAATAAACTAGACGTGGCTCTTGTGGAGCAGCTTCCACAGTCTAGATGGTCTTAAATGAATAAAAAATCAAAATAAAATTAAAAAGCTGAGACCCCAAGAATAAAAACTTCAAAGGGTTTATTAGCATTACATAAAATAAGTCAGGGGGGGGAATTACACTGAACGCGTTTCAGCACTTAACCTGTGCCTTTCTCTAGCAGTGTGGTGTATGGGGGTAAAAGGGAGAGTGCATTGGCTAATCATTTTTTAAGTGATCACATAATAAGTGATTAGCCAATGCACTCTCCCTTTTACCCCATACACCACACTGCTAGAGGAAGGCACAGGTTAAGTGCCGAAACGCGTTCAGTGTAATTCCCCCCCCCTGACTTATTTTATGTAATGTTAATAAACCCTTTGAAGTTTTTATTCTTGGGGTCTCAGCTTTTTAATTTTATTTAGATTTTTTATTCATTTAAGACCATCTAGACTGTGGAAGCTGCTCCACAAGAGCCACGTCTAGTTTATTACCCTGGTCTTTCCCCCCTCTTTCCTCCCTAAATTTTTCTGGAGGTGGAGTACCAGCATAGAAGAAGGAAAGAAACAGACGTTCCAGGCGAGAGAGGTGAGGTACACACCGATTTAAATGGTACCATATGCTTACAAGCCGAGCCTGAGAAAACCGAGGCTCCACCATTGGTGAGTGAGATTGATCAGCTTTTTAACTTGCTGCCACTTTTACCAAATGTGTCACGCTATGGGAGCACTGTCTATCTGCTTGTATTTCATCTGAGGCCAACCGTAGGACAAAGAAGGGATACGCCACCCTATATCTGGTGTGAGGCGCTTCAACCCAGAGCCAGGGACACACTAGGCTCTGTAATCCGTGAGTGAGATTCTTGTTCTATCCTCACCATAAATACCTGAAGCAGTCTGCACTATTATTATTTTTTTCTTCTCTCTCCCCTTATATAAACCACCCATTGAGGAGAGAAGCTGTGGCAGTGGACCGTTTATCTCTACAACACGGCTCATACGCTGTGCAACCACTAGTGGCCACAAAATTTTTCCGGTTCTATTTCATGTTATTTGCACTTTTGCACGTGCACTTTACTGTGGCTTAGGACTTATTGACTGTACAACCCTCCAAAGAACTATCAGCGATTTGCGCTTTTAGCGCACCACCTGTGTATGCACTTTACTTAAGAATGGTTTCATAAGCACATGCACTTTATTGTTATACATAATCCTTGCATGTCTCTCGGCTTTGCTACTGCATTTATGTATCAATTGTAATTTGCACTTCTCATTTTTAATTGTACGTCTCTCGGGACCTGAAGGTTCCTGGCGACATTTTTAGATCTTAGACTCTAGTACGAGCACCTGTAGGGCCTAATATCAGGCTAGGGTTTATACGATTTATAGTACACCACTGCACCACCAGGACCATCTACTGTTTTCAAAGTAGGCATGTGCCTACAGTCTCCGACCACAGGGGGTTCCTTTCTCTCTTAAAAAAAAATATTTCAATTTAAAATCATTTGTACTCCTATCTCTGGAACCATACCTGCTAGAGGGGCATATGAGGTATCATTGGAAAGGCCAGGATATGGGTGTTCCAAATATATTGGGCCACATTACAATCTAGGTGCTAATGTTAATGCTCACCTGCGTGAGCATTAACATTAGCCGCGGTAGCTACCGCATATTGCAATCCAAATGCTAACGTGTTAAGTAACCCGTTTGCGTTTGGTACCTTGCGCTTTTCAGCACAAGGTTACTGTACTTTGTGATCCCTATACTTAACATGGGGAGCGCAAAGTGTTAATCAGCTCTTAGTATTACAATCTACTAGAACTGATGAACGTCCGGCTGTGGTTAGCAAAAATTTAACCAGAGCCAGGAATTGGTGCTAACGGATTCCGCTTCCGATCCTGCACTAACTCAGTTTCTGATTTATCACATAAACAGCAAGTGTGGAGGTGATGGCTAAATGCATTATTATGCAATAACTTAAACTGCCACACTGCAGTGAGGTTTTTGGATCCCTGCATCTCTGAATTTTAAAAAGCCCAAGGTCAGGTGAGGTGTAAACGGAAGGGTCAGAGCCTTGCCTTTCCAAAGATGCCAAATATGAACATATAATCTGTAAAAATAAATAAAAGGGTTAAGGTAGGCTTAGAAATTTGGGTTAGGGTTAGTTAACCCTAGTCCTAACATTCTTCTCCATTTTTGCTTGGCTTAAAGGCAACAGATTCTGCCCCTTCTTTTGATATGAGCGTGGCGAGAAATTCAGTTTGGCACTTTTTTGGGAAGGGGAAAGCTCCAGAACTTTCAGCCTAGAGGCTCCTGAGATGTAAATCCGGCCCTGAATATAGTTATATGACACTCCGGCAAATGTTTATTTAGCTGTTATTTTATATAACAGTAAATTGTGATGAGCTGGACTCAATAAATATTATCATAAGCATTTATCTATCCAGTTTAGCATATTTTACCTGATTTGACAGAGACATGTGTTTTAATCTCAGAAGTTCTACAGAGCCGATGGGTCAATGCCTGTCACATACTGTGGTGACGCCCCTCTATCCCATTGGCAGGCAGCACCATCTTCACTACTCAAGTCGCTGGCCGGCTGCTGAGTGAAGAAGCCACTGATCGCAGCCGTGAGTCGGTGATGCTGGCGGGGTGTGGCGTGTTGACGTGGGAACCGCCGGATTTAAAAGCAGGCATTTGAATCTGGTCCTTTACACTGACGTGGTTCAATATCTCTCAGTGCTTTCTATTTGATTTTCATTCATTGCTCTCCTGTGTATGACCATGGCTTGTCTGAAAATCCCTCTGGCTATTAACCCTTAGGTATCTGGCAAACTATCCAATTTAGCACTGACCCGATGCATCTTGCTGACTATCCAATTTGGCACTGAACCCTGGCATCTGGCAAACTATCCAATTTGGCATTGTATCACTGGCACTGACTATTCTGTTTCTGTATATTCTGTCTGTCCTGTGCTTAGTAATCCAGCCCCCTAAAGTACTGGCAGTGTAGGTAGATTGTCTGTGTGCTGGGATTAGACATGTATACATATACGTGACAATGCCGCTCAATGCTCTTGCAATGAGAAGCATCTGATTGACAGAGGGAGAGAGGAGGGCAGATCACAACATGAGAGAAAAAGCAACCATTTTAACACAATCCCCTAAATTAATCACAAATGTAAAATAATGCCTGTAATTGTAATATGGATTAGTTTACAAAACCTATAAAATACTGTGTATATTTTCCTGATCTAAATTGTCATTCATTTTTCCCAAAATAGTTTAACGTTGAAATCTTTCATTTTTTCTTGATAAACACTATCAAAATATTCATTTTGGGCTACAGTAAAATGATTCTTCCAGTCTCCAGCAACACCTGAAACACAAATAGAAAAATATGGCATTATAACCTTGTATGAAGATTAATAATTTAATACTTAGAAAGATCCTATAATTCTTACATTTCAATACACTGTATAATTTAGATAAAAGAAAAGCAATTGCGTGACTTTTTATAAATCTGATGTTTTTTTTCAAATCGCTCCTGGAATGGAATTGTACAAGCACAAATCCTATTTATTTTCTGGTACTTTTTAAAAGGTGGAGTGCTGAGCTGGAATGTTAAGGCTAGGGTCAGACGAAAGCATTTTTCCCCGCGAACGTGAAAAAGTGCGTCCGAACGCATTGACGTATTTTTTCACGGAATGCGCAAAAACGGTCAGACAACGCGCATTTTCGGGCGTGATTTTGTACGGATCGTCAATAAAACTCTTTTTGCGTTTGGACGTTATGTAGGCTGGACATTAGCAGCGTCTGACATCTCCTAATCACGCACACACGCCGCTATGCCGCAGCTGCGCACTCAGTACGTCAGTACTAGCGGTTCTGCGTTCTCAAAAAAATGCGTTCAAATTCCACTTGCGTTGCACGGCCGGATTTTTGTGCGGCCGTACATCGTATATTGGCTGTCATTGCCCGTCATCTGCTGCTAGTGCGGCCGTAATTATGTGCGCCAGAACGCACGTTAAAAGTGCGCTGGTCTGACCCCAGCCTAAAAGGACGTCCTGTTGAAATTTGAAAAGGGAAATTCATCCATGGTTAACCACTTAACCACCGAGTTCAAACATACTCGATCATCCAAGCATCTACTGGCGCACCATATCAAGACCTGATTTGCTCTAATTCTGAACCAAATCAAAGGAATTTCACATATTGGAAACTCAGTTCATTTTCAGATGGGATCCAAAATATGCTCCCATAGTTTTAACACTTTGGTTTTGACTCCTAAGGTGCTGAAACAGTTTAAACTCCATAGAATCCATTATTTTCTTCTGGAAAATAAAAGACCAAGCTATATGATAGATATGCGGTAGTGAGTTTGGGCCATCAGATGGCGTTATCTGCCGGTCACATAATGCATACAGTATGAAAATGTGCTTTTGTAATTACCAGGTATGTTTTCAATGTATGTCTGCTGTGACTTTGTTTTCCATAAATCTACTAGGTCTTGGCAGTGGTTTTATAGAAAAAAAAAAACCTTTCAACTGAGGCTAGGGTCAAACGAGCACATTTTGTATGGACTGTGCATCCATGCAGTAAGGACACACGTCCTGATGGAAGACGCAGTAGTGGCCACACGGTCCATTTTTGTGACTGATGTTATTTTTGACGGATATAGATGGGAAATGAAAAACCATTCTGACCGTCAAAAATGCTGAACGCATAAATGCAGTCCGTCTGACTACGTTCTATCACTCACACACAAAGCTATGCAGACGTTGCGGACGTGGCGCATTCCGCACGGCCGTTCTAGGGGTTGTACGTTCTTGCCTAACTTGCGTCCGTGGGCCGCGGCCGTTGTGCGTCCGCAGTTCAGTGCGGACGTACTTAGTGTGTGGGGCTCCAATGGCCTTTATTTCATGCTATCACGGACGTACCTTTGTGCGCCATCACGGACGTGACACGAGCCTGAAGGGGTTGAAAAATATATGTCCTTTACAGTAAGGACTGTAAATGTGTGAATTTTACTGTATAACTTCTTGTATTCTTACATGAGAGATGTGCCTCCATTCTGGAGTCAAAGATTGTTTTCCCTTTTTGTGTATTATAAAAATGAAATTATTTTATACCAGAGATAAAACAAAAATGCTGATTGCAAAGTAATGTGTAGCTAGCATACAGGTATGTTCTGATTAAATTACCTTTGCGAAGGAATGAACCTTTCGTATGATCCATTACATCTGAAGGCATTGTAGACCAGTTGGACATCTTGTTTTCCTTCATGGTTTTGAAAGTGGAATGCTTGACAACTGAGTCAATTGCTTCATCATCCAATTCTTGTCCCAAGAACTTACATATTCTTACCACACAGCTTCTAAGATCCTAAGAAATAAGCATGCAGGGTTATTCAAATTGTAATACATAAAAAACATTGGTGTGGCTCCAACGCAGGACCACAGGGTGGTGTTAAAAAACAGATCCCAAAAGGGCCTAACCCACCTCAATATACATACAACCAAAAGAGCACCCGGACAACCAAATGCCTACCGGGATCTAGAGAGCGAGACATTCATGTTTTTAACAGTTGTCTAGGTTACATGTATTTCTGCGTGTGTATTGCAATTATGCTTATTTTGGTGAGCCATGAAGCATCACCGTATCAGTAATCCTTGACAGGTATTCAGGAAGTGCTACAGGGTGGTTATCTGTGACAGAGCTGGTGATTATTTATGTTTGATTCGCAGCAGTCTTCCTAAGCAACACTATCAGGGTTATTCAAAAAGATCTGAATTGCTGGAGAAAGGTAACCGAACAGGGAAATTCAGCGTACGGTTACCTTTCTTGGCCATTCGGCTATTCAGAGAGCGGGCAGTTTGCCAAATCTTGGCGAATTGCCTGCACATACAGTGCCTGTTCGAGGGCAGTGAAATCCCCATAGAGAAGCAATGCTTCGACTATTCAGAGAACAAAAACCAGCAGTGAAAAGTTGCTGAATTGCCTTGCTGTTCGGTGGTTTCATTAGACAGGTTTAGTCAGGCGAATCCCATAGGCTTCAATGTTAAAAATATTCCCCTTTTAATTCATTATCTAATAAACCATTTATTATTATATTCTGCAGCAAAAAGTTTCTTAATTGTTAGATTTTTTAGGATCTTTTAGGCATTTTCCGGGATTTTTTTGTGAAGTTTCTTTCCGTTTTTTTAAATGTTTTTTTCTTTTTTCTGTAACAGCCCTTTTTATTATCATTCATTGGATCTTATATGTAAATTTCAGACATTTTCCTTCTGTAGTTTCTTTGCAAACAGCGTTTCACTTTTCAAACATTCAAGCGTACTGGTTTTTTGTTTCTCACTCCATTTATCTGCGGTGTCAGGTTTTTCCGGCGGCTGCTCTGCGGTGTGATCGGCGGCTGCTCGGGTTTCTAAGGCGTGTTCGACGGGGTTAATCCAGATGTTTTTGCGGGTTTCGGTGTGCATTCGCCGGGTTTTGCTGTGAGTGTTTGTCGGGTTTGCGGTAGTTTTTCCCTGCACTACGACGGCCCTGTGGTGCTTGCTGAATACACTGCAGGGTCGCCGAATCGCACCGAATTGAAGAGAACGTAAAGTCAACGAACATGCGGTGACTTTTCGATTCTCTTTGAATACCTGTATGAGTTTCTGAATTGTTCTGCATATGTTGGTATAACCACACAAGGAGGCTGCTTGCATACTGACACCCCTGCCATAGTATCTCCTCTTGGAATCTTTATATGATAGTCACCACTGAGGGTGATGTTGGAACCATGTCTTTCTGTTTATATACTCATATCTTGGTGTCCCTCTGACTGAATACCCTTGATATAGATGCATACTCAACAGATGAATGTTTTTGATGCTCTTCAGATGAATTATCTTCTTCATTATATATGCACATGATATCATAGCTTATCTGCTCTTGTTCCACCATTGTTCTATTACATGTGTTTTATTAAATTATTATTATTTTTTTCTCTGACATTAATAAAATTTACTATATAGGGACCTAGATCCCGGTAGGCATCTGGTTGCCCGGGTGCTCTTTTGGTTCTGGGGTTATTCAAATAACTCCAAAATTTCCCATTATGATGCAATTACATTGCAGTTCGGCTATTCAAAAACCTGGCAATTTGCCAAATACTGGCGAATTGCCAGCGAAATACAGTGATCTTCAGCGGCAGTGAAATCCCCATAGAAAAGTTGTAATGCTTGGGGCCTAGCCCTGAGTGCTGGAAGGTTGGGTGTGAGGCTAATTTGAAATGAGACATTCTCTAGACAGATTACAGGGTTAGCCAGACAGGGTTTCTTCCATTAAGCAAGTATTAACCAGACAAGACTAGAACCGAACTAAAAGCACAGACAGAATGTAAACAAACCAGAACTAAGCACTACGGTACACACACAAAAAAAAATAATAAAAATATATATATATATATATATATATATATATTATAAAATTCTTAAACAAGAGCAGGAGGAAGAACATGGAAAGGTTAGAGTAACAGAATGGCTGGGAGTAGTAGGAGTGGGGACTGACTATAGAAAGGGAGTAGGCTTGTGCACCGATTTTTTTTTTTTTTTCGGTTCGATTTGTTCGGATGTTTAAACTTTTCGATTCGGCTCATTTCGACGATTTCTGTTTCGGTTCGGTTCAGCTCGTTTTTCGTGTACATTTTTTTTTTCGGAATATCGACCATTTTTCGTGTTTTCGGGTCACTTTGCTCGTTTTTTGAATCGACTTTTCGGAAATTTCGGAAATTTTCGTTTTTTCGGAACGTCTGTTCTCCTCGTTTCAAAGTGTCTACGATAATTCTGGCGATTCTATCGTGTTTTTTTTTTATTAAATAAAAACCTTTTTTTCTTATGAATAATTGAATATACCTTTCACAACTTTATTTAATCATATTAAAATGGTATGAAAGCCAAGGAACAAAAAAAATGAACAAAACGATTTAAAAAACGCTAAACTGACCCGAATGCCACAAGAAACAAGTGATACGCATTTACAAATACAAAATTTACAGAATCAGCGATATAACCGATAATAGTTAAATATACGATTTCCAGAATTACCGAAATGGAACCGAAATCACGAATGGAACCGAAATCATGAATAGAGCAAAAATTTATTTCGATTTGACACATTTCAAGTCCATTCGAAAAATCCGAAAATTTTTCGTTTCGGCTCGGAAAACTTTTCGGATCTATTGGTTTTCAGGTCCGACCCAATTCAGAAATTCGGCCGAATCCGAAAACACGAATCGGGAAATTTCGTGAAAATTCCGAAATTCCGAAACCCGAAACGCACATCCCTAAAAGGGAGTAGCGAGAAGGGGCAAGAGAAACAATAGACACAGAATGAAACCTTACAGTAAACAGAAAAGGTAATACTAAAAATATAAAATAGAATACAACGAACATATAATCCAGGAAAAAGTACAATATGGATTTCAGGAAATAAGAATAGTCAAAAACATGAGCAAGGGGTCTCAGCAGGTCACAGGCAAACAGGATTGTCAAGATACACAGCGATAGATCTGATACACAAAATATCCAATATAACTGGGTACAAGGGACACAGGGGACAAAGGAGGGTACCGGTGCTATGAAAAGTACAAACCAGAATAAAGCAGAGGATAATCGTGGAACTAACAAGAAAACCTAGAGGGATACAGGTCAGAACTCCAAGGAGATAGACTGCACTGAATTAAGACCAGGACTTCAATGAAAACGAGGAAGTAACCTCCTTTGGGTGTTGCTTCCTTATAAGCAAAGTTCATTAGGGACAAGAGAGTTCAGGTGTGGCTCTTGAACACGAATACAAAATACTTGGCAGACAGAAGGTCCAGGAATCAGGATAGTCACAATGTGAATGCCACAATTAAGTCGTGGCTGGCAATAGGACCACAGGGGGCACCAGGGCTCAATGTCCAGATCCAAGGGGCTACCAGGGGGGCGCCAATGGGTCACATAGTCCAGAACGTCATATGAGGACCACAGGGGGCACCAGGGCTCAATGTCCAGATCCAAGGGGCTACCAGGGGGCGCCAAGGGGTGAAATAGTCCAGAACTTCACAAAAGTAATGGTTAATCTATTCAGAAAACACCGAACAGCACCGAAATTACAGTGAAATGCCATGATTTTCGATGGTTTCATTCAATAGGTTTCAATGAAAAACAAAATTTTCTGTTTTAATAAACATTTATTCAACCGTTTATTCTTTTCATTAGCAGAAAAAAAAAGCTATTTGTTTATTTGGCATTTTTCTGGATTTTTTCAGTGAAATTTTTCTCTGCTTTTTTTTTTTTTAATGACCGGGTTTTATTTTGTAACAGACCTTTTTAATATTTTTCATAGGAACTTATATATTATTTTTTTGAAAACGCCTTTAAAAGTTTGGTTTTTTCCCCCCGTTTGGCAGCCTTTTTCCAGCGGTCTGTTCTGCAGGTCATCGGCTTTTTTCTGACTGATTCGGCGGTTTTACAGCGGATCGTTAAATGCATTGAGCGGTTCTTCAGATCGATTCAATGGTTTTTGCAGTGGATTTTAGATTTGTTCGGCGGGTCGATTCGCCGCACTTTGGGGACCCTGCGGTGAATGCTGAATTCAACGCAGGATTAGTTCATCAAACTTGCGGAAGTGCGGCGGTTGTCTGTGACGTTTCGGTGCTCTCTGAATAACCCTGATGGACTTGTAGAACAGCCATGGATAATAATAGTGCTTCCAGTCACTGTAGACGGTTACATTATGATGTCAAATGAGCTTACAGTGCTCTAACACCATTAGCTTACTCCAAACTCATAACCTTGCCCTGGCAGGAAATACTCACACCGCAGAAGTGTCTCTTTGAAATGGCTCTTGGTGCCCTCAATTTTATGCTCAACTATTCAGATTAACCAACTTGGGTGTTATCCTGACTTTCCTGTATAGCTAAAGAGTAAACCATTAAGTAGAACAGCACCACTTTTTTAATCATAATGTCTCCTGTACTTTTCTATTCGAGCTGTAAACTTCCTCCACAGCCTGCCTTCCGTCTGTGGTTGCATACTGTACATCAGTGCTTCCTATACATTGTATAGGAAGTAAAATAATGACTATACTGCCTCTAGTTGGATTGGACGAGTGATATATCTTTAACCTACAGGGTTATCCAAAGAGATCCGAATTGCTTGAGAAAGGTAACCGAACGCTGAAAATCAGCGTTCGGTTACCTTTCTTGGCCATTCGGCTATCCAGAGAGCAGGCAATTCGCCAAATCCTGGCGAATTGCCTGCACATACGGTGCCTGTTCGGTGCCTGTTCGGTGCCTGTTCGAGGGCAGTGAAAACCCCATGAAAAAGCACTGCTTCGGCTATTCAGAGAACACAAACCAGCAGTGAAAGGTTCCCTAAATGCCCTGCCATTCGGTGGTTTAATTCGGCAAGTTTATTCAGGAGAATCCCATAGGCTTCAATGTTAAAAATATTCCCGTTTTAATTCAATATCTAATAAACCATTCATTATAAAATTCTGCAGCAAAAAGTCTCTTTATTTATAGATTTTTTAAGATACTTTAAGCATTTTTATTTTTTTATTTTTTTTAAAAGTTTTTTTAAGTTTACTTATTTTTTCTGTAACAGCCCTCTTTATTATCAATTCCCTGGACCTCATATGTAAATTTCAGACATTTTCGCACAGTAGTTTCTTTGCAAACAGCGTTTCATTTTCACAGATTCATACAAACGGTTTTGCTAATTTATTCACTGCCTCCTCTGCATCTCAGCTGCTTCGGCTCTGTGTGATTCGGCTCCTGTTCGGCTGCTTCGCTGCGTGTGATCGGCTCCTGCTCGGGTTTTTTGAAGGTTAATCCAGATGTTTTTCCTTGTTTTCAGCGTGCATTCGGCAGGTTTTGCGGTTAGTTTTCGTCGGGTGTTCGGCAGCTTTTCCCTGCAATTCGGGGGCCCTGTGGTGTTTGCTGAATACACCGCAGGGGCAAAAGGAACCGAATTGAAGAGAACGAAAAGTCACCGAACGTGCGGTGACTTTTCGAATCTCTTTGGATAACCCTGTTAGTATCTAACCCTTAAATTATATAAAATATACATGCTTTATTAAAATCAGAAAATATAAATCACTATGGACAATAATTATACAGTATATAAAAGTGAATTCATAGCACACCCTGCTGGCTCCTCATTCCTGCTATGTCCCTCCCCCAAAGTGAGCACCGAGCACGACAATCAGGAAGTCCTACAGCAGCCAATGTTACCATCTGCCTGCCAATATGGGAAATAGACCGAAGGGTGGCCTCAGAGCCTGCGGGGAGTACTATGCCACCCCTTGACTTTGAGGACAACCTTGCTGCCGGGGGCTACCCAGAAGCAAGACGTTAACAAATGGGAAATAAGCCCCTAATATGGCAAAAGAAACTATCACAAATAAACAGTAATAAAGTAAAATATGTCCTATGTATTATTCTGGATGAAATATAGTTCAGTATCTTGGAGCAAACTTGCACCTATAATACTCACAGTACAACAGTAACAAGGTGTGTAAAATGTTTAATTCCATTTCCTTCAATGTTAAAAACATTATTGTTTTAACTCAATATCTAATAAACCGTTTATTATTATATTCTGCAGTAAATAGTCTCTATACTTTAAGATTTTTTTAGGGTCTTTTAAGCATTTTTTGGAATTTTTTTGAAAACTCCCCCCGCCGCCGAACTTTTTTTTTCTCGTTTTGCCGCACATTTTAACGTACGTCGTAGCATAAAATTATGATCAATAGAGACCCACGCACGAAGTATGTCCGCACAGAAGTGCGGACGCACAACGCACGTGGCACCGGACGCAATTTAGGCAAGAATGTCAAACCACTAGGACGTACGCACAGAGTGCGCCTCATTCGCATAGCTTTGTGAGTGATGGAACGTAGTCAGACGGACTGCATTTTTGACGTCCAGCATTTTTGACGGATGAAATGGTTTTTCATATCATGTATCAATTTTTCTCATTTTACATATTAATTTTATTTCCCATCTACATCAGTCAAACAAACGTCAGTCAAAAAAAATGGACCATGTGGTGTCTACGGTATCAGTCAGAAAGTACAACAGCTGTGCACGGGCGCACAGTGTGCTCAGAATGCGTTCTTCTGACATTAGCCTTAGATTCTCGGTGTCGTGCACCACGACTAACAGGGTTATTCAAAGAGATCCGAATTGAGGCCGAAAGGTAACCGAACACTGAAATTCAGCGTACGGTTACCTTTCCTGACCATCCAGAGAGCAGGCAGTTCACCAAATGTTGGCGAATTGCCTGCACATACGGTGCCTGGTCGAGGGCAGTGAAATCCCCATAGAGAAGCAATGCTTCAACTATTCAGAGAACAAAAACCAGCAGTGAAAAGTTGCCAAAATGCCCTGCTGTTCGGTGGTTTCATTCGGCAGATTTATTAAGGAAAATCCCGTAGGCTTCAATGTTAAAAATATTCCTGTTTTAATTCAATATCTAATAAACCGTTGCTTATAATATTCTGCAGTAAAGAGTCTCTTTATTTTTTGATTTTTTAGGACCTCTTAAGCATTTTTTGGAAAAAAAAATCGCGAACTTTCTGCGAAACATAGAAAAATGTCGGCAGATAAGAACCTTCCGGCCCATCTAGTCTGCCCAATTACATGGATACTTTACCTGGATTTATCTTTTGTTTAGGATAGCCTTATGCCTATCCCATGCCTGCTTAAATTCAATCACTGTTTTGGCCTCTACCACTTCTACTGGAAGACTGTTCCATGTATCCACCACCCTCTCAGTAAAATAATGCTTCCTGATGTTACTTTTAAACCTTTGCCCCTCTAATCTAAGACTATGTCCTCTTGTTTTGCTATTTTGTTTCCTTTTAAATATACTCCCTTCCTCTACCTTGTGGATTCCCTTTACGTATTTAAATGTTTCTATCATATCTCCTCTGTCTCGTCTTTTTTCCAAGCTGTACATGTTAAGATCATTAAGCCTTTCCTGGTAACTTTTCTCCTTCAAGCCGTACACCATTTTAGTAGCCCTTCTCTGAACTCTCTCTAAAATGTCTATATCCTTCTGGAGATACGGTCTCCAGTACTGCACACAGTACTCCAAGTGAGGTCTCACCAGTGCTCTGTACAGTGGCATGAGCACTTCCCTTTTCCTACTGCTAATACCTCTCCCTACACAACCAAGCATTCTGCTAGCATTTCCTGCTGCTCTATTACATTGACTACTTACCCTTAGATCCTCTGAAATAATAACCCCTAAATCCCTTTCCTCAGATGTTGAGGTTAGGACTGTATCAAATATTCTATATTTAGCCCTTGGGTTTTTACGTCCCAGGTGCATTATCTTGCACTTATCCACATTATCGAACATAGCAAAAAGTTCGAAGTTCGCAAACTTTCAAACAGCCGTTGTTCGAATCGAACTTCGAACCAATTTGAACGGCAGCCCATCCCTACTTCCCCAGCAGTGTGCGGATTCACATGCTGCATTGAAACCTATGGGTTAAAAAGCCTTGTTTCTTTAAAAAAAAGTTAGGAAACCTAAAATTTCCCCCAAAAAATGTTGGAGATAAAACAGCATGCACTATACCATTTAGGCTGGGGTCAGACGAACGCAGTGTTCACGTCCATGTTACCGCACATCAGTGGCGTAACTAGAAACCTGAGGGCCCGGTGCAAGAATCCACGAAGGGCCCCCCCCCAAAAAAAATCTTTTTCACTGCAAAATAAAACAAAGATAGTATTGCCTAGGGATGCACCGATACCACTTTTTTAAGACCGAGTACGAGTACCGATACTTTTTAAAAGTACTCACCGATACCGAGTACCGATACTTTTCTTTAATGTCATGTGACGCTTTCCAATAAGAACAGACCATATAAAAATGCCCCCAGCTCACATGTATATCCCCCCGATAATTATATATATATTCATACTGCCCCAGCTCATGGATTTGCCCCAGCTCACACATGGATTTGCCCCAGCTCACACATGGATATGCCCCAGCTCACACATGGATTTGCCCCAGCTCACACATGGATTTGCCCCAGCTCACACATGGATGGATATGCCCCAGCTCACACATGGATTTGCCCCAGCTCACACATGGATTTGCCCCAGCTCATCACATATTTTTTGCCCCTCACACATGGATTTGCCCCAGCTCACACATGGTTTTCCCAGCTCACACATGGTTATGCCCCCCAGCTCTCACATGGATATGCCCCCCAGCTCTCACATGGGTATGCCCCCTAGCTCTCATGTATGCCCCCCCTCATGGGTATGCCCCCAGCTCATGGATATCATCATGGATATGCACCCCCAGCTCATGGATATGCTCCCCCAGCTCTCACATGGGTATGCCCCCCAGCTCATGGGTATGCCCCCAGCTCATGGATATGCCCCCCAGCTCATGGATATGCCCCCAGCTCATGGATATGCCCCCCCAGCTCATGGATATGCCCCCCAGCTCATGGGTATGCCCCCAGCTCACACATGGGTATGCCCCCCAGCGCTCACATGGCTATGCACCCCCAGCTCATGGATATAAGGGCCCCCCAGCTCATGGGTATAAGGGCCCCCCAGCTCTTACCTTTGCTGGCCCCGGGCAGGCTCCGCCGGCGTTCCGTTCCTCTGAAGCGAGCGGCCGCTGGAAACATGCGTCTTGGCCGCTCGCCGGAAACCACCTGATCAGCGCAGAGGTCTCGCGAGAGGATCTCGTGCGCTGGTCAGGTGGTTCCTATCCCACGTGAGCGGCCAAGCTGCATGTCAGTGGCCGCTCGCAGGGAGAGGGACGGCCAGCGCGCGGCTCCCAGATTCCGGCACTGATTGCCGGAATCTGGCGGGCGGCGCTGGCCCCCCCTCCAGTGGCGGAATGCCAGGGCCCGGTCGCAACTGCGACCGCAGCGACCCTGGTACTTCCGCCACTGCCGCACATAAGTACGTCCGTGATAGCATACAATTATGTTAAATGGAGCCCCACACACAAAGTATGTCCGCACAGAAGTGCGGAAGCACAACGGACGCGGCAAACGGAAGCAGGTTAGGCAAGAACGTAATACTGCTAGAACGGACGTGCGGAGTGCGCCACGTCCGCAACGTTCACATAGCTTTGTGTGTGAGTGATGGAACGTGGTCAGACGGACTGCATTTATACGTCCAGCATTTTTGACGGACAAAATGTTTTTTCATTTTAATTTATTTTCTCTGCTGCATCCGTCATAAAATACGTCAGTGAACAAAACGGACTGTGTGGCCACTACCTTGTTGTCAGTCAGAAAGTACGTCCGTACTGCACGGACGCACAGTCCGTACAAAATGCGCTCGTCTGACCCTAGCCTTAAACTGCAGATGGCGCTGTTACTATGTGTTCTGAACTTGTTGGTATATTCACAGGAAGGAAGTCTGTTTTTCTCTCTCACTTCCCTTAATTTTCTCACTTTGTAATGCCTGATGTTTTCAGTCACTAGTCTGTTATAGTTGTTTATTGTTTTATGCACAAAGTAAAGTTTTACGCTGCAAGTTCACAAGCCTCTTTCAAACATAACCAACAAAAATGCCTAAAAAAATAAAGAAGTAAAGAAACTTTCATTCCATTGGTAGTAATCTACTTCCCATTCTTAAATAAGCAATAAAAAACAAAATAACTCAGAAAAAATGAAAAACCTACTGATCCGAATCACCCGAAATGATCCGAGACGAAAGAAAAAGAGTCTGACATGATTTGAAACGAAGACAAAAAAACACCTGAAAAAAAACGAAATGAAAAAAAAGTCATGCACATCCCTATTAGTCTGCAATAGCCTCATGTTAACTTTCCATAAAGATAATACGGGCATCTCCGTGATGAATAGTAGCACACACTCAAGCAGGGTTATTCAAAGAGATTTGAAAAGTCACCACACGTTCGGTGACTTTTCGTTCTCTTCAATTCGGTTCCTTTTGCCGATCCCATTTCGGTGACCCTGCAGTGTATTCAGCAAACACCACAGGGTCCCCGAATTGCAGGGAAAAGCTGACGCAAATCCGACGAAATCGAACCGCAAAACCCAGCGAATGCACGCCGAAAACCCACAAAAACATCTGGATTAACCTGCCGAAAACCACGGAAAAACCCGAGCGGGAGCCGATCACACGCAGCGAAGCCGCCGGAAAAAGCCGAGAAAGCCAAGACCGCAGAGTGAAGTGAATAAATTAGGAAAACAGTTTGCTTGAATGATTGAAAAGTGAAACGCTGTTTGCAAAGAAACTACTGAGCGAAAATGTCTGAAATTTACATATGAGGTCCAGGGAATGATAATAAAGAGGGCTGTTACAGAAAAAAGAAGTAAACTTTAAAAAAATACAGAAAAAATGCTTAAAATATCCTAAAAAATCTATAAATAAAGAGACTCTTTACTGCAGAATTTTATAATGAACGGTTTCTTAGATATTGAATTAAAACGGGAATATTTTTAACATTGAAGCTTATGGGATTCTCCTGAATAAATTTGCCGAATTAAACCACCGAATGGCAGGGCATTTCGGGAACCTTTCACTGCTGGTTTGTGTTCTCTGAATAGCCGAAGCAGTGCTTTTCATGGGGATTTCACTGCCCTCGAACAGGCACCGAACAGGCACCGTATGTTCAGGCAATTCGCCTGGATTTGGTGAATTGCCTGCTCTCTGGATAGCCGAATGGCCAAGAAAGGTAACCGAACGCTGATTTTCAGCGTTCGGTTACCTTTCTCAAGCAATTCGGAGCTCTTTGAATAACCCTGAAGGTCTTAAGGGGTTATTCAAAGAGAGCCAAACTGGCCACCGAACTTCCTTTTACGGTGCAATTTCGTGGTAATTCGGCTATTCAAAAAGCTGGCAATTCACCAAATATTGGGGAATTGCCAGTTAAATACAGTGCAATTCAGCGGCAGTGATATTCCCCATAGAGAAATATTGGTTAATCTGCTCAGAGAACGCCGAACATCAATGAAAAGTTCAGTGGTTTCATTTGACAGGTTTAAAAAGGCAAATTCCAAAGGATTCAATGTAAAAAAAATCCCCATTCTTTATAAAAATTTTATTCAGCCGTTTATTCTATTTGCAGCAAAAAGTCTTTTTAATAATTTATTTTTTAGAATTAATGCATTTTTCTGGATTTTTTCAGCGAAAATTTTGATCTGATATTTTTTTTAAATGCGGTTTTTAAAAAAAATTCTGTAACAGAACATTTTATTGTTATTTATAGAACCTTCTATATTATTTCCATGTATTTTCATGCATTATTTTTGTTTAAACTCCTTTTAAAAATTCCGGGAGATGTTTTATTTTAATTATTTTACCCCTGTTTGGTAGCTGCTCGGCTTTTTTCAGAGGCAGATTGTCGCTGAAGTGCGCTGAATGAAAGAGCACCAAAATTTAAATAATCCCTTTAGTCATGCACAGTGATGTGAAGTTTAGTAAATCTCTCTTCTTTCCACAGTTCGTCCTCAGGGTGAATCTATTCTATTGCCCTTGAATCATAATTTAGAATGTTTTCATTAAATACATTTTAAATTTATACATTAGTAGCTGCATCTCCTTTTCTGATTATTCTGGAACTAATGGAAGAGTGAACTACTGCATAATGTTTGAGAAATATTAAATACACACAGGGCTATACAGAAAGAGGTAAAAACCTTGAGAATGACTGGAGAATTGAAAATTCTAGGTCAAAATAGTCAAACCAGAAAAATTCGCCCATTTATCTCACTATCCAAATTGGCTATTTGGTCTAGATTGTTCTCTTCTCTTGCCAATTCTCAAGGTTTTCACCTCTCTCTCTCTGAATAGCCCTGATAGTCATGATTGTGACAGTATACTGTTCACACTTTGTGGACATTTCATTCATTACCATCATTTGTCAAACTTCATACCTGCAGAAGTTCTTCATACGTAATAAAAAAGAAGCGTTCATCATCCTTCAGTGTCAGCCATCCTTTGACATGATCAAACCAAGAGCCGTACACAACTATGAATTTAAAAAATATATCATATTTATGAATTGCATATTGTCATGAATGCCATTACTTTTTTCACTTGCTAAATTTAAATAAGATGCATTATTTTTTTACTAGAAATGATCAAGTTGATACTGTTATTTAGTCAATTAACTTGGACTAACCATCGACCACATACGGAGCACGTAGGAAGTTCAATAGATGTAGGTCCTATAGGTGGAACAACACCAAAACCAGGCCTGGTTCATGTAGGACACTCAAGGCCAAAGGCATGTATACAGCTGGCAGGGTTCAGGTCTTGGCAGAACCAGTGCAGAAATGGGCCTTTCTGCAGCTCTTATGTGCCAAAGCTCAGTTCCTGGCAGGTGATTTAAGGTGAGGTGGAAATGTGTTATGTGAGAGTCGTGGCGATCAGGTGAAGTTGAATCAGATGTCAGTAGGCACAGCTAGTAGGTTATGTGGTAGAAGGTAGCAGTACAGGTGTAATTAAGTACTCCTTTTGGGGTCCCAGGTGTTTCTCAAGCCTAGTAACACCTCACCTGTGACTAGTGATGGGCCGAACACCCCCGTGTTCGGTTCGCATTCGAACTCGAACAATCCAAATGTTTGACCGCCAACTCGAACACAATTCGAACACCATGCAATTCAACGGGACTTGAACGGTCGAAAAGTAAGGTCCCCTCCAAGAGGGCAAATATGCAAGATATTGGCCATAAAAGGTGTATGGGGACAGGAAACAATTAATTTTTTTTTTTTTATAAAAACAAAAACGTTTTTAACCCTTTCACTGCTGAATGCTGAGCCATTTCACCGCTGTGCGCTTAGCTAATTTTTCCCGCTTTTGCTCATGTTTAAACACGATTTGAAGCTATTGGAAATGTTTGACCAACAATGAGTGGGAAATGTTTGACCAACAGGGAGTGGGAAATGTTTTACCAACAAAAAAATGTTTGACTAACAATGAGTGGGAAATGTTTGCCCAACAAGGAGTGGGAAATGTTTATGAATCCCATAGGCATCAATGTTAAAAATATTCCTGTTTTAATTCAATATCTAATAAACCGTTTATTATTATATTCTGCAGTAAAGAATCTCTTTATTTTCAGAGTTTTTTAGGATCTTTTAAGCAATTCTTGAAAAAAAAAAATCCCCCCCCCCTCGAACTTTCTGTAAACGTCGCGAAAAGATCGAAGTTCACTAATTTTCGAACAGCCAATGTTCGAAACGAACTTCGAACCGGCAGCCTATCCCTACCTCTGACATAAATTATGTCACGGATGGGCAAATCACTCACAAATCAAGTATTTTGCATAATGATTATTTATTTTCAGCACTGGCATGCGCAGTCCATTACATTAGGGTGTGCACCAATGGAACATTTATTAATTTAAAACTTATATTCAGAAGATTTTGTTCAAAATACAAATTTTTCATTACAATAACAAGCCTTTAATCAGAGATACAGTCTGTTTTTATGCTTTTCATCATGAACCAGATAAGAGACATCTAAAATGTCAATGTAGAAGGTAAAAGAGGACCTCTACACCCAACATTAGGGTGTGCCAGGGCACATTAGGCACACCCCCTCCGCACACCTATGATTTTCGCTTATTTCATGGTATGTAATCATGACTATATGCATTGTAAATATAATATTCTCACCGTCCCCTTGAAGAAAGTTTTCTAGGTGTTCCTGCAAACTTTCAGGATTTTTAAGAGCACAAAGTAGCTTTGTAAAATAAAAATTTGAAATAAAAATATCCTTAGGATTTCTCATTGTGTATATGATCTGAAAAATAACGTAGAAATATACATTACCGCAAATAAAACAGAAGCATGCATATTCCAAGACTGGCCAAAATAAAAGCTAATGAAATTAATTTTATTTATTTATAAAAGGATTTTACCAGGAAGGATACATTGAGATTTCTCTCGTTTTCAAGTATGTCCTGATTATGGTTTTGTGGTGACCAATCATGTGTAAATATTCTATAGGAAATATTGTTATGGTCTTTAGTCTTTCATTTTCACCTCTAAAGACATAATTATTGAAATCTGAGTAAAAATTTACATTTTTGATATTGCTTTCTGAAGTAAGATGACGTATACACATAAAGGGTTATTCAGAGAGCACTGAAATGTCACTGACAAATCGGTGCTGTCTGATTCGCCGCACTTTGGCGAGTTTGATTTGCTAATCCTGCGGTGAATTCAGTACTCACTGCAGGGTTCCCAAAGTGCGGCGAATCAGCCGCTGAACGTCACCGCCAACCCACCATTCAGCCACTGCAAACCCACCGGCCTCAAACTCGCCAGACGCCGCCACCAACCTGCCGGACAGCTGTCTCAAACCCACCAGACAGCTGCCAAACGAACCCGCAAGCAACCGACGAGTCGCCAAACACAGCGCTGACCATCTGCGGAACAAAAGTCGACAAGCCGCTGGACGAGTGGAAAAATAATAATTGAAACTTTAATGATTTGAACCGCTGTTTGCAAACAAACTACTGGAAGGAAATGTCTGGAATTAACATATAAAGTCCTATGAATAATAATAAAAAGGGCTATTACAGAAAAAAGGAGAACCGCCATTTATAAAAAAATTGGAAAAAAAAATGTTGTCGAAAAATCCAGAAAAATACGTAAAAAAATCCTAAAATAAAATGAATAAATAGACTTTTTGCTGTAGATTAAAATAATAAATGGTTTAATAGATATTGGATAAAATCAGGAATATTTTAAACATTGAAACCTATGGGATAGGCCTGATTAAACCTGCCAAATGAAACCACCGAACAGCAGGGCATTTCACTAACATTGCGGTACTGTTAGCCGAATAGCCGAATAGCCGCGAAATTGCACCGTATGGGGAAGTTCCCTGTTCGATGCAATTTCGGGGCCAGATCGTTTCTCTCTGAATAACCCTTATAGTAATGATATATTACTGCGTGCCGAGTCTGCTGATAAAAAAATATATATAATTTTCTGGGTTCTATAAGACAAAAGGACTTCAAACACCTTTAAACATGACAAGTGCAAAATAGTTAAAACGATCTCAGCAAACAAGGATGGAATGGCTCAGCAGTGAAGTGGTTAAGATTGATAGCACTTTTCAGAATGATCCCACTGCTTTAAATTTCACAGTATTTTACCCAGGATCCACCAAATTAAATTTAAAAAAATTCCTGAACACACCTTCGCTTTCGATTTGAAGAAAGACTTGGCAAAAACATGGATTGGCAGATGTGAGGATATAATCCTCGGTCGAGTTAATGTATCAACTTTATCTTTCTGTGTTGTTTCAAACCATGGTGATCTTTCGTAAATCGGTTCTTTGGAACTTAGGGCGGCATCTCCTTTATACTTGATCAAATTCAAAATCTCTATAAGCCAGTTAGTACCTGTTACGAGAAAGGAATTGTGATTTTAAACATGTAGTTGTGTGGTGATAATCACAGCACAGGCAAAGCAAATGTTCAGCACGGCGAGTACACAAACCACTAACTAAAAGGATTACCTGATTTAGGGTAAGTCACATTAAAAATATCATCTTCTAAGGCAACAAATTCATTTTCTGCATAGTTGACAGTCTCCAAGCTATGTATACTAGTTGAAAACTTCACTCCGTTATAAAAAAAATATTCTTCTTGCATCTTCTAGGAAAAAAATTAAAATGTGCGTCAATTAATTTTTGCTATTCGCATAAAAAGATTAATTTAGATTATTTTGTGTTATACAATATTGAAAAACAGACACTGATGAGTTCTGATAGGTCACTTTTAGTCATTAACAGTATTTATTCATTTTCTACTATTCTGTTTTATTTAACACGTTAGAGATATTATGTAAAAAATTTTATCAAATTGCTACTTGTCAACAGGGGTTCTTTAATTCTTACTAATAAAATGATAAATTACCATAGTAATATAGATTGAAAAGAAGACCAAGGCTCATCAAGCTAAACCTTTCCCATATCCCTATGGCTGCTGTTGATCCAAAAAGAGAAAAAAAAAGAGAGAATCCTTCTTTATTCCATAATGCCAATCAGATTTTTCCTCGGATCAACAAGCAAAGCATTTAACTTTAACAGTTAAATTCATTTATATCATACTAGCTTTTGCCCGCGGCTTCGCTTGCGTGGATTTTAGGATTTGATAAAATAGTTTTTTATTAGAAACTTGTTTTTTTTTTGGTAGAACCCCCTTCCCCCCCACTTGGGATTTTTGGAAAATTGTAAAGCATGTGTTTTTTTATTTTTCAAGAAGAATGTAAGTGCCAAATTTCACACCTGTAACATTGTTGGTTTTTGAAATATAGGTATAGTGATAAAGGTATTCATCCCCCCTTTTTGTCCCCCCCACTGGATTTTTGGAAAATGGTAAAATACATGTTGTTTTATTTTCAAGACGAATCTAAATACCAATTTTCACGTCTGTAACATCTTCTGTTTTTGAGATATAGGTATCCTGTTGAAATGTATTCACCCTCCCTTTTTTCACCCACCACGTGAGATTCTTGGAAAATGGTAAAACATGTGTTTTTTTATTTTTCAAGAAGATTGTAAGTGCCAGATTTCACACCTGTAACATCTTTGGTTTTTGGAAATATAGGTATACTGATAAAAGTATTCAACCCCTCCTTTTTGCCCCCTCCCACTGAACTTTTGGAAAATGGTAAAATAGGTGTTTTTTTGTTTCTCAAGATGAATCTAAATACCGTTTTTCACGTATGTAACATCTTCTGTTTTTGAGATATAGGTATCCTGTTTAAAAGTATACAGCCCCCCTTTTTTCATCCCCCCACTTGGGATTTTTGGAAAATGGTAAAACACCTGTTTTTATTTTTTAAGAAGACTGTAAATACCAAATTTCACGTCTGTAACATCTTTGGTTTTTGAAATATAGGTATAATGATAAAAATATTCAGACCCCTTTCCCCGACCCCCCCCCCCCATTTGGATTTGTCGAAAATGGCAAAAAACATGTTTTTTTTTTTCACGAAGATTGTAAATACCAAATTTCACACCCATAACATCTTCGGTTTTTGAAATATAGGTATACTGATAAAAGTATTCAACCCCCTTTTTGCCCCCCCAAGGAATTTTCAGAACATGGCAAAACACGAGTTGTTTTATTTTTCAAGACAAATCTAAATACCAATTTTCTGGTCTGTAACATCTTCTGTTGTGGAGATACAGGTATCCTGTTCAAAATATTTAACCCCCTTTTTCGCCCCCCCACTTGGATTTTTGAAAAACGGTAAAATACGTGTTTTTTTATTTTTCAAGACGAATCCAAATATCGATTTTCACATCTGTAGCTTCTTCTGTTTTTGAGCTATAGGTATCCTGTTTAAAATATTCAACCCCCTTTTTCACCCCCTTATGGGTGGATTTTCCAAAAATCCTTCCTTAGTGGGCGCCTACATCATAAAAACGACACCTTCAAAATTTCACGTTCCTAGTTTAAACGGTTTCAGCTGGGCGTTGATGAGTCAGTCAGTCAGGACTTTTGCGTTCATATATATAGATGTATTTAACCCCCCATTTTGGTCCCCCCATGGAATTTTCAGAAAATGGTGAAATACGTGTTTTATTATTTTTCAAGACGAATCTAAATACTGATTTTCACGTCTGTAACATCTTCTGATTTTGGGCTATATGTATCCTGTTTAAAATATTCAACCCCCTTTTTCACCCCCTTAGGGGCGGAGTTTCCAAAAATCCTTCCTTAGTGGGTGCCCACATCATAAAAACAGTGTACCTTCAAAATTTCACGTACTTAGGTTAAGCGGTTTCAGATGGGCGTTGATGAGTCAGTCAGTCAGGACTTTCGCATTTATGATAAAAGTATTCAACCCCCTTTTTGCCCCCCAAGGAATTTTCAGAACATGGCAAAACACGAGTTGTTTTATTTTTCAAGACAAATCTAAATACCAATTTTCTGGTCTGTAACATCTTCTGTTGTGGAGATACAGGTATCCTGTTCAAAATATTTAACCCCCTTTTTTCGCCCCCCCACTTGGATTTTTGAAAAACGGTAAAATACGTGTTTTTTTATTTTTCAAGACGAATCCAAATATCGATTTTCACATCTGTAGCTTCTTCTGTTTTTGAGCTATAGGTATCCTGTTTAAAATATTCAACCCCCTTTTTTCACCCCCTTATGGGTGGATTTTCCAAAAATCCTTCCTTAGTGGGCGCCTACATCATAAAAACGACACCTTCAAAATTTCACGTTCCTAGTTTAAACGGTTTCAGCTGGGCGTTGATGAGTCAGTCAGTCAGGACTTTTGCGTTCATATATATAGATGTATTTAACCCCCCATTTTGGTCCCCCCATGGAATTTTCAGAAAATGGTGAAATACGTGTTTTATTATTTTTCAAGACGAATCTAAATACCGATTTTCACGTCTGTAACATCTTCTGATTTTGGGCTATATGTATCCTGTTTAAAATATTCAACCCCCTTTTTCACCCCCTTAGGGGCGGAGTTTCCAAAAATCCTTCCTTAGTGGGTGCCCACATCATAAAAACAGTGTACCTTCAAAATTTCACGTACTTAGGTTAAGCGGTTTCAGATGGGCGTTGATGAGTCAATCAGTCAGTCAGGACTTTTGCATTTATGATAAAAGTATTCAACCCCCCTTTTTGCCCCCCAAGGAATTTTCAGAACATGGCAAAATACGTGTTTTATTTTTCAAGACGAATCTAAATAACAGTTTTCACATCTGTACCATCTTCTGTTTTTACGATATAGGTATCCTGTTTAAAATATTCAACCCCCTTTTCCCCCCCAAGTTGAATTTTTGAAAAATGGTAAAATACATGTTTTTTTATTTTTGAAGAAGAATCTAAATACCGATTTTCACGTCTGTACCATCTTCTGTTTTTAAGATATAGGTAGTCTGTTTAAAATACTAAAAATATTCAACCCCCTTTTTCACCCCCCCAGTCGAATTTTTGAAAGACGATAAAATACATATTTTTTTATTTTTCAAGACGAATGTAAATACCAATTTTCACGTCTGTAACATCTTCTGTTTTTGAGCTATAGGTATCCTGTTTAAAATATTCAACCCCCTTTTTCACCCCCTTAGGGGCGGAGTTTCCAAAAATCCTTCCTTAGTGGGTGCCTACATCATAAAAACAATGTACCTTCAAAATTTCACGTTCCTAGGTTAAACGGTTTCAGCTGGGCGTTGATGAGTCAGTCAGTCAGGACTTTCGCTTTTATATATATAGATTTCTCTTGAAAAGCATTGTGGTAAGGCTACAGTAGACACCCTCTGGTCAACCAGGAACGCAGCTTTTATTGCAGGAAACAAAAGGATCTTTTTAACATAGGGGTGCACTTTTCCTTTAAATCCAACAGGTTCTTTAAACAAAGGAAAGGTACGTAAAAGAAATGACCTACTTTTATCAGGATACTGACAGTTTCCCTCCTCCTACGTGTTACTGGACCGGTTACTCTGGTTTCCTGTGCAGAAACACAATACGTTACATGCAGTCTTTTGCTAAGAAAGAATTCCTCACCAATGCTTTGTGAGCCAGCATCCTCCATTATCACATCTTCAGATACATCTTTCCAGGTAGCTGATACAATGGAAGAACCCTGTTTACTTTCAGACCTAATGGAAAACTCTGATCTCTGACCTCTGAACATGATGTGCTGGTTGTGTTAGAAGGCTTAACACTTTAATTACCATGATAAACAGCCCTTTGTAACCTCTGGCCAATGTATACATGGTAGTGGATTTTCTTACAGCAAGCATCCAGAACCTTTTTTTGAAACGTACAATTGAAAGCGATAGAGAAACATCTTTAGGAAGAGACTGCCATATTTTGATTGTTCTTACTGTAAAAAAATCCTTTCCTTTGAAGCCAACAGTCTGGGTCTGAACCAGTGAAAGCTCCTCCATTGGAGCACTATGGGCAGCGCCCCATCAGTTACAATTAAATAGCAAAACAAATATTAATAGTTTATAGTTAAGCTCAAGGCTAGTATTGTTTCCTGGAGGGCAGTGGGCAGGCATCTACTGGCCATCAGGACTACCAGAAGAGTTCTGGTGGGCTGATAGCTCAGAGGGCTGGTGTGACCCACCTGGGGACCGAGCTTGGGGCTCGCCTAGGTCAGCCATCAGCGTAGGTCTCGCCTAGGACAGCCGGCCACCTAGGCCTACATGCAGCCTTTGGGTTGCCTAGGCCGGCCAGCCATCTGAGGCTCACCTAGGCTGGACTTTTTGAAAAAATAAATTTAAAGACCATTTATTCTTTTTTTATTTTGCAAAATCCCTTTCTATATTGTAATTTTGTAAAGATTTTTTGTATTTTTTTATACATTTTTGTTTTTTATTCTTGAAAGACTTTTTTTAGTTATAATTTATAAATTTTTATTGATTTAAGCTCCTATTAGGAGAATAGGAGACTTTTTAATTTTTCCAGTTCAGAGGAATTCTCCAATTCGGCTCAACTCAGCAGTTATTGGCGCAATTCAGCGGTTTTCACTGGCGTTCCATAACTGCTTCGGCCACTACATTTTTGGCAAAACACGGTGAACATTCACTAAATAGTGAATTCAGTGTATTCTCAGCAGACTGGAATCGCCGAAATGCAGCAAAACACAAAGTCACGAGATTGCACGCAATTTAAAATAACATAAAATATGTTTTCATTTCACTAGATACCAAAAAATCCAAACATAATCTTTAGCCCAGGCCCATAGAGTTCTTATGCAATTGATGAGGTTAGAGGGTGATCCCAGGACAAATTAAGTTGCTTAGAAGTATATAACCTAGAAGAATGTACATTCTTTTATTTAATATACTTTCTGACTGCTTGCTTATCGCTCCTGAGGAAGTCTATTTAGACGAAATACGTTGAGCGCAAGCAGTCTTTTAATTAATAAATACCACTTTTTTACCTTCTACCAGTATTGGAGATTATCAATTGTACATTTGGTGATTACCCTGGCTGAACCTGCAGTGTGCTGGACGCAGTGGAACACGAGTACAGACCCAGAGGCACTTCTGGAGTGGTGATAAGGCTGCCCGGAGGGCAGTCTATTGTTGTAGAGGATCTGGCTGCCCAGTGTTCCCAATGATGTGGCTGCTTGTCCCACCCAGGATCTGGCTGCTCAGGAGCACCCCAGGATCTGGCTGCTCAGGTGCTCCCCAGGATCTGGCTGTTTAGATGCACCCTAGGATCTGGCTGCACAGATGCACCCCAACATGGACCTGGCTGCAAAGGTGCACCCCAACATGGATCTGGCTACTCAGGTGCACCCCAACATGGATCTGGCTGCTCAGGTGCTCCCCTGGATCTGGTTGCACAGGTGCTCCCCAGGATCTGGCTGCTCGGGTGATCCCCAGGATCTGTCTGCTAAAGGTGCTCCCCTGGATCTGACTACTCAGGTGCTACCCAGGATCTGGCTGCTCAGGTGCTACCCAGGATCTGGCTGCTCAGGTGCTACTCAGGATCTGGCTGCTCAGGGGCACCCCACGAGAGAGAGCATTATGATTCCCCTTTTAAAAACATGGCTGCCTAAGGAGTTGTGCACTACAGGTGCACAGTGAATATCTCAGGCCCGTATCCACCCTAAGCCTCCTTGGGAAGGCTCTAGGTGGGGAGCCATAGGGACATTTCAATGGTGTCTGCAGCCAGTGGACCGCGGCCATCACTTGACGGGTGTCTGTGTACGGCTTGATCCTAATTTTCCTACTGAGCACTGAAATTATGGAATAATCTCTCAGACACAATCAAATCTTGCCCCAGTCTTAGGTCCCTCAAGAGCTCCCTATTAACATACCTCAATACAGAATGCACCTGTAAACATGTGACATAATGACTTTATTTCCTCCTATTTATTTCTGTGTTAATCTGTGTTGTTTTTTACTATCTTGCATTTTATTACTTTGTATTTCTGTAACGAATGTAACATTTCAAATGCTCTTGAACCCAGGCCATACTTGAAAACGAGAGAAATCTCAATGTATCCTTCCTGGTAAAATACTTTATAAATAAATAAATATTAACACTAAAGTGGTAATAAAATGGACAAAAGTGGATTTTGCAGAAACAGCACCTTTCATTAATCATTCCTCTGCCCTTTCGCTTCCATATTCACAGCCAAAGCGTTCAGTGAGACGGCTGCAGCAAACTGAACTGCTGCACTGAAGCAATTCAGCAGCTGCTGAGGGACTGAACGCGCCTCAGCTGTTCTCTCTACGTAATGCAGCAGTCCCTGTCACCCAGCAACTCTGGTCCCAACACCCTGCCCACCAAGACAGCCATAACAAAAGCAGGCTAAAAGGTAGGGAGCCCAGCTCATTTATTACGGGGAGTTATGGGAGGAGGGGATTAGTGTGCTTCTGTCATGGGCAAAACTAAAACAGTAGTAATTTGGCACTTTAAGAACCAGTCTTGGTTGTTTTGGGACTCTGGACCAAGTGTTGAGCAATTTTCATGGAAACCAGCAGGATGCTGCTCCTGGATTGCTCCACAAAAAGACCTTTGGTCTGATGCTCTCTAGATATGTGTAACAGTTAACCCTCTCACTGCAGAGCCATTTCATACCACCATGTACTGCGCTAATTCTTTCCATATATAATACACATATCACACAGATAGGGCTGGGATATTTATTCAGCTTTTTTAATTAATTCAAGCTTTCTCCTTAACATATTTTTATCTGTTAAAATCATGTTTTGTCATCCTTGGACCCAGGCAACACAACGTTGGCCCAGCCCTTGTTCTTTTCATTAGCTGCATGCCAGTGTGAGCCCTCCATTCATTGTCTACATGCATCCGTATGCCATCTTTTCATTGGTTGCTCACTGCCTGGTGCTTTAGATGCTTCGTGGTGAGTACACCAACCATTTTTCCTAGAAAAATACACTGAAGAAGTGTATGTCACATGCAGGATATAATTGAAGTCAGATAGCTTAACTGAGCCTCTTTTGAAAGCACACAAACGGGGTTATTCAGAGAATGGTGAAACTCTGGAGAAGTGAAAATTCTAGATCAAAATAGCTGATTTGGAAAGTGAGATAAATGGGAGAATTTTTCTGTTTTGGCTATTTTGAACTAGAATTTTCACTTCTCCAAAAGTTCTCCAGAGTTTCACCTTTCTTTGAATAACCCTGATAGTCCTTTATATTTTTCTTCACGTTATTGAGAAAGTAACAGCAAATAAAAAGTGTCTTGAAAGTAGTGGATTTGGTAGAGTAGGCATCTCTAAAGTATGTTTTGTTATGGGAGGAAGGTGGGTAGTGAGAGCTCCACTGTAGTATGCTTTGTTATAGAAGGAAGGTAAAACAGAATGCATCTGCCCAGTATAAAGGATGATACTCACAAGCCTCTATGGTTAGAATGCAGGAAGGGAAGCTTTGCTGCACAGGAAATGGAACTGGGCCAAACTAACTATACGAGTTAGAGATGGAGATGGAGAGTGGACTAATCCATTCTTAAGTAAAAGCATTCAGGGGTTAACAACTATGGAATCTAGTTCCATGATAAAGCGTTTGAATAAGAAAAAAACATGGACATAATTATATGCAGCACTACATGCCTGTCTGTCATAGGATCCCCTGATTACTCCCGCCCTCTGCTCCTCTGATATGAGAGGCAGGCATACTGAGCATCATAAGAACCCTTCCCTGGTCCTGCCTGTGCTCCTCTGATTGTACCTTGACCAGAGTAGGCAGGAAGGGGGAGTGACAAATCTAGAGAATTCATCCACACAAAAATGGCTGACTCTTTACAGTCTGCTGGAGTCAGGAGTTTTAAAGGGATACTCTAGGCAACATGACCGCCTAAGCTTTTTTAGGTGGTCATGATGCCCTGAGTATTCCCCTGCCTGTCCCCCCTCCCTCCGCTCTGCCGATCAGCTGAAAAAGCTGAAAACAGCTGAGAGACGCGGAGGAGTTTACTCCGCCCTCCCAGCTGTCAGTCAGCAGAGCGGGATTCATATTTCCCGCTTCTGCCGACTATTGCCGAGTAGGAGACATCATCGCGCTTTCAGCGCGATGACGTCTCCAACTCGCCGCAGTAGCTGGTGGCAGCCTGAGGATTAGTGTTGCGCGCATCCTCTTGCGCACAACACTAATCCTCAGCAGATGGAGCCGGGAGGAAGCCTGCCGATTGGCTGGCTCTTACGTGCGAGGCGCGCATAAGCCAAGTGAAAGCAAGAAGGACGGGAGCGGAAGAGGAGTGAGGTGAGTATATATTTTAAAAAAAGACGCCGTTGGAAACAAGTGGATTTTAGGGTAAGTATTACAGTTAAAAAAAAAAAAAATCCCTACCTATTTATTGAGGGAATAGGTATAGTTTAATGTAAAAAAACGGGGGGGGGGGGTTGATTAAAGTGTTCCTTTAAAGGAAACTAAAGAGTGAACAAGGGAGCTGGTTGTGTGGAGGGGTTAGGATTTGTTAATGGTTAATGTTTAACCCCTGTTTCCTACCCCTTCCTGTATTAACCCTATATCCCTTAAAAAGAACACTCTACTCATCCTGAGTCCTGACCACTTTACAGTTTTAAAGTGGTCAGGATGTGAGTGCCCCCCTTCTTCCCCCCAGCTCTCCCGGTCTTTCAAAAAACATTGGGTGACATGGAGGAGTTTCCTCTACCCCACCCAGTGTCACCAGCAGGTCACCAGATCTGACCCATCTCCCAGCTGCCAGTCACCAGATCAGTCACTAGTTTCGTCAGCACCCAGAGAATGTGCCAATATCACCCACTCTGAGACCACCCGCTGTAGCAAGCAGTCTCAGAGAGGCAGCTGATGGGTCAGATCTCTGCATGCATGGAGCTCCGATCCATCATTTTGCACAAGCATTGCGGAACTTGTGCACATAAAGTAAACAGGTCCTGTAGCGGTGCACGATTTGCGGTTCCTACGCTATGCAATTTTCGTAGGAGCACAAATTGTGCAGAAAAGCTTCAAAGACTTCCAGGTTCGGGAGTCCCTGAGTCGAAGAAGAGGAGCTGCGTGCGGCGAGAGACAAAAGGTGAGTATAATCACCAAAAAAGAAATTTAGAAAATATTTAAGGGCAATATATATATATATTTATATTTAAGTGTCGAGCGTTAAAATTCCCATGGGTGTGCCTTGTGCAAGATGTGGGTGGAGCCTAGCAATTTCCCAATTGAAAACTTCACAAACCACCACTGGTCTCAACAATTATGGCTGGGTTTGGCACTTTTAGGGTTAAACAATGTTAAGTGTCATATCATATGGATAAAGCGGTGTGGGTGGAGGTAACCAAAAAAGAGAATGTCATGGTCTGTAATATTTGGATTTTCTTGTTGGGGCAAGCAAGGAGACCACGAATTGTAGTAATTCTCTCCATGTAAGTGATGGATTATGAGCTTTTCCATTCTGAAATAACGGATTTTATTTTTCAAAAAAGGGGCGAATCTGGAATACTGCTATTGAAGACCTTATATTTGTTTTGCTTATTTCCGAACTTTAACAGAAGAAGCTAGTGGGGGGGGGGGGGGTCATGTGGGCCTCTATTGGAAGGGACATGTGCGAGCTATAGAGTAATTGAGTGAGAGCTGGGCATCTAATTGTACTACAGTACAGTGCCCTGATTTATGCTGCCAATCCAGGACATGCCAGTAACGAGTAGCAAGGTTGTCAAGTTTGCGATGAGGGATGTTTAGACATAAATACAATCTGGACTGAAACAATTTGTGTACCGCTATCTGGAGCAAACATGTTTTGAGTGGGGAAATTTGATGTAATTGAGGGATAAGGGGCAAAGTAGTTCACCAGGCAATGTGAGGACGCAGTAATATGGGTATAATGGACTATATGGTCGCAATGTGTTGGCAATGGTTATCAGGAACACTGTGGAATAATGGACAGAGTGACAACTGGGCAAGGTGAAGGAAAGGGCAGAGTACAAAGTGACAAAGGGCACTGTGACAACATGTTTAGGTGGTGGAGGAAAAGCAATGTGGAGATGAGGGGAAGCATAATATTTTTATGAGGTTATAATGAATGAACTTGCATAGCTGGCTACATGCTTCTCACATGTCCCTAAGCAGGAGGAACAGTCTCTGTTTTGGACCCAGTTCATTGTGTTCCGTTTTTAATCATTTTGTCCCTCTTTTTGCTCCCTATATTTGTGTTGTGCTGGTGTATAACAGATTTGTAAAACCATAAACCATCAATAAGTCTCTAAACTATAATAACTGTTGATAAAATTCTCACTGTGTAAATAAGAGGACATAGTCTTAGATTAGAGGGGCAAAGGTTTAAAAGTAACATCAGGAAGCATTATTTTACTGAGAGGGTGGTGGATACATGGAACAGTCTTCCAGTTGAAGTGGTAGAGGCCAAAACAGTAATTGAATTTAAGTAGGCATGGGATAGGCATAAGGCTATCCTAAACAAAAGATAAATCCAGGTAAAGTATCCATGTAATTGGGCAGACTAGATGGGCCGAAAGGTTCTTATCTGCCGACATTTTTCTATGTTTCTACGTTTCTACGATTCTTCATCCTTGATATAAATTCTATTTTATTGTTTTGACTGTCCCGTGTCCCGATTGGTCGTAATGCAACTTGCAGTGTGGAAATAGCTTTGTCTCTGGCCCTGCCGTCAGTGACAGTCCTTAAAACATTCCTTACAAAAATGTCCTTCTTTAATCATTTGAAATGATGCCACGCAATTCCGAAAGCACCGAAATTTCGGTGCTTTCTAGTTCGGCGCACTTTGGTGATTCCATTTCGCTGAATTTGCTGTTCACCGCAGGGTCACTGAAGAGTGCCGGAGACTGCCGAACAGCTATTCTTCTAATAGGTGTTTAAGCCAATAAAACTGCATTAAAACTTGTCAAAATAATACAAAGGGCCTTTAAAAATAATAAAAAGGTCTGTTACAGAATTTTTAAAAAAGCTGTTAAATAGTGGGAATAAAAAAAATCATCTAAAAGTACAGAAAGGTGTTCCTAAAATAAAAAGACTTTGCTGAAAATGAAAAGAATAAAATGGTAGAATAATATAAAGAAAAAGATAATATTTTTTTACATTTCTATGGGATTCGGCTGTTTAAACCCGTTGAACTGAATCACCAAAAATCAGGGCATTTCACTGACATTTCGATGCAGTTCAGCATTCTGTGAATAGATTAACCATTACTTCGCTATGGGACAATTTCACTGCTGCCGAAGATCACCAAACTGCTGCGAACTACACCATATTTCGACGTCAATTCGCCAGTATGTGGTGAATTGACAGTTTAGTGAATAGGCGAACTGCCACGAAATTGCACCGTACGGTGAAATTCAACGTTTGGTGCCCTTTGGCAAGTTCGGTGCTTTCTAAATAACACCTATATGTTTTAAGATGTACATTACTCAGTTCACTTGATTAAAGAATGACTGAAAAAAATGAACGTGAGACTTATTTATAAAATGCACAAAATTAATATTTTCATTTTGTGATTACCGTAGGACTGTTTCCTGAAAAGAAGCAAAGAAGAAGCATAGCAGTCATAACACAATCCACTACTTGGTTGTAATGTACATACACACACAACTGCTGCATTTCTACATTACTATTTTTAAAACTGAATGAAAATGTTTTATACGCTTTCACTGAAATATACAGGGTTATTCAGAGAGAGGTGAAACTCAGAAGAATGACTGGAGAAGTGAAAATTCTAGGTCAAAATAGCCAAACCAGAAAAATTCTCCCATTTATCTCACTTTCCAAATCAGCTATTTGGTCTAGATTGTTCTCTTCTCCTGCCAACTCTCCTGGTTTTCACCTTTCTCTGAATAACCCTGATAGGAAGTATGTTGTTTTTTTGTGAAAATGAAATAAAAAAGGTTACCTTGAAAAGTAAATGTGTTCAGTGCAGAGTTCTTGCTGTTAGAAGTCTGAAATCGATTGTTGCTTCATTTCCTGTTCCGACTGTTGGAATCACTGTGTAGTTTTTTTTTTATAATACCCTGGACAAAGGTTGTGTGCTTTCATAATTATTTATCCCATGAGAAATAATCAAATATTGAGAACAATAGTAAGCTTCTAGTATCACGTGAAGAATGCAGTAAGAAAGCAGCTGAGGGAGGATTAACCAATCCTCAGATTAACCCGTTCACAGCATTGTTTACAGTCTTAAAGAAAACGTAACAAGAATAATAATAGAACATATAAAGCATTAGTAAAGAGGAAGTAAATATTTAATGAACAAACATATTTTTTATAAATGTCTAACATTTCAAATGACAGTGTAACACTTGCACGAGATATTGCGGTTCTTCCAATCTTATCTTCTGTTTCTTTCTTTGATGTAACAGGTTTTATTGAGAATGTTAAAAGGTAAAATACATAAAAAATAAAGCTGCAGCAAAGATAATTACAGATGTTTAGGCTAGGGTCAGACGAACGCTTTTTTCACGTGCGTTTAGCCGCACGAAATCACGGCCGTGCTAGCAGCAAATGACGTCCAATGCCGGGGAACATACGACGAACGGCCGCACGAAAGTTCGTCCGTGCAACGCAAGTGGCCAAAGAACGCATTTTTTCGAGAACGTCAAACCGCTACTACTGACGTACAGAGTGCGCTGCAGCCGCATAGCGGCGTGTTTGCGTGATTGGGAGACGTCAGACGCTGCACACGTCCGGCCAACATAACGTCCAGACGCAAAAGGGTTTTATTGATGATCCGTACAAAATCACGGACGAAAATGCGCATCGTATGACCGCTATCTCGTATTCCGTGAAAAAATACGTCCATTCGTTCGAACGCACTTTTTCACAGACAACGTGAAAAATGCGTTCGTCTGACCCTAGCCTTACAGTTTATAAATTATGGCAAAGCAGACACAACATTCTTATCTTACCAAAACTAAAAGATAGTCACTAAGTGCCGGTGTTTGTCGACGTTGCAAAAACCGGACTATAAACATCTTTATTGAAGTGCCAAGAAACACCAGCGATATTCAAAGCTGCATACTAACAGCAGAAGGATAAGCTGCTCTGTAAAAGATTCTCCTTTTACAGTTTAGCCAGTTTTTGCAATGCCAGTATACACTGGCACTTAGAGGATAACCCGTATGTAGCAACATACACAGGGTTATTCAGAGAGCACCGAAATGTCACTGGCATTTCATTGCTCTCAGATTCGCCACACTTCAGCAAATCCGATTCGCTGCACTTCGGGGACCCTGCGGTGAATGTTGAATTCACCGCAGGGTCCACGAAGTTCAGCAAATCGGCAACCGGACGACGCTGCAAACCCGCTGCCTGCCACCGCCAACCTGCTGCACACCGACCACCACCAACCCGCTGGACAGCCGCCAAACGCAGCCGACGAGCCGCCAAACACAGCACCGACCAGCCGCAGAAAGAAGCCGACAAGCCGCCGGATGGGTGGAATAAAAAAAAACTATTGAAAGTGCCATATATTAAACGCTGTTTCCAAAATAAACAACATACAGACGATGTACTCCCATACTCAATTAGGTTCACAGCTGGAGGAGGTCCTCAATCCAAGGCCTGAAGACAGAAATCCAGCACAACATGGTATATTAGAAGTAAGGTTTATTCCATCACCGACAGAACAGATGTTTCGACCTCACATAGGTCTTTGTCAAGTATGAATCAAAGTTGCCCCCCCATTAAATAGTCTCATATATCAAGAAGTCATCAATTTAGCCACTAATTGAACACAACAATTAAACACAGGTGAATTAACCCCTAGCAACAATACCCAACATCAATGTGACAGAAGGAGTTAAAAACAAAATACAACCAGGGTTATCCAAAGAGATTCGAAAAGTCACCGCACGTTCGGTGACTTTTCGTTCTCTTCAATTCGGTTACTTTTGCCGATTGCATTTCGGTGACCCTGCGGTGTATTCAGCAAGCAGCACAGGGTCCCCGAATTGCAGGGAAAAGCTGCCGAAAACCTGACGAAAACTAACCGAATGCACGCTGAAAACAAGCAAAAACATCTGGATTAACCTTCGAAGAAGCCGAACAGGAGCCGAACAAGAGCCGAATCACACAGAGCCGACGTAGAGGAGGCAGTGAATAAATTAGCAAAACCATTTGTATGAATCTGGGAAAATGAAACGCTGTTTGCAAAGAAACTACTGAGCGAAAATGTCTGAAATTTTCACAGGAGGTCCAGGGAATGATAATAAAGAGGGCTGTTACAAATAAAATAAGTAAACTGAAAAAAAAATCAAAAAAAAAAATCGGACTTTTAAAAAAAAAAAAAAATAAGAAAAATGCTTAAAGTATCCTAAAAAAATCTATAAATAAAGACACTTTTTGCTGCAGAATTTTATAATGAACGGTTTATTAGATATTGAATTAAAACGGGAATATTTTTAACATTGAAGCCTATGGGATTCTCCTGAATAAACTTGGCGAATTAAACCACCGAATGGCAGGGCATTAGGGGAACCTTTCACTGCTGGTTTGCGTTCTCTGAATAGCCGAAGCAGTGCTTTTTCATGGGGATTTCACTGCCCTCGAACAGGCACCGAACAGGCACCTTATGTGCAGGCAATTCGCCAGGATTTGGTGAATTGCCTGCTCTCTGGATAGCCGAATGGCCAGGAAAGGTAACCGAACGCTGATTTTCAGCGTTCGGTTACCTTTCTCAAGCAATTCGGATCTCTTTGGATAACCCTGAATGTCTTTACCACACCAATATTATTGCATACTGTTTAAACTGCACATCATCATTAATTATTAAATATGCCATTATTAAAATAACACGTGTAAGCTCATGATGTCCACATCCATTGCAACAAGAAAATTAGAAATCCATCAAAATATTTCTCAAAGTTGTAAAGTAATCCACATTATATTCACATCTGAAAGAGAATGAAAGGATAAAAAGCAAGATTTATACATATACAATATAGTTTATAAAAAGGGGGAATAGTCAGCCTCTCTTAAAAAAAAAGGGGTTTTGCCCGGCGCTAAAAAGGTTAAGTCAAGTGAATAGTAAAATACCAAAGTGCACATGCAGGTGCAAAAGATAAAATAAAAATCCAAAAAGACTTAAATAATTGCTCGAGATCTCTCGTAATCTTCCTTCCAATAGGACCTTGAAAACCTCAAAAATAAAATACAAAACCAAACTCCAATACTGTATACGAAATAAAAATTGGCATAATAAATTCTCATAATGTGCTATACACTCACATTTTTCACAACCTATTATTGATCGTCTCTGAGTGAATATGCGTTTGGTCAACTTGAAGGTGACACACTCCTTTCAGCTGGAAACATCTTAAAATCATAAGACCGGAGACGGTGCCCCCATAGCGTAATAACTTCTTTGTGAGAGTAAAATATTATCAACATATGTATAGACTCTAACCTAAAAATGGAGCCTATTCAACCATCAGCTCCTGACTTATTGTCAGTGATACTCTTCCGGTGAGTATCAGACCTCCTCAAATGGGTACAAGTCTTTTTATATGAGACCAACCTTGTCTCAGACAGTGGGTTTCCCAAGGTGTGTGTGTGTTTGATATATATATATATATATATATATATATCAAACTCTCATAGAAAAGTGTGAAGGGAACAGGAAATCTTATAAAATACTGGATCTATTTTTAAAAAAAAACCACATATATGTGTGTTTTTTTAAAAAAAATAGATCTAGTATTTTATAAGATCTCTTGTTCCCTCCACACTTTTCTATGAGAGTTTGCTATATATATATATATATATATGTATTTTAAAAAAATTGGTCATAAATACAAGCGCATGTGTCAGACTCTAGAAATCTGCACAGGCTCCAGGTAGATGTTAAGGGAAAGAGTCTTACCAAACCCCAATAGGTTATAGCAGCAATGTCCAAATATCCAAATGGATGGTCATGTAAATCCACTGAGACGTGTTTCGGCTATCGCCTTCCTCAGTCAGTGTTGTACAATATAGAATATAGTTTATAAAAACTAGCCTCTCTAGTCAACCCATGTGGAGTCATGGTATTTAAATGGTATATCCAATACAGCTCCTTTCTTTTCAACAATTTCTCTATTGCCCCAGTTTAGACACATCAATCACTTGAAACCGTAGTTGGGACATATCATGTCCAGCATCCAAAAAAATGGTGTGGGATGGGGAGCTCAACTCTTTTTTTTCTAATATCCAATTTATGTTTAATAAAACGTTTGACTTTCTGAGTGGTCTCTCCAATATACACCAATCCACAAGGGCACTTAAACAAGTATACCACAAGGTGGAATTACACGTGACGTGCCCTCTGACTCTGTATTTGTATCTCAGGTGGGGGTGTACAAAGGAATCTCCTCGAAAACCTGCGTTTCAGCACGAGCAACGCAAGCACAGAAACGTTCAATTTCTGGGTTTGCCAAAATACCTCTATCTTGTTTGATCGCTTTTAAACTCAGCCCTTGTTAACGTATTCACTAAGGATTTACCTCCCCTATAGGACATTAATGGAGGGACCTGAAATTCGGGTATCCCTGGGTATGAATCTTATAAAATTGACCAATATTTGATCAAGTTTCCTTGAACTGGTCAGAGTCAGTGCCAAACTTTGACACAAAGGCAATTCTTCCACTTTGGTTATGGTTAACACGGGGTCTTGTTACCTGATGTTTGGTGACTCGTGAAAGTTCTCATTTGAGCAATCTATTGGGGTAACTCTTAGGCTCACAATCCTATTCATTCTCACGATTTGACAACGTGGGAGGGAATCAGTGTAGTGGGGTGTGCACTACTGTATACTAACAGCGATTTCCTATCTATAGGTTTTCTAAATAGATCTGTTACCAACTGTAGATCTTTCTTTATTACCATGGTAACTACAAAGCTTATCTGTTCCGTACTAAATGTCATAGTGAATTTGATAGTTGCTGATGCTGCATTAAGGAAAAAGTCAAAAAATCCTGTAGTTGTTCCACCAAACCTTACCAGACAAAAATAATATTGTCAATATAAGGAAACCAGTGTCTTGCAAATTGTTTAAATGTAGATTTTGGCATAGGTTGGGGCAACATTTGTTCCCATGGAAGTGCCCCGAACTTGTATCAGCATCTATCAAATTCACTGTGAAGTTTACTACGGAACAGATAAGCTTTCTAGATACCATGGTAATAAAGAAAGATCTACAGTTGGTTTCAGATCTATTTAGAAAACCTACAGATTGGCAGAGGTGGACATTGCCAGTCATTATTTGGACATTCAGCTCCTTTTCCTGGACACTCACCTGGACTCAATTGCTCTAATGGACCTTTGTATAAAGGCAGGCATCGCCCAAAGAGGGGCGCGGACACATTTTGTTCTATTTTCAGTCTGATCTATGCTCTCAGTGTGATTTGATCTGTGATTCATTCTGATTCAATCCTCATTGTACTCCTGATTTCTGTTTCATTGCTTTAGCAGTTCTGGTAATGTGCGGTTTGCTTTTTGTTTATCATGTCTGTCTTCAGGTCACCTTTCTGTCAGGTATTGGTCCTTTGTATTCCTAGCCTAGTTCTGTTTATGTCTGTCTGATTATAGTTACCCAGGTCCTTTGTTATTTATTTGTTAATGTTTATCTAGTTCAGTGTATATTTAGTTCAGGTCTGTTTCTGTGCTTTATGGCTATGTTTTGCTAAGTTCCCTGGTTTCTAGTTTCATGTGTATTTAGTTCTGGATCTTCTGTCTGTTTATATTGATTTCTCTTTTACTTAAAGAGTAAATAAAGGAATTTATTTACAACACTAAGTTTATGTCTGTTCATGTCTAGTCACTGCAAAATAGCTCACACCCTCCTGTTCATGTCTAGTCAGGTCCCCCCTAGGGATGAGCTGTACAGTTCGGACGGTTCGGAGTTCGACCGGAACTTAGCCTGTTTGATTAGATCGTGAACACCGAAGATTTCCGGGTGTTCGCCGCATGTTCGACCACAATGGACCACAATGCATTTTCCCACTGGCCTGAAGCTCGTAATTGGCTACAGCCTTGCCCCTGACCACAGGTCTGGTGCAAGACAGGTTCAACACTATGACAATCACGGCTCAGAGTGCTGATTGGGCAAATTTTGCATAATCATGGGCTCACAGAGCTAAGTCCCGCAGCACACTATATAACGTTTCCACGCGCCGTTTCTGCACGCATTTCAGAGGAGATTTCAGAGGAGATAGTTGTGTCTTGTTACTGCCGGTCTGCCACGCTACTGAGGGGGTCTGGGGGGGTCTCATTTCTACCAAATATCAGGGAATTTAAGGTGATGTGTGTCTTGTCACTGTGCCAGCAAGTTTTTTGGGGGATTACAACTTTCTTTAAAACATTTGTGAATTGAGGTGATCTTCTGTGTCTTGTTACACAGCCAGCAAGTCTTTTTGGGGCTCACTAATTTCTTTAAAACATTTGTGAATTGAGGTGATCTGTGTCTTGTCACACATCCAGTACCACGCAGTATTTTGGGGCTCACTAATTTATTTAAAACATTTGTGAATTGAGGTGATCTGTGTCTCGTCACTGACTGCCAGCTATCAGTGTGTCTCACTGAGTTATACCAGAGTTCTTTAAATCTTTATACCAGAGTTGAATCAGAGCTCTGTATATATTAATCTATATATCACTCACCATGTCTGAAAGAACAAAAAGGACAGGCAGACGCTCTCAGATACAGATAAGAGGGCAAGCAGCCCCTGTGTCGGGAGGCTGTGCCTCTGGTCATGGTGGACATGGTGCATCCTCTGCAGGGGCACGCTTGTCCTTTCTAACTGGTGCTGGCCGTCTTAAGCAGCAGCAACATACAGAGGACTTGGTGGATTGGCTAACCAGGCCATCCTCATCCTCAGAGTCCTCTGCCAGCCAGGCTTATAGTGCTTTACAGTCCACCTCAGCTGCCAAAGCATCTAATGCAGCCTCCATGTCCACAGCTACTCCTGCCGTAGCCTCGCTATCACACACGGAGGAGTCAGCTGAATTGTTTGACTACAATGAGAGTGACATGCTGCTTGAGGATGCACAGCAAGTACAGTGCTCTGATTCAATCTCTGAGGTTGAGCAAGGGAGTATAATCAACCTAGAGGAAGGGGGTGCCAGTGATGACACGCAAATAACTGGCGCTCATGTTGCCCCAGCAGCTGAAGCATGCTGCCAAGTTGGCTCCAGTGATGAGGAGATAGGGGGTGATTATGATGACAATGATGATGAGGTCACTGACTCCACCTGGGTGCCTGATCAAACAGAGGAATTAAGTGAGGAAGAGGGGGAGGAGGAGGCACAGCAAAAACGAGGCACAACATCCTCTGTGACCAACCGTAGCACTAGCCAGTCCAAGGCATCACATGTCAGAGCTGCTCCGGTGCAGAGCGCTGTTGTCTCAAAGAACACATGCAGGAACTCTGTTGTCTGGGAGTTCTTTAAGAAATGTGCAGTAGAGCGCAGCGCTGCTATTTGTAATCTATGTCAGATGAGGCTTAAGCGTGGGAAAGATACCGGACACTTGGGTACCACGTGCTTGAGGCGACATATGAACAAGTGCCACACATCCCGTTGGCGCAAAACTTTGCGTAGGTCCTCCTCCTCCTCATCTGTCTCTACCCCCACTGTATGTCCTGCAATGTCATTGCCTACAACCTCCATTGACAGGTATGATGCTACAGTAATGGATGTACCAGGTCCTTCCTCACAATGTGACATCATCCCAGTAGCTGAAGATTTACGCAGTCAGATTACGTTGCCACAGCTGCTGCAGCGAAAGAAAAAATATAGTCCCAACCATCCCCAAGCACAGCGTCTAAATGCCAGCTTAACAAAATTACTCGCATTGAAGCTGCTGCCTTTCCAGCTGGTGGACTCTGCTCCCTTCCGTGAATTTGCTGAATGTGCTGTACCACAGTGGCAGGTTCCAAAACGCCATTACTTTTCACGCAAGGCCATTCCAGCACTATACCAGCACGTGGAAGACAATGTTATCCAGTCATTGGGAAAGGCAGTCAGCAGCAAGGTGCATGTGACTTTAGACACGTGGTCCAGCAAGCATGGACAGGGTCATTACATTTCCTTCACGGCACACTGTGTAACTTTGATTGCAGCTGGGAGGGATCCAAGACGGGGCTCTGTGCTGGAGCTGGTTCAACCACCACGCCTCCAGAAAGCTGCTTGTATGAGGTCTGTCTGCTCCACCACCACCACCACCTCTTCCTCCTCCTCCTCCTTCTCTGTCTCTGGCGAAGTGGCAGTTAAACCGACGCCTGACAGGGTCTACGCAATGGCTCAAGCCAAAAAGATGCCATACTGTGCTTGAGCTGGTTTGTTTAGGGGACAGGAGCCACACCGGGCCAGAAATTCTGTCAGCTCTGCAGGGGCAGGTGCAGAGATGGTTAACACCATGCCAGCTTGAGCTGGGAATGATCGTCTGCGATAATGGCAGCAACCTTCTCTCCGCCCTTCGCAAGGGTAAATTGACGCATGTACCATGCCTAGCACACATCCTAAATCTGGTGGTACAGCGTTTCCTAACCAAGTAACCAGGGCTGCCAGAGCTTCTCATCCAGGCCAGAAAAGTCTGCAGCCACTTCAGACTGTCATTCCCAGCAAGCGTTCGCCTGGCAGAAATTCAAAGAGAATTCCACCTTCCCACAAACCGTCTGATCTGTGACATGCCCACCAGGTGGAACACGACATTAGCAATGCTGCAGCATCTGCACAAGCAGCAGAGGGCCATCAACGAGTACCTGTGTGAGTATGGCACAAGGACAGGTTCAGGTCAACTTGTTCCCCCCCCCCGCAGTGGCTGATGATCAAGGATGCATGCACTGTACTGTCACCATTTGAGGAGGCAACGAGGATGGTGAGCAGGGACAGTGCATGCATCAGTGACACAATTCCTTTAGTGTTCCTGCTGGAGCACACTCTGCGGGGAATTATAGATGTGGCTCTAGAGGCAGAGCAGCGGGAGGAAGAGGAGGCCTTCCCTAGCTCTCAAGGCCCCAGTCTTCCCGCAGACAGCATTCCAGCGGGTCCTACTCAGATCAGACAGGAGGAGGCAGAATATTTAAGTAGTGGGGGCATTGAAGGTGGGGATTCCTCAAGGTAGGGTTTAGTGTGCCCAGAAACACAAGGGCTAGTGCGTGGCTGGGAAGAGGAAGTGCACGATACGGTCATCCTCATTGACCAGGAAGACTCGGAAGCTAATGCCACCTCCAACCTACGCTGCATGGGATCCCTAATGATGCAAAGCCTGCTAAAGGACCCCAGGATTCGTGCTATCAAGGAGAGGGATCATTACTGGTTGGCAACCCTTCTTGATCCATGATACAAGGGGAAAGTTGCAGAGCTCATCCTGCCCGCACAGAGGGAGCACAGGATGAAAAAAACTTGAGGATGCTCTAAAGCGACACTTGTGTAACACCTTTCCAGGCACTGGTAGATTACCAAGTGCTGACACACGTGCTTCTGAGGCTGCGGGTGATTAGAGGAATAGTGGTGAAGGCCAGGGCCGCTTGACTGATGCTTTTTTAAATTTTTTTAGTCCTCGACGCCCAAGGACGTCAAATGTAGGCACCCATTGCCAGCGTCTTCACCATATGGTGCAGGACTACCTAGGGGCAAGGGCAGACCTGGATACCTTTCCAGCAGATGATCCACTGTCTTACTGGGTGTTGAGATTGGATCACTGGCCAGAACTTAGCCAATATGCTATGCAGCTACTAGGTTGCCCTTCATCTAGCGTGCTTTCCGAAAGGACGTTCAGTGCCGCTGAAGGTTTTGTCACAGACAAAAGAGTGCGTCTGTCCACCGACTCTGTAGACCGGCTGACATTTATAAAAATGAATCAGTCCTGGATCAGCAGCTATCAATCCCCTGATGCTGAAGTAATGGAATAGATCGGGGATGTCCTCTTCTGCATTCACAAAAACCTCCAACCCTGCACTCTTCCACAATACACAGTGGGGTTACTGTATTAGTGATGCAGGCACTTGCAGGCCTGGCACCAAAAGCACAATATCTGGGTGCACTGAGGCCCATTACAGATAAAAAACTTTTCAATATAGACCACATGGTCCACCCCTGCATTCTTCCACAATACCACAGAGGGGTTACTGTATGATGATACTTGCTGGCCTGGCATTAAAGGCACAATATCTGGGTGCACTGACGCCTTGACCAGAATCATATCTTTTCAATATAGGACCACATGGTCCACCCCTGCATTCTTACACAATACCACAGAGGGGTTACTGTATGATGATACTTGCTGGCCTGGCATTAAAGGCACAATATCTGGGTGCACTGACGCCCATTACCAGATAAAAAACTCAATATAGACCACATGGTCCACCCCTGCATTCTTCCACAATACCACAGAGGGGTTACTGTATGATGATACTTGCTGGCCTGGCATTAAAGGCACAATATCTGGGTGCACTGACGCCTTGACCAGAATCATATCTTTTCAATATAGGACCACATGGTCCACCCCTGCATTCTTACACAATACCACAGAGGGGTTACTGTATGATGATACTTGCTGGCCTGGCATTAAAGGCACAATATCTGGGTGCACTGACGCCCATTAACCAGATAAAAAACGTTTCAATATAGGACCACATGGCCCACCCCTGCATTCTTCCACAATACTACAGAGGGGTTACTGTATGATGATACCTGCTGGCCTGGCAGTCTTGCACCAAAGGCAGAATATCTGGGTGCACTGACGCCTTAACCAGATGCATATCTTTTTAATATAGGACCGCAAGGTTCACCCCTACATTCTTCCACAATACCACAGAGGGGTTACTGTATGATAGTACTTGCAGGCCTGGTACCAAAAGCACAATATTTGGGTGCACTGCCACTGACGCCTGTATCAGATTCATATCCTCAGAGGGGTTACTGTGTGACGGCACTGTTGGGGACGCTAAAGGACCAATTTTAAAGCACCTATTGTTTCTTTCAGCCAAAGACTGCAAAAGTTTCACAATAATTTAGCCAAAAAAATCAGTAAACTCTTTCTGCGTGTACGAAAATGTCTCCTCTTTTCGTACAGACTGCCGCCCCAAGCAGTTGTTTATGGATAGAATAAAGAAAAAACATTTACCGTCATATGAAACATCATTGTTTTGTTTTTAAGTGTTTCTATACATCCTAGAAATCCGCCACTTCACGGGCAGGTTATGGGGACCTCCTAGGCACGATATTTGAAGGAATTTTTGGTTTTTATTTTTAACCCTTGTTTCATGGAAAACTCACTGTCCCTTTAAAAACTTTTTTTTAACTTTTTGTCCTTGTTTCCTGTCCCCCAGGGCACTACCCGGACCCCCATACACCTTTTATGGCAAATATCTAGCATATATGCCCTCTTGGAGGGCACTCTAAAAATCGAATTTTCAGCCCCATTGACTTGCATTCGGACCCGAACATATGGGAAGTTCGTGTTCGGGCTCGAACCGAACTCGGGGGGTGTTCGGCTCATCCCTAGTCCCCACAGTCATTACAGGAACTCGCTGCTGGTATACAGTAGTGCGCACCCCACTACACTGATTGATTCCCTCCCACTTAGTCAATTCATGAGCGTGAATAGGATTGTGAGCCTACCTTCTCGTAGAGAAGAAAGGTTGGAAGAAATGGTCAATAGATTTAGAGCTAGGGGTTACCCCAATAGATTGCTGAAACAAGAATTTCAGGAGTCAAACATCAAGTAACAAGACCCCGTGTTAACCGTAACTGTAGTGAGGGGAGAATTGCCTTTGTGTCAAAGTTCGGCACTCACTCTTACCAGGTCAAGAAAATCTTGTTCAAATATTGGTACATTTTAAAAGATTCGTACCCAGAAATACAGAGTCAGAGGGCACTTCGCGTGTATTTCCACATTTTGTTTTGTACTTGTTGAATTGCCCTTGTGGATTGGTGTATATTGGAGAGACCACACAGAAAGTAAAAAATAATGTTTTATAAACTCCATAGACCCGCAGACGTACATGGTACGTCCGGGTCCCCTAACCTCCCTCCCGCCCGATACTTACCTTCCTCACTGGGCTCCCACAGTGGACTGGCAGCATGCCCCACCTATTCAGGGGCCCCAGCCAGCACGATGACATCATCGGCAGGCGCCACCCGGAGCCTGCCGCAAAAAACCAGGAAGGGGAGGGTGGGTTCCTTTGGAGCCCTCTATCACCCCAACCATTAAATATAGAGACTTGCAAATTGCACCACTGGAAAGGGGAGAGTCTCCACTTTGCAGCGATGCATAGCATTAACCGTTTCACTGCCGGATGGCAATTCCACCCACTGACATCCTCACCATATGTGTGAGGACGTCAGTGGGCCAGTTAACCCCCTAGCTGCCAAGCGGAGATATGGGGATCTTTTTGATCCCCATATCTCCCGATCCGTGTCAGCTAGAGAATCATGATATCATTGGAAAGACCTGATCATGGCCTTTCCAATGGTACCAAACATGATCAGGTTTTGTGTAAAACAAAAAAATTTAAAAATAATCATTTTAAGAAAAGATTTTGTCATTTTAAAAAATTGGCTGGGGCTTTAATTAATTAGGACTTAAGCTGGCATCTAACAATTATGAGCATAAAATGGTCAGAATGAGCCCAGCACACAGAGGTGAAATGGCTCAGCAGTGAAGAGGTTAAAAGCAAAAACATGTAAAAATTCGGTATTTCTAATCTCAGGACAAAATTTGGAAACTATTTTAGCCTGGGTCTTTTTTGGCTGTTGATTTGGCTTGTAGATTTTCGGGATTAAATTTTGAACAAAAAAGTGTGTTTTTTTCAAGTTTTTTCATCATATTTTATTTCTATCTAAACATGCGGCAACTGTGCACACCTGTTTGCAAGCAGGAATTTGTTTGGAATTACAGAACCCCGGTCATGTATATATGAGGTGGCTTTCAGCCAGGCACACATCATTATCTGGTACCCTTGTTTGGCTATAAAAATGGTGGAATTAGCATTATCATTGGACATCTCTGGAATTTGATTCCCCCGTGGTCCAGACTGATGTGACTTTTAAACTTTGTTTTCAGGTCCTAATAATTTAAATTTTTTTGTATTGGTTTTTGCTTTGATTTAGTGTTTGTTTTGTGTGGTTTTCCATATATGTACAATAAAACTATTTATAATTTTCATATGATGGTAATGGTCCTCATCTGTCTCATTGGATCTTGGATCCATGTTTTTTTTGTATCCAATTAAGGGCTAAGCCCTGCAAGTATTAGGCTAGGGTCAGACAAACGCATTTTTCACGTTGTCCGTGAAAAAGTGCGTTCGAACGAATGGACGTATTTTTTCACGGAATACGCGATAGCGGTCATACGATGCGCATTTTCGTCCGTGATTTTGTACGGATCATCAATAAAACCCTTTTGCGTCTGGACGTTATGTTGGCCGGACGTGTGCAGCGTCTGACGTCTCCCAATCACGCAAACACGCCGCTATGCGGCCGCAGCGCACTCTGTACGTCAGTAGTAGCGGTTTGACGTTCTCGAAAAAATGCGTTCGTTGCACGGACGAACTTTCGTGCGGCCGTTCGTCATATGTTCCCCAGCATTGGACGTCATTTGCTGCTAGCACGGCCGTGATTTCGTGCGGCTAAACGCACGTGAAAAATGCGTTCGTCTGACCCTAGCCTTAGGTGAGGTGTACTCCCGGGTCCATTGCTATATACTTGCCATTTATCCTTTCCCTGCTGTCACAGGTGGGGTTTATCTTGTTTCCATCTACAGAGGCTAATCTCAGGCCAATACCAGCTGCACCAGTCCGTGATGCGGTAACAATTGGAGGTTTACTTTTATGCGGTTTTGCACACAGATATTATATTGTGTGCCACTACACTTGTGAGTGGTTTCATCACCTTTTAATTTGTCTGTATTAAAATGTTAGTTTTATGCTATGATGCGTCTGTATATTTTATTATTGTAGCTCACACCAAGAGGTTCCAGTGGTAAATCCATGGTTTAAGTGAGTGCTTCAATCTTATATGTTTCACTGCATGCTCCATACGTTGGTTTTCATATACCATTTAAATACCATGACTCCACATGGGTTGAAAAGAGAGGCTGACTATTCCCCCTTTTTATATATACTATATTGTATGGGCCCTATTACATTCTTCACGCTAAAACGCAGGCGCAACGCGTGAATTTTTGCGCGAAGCTTTAAACGTTAACGCACGTAAATTAACGCTGGTATTACAATCCTTGCGCATTTTTTTTCATCCGTCAAAAAAATAACACGGAAGAGCAAAAACACTCGGGCAGAAATCGGTGTGCGAACCGTTTTTTCACGCGATTCAGCCAATCAGAATTGAGAACCACAATTATCTCACGTTAAGTTTTTGCGCCAGCCAAAGTCAATCTGAGTGTATATGCTGCAGCAATAATAAAAACACGCACAACTTCTCAATTTAATTGTTTGGGTATGTGTAGAATGTGTAACTATACTTTGCTGCGTATTTCTTTTTTTGGCTGGTGTATTTGGTTTCGACCAAGACGTTCAGATTTGCTGTTACCACCAGCTTTTCAAAGACGTTAAAATTATGCGCGCAAAGGCTGTGCGTTAAAAACTGCGCATAGATTGTAATACCATCCGCGTACCAGCGCCCAAATGCATTTGCGCTCACAATGTTAAGTATAGGACGCGCGCAGTACAGTACGCTCGCGAAGGGTTCACACAGATCCACCCGCGTTAGATGATTACGCATGTTTGTTGCGTTGACTTTGTAGTACGACGTTCTGACCAAAGGGTTTTGCCCCTCGCGTTAATGCGTTTTTGCGCACGCGTTAACTTTTGCTTGACGATTGTAATAGGGCCCTATATGTATAAATCTTGCTTTTTATCCTTTCATTCTCTTTCAGATGTGAATATAATGTGGATTACTTTACAACTTTGAGAAATATTTTGATGGATTTCTAATTTTCTTGTTGGAATGGATGTGGACATCATGAGCTTACACGTGTTATTTTAATAATGGCATATTTAATAATTAATGATGATGTGCAGTTTAAACAGTATGCAATAATATTGGTGTGGTAAAGACATTGTATTTTGTTTTTAACTCCTTCTGTCACATTGATGTTGAGTATTGATGCTAGGGGTTAATTCACCTGTGTTTTTTTTCTCTTTTTGAAAGGATTTTACCAGGAAGGATTCATTGAGATTTCTCTCATTTTCAAGTATGTCCTGGGTGGCGAGTATGTACCATTAGGTGTCTTGCCCAAGGACACTTACCAGAGAGGTGCTCTTGCCAGAGATTGAACTTGTGTCTCTACAGTCTCTCTTCACGGTTATAGAGCAGTGATGTTACCTCTACTCCACCCAGCTGGTGTTCAAATAGTGGCTAAATTGATGACTTCTTGATATATGAGACTATTTAATGGGGGGGCAACTTTGATTCATACTTGACAAAGACATATGTGAGGTCGAAATATCTGTTCTGTTGATGATGGAATAAACCTTACTTCCAATATACCATGTTGTTCTGGATTTCTTCAATATTTTGCGGTTTGCAAAAAAAAACACTACTGAGCGAAAATGTCTTGAATTAACATGTCCTATGACTAATGATAAAAAGGTCTGCTACAGAAAAAAAAAAAAAAAAAAACACTAATTTTTTCAGGATTTTTTTTAAATAAAGACTTTTTGCTGCAGATTAAGGCTAGGGTCAGACAAACACATTTTTCGCGTTGTCCGTGAAAAAGTGCGTTCGAACGAATGGATTTTTTCATGGAATACGCGATAGCGGTCATACGATGCGCATTTTCGTCCGTGATTTTGTACGGATCATCCATAAAACACTTTTTGCGTCTGGACGTTATGTAGGCTGGACATTAGCAGCGTCTGACGTCTCCTACTCACGCACACACGCCGCTAGCGGACGCAGCGCACTCTGTACGTCAGTACTAGCGGTATCACGTTCGCGAAAAAATGCATTTGTTTGCCGCTTGCGTTGCGCGGCCGCACTTTCGTGCGGCCGTACTTAGTATATTGCCTGTCATCGGCCATCATTTGCTGCTACTACAGCCGTGATAAAGTGCGGCGACACGCGCGTTCGCACTGCGTTCGTCTGACCCCAGCCTAAAAGAATAAACGGTTTATTAGATATTTAATAAAAAAGGGAATATTTTTAACATTGATGCCTATTGGATTCACCTGAATAAACCTGCCGAACATAGCCGTGCGCACGGGTTGCGCCGGGTGTGCCTGGGCACACCCTAATGCCGGCACACCCTAATGCAGGGCTGCAGCACACCCTAATGCAGGCCCGCTGCACACTCTGAGTCCCAGCTGGCCGCATGGATAGCCGCCGGGACCCTTTACCTCTGCAGGGCTGGAGGCAGCCTTTGCATCCCTGATGGTCCGGGTGGCTGTGGGGTGCTGCAATGCGAACCGCTCTTAGCGCACAGAATGCAGAGCATGTCTCACACTGGAGACACGAGTGCCGGCAATCCCTGATGACCTGTCACCTGACCGCCAGCACTCCCTGGCTGTGTCAGAGAAAGGGTCCTGGTGGCTATCCATGCCAGCCAGGTTCCCCCTCCTCAACCCCCCCCTCTTATCATTGGTGGTCCAGTGGCAGAGAAGTATTAAGCCCCATCCCTGCAAAAAAATAAGGTAAGCAGTAGAGGAGGCAACTTTTTTTATATATTAAAATATTTTTAATAGCATATTTAAATGTATATACGTACCGCACATTCCTGTGAGTTTTTTTTGCTGTTGTTTCTGTAATACGTTCATACATACTGCACATTACTGTGCGTTTAATTGCTGTGGAGCAATGTGATACGCTCATACACACACCGCATATTACTGTAAATTTATTATAGCAGTGTATTCTGTGATGCACTAATACATACTGCACATTACTGCGAGTTTTATAGCTGTGGAGCTCTGATATACTCATACACACTGCACATTACTGTGAGTTACAGCTGTGGAGCTCTCGGTGATACGCTCATACACACTGCACATTTCTGCGTGTCATGCGCAGGTACTGGGGTGGCACTTCTGTCAAGGATTCAGTGTGCGGGGTGGTGGTTAGTTCAAGCCCAGTAAAAGAAGGAGGAGGGAGGCGGATACAGGAGTAATAACGCAGCAGAAGGTTTAGTTAAACAGGGAACAACAATGCCCGGGATAAACCAAGGGGGACAATGAATAATGTATAACAACTGGGAGAGACAGGAATGGGACTGATTGGATACACACAATAATGGGGCAAAGCATACAAAGCAGACATGGCTGAGAAATAGGTAGATGGACAGTAGAGGAACTGGATTGGACAGAAGATACGATACACAGAACACTAACAAAAAGACAAGGAAACCGGAGGGCTGAATATAAACAGAAATTAGGAGACAATACTGAAAGACACTAGAACACTTACTGAACACAGAATAGGAAGAGGGATGACAGGAGATGGAGGGTCTCTGGAGGCAAGGAGGGTCGCTGGAGGCAAGGAGGGTCTCTGGAGGCAAGGAGGGTCTCTGGAGGGAAGGAGGGTCGCTGGAGGCAAGGAGGGTCTCTGGATGCAAGGAGGGTCTCTGGAGGCTTGGAGCTTGGAGATCTGGGGTCACGGTATTATCAGTCCACAAAGCGTAGAAGGGAGCTGTTGCAAGCAGGTTGGAGTAAACACTGAATGAATCACAATGCACCAGCATTGGGCTATGGGAGTGTCTGGCTTAAATCAAAGTCTTGATTGATGCACCTGTGGTGCCAGCAAGAATTAAATTAAACTTGAATTTAGCATGCTGAGGGTTAACTAGTGCTGCCAAGGAGATTATTGCATTGAAGCAGCACCAGTTCTGTTCTTCTTGCACCGCCGCCGGCATGGGACATGACACTGCACGTTTTATAGCTGTCGAGCTCTGTGGTATGCTCATACACACTGCACATTACTGCGAGTTTAATTGCTCTGGAGCTTATTGGTCTTATGAAGTCTTCTAATTTTTTGAGATCGTGAATTGGTGGGTTTTTGTTAAATGTGAGCCAAATCATCACAATTAAAAGAACCAAAGACTTAAACTACTTCAGTCTGTGTGCATTTTAATTGAATTAATACACAAGTTTCACAATTTGAGTTGAATTAAGGAAATAAATGAACTTTTCCACGACATTCTAATTTAACGAGATGCACCTGTACGTATATATAATGTGTTGGTGCTTTTGGGTGCACACCTATACTGCCGAATGAAACCACGAATATCAGGGTATTTCGACAACTTTTCTCTGCTGTTCGGTGTTCCGTGAATAGATTAACCATTGCTTCTCTATGGGGGATTTCACTGCCATCGAACAGCACTATATTTTGCTGCCAATTCGCCAAAATTTGGCCACAAATTGCCACGAAAATGCACCTTACAGGGAAATTCACTCTTCAGTGCATTTTTGGGGGAAACTTTGGATCTCTGTGAATAACCCCTGCAGTAAGGAGTTGGAATACTGTACAGAACATAAAGAAGAGAATAAAAAGGTGAAGCTATATTTGCAACCACGGCCGGCTCTACAATGGGTCAATATGGGGCACACTGACACACTGACCCATGCAGCACAACCAGTGTGGACCAGAGTGTGTTTTTCCACATGAAGTTGCTGAAGGTTATTTCCTCTATTTACACTTGCCTGGAGCTTACTCATTGCAGTATCAGAGGAAGATCTGCTTAATGGCTACCTGACCAAACCATTTGGATTCACACCTGGAGGAAGTGGGACCAGGAGTATTTATAGACACCTGCCAGATTCCACTAAGACCAGGGGGATTGTGTTACCCCCTATGCCCTTCAGGTTGAGTAGCCCTCCGCTACTCATCAGCATAGGCGCTTTTAAGACTTGGGACTCTAGCAGTACATACAGGTCTTACTTTTTTATATATGGGAAACAGGTCTCACTTTGGGGTTGCGTATTGATGCACTGTATATTCAGACTTTGGGTGAAGCTGTATATGGTTTTATCCATACACACAACTCCATTGTATCCACTGATTACACAGTTATCACCAGTTGTGAGTGAATAGAAGTTGGAGAACCAGCAAGCCTTTATGTCTGCTTTTATCTGGAAATTTATTTGAGATAATTGACGTGCCTGTTCTAGCGCAAAATACAGTAAGCTCGCACTGAAAAGTGCAAGCTCCGAATCGCTAACAGGTTTTTTAACCCATTATCGTTCGGAATGTAATATGGTCGACTCGCTCTAGGGCAACCAGACCTAACGTTAACGCTCACAAGCTGAGCGCTTATATTAACTTTAACTTTGTAATATGGCCCATTGCCTACCCGATTTTAAACAGTTTTAGCATCTTGGGCATTATGCCCACGGGGCTAAGGCTTGTGGGGCACCTTCTGGAGCCCAAAAGCAAATGAAATTTGATTGAAACAAACTAATTTCATTAGCTTTTGTCCTGCACATTTGCAGATCGAGATAACTCGATATCGGGCACCTAATTGTGACTTTAAAGACTCGAGTTATCGCGATCTTTGGAATAAAGGGGTTAATTAACAGAGCTTTATTCTGCTGTTTTTTTTATATAACAGTGAATTGTGATGCTCTGGACTAAATATCATCATGAGCATTTATCTGTCCAGTTCAGCATATTCGATCTGATTTGACAGAGACGCCAGCTCTGTTTTAACCTCAGAAGCTGTACAGAGTTGATTGGTCAATACCTCTCAATGCACTTACACTGAGAGACTTCTGATTGACAGAGGGAGAGGGGAGGGCAGATCACAACATGGGAGAAGGAGCAAACCTCTAAATTACACAAAATCCTAAATTAATCACAAATGTAAGACACTGCCTCTAATTGTAACATGGATTAGTTTACAAAACCTATAAAATATATTTTCCTGATCGAAATTGTCATTCGGTTTCCCAAAATAGTTTAACGTTGAAATCTTTCATTTTTTCTTGATAAACACTATCAAAATATTCATTTTGGGCTACAGTAAAATGATTCTTCCAGTCTCCGGCAACACCTGAAATACAAATAGAAAAATATGGTATTAAGAAGACCTTATATGAAGATGGATAATTTAATACGTCCAAGGATCCTGTTCTTTCTACATTTCAACATACTGTATAATTTAGATAAAAGAAAAGCAATGGCAATGTCTAGATTGTGTGACGTTTTATAAATCTGGGGCTAAATTACAATCTTCATGGAAACGTTTGCGTCGGCGCGAAAAACCATTAACGCAAGGGGTAAAGCCAGTTGCGCCTAATCCCGTATTCCATAGTCAGCGCAACAACTGCGCGCAATCGTCTACCGCGGGTGAACCTGCGCGAACTTACTGTACTTCACGCGTCCTATACTTAACATTGTGAGCGAAAATGCGAATGTGCGCTGGTACGAGGATGGTATTACAATCTATTCGTGGTTATTACCGCATAGCCTGCTTTTTAAAAGTTGGAGTGCTGAGCTGGAATGTTAAAAGGACGTCCTGTTGAAATTTGAGAAGCTAAATTCATCCGTGGTTAACCACTTAACCACCGAGATCGAATATACTCGATCTTCCAAGCATCTACTGGTGCACCATATCAAGAATACCTGATTTGCTCTAATTCTGAACCAAAGCAAAGGAATTTCACATATTGAAAACTCAGTTTTCAGATGGGATCTAGAATATGCCCCCATAGTTTTAACACTTTGGTTTTGACTCCCAAGGTGCTCAAACAGTTTAAACTGCTTAGAATCCATTATTTTCTTCTTTTAGGAAAAAAAAGACCACACTGTATGATAGATATGCGATAGTGAGTTTGGACCATCAGATGGCGCTATCTGCCTGTCACATAATGCATACAGTATGAAAATGTGCTTTTGTAATTATCAGGCACACTTTCAATGTATGTCTGCTGTGACTTTGTTTTCCATAAATCTACTAGGTCTTGGCAGTGGTTTGATAGAAAGAAGAAACCTTTCAAGTGTGTAGAAGTTGAGAAAAAAATTCCTTTACAGTAAGAACTGTAAATGTGTGAATTTTACTGTATAACTTCTTGTATTCTTACATGAGAGATGTGCCTCCATTCTGGAGTCATAAAGATTGTGTTCCCCTTTTTGTGCATTATAAAAATTATTTTATACAAGAGATAAAACAAAAATGCTGATTGCAAAGTAATGTGTAGCTAGCATACAGGTATGTTCTGATTAATTTACCTTTGCGAAGAAATGAACCTTGTGTATGATCCATTATATCTGAAGGCATTGTAGACCAGTTGGACATCTTGTTTTCTTTCATGGTTTTGAAAGTGGAATGCTTGACAACTGAGTCAATTGCTTCATCATCCAATTCTTGTCCCAAGAACTTACATATTCTTACCACACAGCTTCTAAGATCCTGAGAAATAAACATGGATTTGTAGAACAGCAATGTATAATTTTTTTGCTTCCAGTCACTGTAGACGGTTACATAATGGTGTCAAATGAGCTTCCAGTGCTCTAACACCCTTATTAGTCTCCTCCAACCACGCAACCCTGCTCTGGCAGAAAATACAATCACACGGCAGAAGTGTCTCATTGAAATGGCTCTTGGTGCCCTCAGTTTTATGTTAAGTTATTCAGAGTAACCAACTATGGTCCTATCCTGACTTTATTGTATAGCTAAAGAGTGAACCATTAAATAGACCAGCACCACTTTTTTTAATTATAACGTTTCCACTCGAGCTGTAAACTTCCCTCACAGCTCGGCTGCCGTGGCTTCATACTGTACATCAGTGCTTCCTATACTTTTAATAGGAAGCAAGATAATGGCTATACCGCCTGTAGTTGGAGTGGACGATTGATATATCTTTATCCTAGGACCGAACCTTTAAATTGTGTAAAACATACATACTTTATTAAAATCATCTATATATATAAAAACGTTTGTCCGTCGCCGCACATCCGGTTTCTGTTGGCTGCGTGTGCATCTAACAGAAGCCGGATGCGCTGCTTCGAACAGAAAACTCCCAATCCTTCCCTCACACCGACAGCACGCGAGTTATTATGTGAGCGGAGAGCAGAGCATCCACGCCCGGAGCAAAGCAGGGGCGGAGGGGCAGGGGGACAAATGCCACCCGGGCCACCGCAATTCGCATCCGTGGTAGGTAATGTTACTAATGTATTTGCTCTCACCGGCCCCGCCCCCACGTGATGCCTCTGCGCAGCGCCGCAGCCTCATGCACGTGATGCAAGCGTGCCGAGCGCGGTCTAAAGGCAGTGGTGTCAGGGGAGCCTCAGCCTGTGGACACTGCGCAGCTCCAGCATCCAAACTGCGAGGACTGCGTGCGTGGAGGAGGGACTGGGACTCCCAGGGAACCACCGCCGATGCAGGTACCGGGGCCTCAGCCTGGGGGGCCCCGCATAGTTGCCGGCCGCCGGATCAGTATCCAGCGGCTGGCAGGCCCAAAGTCTCTGCGCCGGGATTGTCTGATCAACCGTTCATCCGACACTCCCGGCCAGTGGCGTTACGAGGGGGGGCCTGCTTCGGGCTCACTGACCTGCACTGCAGCTCCCGGTCAGCCCCAGATCTCTAATCAGCCAGCTCTGTAATCGCCGGCTTCCGCTCTTGAAGGGGTCCTCTCGAGGCTCCAGCGGGCGGCCCTCTACAGTGCCTGTTTTAGAGGGCCGGGTCTGCTTAATCCAGCCAGCCCGAATCGCATACTGGCTGGATCAAGCAGACCTGGCCCTCTAAAACAGGCACTGTAGAGGGCCGCCCACTGGGGCCTCGAGTGGACCCCTTCAAGAGCGGAGGCCGGCGATTACAGAGCTGGCCGATTAGAGAGCCGGGGCTGACCGGGAGCTGCAGTGCAGGTGAGTGCGCCCGAAGCAGGCCCCCCTCCAGCTGAGTCTGATGGGGGCAATAAATGAGGGACCTGTCTGCGCTGTGGGACAATAAATGAGGGACCTGTCTGCGCTGTGGGACAATAAATGAGGGACCTGCCTGCACTGTGGGACAATAAATGAGGGACCTGCCTGCGCTGTGGGACAATAAATGAGGGACCTGTCTGCGCTGTGGGACAATAAATGAGGGACCTGCCTGCACTGTGGGACAATAAATGAGGGACCTGCCTGCGCTGTGGGACAATAAATGAGGGACCTGTCTGCGCTGTGGGACAATAAATGAGGGACCTGTCTGCGCTGTGGGACAATAAAATGATAGGCCCGTCTGCGCTGTGGGACAATAAATGAGGGACCTGCCTGCGCTGTGGGACAATAAATGAGGGACCTGCCTGCGCTGTAAGGACAATAAATGAGGGACCTGCCTGCGCTGTGGGACAATAAATGAGGGACCTACCTGCGCTGTGGGACATTAAATGAGGGACCTGTATGCGCTGTGGGACAATAAAATGATAGGCCCATCTGCGCAGTGGGACAATAAATGAGGGACCTGTCTGCGCTGTGGGACAGTAAATGAGGGACCTGTCTGCATTGTGGGACAATAAATGAGGGACCTGCCAGCGCTGTGGAACAATAAAATGAGGGACCTGCCTGCGCTGTGGGACAATAAATGAGGGACCTGTCTGCGCTGTGGGACAATAAATGAGGGACCTGCCTGCACTGTGGGACAATAAATGAGGGACCTGTCTGCGCTGTGGGACAATAAATGAGGGACCTGCCTGCGCTGTGGGACAATAAATGAGGGACCTGTCTGCGCTGTGGGACAATAAATGAGGGACCTGCCTGCGCTGTGGGACAATAAAATGATACTGTTGTTTTCAAAATTATTCAACCCCCACTGACATTGAGTGTTTTGGCCAGATTGACATTGATCATTCAGTCATCTTGCTTACAATTAAATCAAAGAAGCACGTGTAGGTCAGACAAAAGCCTCCAGTTCAGTCACATTCTTAGGCTTGCGCACTGCAACTGCTTTCTTTAAGTCCTACCAGAGGTTCTCAATCGGATTTAAGTCAGGTGACTGCGATGGCCACTCCAAAATGTTCCAGCCTTTAATCTGCAACCATGCTCTAGTGGACTTGAAGGTTTGCTTGGGATCATTGTCCTGTTGAAAGGTCCAAAGTCTCCCAAGCCTCAGGTTTGTGACGGACTGCATCACATTGTCATCCAATATCTTCTGGTACTGAAGAGAATTCATGGTACCTTGCACACGCTGAAGCTTCCCTGTACCTGCAGAAGCAAAACAGCCCCAAAGCATGATTGACCCCCGCCATGCTTCACAGTAGGCAAGGTGTTCTTTTCTTCATAGGCCTTGTTCTTCCTCCTCCAAACATAGCGTTGATCCATGGGCCCAAACAGTTCTAATTTTGTTTCATCAGTCCACAGAACACTATCCCAAAACTTCTGTGGTTTGTCCACATGACGTTTGGCATACTGCAGTCGACTCTTCTTATTCTTTGGAGACAGCAAGGGGGTGCGCCTGGGAGTTCTGGCATGGAGGCCTTCATTACGCAGTGTGCGCCGTATTGTCTGAGCTGAAACTTCAGTACCCACATCCGACAAATCTTTTCTCAGTTCCTCAGCAGGGGGACTTTGCTCCACTCTATGCTTCAGGTAGCGCACAGCAGTCGAAGTCAGCATCTTCTTTCTGCCACGACCAGGTAGCGTTTCAACAGTGCCCTTTGCCTTGAATTTGTGAATGATGCTTCCTATTGTCTCTCTTGGTATGTTTAACATCTTTGCAATCTTCTTATAGCCATTGCCCTTCCTGTGAAGAGTAATCACCTCTTCTCTTGTCTTCCTGGACCATTCTCTTGACTACATGTTTGTAACCACACCAGTAAATGTCTAGAAGGAGCTGAGTATCACAGTCATTTTAAAGCTGCCTAATTGGTGCTTATTATGCTTTATTGCTGCTCCGTGACATCCACAGGTGTTTTCAATACCTGATTGAAAACACTTGAATGAACCTCTGTTCTTCAGAGTGGTAGTCTTTAAGGGGTTGAATAATTGTGTCAATGAAGAATTCACAAAAGAAACATTTACTACTGTATTACAAAACCAATTGATGTCATTTTAGTTGCATATGGTTCTTTAAAAAGTCCTTGTAGGATTTCATTCTGAATACAATTACAAATGTACACTAAATTCCCTAAAACCCTTTACAGCATTGGGGGTTGAATAATTTTGAACACAACTGTAGACCTGCCTGCGATGTGGGACAATAAATGAGGGACCTGTCTGCATTGTGGGACAATAAATGAGGGACCTGCCTGCGCTGTGGGACAATAAATGAGGGACCTGCCTGCGCTGTGGGACAATAAAATGATAGGCCTGCCTGCGATGTGGGACAATAAATGAGGGACCTGCCTGCACTGTGGAACAATAAATTGAGGGACCTGCCTGCTGTATGGGACAATAAATGAGGGACCTGCCTGCACTGTGGGACAATAAATGAGAGACCTGCCTGCTGTATGGGACTATAAATGAGGGACCTGTCTGTGCTGTGGGACAATAAATGAGGGACCTGCCTGCGCTGTGGGACAATAAATTGAGGGACCTGCCTGCTGTATGGGACAATAAATGAGAGACCCGCCTGCTGTATGGGACAATAAATGAGGGACCTGCATGCTGTGTGGGGCAATAAATGAGGGACCTGCATGCTGTGGGGACAATAAATGAGGGACCTGCATGCTGTGTGGGACAATAAATGAGGGACCTGTCTGCATTGTGGGACAATAAATGAGGGACCTGCCTGCGCTGTGGAACAATAAAATGATAGGCCAGTCTGCGCTGTGGGACAATAAATGAGGGACCTGCCTGCGCTGTGGGACAATAAATGAGGGACCTGTCTGCGCTGTGGAACAATAAATGAGGGACCTGCTTGCGCTGTGGGACAATAAAATGATAGGCCTACCTGCGATGTGGGACAATAAATGAGGGACCTGCCTGCGCTGTGGAACAATAAATGAGCGACCTGCCTGCGCTGTGGGACAATAAATTGAGGGACCTGCCTGCTGTATGGGACAATAAATGAGGGACCTGCCTGCTGTATGGGACAATAAATGAGGGACCTGCATGCTGTATGGGACAATAAATGAGGGACCTGCCTGCACTGTGGGACAATAAATGAGAGACCTGCCTGCTGTATGGGACAATAAATGAGGGACCTGCCTGCTGTATGGGACAATAAATGAGGGACCTGCCTGCGCTGTGGGGCAATAAATTGAGGTACCTGCCTGCTGTATGGGACAATAAATGAGGGACCTGCATGCTGTGGGGACAATAAATGAGGGACCTGCATGCTGTGTGGGACAATGAATGAGGGACCTGCCTGCTGTGTGGGACAATAAATGAGGGACCTGTCTGTTGTGTGGGACAATAAATGAGGGACCTGTTTGCTGTGGGGACAATAAATGTAGAGGCCTGTTTGCTGTTGGGACAATAAATGAGGGACCTGCCTGCTGTGTGGGACAATAAATGAGAGACCTGCCTGTTGTGTGGGACAATAAATGAGGGACCTGCCTGCTGTGGGGACAATAAATTGAGGGGCTTGTTTGCTGTGGGGACAATAAATTGAGGGACCTGTCTGCTGTGGGGACATTAAATGAGGGACCTGCTGTGGGGTTGTAAAAAAAAAAAGGAATGGGATGGGCCCAATGTTATTTATTACTAAATTTGCTTCCCGTGTTTGTTTTTATTTAAACAGGGGACTGAATTGCTGCACTACGGGCCTCTGGATTGTACTTGCCCCCTGTGCCAAAAGTTGCCAGTCAGCCCCTGGAGCAAAGCCTGCGGATTGATTTACAGGAGCTAATGAAACCCATAGATCTCTCCCAGAGACGCTGTCACGGAGCGCGTTGGGTAATCCTGTGTGCAGGCAGCCAGACCTGGAGAGGATAAAAGCAGACAGATTAGCAGTACCGGGAGCTGCTTCCACTCGCCGTGCGGCCGGGTGCCAGTCAATAAACAGAGTGGCGCGTTCAATGGCCGCTCAGGGTAACCTCAGCACAGAGGTGTGAAAACCCTCAGCAGCGAAAGGGTTAATCAGCAGACAGTGGCTTCGACCTCACACTTATTCTCCTCTGCAAGTCTGGGGAGTGCTTTGGAGATTTATCATGGTTCTGAAGATGAGGTCCCTGCAGTAGCTCCATAAACAGAAACACAGGAAGCTGTGAGGCCTGTATACATGAGCTGTGTGAGAGAGGGGGGCTATAGATACTGTATATACATTATAGCATTGTATACTCTGTGTATACTTCCAATGATAAACGGCCTCTTCCTTAGGACCTGATTTGACAGCCCACAGTCTTAGCTTAAATTAAAGGCATGTACACTTAATCCCACCAAATCTGCTAGACACTGATACTCTAATGTGTGTGTGTGAGTGTGTGTGTATATATATATATGTTAAAAGAGCTAAACTGGCCATCGCTGGAGTCTAAATACACCCTTCACCTTTCCAGCCTGGTGTCTAAGAGCATTTCTGGGAAGCTGCCACCCTACCTGAATAGTCTGCTTCCCCCAGCAGTTCCCTCATCCTATAACCTCCGATCCAGGATCAGCACCTTACTTGCAATACCACAATACAAAAAGACAGGGGCTCGGTCCTCATTTTCCTACAGAGCACCACAATTATGGAATAACCTCCCAGACACCATCAAATCTTCCCCCAGTCTTAAGTCACTCAAGAGCTCCCTATTAACATACCTCAATACAGAATGCACCTGTAAACATGTAACATAGTGACTATATACAGAATGCACCTGTAAACATGTAACATAATGACTATTTCCTACATATTTATTTTCTGTTAATCTGTATATTTGTGTTGTTTTTTTAATATCTTGCATTGTATTACTTTGTATTTCTGTAACTGTAACACTTCAATGTTCTTGAACCCAGGACATACTTGAAAACGAGAGAAATCTCAATGTATCCTTCCTGGTAAAATCCTTTATAAATAAATATGTGTGTGGGTATGTGTATATGTGTATGTGCGTGTGGGTATGTGTATGCGTGCGTGGGTATGTGTAAATGTGTGTGTATGTTTGTGTGCATGTATATTTGTGTATGTATGTGTGTGTGTATATACATTTTATTCACAGACATGCTGGCTATGATATGTAATATTTTGAATGTTTTAGGCTAATGTCAGATGAATGCAGTCTGAGCGCACTCTGCGTGCGTGCACAACGGACGTACGTTCTGACGGAAGATACTGTAGACACCACATGGTCTGTTTTTTATGACGGATGTAGAAAAAAAAGGAAATATGGGAAACAAAATTAATATGAAAAGCCATTGTGTGCGTCAAGGTGCTGGACGTCGCAAATGCGCTACGCATACATGGCGCACTCTGCGTGTCTGTCTTAGTGGTTTTTACGCTCTTGCCTAACTTCCGTCCGTTTGCCACGTGCGTTGTGCGTGCGCAATTCGGTGCGCACGTACTTCGTGTGTGTGGGTCTCTATTGATCATGATTCTATGGTACGACGGACGTTAAACTGTGTGGCGACAGGGACGTGATCACTGCTTTCGTCTGACACCAGCCTTATATCTCCTGGGAGGGTGTAAATTGGTTATTGTCATAAGAGCAGGAGGATAGGACCTGCCAGGATGGGGTACATTTTACATATATATCTCTATATATAATTGTGTTTCTAACGTGGCTGCGCGCGCACCCATCACATCATCTTACTCAGCCCTCCCACCGCGGATGGGACGGCGATGGACGCATTTATATATAGAGAAACTCTCAGATATGACATTGAAATGGGAATATGTGAACACAGATTCTGGGCTGGCAACAACAACAATAGACTGCCCTCCGGGCAGGCTTAACACCTAGTATAATATAAATCACTATGGATAATAATTATACAGTATATGAAAGTGAATTCATAGCACACCCTGTTGGCTCCTCATACCAGGCAGTCCCGCAGCAGCCAATGATGCGCTCTGCCTGCCGGTATCGTAAGTGGGCCAAAGGAAAGCCTGAGAGCGCTATGCCATCCTACGACTTTGAGAACCACCTTGCCACTGGGACCTCCCGATCAGCAAGAGGTTAACAAATTGGTAATAATCCCCTAATATTCTCGCAAATAAACAGTAATAAAATAAAATAAACTATGTCCTTTATATGTCTATATATTATTCTGGATGAAATGTAGTTCAGTATCTTGGAGCAAACTTGCTCCTATAATACGCACAGTACAGACAACAAATCAATTATTGCTCTGTAACAGTGGTTCCCAATCTGGTCCTTTACTATTTACCCTTACCGGACAGATTTTATGGGTTACCTTTGGGGAATGCTGACTGAATACTGCAATCACTGAGCAGAAAATTAGATCACCTGTGCTGTGCTAGATATCTAAGACAACCTGGACTGTTAGGAGTACTTGAGGTATACCTAGGAACCTCCTGGGGATGTCCATTCTCGCTTTACACGTAGAATACTTCATAAGTCCTGATGACGCTACGAGGAAGTAGTGAAATATGTTGAGTATTTGAGTATCTATACTGCTATGAATATATTTGCTTCAACGAAGCAAACAGATTTAGGGATCTTGCATGGCAATCAATTTCATACAATATAACAATAAGATGATGGGGAGCGCTCACTAAATTGTGCCTTTTGCTGTAGATATATTGTAGAAGCTTCTCCGCTTCTCTTTACTGTCCTATAATCCCCAACCCACGAAGGTTGGTTTTCTGACTCATTTAGAAATAGAGAGCAGTCTTTTGAGAATAATTTGGAGCCTCATGAAATTAAGTAAATCAAATTGGCCAAACTATACTATTTAAACCCTATATGTAAGCTCCTTTGCTGGAACGGAGCGAACAGACTTAGGGGAACTCTTGTTTGACTTGAATCATTCCTTTATTACAACAAACTGAGGGTGAGTGTCCTCTACATTTGGCTTCCATGTTGTTGAAATTGAGATAAACAGTACTGCTTTTTCTATCTGCAATTTTACATCAATTAACCCATCAAGGTTGTTTCTTGAACCATTTAGAAACAGTGTTAAACCCTTGGGAAAATATTGTGTAACCTAATAGATTTTGCAAGTTATTATACCCTAACTGCCTAATAATATTTCAACTTTTTGCACTTCCCTACAATTATCAACCCATGAAGGTTGGCTCCGGAATTATTTAGAAACGGAGATAAATTTTGGGAAGAACATAGTTAAAATTTAGCAAAGAAAATCAGCATACCTTTATTGTTCAATTGTGTGTGTTTTTAAGGGTGTTCACCGTTAGGAGGTAACTCTCCTTCTTCTCAAATCGATTTCGTTTTAGAATGCAGACTTATTAAAAGTCAAATTTTAAGAATTTGTGATAATTGTAGCCACGATTGTCAATTGTAAATTTATGTGATTTAGGGTTACCCCCAGCAAAATAAGACAATGTGGTCTCTACTTTAGAAACCTTGGAATTTATTCCTTAACTTACCATCAATTTCGCTTTCAGGCGACCATATACAAGAACGTACTTGAGGTATACACTGAGTGGCCAGATTATTATGACCACCCCATCAGTTCTTCATTGGGCCACCTTTTGCCTTCAAAACTGCAGCGATTCTTCTTGGCATTGACTCCACGAGATGTTGAAAGGTGATGCGAGGAATCGGACAACATGCCTGATGAATAGCACTGTCCAGTTCTGTGAGATTTGATGGTTGTGGAACCAGCTGCCTGATGGCTCTTTCAACTTCGTCCCACAAATTATTATTATTATTATTATTATTGTCATCATTTATATAGCGCCAACAGTTTCCGCAGCGCTTTACAATAACCAAAGGGAACAAAATACATATAAATGGACATAGGATGGAAAGAAGAGGTGTAGAGGGCCCTGCTCATAGGAGTTTATAGTCTAGAGGGATTGGGGTTGAGGAAGACAAGAGGAATTGCACTAGATAACAGGATCATTAGTGCCAGTGATTTGGGAATGGTGGGGCCATAGAAGCGGCTTCAATCAAGTGTGAGTAGGTGAGCAGAGGCATGAGTTGCATCAGTGAGGCAGTACGCTACTCTGAAGAGATGGGTTTTGAGGGATTTCTTGAAGGCCTGAAAGTCAGGGGAGAGATTGATAGGGCGAGGCAAACCATTCCACAGGACTGGTACTGCCTTTGAGAAGTCTTGGAGGCGAGAGTTGGATGAGCGTGTGTAGACCAATGACAGGTGGAGATCACCCGCTGAACGGAGTTGTCTAGATGGAACGTGCTTGGGGAGTAACTAAGACATGTAGGGGGGGTTGCGTTAATGAGTGATTTGAACGTGAGCATCACTATTTTAAACTGTATCCTGAAATGTACAGGAAGTCAGGTGCGTTTATTGAGAAAGATAAGCCTGGCTCCTGCATTCATTACAGATTGCAAAGGGGTGATACGGGAGTTGGGGAGGCCAATAAGGAGCGAGTTCCAGTAGTCAAGTCGTGAAATGACAAGAGCATGAGCCAGCACTTTTGTGGTATCTTGTGTCAGAAAGGGGCAGACATGGGCAATGTGTTTGAGTTGAAAATAACAGGATTTGGTCACTGTCTGGATGTGGGAAGAGAATGTTAGGTCAGAGTCAAAAGTGACACCAAGGCAGCGAGCTTGATGTGTTGGGCTAATGGGTGTTTCATTTACTTGTAGAGAGATAGGTGGTATTGGATTCTTCTTGGAGGGAGGAATGGCGAGAATTTCAGTTTTGGCAAGACTGAGTTTAAGGAAACGGGAAGCCGTCCAATTTGAGACAGCAGAGAGACAGTCAGTGACTCGATCCAGGAGACCTGGAGAGAGGTCAGGGGAGGAGAGGTAGATTTGAGTGTCATCAGCGTATGCTCAATTGGATTGAGATCTGGTGAGTGTGGGAGCCTCCTAAGCAAGGTAAATTCTCCCTCATGTTCTTGAAACCACTCCTGCACAATATGAGCACCGTGGCATGGCTCATTGTCTTGTTGGAAGAAGCCACCTCCGTTGGGATACGCCATCAACATGATAGGATGAACTTGATCAGCAACGATACTGTGACGTCCTCTGCCCCCGCGGCGCTGCCTGGGGGTCTGGCGCCCGGCGGCATCGCTGGCTGGCCGGGTGCAAGGAGCACAAGCTGGCTGATCGGCGTTTGAAGGGAAGGGGCTTGACGTGATGACGCGGACCCGCTGGCCTTAAATACAGGGCGCAAGTCTTTGCTCTTTGCCCTGAAGTGGAGTAATTTTCCTGCATCGCCAGCTGACTCTTGAGCCTGTCTCTGTGTACTTTGTATTTCGGTGCCGATCATTTGCTTGTACGAGGACCTTGCTTTGTTGATTGACCCGGACTACCCACTGACGATTCTTACGCTATACCCCTGTATGTTTGTTTGTGTTTTCATGCCAATGCTTAGCTGCATGTTTTCACTTGGGAGATCTGCCCTTCAGGTTGCTCATTTAATCAACCTCCCAGTCTGCCTAACGAGTACTGAGTCTGGGTACACTATACCATGTATGTTCTCAGTATGTGGGTTTGTCTTTCAAGTTACTAGATCAATCAAAAGTTCAAGTTGCTTGTGTAACATCTGGTCTATTTGCAAAATTTATCGCACGATCTATGCTTGTAGGCCTGCCCCGCAGCTTGCAGATTATAACTGTCTTTCAAGTGATCTGTTTCAAACCAAGCCGCAATAAGGTAACCTAATTTCTAATCGTAGGCCTGCCCTGCAGGTTGCTGAAAATAAGGAGTACTTACTCTATATGGTTGAGAGCAAGTATAAGAGTATTACCTCTGTTATAGATACTTCAGGTACCCCGACCATTATTGGTACCGATCTGAATTATACCAGTAATCATGCTTTTCTTGAATCAAGTTATGCTCATATCTTAAGTCACTGTATCTATTTGAATATAGTTAATGTGCTTTCGCTCACCAACCTCTTGGTCACGAAACCATTTGGTGCTGAGTGGTATTCAGGGTTTTGTATTACCTCCCTGGCTGGGGTTTCTAGGTATTACAGTCTTTATTGCTTTGAAATTCCATATCATAGAAATCTGTCCATAAAGATCCAAACTACGCTGATCTGGGGTGAGCGCCATAGCGCCCATTACAGATACTTTGATATGTTGTGCTATTCAGACGTTGTTCCACACGAATTAAAGGGCCCCAAACCATAACACTGCCCCACCAGCTTGAAGGGTTGTACCCATGCATGTGGGGTACTTGCTTTCGTGCTTTTTCCGCCAAATTCTCACTCTGCTTTCTGCATGATGCAACTGGAAATGTGATTCATCAGACCACATGACTTTTTTCCAATGCTCGACTATCCAATCCTTGTGTTCCTGTGCGAATTGGAGACATTTTATCTTGTTAACTGCAGACAGCAAAAGTGTTCGAACAGACCTTCGGCTTCCATATCCAATACAATGCAGTGTACGGTGAACAGTGCATTCAGAGATCATTTGAGAGGATCCCAGATTAAGATCTGCAGTAATTTGATGCACTGTTGCCCTTCTGTTGTCTTGTGCCAGTCTTCCCACTCTCCATTCTGCCCTAACATGGACTAGTCGCTGACAGCAACAATTTTCACATTCAGACCCAGATTTTCGGCTGACAGTCTAGTCTTTAAACACTTTAACAACAGCTGCTCTTGAACATTTAACGAATTCTGCTGTTTTGCTGATACTCGCTCCATGGCTCTGAGTGCCAACAATCATCCAATGTTCAAAGGCTGTTAAATTGCATTGTTTACTCATATCTTCAGCAAAAAAACACTTCTATTGTCGTGGTAAACAACCTGCTTCCCTATTTATAATGGTCTGGCCTTCTAGCAACTTCAGCGGAATTTATAGCTAATTTGCCTAAAAATGTCAAGTGGTCATAATAATCTGGTCACTCAGTGTATATACTTTATATAAACTTTATTGCATCAAATTAAAAGATATGGTTTAGTCAAAATTTCAGCTCACCCACGGAGCTGTCATCAGGACATATAGGATATATGTTGGCCATGCTTTCCTGAACAAATATTAGTATTTCACCTAGATTAGTGGTTCCCAACCCTGGTCTTCACATCCCCCTAACAGGCCAGGATTTAAGGATTACCTTGGGGAAATGCAGACTGAATCCTGCAATCACTGAACAGCTAGTCATATCACCTGTGCTGTGTTTCAGAAATCTGGCAAACATTGCCTATTGGGGGTACTTGAGAACAGGGTTGGGAAACCACTTCATAAAAATGAATAAGAGGTGGATCACTGATGTGAAATAGCAGACAGTTAAATAGAGATATAAAAATAATAATGCAATGGAACTATATTCTACAAAGAAATGAAAAAACCTGCCGATCAGCTCTTCTTTCAATAATTTGTGCACCTCAAAGAAAGGAAAATGCCATAGAGTAGATAGCTTAAGAAGTGTAAAAGATAAATGAATGAATACAATTCACGTGGTAATGAGCCTTCAAAGGTGTGACTCTTTCTGTTCTGCTTTTGGACCAGTAGAGGCAATCCCCCCTTTACAGGTATCTCCGTCATAATCTGTAGCAAATGCTCAAGGTCCTAGTCATAGAAACCCAGAATATGTTGGCAGATAAGAATCTTTTGGCCCATCTAGTTTGCCTATTTATATGGATACTTTCCCTGGATTTATCTTTTGTTTAGGATAGCCTTATGCCTATCCCATGCCTGCTTATACTCAATCACTGTTTTAGTCTCTACCACTCCTACTGGATGACAGTCCCGTGTATCCTCTCAGTAAAATAATACATCCTGATGTTACTTTTAAACCTTTGCCCCTCTAATTTATGTCTTCTTGTTTTGCTACTTTGTTTCTTTTTAAATATACTCCCTTCTTTACCTTGTTGTTTCCCTTTATGTATTTAAATGTTTCTATCATATCTGTTTCATCTTTCTTCCAAGCTATACATGTTAAGATCATTAAGACTTTCCTGGTAACTTTTCTCCTTCAAGCCGTACACCATTTTAGTAGCCCTTCTCTGAACTCTCTCTAAGATGTCTATATCCTTCTGGAGATACGGCGTCCAGTACTGCACACAATACTCCAAGTGAGGTCTCACCAGTGCTCTGTACAACGGCATGAATACTTTCCTCTTTCTACTGCTAATACCTCTCCCTACACAACCAAACATTCTGCCAGCATTTCCTGCCACTTTATTACATTGTCTACTTACCCTTAGATCCTCTGCAATAATAACCCCTAAATCCCTTTCCACAGATGTTAAGGTTAGGACTGTATCAAATAGTCTATATTCAGCCCTTGGGTTTTTGCACCCCAGGTGCATTATCTTGCACTTATCCACATTAAAACACAATTGCCACAGCTCCGACCATTTTTTAGTTTGCCTAAAATCATTTTTCATTTGGCTGATCCCTCCAGGAACATCAACCCTGTTGCAAATCTTTGTGTCATCAGGAAAAAGGTACACTTTTCCATTAATACCCTCTGCAATATCTATAACTATAAAATCGTTTGTCCGTCGCCGCGCATCCGGTTGTCCGGTCGGACAGACACTGGATGCGCGCGCATCCAGGAGAGGATGTAGACCCAAGCCAAGCCGGGGACTTGCCTAAGCCTGAGCATCCAGGCTCAGGCGAGCCCCCGGCTTGGCTTGGGCCTACAGGCCCAGCCGAGCCGGGGACTCGCGTAAGCCTGGAGGCCGGCCGAGCAGCCTGCGACAGCCGGAGGACAGTCACCTACACATACTCACCTACATCAGCCCTGAGCTCCAGCGGCGACTGTCCTCCGGCTGTCGCAGGCTGCTCCGCCGGCATCCAGGCTCAGGCGAGCCCCCGGTGAAGTGAAATCAGGCTGAAAGATGGTTGCTACTATGAGCCAGGCAGCCATCTTGTTCAGAATATTGGTTCACCAGTAAATAGAATAGATTTTATTTAGATGTGAGAAACTAAGTTTACATAGAATTCAAAGAATGTGTGGTAGATTAGGGACTAGCAATAAAACCAGGCAGAATCCGGCCGGTTCTTGGCACGGAGAGACAGGAAGATAAATGAATGGGGCAAGGTCACTGAGACGAGCAGAGAAACAAAGAAATTGTAGAAAGCAGGCCAGGCCCCAAGCTATCTCAATAAACACAGCCTATAGGGAGGACGGCACTGCCCTGAGAAAGACAGCACAACAAATCACAAACTGTCAAACTAACATGAAGTGTATCAATTTATAGCTAAAATGTGGAATTTCTTTGTACTAACGATGGGAGGTATTAACCCACGTGGGGTGGAATAAAGTGTCATCGGGAGGTGGGCTAATTGGGATGTACCTAATTACGTATCTTTGGGTATAAGATCCCTTGCACGGGTGAAAGGGGGGCTCACTCTTTGCGATTCAATCCTGTGTGAGCACTTGTGTGACGACACAATAAAGTTTGCCTTTCCTGAAGAGACTCGTGTTCTGACAATCCTTACTTGTGCCCGGTCCGGCTCCGTCTTGAAAGTGAATCTGTTTTTGTCCGCCTACATTTTTGGGGGCTCGTCCGGGATAACGGGCCCTTTCCGGGCACACAGTAACGGGCTGCTGAACACATGGTGGCGATTGACTGCAGGTGCAAGAATCCCGTTGGTTAGGCGTCCGTTGAAGGTGAGCTGACATCTGCAGGCGCCAAGCAGGATTTCCTGTTCAGTGGACCTCGTCTCGTCCCAAACGGACCCCTGACCCGGGAACTGGGACACCACTGAGTCTGAGGAAACAGCAAGCAGCGCCGGCGATAGGTAACGTGTCTTCTGTGTTTTGTATGTCTAAAGGAGATACCGGTATCTAAGGGAAACGTCCGACTGAGATAGACAGATAAGGGGATGCGATGGCCACCATCCCATTGGCATATCTAGCCTGCCGCTGATAGCACGGACATTGATAAGGAGCCAGAGTGGCTAGCGCGTGTCTGGATTCGGGGGAATTGAATGCCAATCAAAGGGTAGTTCTGTAAGAGAGGGAGAAGGTAGCCACGTGGAGTTGCATAGTCATATTAGTCAGTGTTTGTAAACAGAGCTTCGCCACGTGGGTAAAAGGGAAAGGAGGAGGGATTTTCTGTGACTGGGCTAAGAGCCTGAGTCAGTGCTAGTGTGCACGTCGTGTAGTGAAGAGGGCTCATATTGGAGCCAGCGGTAGCTGCAGAGATAGTGGTGCCGGGTGGGTGAGATTATCCATAAGGCAAATTGGAATTGCAGACGGGAGTATAGATATAGAACGGGGTGCACATAGTCACACGCAGTCAAGAGTTAGAGTTCAAATTACGGGGTATAAGGAGCCACAGAGGAGGGACTGAGTACCCTCGGCTAGTAGAAAGAGTTGAAGTGTCTATGTTCTGTTATGTGTTGAAAGTATCTGATACGGTATGTGTTGTGAATGAATTGACTCGAGTGCTGTGAGTGAACGTGCGCCTACTCGCTCCGCGAGGAAGCAAATACGAGTTTTGACCCCGAAGGTACGTTTCCGGCTCAGGCGACTGCAGACGGCTACTGACGGGGGAAGCGCCTCAGACACGGATGAATTGTTGGCTGAAGTATCAGACTGTAGATTTTAACTGTTGTTGAAATAATATATCTGTATTGCAAAGGGTACTGTTTTCAGGAATAATAATGGGAAACGGGTCATCTAAGCCCAAGAAGGTGAAGGAGGGTGAGACGCCCCTAGAATATATGGTGCGGAATTTCGAAGCATTATATAAAACGCATGATTATGGTGTAGAATTGACAAAAGAGAAGTTAAAAGTAATGTGTACAGTTGTGTGGCCGTTATTAGTCCCAGGATGGCCAGAGCAGGGGTCAATGGACCCGGAGTTGGTACAGAAGGTACATTCCCAAGTCACAGAGCAGTACGGACATCCTGAACAGTACCCGTATATAGATATATGGAGATATTGTATTAAAAACAAGAGTCATTTTATAATGATAGCGGGGAAAAATAAGAAGCAGGACCCCCAAAATAATGAAGAGAGAGGGAGACCGGTGTTAGTAGAACAACCGGAAGAGAGTGATGTTTTGCCCCCGTCCTACCCATCATGTTATGGGGCAGCCAGAGAAGCTTTGAGTGCCGCGGTTGCGCGGGCGGAGAGGGGGGAGCGGGCAGCTGCTGTGTCTCGGTCAGCTCCCTCAGCTCCGTCCCGTGGGATGGCGGAAGAAGAGCAGGGTGCAGCGGGTGGAGGGGACAGAGAGGCTCCACCAGAGAAGATTGAGATGCCCGATGGGAGCATATATAAATTAGTGCCCCACGGGAATGGTGATAATGAAAAGGAGGATGAGAACCAGGGAGTTACCACACGCGCAGCGAATAACATATATAAACACCAGGATCCGTACCAACACAATCCCTATAAGAGTGCTATGCAGATGCCTTTGCGGGAAGTGCCAGGCCCCCCTTTAGCGGATGGGAATCCAGGGCCAATGCAATACACATACGTCCCATTCACGACAACCGATCTTTTTAACTGGAAAACACACACACCACTGTATTCCACAAATCCCGCAGCAGTGCCCAGTATGATAGAGTCAGTTATGCTCACACATAACCCCACATGGGCAGATTGTCAGCAATTAATGTTGACAATGTTTACCACAGAAGAAAGAGCCCGAATAAATAGTAGCGCGCAAAAGATTTTACTCGCCCAGGCCGTAGCAGATGCTAAGCCTCATCCAGAAGCATGGGCAGAGGAACACTACCCCAAAACAGATCCTAAATGGCCGTACAATACAGTTGAAGGAGTTGCCCATCTGCAGACATACAGAACAGCAGTAATAATGGGTGTTAAAGCGGGAGGGAAGAAGCCCACAAACATGGGAAAAATAGCAGATGTGATACAAGAGGTTAAAGAATCCCCAAGTGCGTTTCTAGAGAGATTGCTGGATGCGTACAGGATGTATAGTCTTAATTGACCTAGAGGCGGTGGAGAATCAGAGGTTAATTAACTCTTCGTTTGTGGGTCAGTCACAGAGGGATATACGGAACAAAATACAGAGAATAGATGGGTTTTTGGGGAAAGGTATTAGTGAATTAGTTGAGATCGCTAATAAGGTGTATCATAACCGGGATCTAGAGGAGATAAAGAAACAGAAGGGATATACCGGGGTGGTCGGATATATGGGGAATGGTGGAGGACGAGGTGGCCCGGACAGAGGGAGGGCAAGGGGTAGGGGGGCTAGAGGAAGAGGAAGGGGAGCCCCTAGGGAACCCCTAGGACCCAATCAGTGCGCGTGGTGCCGGGGTGAAGGTCACTGGAAAAACGACTGTCCTGCATTTTTGGCTAAATTTGGGGGACAGGGTGAAGCTGGGGAGGCGGGAGGTCAAGCCCCTAATGGCCAGGTAACAGACGGAAGGTATGAAAGAAGTGAAGGAAATAGAGCGGGGTTTGTGGGACTGGCGGGGACATCATTTGAAGGGCAGGATGCATATTGACGGGAACCTGGGCCCATCCCGCTCGGTAACCACGAGCCCACGGTCACAATGAGAGTGGGGAATAAAGATGAAGTTTTTATGGTTGATACCGGTGCTGAATATTCTGTTGTAACAAAGCAAATTGCACCTCCAATGGGAAATGAGGTTGATATTATGGGAGCAATGGGGGTGTCTGCTAAATATCCTTTTTTTTGCTTCTAGAAAATGTAGTGTGGGTGGGCATAATGTTGAACATGAATTCTTGTATATGCCCGAATGTCCCATCCAGCTCCTGGGGCGGGATATCCTTTGCAAATTGCAAGCCCAAATTACGTTCCTTCCCGGGGGTCACGCTCAATTAGACCTGCCGGAGGGTGGCAGCTCTGCTCGGCAGCATAATCCAGCCAGCCAGAATTACCCACAATCTGTAAAAATCGCAGTAGTTATGCCAAGGGAGGAAGAATGGCGCACGGCACCTACTCTGCCTGCCGCGCCTGATCCGCACACACTACTCCTTGAAATTCCTGGGGTATGGGCGGAGGAAAACCCGCCCGGACTTGCTATAAACATACCCCCGGTATACGTGGAATTAAAGCCCGGCGCAACACCTGTGGCCCTAAGACAATATCATATCCCACAGAAAGATAGCAGGATATACAGATACATTTACAGAGACTTAAAGATCACGGCATATTAAAATTCTGCGTGTCACCATGGAACACACCCCTATTGCCAGTACTTAAAGAGGGGACACAAGAGTACCGCCCTGTCCAAGATTTACGAGCTGTCAACGAGGCCACAGTAACACTACACCCTGTGGTTCCTAATCCATACAATTTGCTGGCATTAATTCCCGGAGATACAAAATATTACACAGTGCTTGATTTAAAAGACGCTTTCTTTTGCATCCGCCTAGCTCCAGCAAGCCAGCCCATTTTTGCATTTCAGTGGGAAGAGTCTACCACGGGGGCGCGCCATCAAATGACGTGGACGCGCCTCCCTCAAGGTTTCAAAAATTCGCCCACGATTTTCGGGTGCGCGCTTAGCCAAGACCTCCTCGCCTTCAATGCTCAGCCAGACAAAGTAGTGCTACTCCAATATGTTGATGATTTATTACTGGCTTCCCCAACAGAAAAAGACTGTTTATCCGCCACAAAAGCCCTGCTACATCTGCTAAGCCAAGCAGGTTACAGAGTTTCTAAAAAGAAAGCACAAATATGCAAACAAAGTGTAAAATACCTGGGTTTCCAGTTAACAGGTACCAAACGTGCACTGGGGGCAGAAAGAAAAGAAGCGGTGTGCCGCATACCCCAACCAAAGACCAGGAGACAAGTCCGTGAGTTCCTGGGAGCTGCAGGCTTCTGCCGCCTGTGGATCCCCAACTTCGCAGATATTGCCAAGCCGCTTCATCAGGCCACGAAGGGGGGGGAACAAGACCCCTTCCATTGGGAAGAAGAGCAAACAGCAGCGTTTCAGAAGTTAAAGACTCTGCTGATGGAAGCTCCTGCACTGGGCCTGCCAGATCACAGCAAGCCCTTCCAGCTGTTCTTGCATGAACATAATCAAAAAGCAACAGGAGTATTGGTCCAGACCTTTGGCTCATGGCTGAGGCCTGTGGCCTACCTCTCCAAGCAACTCGACCCTGTGGCCTGCGGCCTACCCCCATGCCTGAAAGCAGTGGCTGCCACCGCAATGCTGATAGCAGAAGCAGACAAGCTGACCCTTGGACAAGTTATTCATGTCAAGGTGCCCCACGCTGTCAAGGCCCTGCTGGATGTGAAGGGAGGTTACTGGTTCAGTAACAGCCGGATGACGAAGTACCAAGCCATGACATGTGAAAACCCACAGGTTCATTTGGACCTCATCGCTACCCTGAATCCTGCTACTTTACTGCCTGACTGTGAAGAGGACCCAGATCATGAATGCCTCCAAGTCATGGAAGAAGTGTTCAGTAGCAGGCCAGATTTGAAAGACGTACCCCTAGACAAATACGATCTACAGCTATTCACCGATGGTAGCAGCTACATGGATGATGGGAAGAAAGTCTCCGGCTATGCAGTAGTCTCAACAGAAGAAGTCATCGAAGCAAAGCCACTGCCAGGCCATACATCTGCACAATTGGCTGAAATAACAGCTTTAACCAGAGCCCTTGAAATATCTGAAGGCAAAAGAGTAAATATCTACACGGATTCCAAGTACGCCTTCATGACAGTCCATGCACATGGTGCACTCTACAAAGAGAGAGGCCTACTCACGTCTTCAGGACAACAAATCAAATATGCAGCTGAAATCGCGGCCCTCCTGGAAGCAGTATGGATATCCAGCTGCTGAATCTGGAAATGCGTGAGTTACGAAAGGTGCAGATGATACATGATATGGCGCTTGAGCAGATCAGTGCGGCCTTGAATGGATTGTGTGAAATGACAATGCACTATAAATGTTGCACCTTCATCAGAAACACTACACATGAAGTCCCAGACTATTACCAGGTAATTCAAGATCACCAAGAGAAGGTAGCACAGTTGCAGGGCGCAGCCAGGAGGATTGCTGCCGAAGGCTGGAATCCGCTCCGTGGGTTTGGAGTAATGGGAGAATGGTTTGGTTCCATCTTGAGATTTATCTCACAGATTGGATCCATGATACTCATGATAGTGGTGATCTTGATCATAGGGATACTGATATACCGCATAGGGCTATGCCTATGGCCACTGTGCAAGACAACACTGACACCCACACAAACACAGAAGATACCACTGATAATTCCACAGGGTATGTTCCCAGTGAAAGAACCCCCCCCCCCAGTACAAGGAGTTTCAGAATAGTGGAGTGTAATGGCTACAAGTGCCAGGAAAAGATCCTGACACTTGAGCCAAGGGGGGAATGAAGTGAAATCAGGCTGAAAGATGGTTGCTACTATGAGCCAGGCAGCCATCTTGTTCAGAATATTGGTTCACCAGTAAATAGAATAGATTTTATTTAGATGTGAGAAACGAAGCTTACATAGAATTCAAAGAATGTGTGGTAGATTAGGGACTAGCAATAAAACCAGGCAGAATCCGGCCGGTTCTTGGCACGGAGAGACAGGAAGATAAATGAATGGGGCAAGGTCACTGAGACGAGCAGAGAAACAAAGAAATTGTAGAAAGCAGGCCAGGCCCCAAGCTATCTCAATAAACACAGTCTATAGGGAGGACGGCACTGCCCTGAGAAAGACAGCACAACAAATCACAAACTGTCAAACTAACATGAAGTGTATCAATTTATAGCTAAAATGTGGAATTTCTTTGTACGAACGATGGGAGGTATTAACCCACGTGGGGTGGAATAAAGTGTCATCGGGAGGTGGGCTAATTGGGATGTACCTAATTATGTATCTTTGGGTATAAGATCCCTTGCACGGGTGAAAGGGGGGGCTCACTCTTTGCGATTCAATCCTGTGTGAGCACTTGTGTGACGACACAATAAAGTTTGCCTTTCCTGAAGAGACTCGTGTTCTGACAATCCTTACTTGTGCCCGGTCCGGCGCCGTCTTGAAAGTGAATCTGTTTTTGTCCGCCTACACCGGCTTGGCTTGGGCCTACAGGCCCAGCCGAGCCGGGGACTCGCCTAAGCCTGGAGGCCAGCCGAGCAGCCTGCGACAGCCGGAGGACAGTCACCTACACATACTCACCTACATCGGCCCTGAGCTTCAGCGGTGACTGTCCTCCGGCTGTAGCAGGCTGCTCGGCTGGCATCCAGGCTCAGGCGAGCCCCCGGCTTGGCTTGGGCCTACAGGCCCAGCCAAGCCGGGGGCTCGCCTAAGCCTGGAGGCCGGCCGAGCAGCCTGCGACAGCCGAAGGACGGTCACCGCTGGAGCTCAGGGCCGATGTAGGAGGATGTTGCCTACACATACTTACCTACATCGGCCCTTAGCTCCTCCAGCAATGGCAGTCCTGCATTCTGTGCCCGCTCTGTGTTGGTCGCCGGTATGACGTCACGAAAGCCTTTGACCCAGGGTCAAAGGCTTCTGTGACGTCATATCGGCGACCAACACAGAGCGGGCACAACATGCAGGACTGTCCTCGCTGGAGGAGCTCCGGGCCGATGTAGCTGAGTATGTGTGGAACCGGTGGAGGACTCGAAGGCCGATGTAGGTGAGTATGTGCTCCCCAACACCCACCCTGCTTGCTCGGCCGGCATCCAAGCTTAGGCGAGCCCCTGGCTTGGCTTGGGCCTAGAGGCCCAGCCGAGCCGGGGACTCACCTGAGCCTGGAGGATGCCCGAGCAGGCAACTCGGCCGGCCTCCATGCTCAGGCAAGCCCCCGGCTTGGCTGGGCCTCTAGGCCCAAGCCAAGCCGGGAGCTTGCCTAAGCTTGGATGCCGAGCAAGCAGGGTGGGTGTTGGGGGGGTGTGGAGAGCACATACTCACCTACATCGGCCTCGAGTCCTCCACCGGTTCCGCACGTACTCACCTACATCGGCCCGGAGCTCCTCCAGCGATGGCAGTCCTGCTTCCAGTGTCCTCTCCGTTGGTCGCCGATATGACATCACGGAAGCCTTTGACCCTGTGTCAAAGGCTTTCGTGACGTCATACCGGCGACCGACACAGAGCGGGCACAGGATGCAGGACTGTCATCGCTGGAGGAGCTCCGGCCGATGTAGGTGAGTATGTGTGGAACCGGAGCTTAGGCGAGCCCCCGGCTTGGCTTGGGCCTAGAGGCCGAGCCGGGGACTCGCCTGAGCCTGGAGGACTCCCGAGCAGGCAACTCGGCCAGCCTCCACGCTCAGGTGAGCCCCCGGGTCGGTTGGGCCTCTAGGCCCAGCCGAGCCGGGGACTCGCCTGAACCTGGAGGACGCCCGAGCAGGCAACTCGGCTGGCCTCCATGCTCAGGTGAGCCCCCGGCTCGGCTGGGCCTCTAGGGCAAGTAGCTCAGCCGGCCTCCAGGCTCAGGCGAGCGCCTGGCTTGGCCTGGGCTTATAGGCTCAGGCGAGCCCCCGGCTGGGCCTGGAGGCCCAGCCGAGCCGGGGGCTCACCTGAACATGGAGGCAGGCCGAGTTGCCTGCTCGGGCATCCTCCAGGCTCAGGCGAGTCCCCGGCTCGGCTGGGCCTCTAGGCCCAAGCCAAGCCTGGGGGCTCGCCTAAGCTTGGATATATATATAGAGATATATATATATTGTTATAGCTGACTATACTAAACCTGTGCTATCACTTTAACTAGTGGCTCCGCCCAGGATGACACAGGTCAGAGGGCACAGCAGCCATCTTCAGGGTCAGTCAGTGTGATGCAGTAATGAAGGCAGATGCATGATCCTGTGTTCCTGTAGTTATGGGGAGACCGAGTGGTCATTCCAAAAACCCTCCAGAGACACATCTTGGACTTGCTACATACTGGTCACCCTGGAACCACGCGGATGAAACAGAAAGCAAGGGGCTATGTGTGGTGGCCGAACATAGATGCAGATATCACGGCATATGTCAATGCTTGTGTAGGGTGTGCACAAACTGCCAGAGACCCTCCTCGAGGATGCATTCAACCCTGGACTTGGCCCACGGTTCCCTGGTTTCGCCTTCACTTGGATTTTGCGGGTCCCATAAGGGGACAAACCTTCTTGATTATAATTGATGCCCACTCAAAATGGCCAGAGGTCATTCCAGTTACCCAGCTGACTACAAAGGCAACAGTTGCCATATTATTGCATCTTTTTGCTTCGTTTGGGTATCCCAGGGAGATTGTCACAGATAATGGTGCCCAATTCACAAGTCAGGAGTTCCAGAGTTTTGTTTCGGTGCATAATATCAAGCACAAATTAACCGCCCCCTATCACCCAGCCACCAATGGGCAAGCAGAGCGGTTTGTACAAACTTTCAAGAACTATTTCAAGGCCTCAGTGGCTGTGACTAGCCAGAGGTCCATATCGCCTCAGCAGTTAGACTCTTTCCTGTTTACTTACAGAACTACACCACATGCCACCACTGGTACGACACCAGCTGAGCTTATGTTGGGAAGACAGCCATGGACTGCTTTTGACATGCTTCGCCCTCAGACCGTTCATGAACATGTATTACAATCCCAAGAAAAGATGGTGAAGTCCAAAGAGTCTCCTGTTTTTGCAACCCACCAGGAGGTCTGGACTCGATCGTATGGATCTGCCAACAGTCGGTGGCTGCCTGCTACCGTTGCAGAATCTTTGGGACCCAAGATGTACAGAGTCCGCCTGGAAGATGGTTCCATTACCAGACGACATGTAGACCAGCTACGGTCTCGTTTACGGGTGCCTGAACCCTTAACGTCCCCAACGCTACGGGGTCCGGTGTCCACATCTAATGCGTCGGAGGACATCTGGAATGGTGTCTGGGTTGACTCGGAAACTTTGGACTCGTCTCCTGTGGGTATTTGTGACTCTGGTTCAGAGGTTCCCCCTGACCCCTCTGTACCCTCCTTGACCCCACCAGTTGATCTTTCATCCAATCCTACTGCCTCCAACACCCCGCCTGCTGGTGGACGTCCCCAACGTCACCGACGCCCTCCTGACCGCTTACTTCTTCAAGAACGGATAAGAGACTTCCGTCGGTCCTCGCGTAGGGCCCAGAAAGATGTGGATGATGATTTGGCCCCGCAATTTTCTTCAGAAGACTAGTCATCAGTTTTTCAGTGACACTCTCCAAGTTCCTCAGATGAACTGTGTTCGATTGTTCTGGTTGTTGATTTGTTACTAGGTTTTTGTTATGTTGTTCTGGTTTTGTTTTTGGGGTGGGGAGGAAGGTGTTATAGCTGACTATACTAAACCTGTGCTATCACTTTAACTAGTGGCTCCGCCCAGGATGACACAGGTCAGAGGGCACAGCAGCCATCTTCAGGGTCAGTCAGTGTGATGCAGTAATGAAGGCAGATGCATGATCCTGTGTTCCTGTAGTTATCCAAGCCTGTATATAACAGTAAGTGTCCTGCAATAAAGCAATGGTGAACCTGACAGCCCAGCCTCATATCTGAACAAGCAGAGATCATAACATATATATCACACACATATGGGGGTTACAGGGTGTGTGTGTGTGTGTATGTATGTATGTATATATACACACACACACACATGGGGGTTACAGGGTGTGTGTGTATGTATGTATGTATGTATATATATATACACACACACACACACACATGGGGTACAGGGTGTGTGTGTGTATATATATATATTAATCTCTTGTAACCCCCATATATATATGACTGCCCTCAGGGCAGGCTTTATACCTAGTCACTAATAAAAATATTGCAGAATGGGTCCAAGCACTGAACCCTGGGGTAACCCTGGGGTACTGGTAACAAGACCTTTTGCCGAATAAACTCCATTGACCATAACCCTCTGTTGTCTGTCACTCAGCCACATCCTAATCCATTCAACAATACTGGAATCCAAGCTCAAAGATTGCAATTTATCGATAAGCCTTCCATGTGGAACAGTATCAAAAGCCTTACTGAAATCTAAATAAGCAATGTCTACTGCACCACCTTTGCCTATGATTTTTGTTACACAATCAAAAAAATCAATAAGATTAGTTTGACATGATCTCCCTGAGGTAAACTCATGTTGTTTCTGATCTTGTAATCTATGTATATTTAGATGTTCAACTATCCTTACTGGCTGGATGGAGTAGCGGTAACATCACTGCTCTTTAATTGTGGAGATCCAGGTTCAAATCCCGGCAAGAGCACTTCTCCAGTAAGTGTCCATGGGCAAGACACCTAACGGTACATACTTGTCTACCACACAATATCGGCTGTGGAGTCCATTGGTAACATGACTACCCTTCGACCGTGGAGAAGCACATCCCTCCAATACAACTGTGGAGAAGCAAGTCTCGACTTTACGAGAAGCAGGTTCAACCTAACCACCAGGTCACTGCTCTACAATCATGGTAGGATGACCCAATCACAGGGCAAGACACCTAACGTTATGGATGCACCTACCTTACAAAATACTTGTACATCTCATAGATTGTAAATTCCCATGAGAACAGGGTCATTCTGAATCAAGGCCATATCATCCATGTGTGCTATTCTAATGTATCAACTCCTTGTACACTGATCTTTTAATGCGCTATGGAATTTGTGGTGCTATTTAACTAAAGGATAATAATGTTAATAATCCTTTCTTTTAACATGGTTTCCATTAATTTCCCCACTAGTGAAGTAAAACTAACTGGACTATAATTCCGATTACTCCCTACTAATACACTTCTTGTAAATGGGCAAAACAATTGCTAATTTAAATTCTTCCGGGACTACCCCATTAACAAAGATTGGTTAAATTAATCTGTTAATGGTCATCATCGGGGTGATCTTAATGTGGTGCTTGATCCTTACCTGGATCAGAGTACTTCTGCATCCCCCCGGTACCCCCCTTCCCTCTTTCGCCCTGTGCAGAAACTCTTGACAGACTTTCCTATGATACCTGGCACATTCTCCTCTCTAAAAAACGTGACTACACCCACGACATGTATTCCTGCATCGTTTACATTCTTTGTAGTAGGAACTTTTTGTTGGAACTCGGTCCTCTACTATACATGATATTTCGTGTTCGGACCATGCAATGGTAGATACGGTAGTGGAGCTTGGAGGTACGATGGGAGGTCCTTGCCCATGGCGATTTAATGATTCCGTCCTCTTAGACACGGGTGTGTGGGATTCTTTGCTTGCGGATCTTATGGAGTTCTTTGCTCTTAAACCAGCCTTGGACACCTCCTTAACCAGATGGATTTTCAACCCCTTACTATAAGGCTATGAAGGGGGTTCTTCTCCCCCAACTATAGACCTATCTCTTTGATCAATGTCGACTTTAAGCTCTATGACAAGATATTGGCCCTCAGGCTTCGTCACTTCCTGACGGATTTAGTTCACCCAAACCAAGTCGGTTTTGTGCCTGGTAGGGAATCACCTGGTAATGTGAACCTTATCCATTACTCCTCTCAAACGGATCAGGGGGCCTTTCTGCTATCCTTGGATGTGAAAAAGACTTTTGATCAGGTGGAATGGGGCTATCTTTGGAGGTGTAGGGTTCCTTTGGGATCCAGGGGGCTTTTATGACTGGGTTACAGGCACTCTACTGTCGCCCTTGAGCAAATGTGGACACGGGGGGTTTCCTGTCGGCACCATTTTGGATCTGCAATGGCACAAGGCTGTTCACATGAGGAAGACAAAAGTCCCCCATGATGACAACTTCCCCCTTCGTTGTCATTTTGACTATTTCCTCAACTAGCAGATTATCCAACTCTTCTACTTGCCCAGGGGGTTTATAGATCACACCTACACGAGCTACAGTACGGTTACCAGATGTTAGCGTAACCCAAACTGATGTTAACCGCTCTCACTTTTATTTGGTTAGTTTTATGTTGTTTTTCACGTACAGGGCCAGTCCTCCTCCTTTCCTACCTTCTCTGTCTTTTCTATATAAAGAGTACCCCGGTATTGTTATGTCCCAGTTATTTTTCTCATTAAACCATATCTCAGTAACCGCCACTAAATCTACTTTTTCAGCTGCCATTATTGCCTCGAGTTCATAAATTTTAATGACTAAATTGCGAGCATTTATAGACACAACTCTGAGCTTGTTATACGTTAACCCACATGCTGCTTGCACCATCAGATTTAGCTTTGGGGAACAATAGGACAGATTGGTTTTCACTGTTTTGCCCCCCTCCTAATTTAAATATTCCTTTGCGAAACCTCTGACCTTCTCAATGAAAACACTTGTCCCCAAAAGTAAGATGCAAACCATCTTTTTTATACAGTTCCTTTCTATTCCAAATACCATTATCATGGGACACAAAGCCAAATCCTGGCTCCCATCACCATTCATAAAGCCACAAGTTAAATTCCCTAATGCGCAACTGTCTATCATTCTGAATGTTATGCACAGGCAGAACTTTGGAGAATGACATTGTGGACCCAATCTGCTGTAAATCACCTCCAAGAGCACAATGATGTGAAGTTTAGTTAATCTCACTTCTTTCCACAGTTCGTCCACAGGATGAATCTAGTCTATTGCCCATGAATCATAATCCTAATTTAGAATGTTTTCATTAAATATATTTTAAATGTATACACTAGTAGCTGCATCTCCTTTCGGTTTATTCTGGAATTAGTAGAAGAGTGAACTACTGCATAATGTATGAGAGATATTAAATCCACAGTTATAATTGACATACTTGAAAACGAGAGAAATCTCAATGTATCCTTCCTGGTAAAATCCTTTTATAAATAAATAAAATAAAATAATTGTGACCGTATTCTCTTCACATTTTGCAGAAATTGAATTCATTAATATAACATTATTTTAACACCTCAAAGTAAAAAAATTTTATAATTATTTTGTCAAACATGATACCTGCAGAAGTTCTTCATATGTAATAAAAAAGAAGCGTTCATCATCCTTCATTGTCAGCCATCCTTTGACATGATCAAACCAAGAGCTGTACATAACTATGAATTGAAAAATATATATCATATTATATTTGGTTGCATATTATTATCAATGCCGTTACTGTTTTCTTGCTAAATATAAAAACCTAAGCAAAAATGATCAAGTTGATACTGTTATTTAAGGGGTTATTCAAAAAATGGCAAGTTTGCCACAGAATTTCACAGATCGGTGAATCGCCAAATATTGAAGAATTGCCAGCGAAATATGGCGCAGTTCGCCTCAGACCATCGTAATTGGGCGACTTTCGGCAGCAGTGAAAATGTCCCATAAAGAAGCAATGGTTAATCTATTCACAGAAAGCTGAACAACACCGAAATGTTGGCAAAATGCCCAGATTTTCAGTGTTTCAGTTCTACAGGTTTAAGCTTCCGAATCCCATAGAAAAAACGTTTATTATTTTCATTTGCAGCAAAAACATTTTTATTTATTTTGTTTTTAGAATGTTTTAGGAATTTTTTGGGGTTTTTTTTGCGAAATTTTGTATACCGATTATTATTTTTTTAACCCTTTCGCTGCTGAGCCTTTTCACAGCTCTGTGCTGAGCTCATTTTTACCAGTTTTGCTCATCATGTTTAAATGCGATTTGAAGTCACATTTTATTATACAACCCAGACATAATATATATCGTTCTTTCCGGAAGACTCGGCAGATTCATAATATATCATTATTATATGTATACGTTATGTCCTGTCTGTATATTATAACAAAAAATGCAGTAAAATTAGAATTTTCAATAATTTGCAACGTGTAAAGTGTTTTTTTTCACATTTTAACATGCGAGCAATTGCAGTTATATTTTCTATGGGTTGTGCTTGTTAAAAAAAATTGAAACGGGGAATCGTTGCTTTTTTTGGGGGAAAATTATGTGTGTTTTAGCAAACGTCCCCCATAGAAAAAGTCGTTAGTGCAGCATCATTGTTCACATTATAATTGAAATGGGAACAATATTGCTGCACTAATAAAAATTTTTTTAAAAAATTAATTGTTTTTTTTAAAATTTATATTTTTTTAATTTTATTTTTATTTTTAATTATTTTTTTTTTACATTATACATGGTCATGTTTGGTATCATTGGAAAAGCCACATTAACCCCTAGCTGTCACGGATCGGGAGATAAGGGGTTCATAGGAACCCCCTATCTCCTCCATAGGTGGCAGCAAGGGGTTAATTGCGAAACTGGCGCCATCGTTAGGGGGATATCCCGGAAGCTTGGCCAGCTCCGGGAGGGGACCGTGATACGGCGCATCTCTAGGGGTTAAAGACAGCCGCCGCTTGGAAGGGCGGGCTGTGCCCTTCCAAGCGGTACCTGTCTTTACCCGATGACCCGCATGGATAGGGAGGGGGAGAGGTCCGAAGGCGGGGGTGCCTGAAATAGGCGTCATCGCGCAGGCGCGATGACGTCTATTGTGCCCGCCGGGGTCCCGGAGGCTGGGTTGACATCGAGGATGTCAGCCCGCACCGGGGGGCCGCCGCGATCGGCCGGAATCTCGGCCGATCAACGCTACAAAAGGAGGACGCGCTGAGCTGAGCGCGTCCTCCGCAGCGAAGTGGCCATGCGGCAGGATGCGCTGAGCGCGTCCTCCGCATGGAAAGGGTTAAATGACTTTTTTGTTTTTATTCTTAAGCAGACCTTTTATTATTATTCAAAGGACCTTATTTATTGTTTCCATGTTTCCATTTTGGTTTGTTTAAACCCCTTCACTGCGGAACATCATCCGTTGCGCACCTCTCTCGGAGCTGGCTGACATCTTGGATGTCAGCAAAGCCTCCGGGGCCTCTCCCCACCCACTGCCTAAAAGATCAAAAAAAATCAATAAATAAAGAGACTTTTTACTGCAGATTAAAATAATAAATGGTTTTTAGATATTGGATAAAAACGGAATATTTTTAACATTGAATCCTATTGGGTTCTACTGAATAAACCTGCCGAATGAAACCACCGAACAGCAGGGCACTTTGGCAACTTTTCACTGCTGTTCGGTGTTCTCTAAATCAGTGGTTCACAACCTGTGGACCCTCAGGACCCACAATTTTCGTTGGTCATTGGTGTGCAATATTCTACAACATATGCGCTTTTTAAACAATTTTGTAAACAAGCAGGGACTCTTTCCAAAATGGATAGTGCAGTAATCACAGAATTAGTGAAAATGAAAGTGCTGTTGAGGCAAAAACCCAATAAAATAAACTGTAATTGAAACATATGAAATTAATTAGAACTTATGGGAAAACTGGGGATGCTTCTTGCACTTAATAAGTGTCTAAAAGTGTGGGATGATGGCAGACAAAGCAACTCTAATTTAAAATACTATTGAATGAATAATAAGATAATTATAAAAAAACTTAACTCATCTGCTCCATACTCCCCCGCCGTCTGTCTCTGCCACTGCACACATTATTTTTTTGCGGCAGCCTGCCCTCCCTAAACCTACGCAATCTGCGTAGCTGAACTCTACATTAATCCCGTAAACTCAAGCTGGCAAAGAGATTGAGAAGTCTGCAGCGCACTTCTGGTGCTTCCTACTTCCTGAACCTACGCTCTTCAGTGCCTCAGAGAGACACTGAAGAGCAATGGAATTGCTTGGACTCCAAGCTATTCAAAAAACGCCTCCATGCGAGGCTGGCCTATATAAATATACTTTGCTTCAGGATGTACTTGAAAATGAGAGAAATCTCAATGTATCCTTCCTGGTAAAATACTTTATAAATAAATAAATAAATAAATGTGCATTGTGCACAGTGGTTCCTGGTGTTGGGAGTACAGAGCGTGCCACCAGTCACTGAGTCTCCCCCACACCTTGCCATTACACAGTATCTTACCTGATGCAGCGGGCCCCAGGTGGCACCTGGGAACATTCAGAGGTAGCTGCTCCGCCTGGGACCCGCTGCCGCAGGGAAGATGCATCGGCGGGTCCCAGGCATTAGAGAGGCCTGGGGGCTCTTGCCCCATGACTCAGTCCGCCCCTGGTCGCGACCCACTTTTGGGTCATGACCCACCACTTGAGAAACACTGCTAAATAGATTAACCATTGCTTCTCTATGGGGACTTTCACCACCGTCGAACAGGCACCGCACTAGCTGGCAATTTGTCAAAATCTAGTTGAACTGCTTCCTCTCCGAATAGCCGAATGGCCACGAAATGGCACCATATGTCAAAATTCACTGTTCGGTGACATTTCAGGGCCAGATCGGCTCTCTCTGAATAACCCCTTAAGTATTCCTTTTGGGGTCATGTCCCGGGTGTTTCTCAAATCTAGTAACACCTCACCTATGACATGAATTATGTCACGAATGGTCAAATCACTTGCAAATCAATTCAATTCAATCAAAAATACTCGCCACCCAGGACATACTTGAAAACGAGAGAAATCTCAATGTATCCTTCCTGGTAAAAATCCTTTCTCAAATCAATTATTTTCGCTTATTTCATGGTATCGTAATCATGACTATTTGAAATTGTAAATATAATAATCTCACCTTTCCCTTGAAGAAAGTGTTCTAAGTGTTCCTGGAAACTTTCTTTTTTTTTACGGCTATAAAATAGCTTTGTATAATAAAAATCCGAAATACAAATATCCTTAGGATTTCTCATTGTGTATATGATCTGAAAAATAACATGTAAATATACATTACCGCAAATAAAACACAAGCATGCATATTCCAAAACTGGCCAAAATAAAAGCTAATGAAATTAATTATGGTTTTGTGGTGACCAATCATGTGTAAATATTTTATGGAAAATAATGTAATGGTCTTTAGTCTCATTTTCACCTCTAAAGATATTACATAATGATTGAAATCCAAGTATAAATTTTACATTTTTTTGATATAGCTTTCTGAAGTGATATGACCTATACACATAGTAATGATCTATTTTGAATCTTCCGAGTCTGCTAAAAAAAAGGATATATAATTTGTCTGGTTCTAGAAAACAGGACTTCAAAACACCTTTAAACATGACACATGACGAGCGCAAAAAAGGTGAAAATGAGCTCAGCACACAAGGATGAAATGGTTCAGCAGTGAAGGGGTTAAGGCTAAGGTCAGATGAGCTCAGTATTAACGTGCGTTTAGCCGCACGAAATCACGGCCGTGCTAGCAGCAAATGACGTCCAATGCCGGGGAACACATGAAGTACGGCCGCACGAACGTTCGTCCGCGCAACGCAAGTTGCAAACGAACGCATTTTTTCTAGAACGTCAAACCGCTACTACTGACGTACCGAAGGCGCTGCGTCCGCATAGCGGCGTGTTTGCGTGATTGGGAGACGTCAGACGCTGCTAATGTCCGGCTAACATAACGTCCAGACACAAAAAGTGTTTTATTGATGATCCGTACAAAATCACGGACGAAAAGGCGCATCGTATGTCCGCTATCGCGTATTCCGTGAAAAAATACGTCCATTCGTTCGACCGCACTTTTTCACGGACGACGCGAAAAATGTGTTCGTCTGCCCTAGCCTTAGACTGATACCACTTTTCAAAAAGATCTGACTACTTTAAATTATTACTATTTTTATATATAATAATTATATATCATTATTATTTTCAGCAGTGAAGGGGTTAAGACTGATAGCACTTTTCAAAAAGATCTGACTACTTTAAATTATTACTATTTTTATATATAATAATTATATATCATTATTATTTTTACCCAGGATACGCCAAAATTACATTTTGAAAAATTCCAAGACAAACCTTCGCTTTCGATTTGAAGAAAGACTTGGCAAAAAGATGGATTGGCAGATGTGAGGATATAATCCTCGGTCGAGTTAATGTATCAACTTTATCCATCTGCATGGTTTCAAACCATGGTGATCTTTCATAAATTGGTGTTTTCGAACTCAGGGCGGCATCTCCTTTATACTTGATCAAATTCAAAATCTCTATAAGCCAGTTAGTACCTGTTACGAGAAAGGAATTGTGATTTATACATGTAGTTGTGTGGTGATAATCACAGCACAGGCAAACCAAATTTTCAGCACACTGAGTACACAAACCACTAACTAAAAGGATTACCTGATTTAGGGTAAGTCACATTAAAAATATCATCTTCTAAGGCAACAAATTCATTTTCTGCGTAGTTGACAGTCTCCAAGCTATGTAAAGCATTTGTAAAGATAACTTCTTTATAAAAAAAATGTTCTTCTTGCATCGTCTAGAAAAAAATTAAAATATGTGTAAATTAATTTTTATTGTGCAACTAGCTTTTGCCTGCGGCTTTGCTCGTGTGGATTTTGGGATTTGTTACAATTGTTTTTAAAATAAAGATGAGTTTTTTTTGTCCAAAATGTTTGAAATATAATTTACAGGTTGATGGCGTAAAGCAATAAGTAATGTTTATTGCAGACGTTTGTCAGGTCGTATTGGCTACAAAACAAAGTTGTTTCATTCATATGCGTCCAAGAATATATTTGTGTTGTAAATACAAACAGAGAATAAGATTGACAAAAAAAATTTAATTTAGATTTTGGCATTTGGAACATAGAAAAAAAAATATTTGAGTACAGTTTCAGTATTTATAAAGTGCTAATAAATTACGTAGCACTGTATAAGGGGTGAGACAGAATAACAAATATACATACATACATGTATAACACACAGAACAGTAGGAGAGAGGACCCTGCTCGAAAGCTTACAATCTAAGGCTGGGGTCAGACCAGCGCACTTTTAACGTGTGTTCTGGCGCACATAATTACAGCCGCACTAGCACCAGATGATGGGTAATGACGGCCAATATACGATGTACGGCCGCACAAAAGTTCGGCCGTGCAACGCAAGTGGAATTTGAACGCATTTTTTTGAGAACGCTGAACCGCTAGTACTGACGTACTGAGTGCGCAGCTGCGGCATAGCGGCGTGTTTGCGTGATTAGGAGATGTCAGACGCTGCTAATGTCCAGCCAACATAACGTCCAGACGCAAAAAGAGTTTTATTGACGATCCGTACAAAATCACGCCCGAAAATGCGCGTCGTCTGACCGTTTTTGCGCATTCCTTGAAAAAATACGTCAATGCGTTCGGACGCACTTTTTCACGTTCGCGGGGAAAAATGCGTTCGTCTGACCCTAGCCTTAGAAGAGAGGGGTGACGCAGTAGGTGAGGGTAAAGAGCTGGGTATGTGAAATAATGGGTGCGTAGGGAGTTTAGCGGGAAGATGGCGCAAGAAATGACAGTGGGGAGATCATGGAGTGAGCTGATAGGCTTCTTTAAAGTAATGTGTTTTCACAGACATTTTGAAGGACTGGAGACATGGGGATAGTCTAATTTTGCAGGGGAAGGGAGTTCCATAGGAATAGGGCAGCTCGAGAGAAGTCCTGAAGGCGAGAGTTGGGAGTGCGGGTATGAGGAACTGTTAGCAAATCAGATCAGATCACTGGCAGAGAGAAGTGGTCGAGACAGGATGTACCTGCCGATAAGGGAGGAGATGTAGGCAGAGGCGCGATTATGGAGAGCTTTGTAGGTGAGCACCAATATTTTGAATTGAATTCTAAAGGAAACCGGAAGCCAGTATAGAGATTGACAGAGGGGGGAGGTGTGAAAGGTGCGGGAGGTGAGGTGGCTGAGCCTGGCACAGGTGTCCATTACAGACTGCAGACGGAGAATCTGGGATCTCTTAAGGCCAGAGAGAAGGAGGTTGCAGTAGTCAAGGAAGGAGATAATAAGAGCTTGGATGAGAATTTTAACAGAGTCCTGATTAAGACAGGGACGGACACATGCAATGTTTTTTAGGTGGAAGTAGCAAAATTTGGTTAGCAACCGAATGTGAGGAGTGAAGTAGAGATCAGAGTCTAAGAGCATCCAGAGGCAGCAAGCCTGAGAGGTACAACTAATGGTGGCACGATTCAACTGAAGGGAAATGGGTGCAGGAATGAAGATTGTAGAGGGTGGGAAGAGGAGAAGTTCCATTTTAGAGAGGTTGAGCTTTAGGAAACAGGAATTCATCCAGTCAGAGACAGCTGATAATAAGCAATGCGTGGATACACAATGGAAACCGGGAATCTCGGCTAAAAGGTATCCGGGTGCTCTTTAAGGGGATCCGCTGTCCCAAATCGACAGTCATACAAAAGACAGGCCACACCGATTACTTACCGCCCTTTAGCTTTTATTCACTGCATATTGGGGAAAGCATACAACATTTCGGCCTGGAGCCTTAGTCATGTGAGCCTTAGAGATAGCTGATAGGCAGGCTGTAACTTGGTCCAACACAGGAGGAGAGAGATCGGGAGAGAAAAGGTAGAATTGGGTGTTGTCAGCATGATATTGGAGTCCATAGGAAGAAATAAGGTTGTCCAGTGAGGTGGTACAAATCGAGCCGAGTAGGGGACCCAGAACAGAGCCTTGAGGTACCCCAACTGAAAAAGGCAAGTGAAGAAGCACCAGTGAAGGAGACACAGGAGCGTAGAGAGAGATAGGAAGAGAACCAGGAGAGTGCGGTGACACTGAGGCCAAGTTGACGCAGCATGAGGAGCAGAAGGGGGTGGTCCACAGTGTCAAATGCAGTGGAAAGGTCAAGAAGAATGAGCAGGGAGAAGTGACCTTTGGTTTTAGCATTAACTAACAGGGCTATTCAGAAAGAGGTGAAAACCTTGAGAATGACTGGAGAATTGAAAATTCTATGCCAAATAGCCAAACCAGAAAAATTCTGCCATTTATCTCAATTTTCAAATTGACTAGTTGGTCCAGATTGTTCATTCTCCTGCCAATTCTCAAGGTTTTCATTTCTCTTTGAATAGCCCTGTATGTCATTAGTCACCTTGGTAAGGGCAGTTTCATTGGAGTTCTCGGAGTGAAAGCAGGACTCGTGCGGATCAAGTAGAGAGTTAACAGCGAGAAAATCGAAGAGCTGGATACACAGTGGCAAGAAAAAGTATGTGAACCCTTTGGGATTCCCTTTGGGAAAAGTCACAAGAATTTGAAAAACACAGTCTGCTTAAAATAATACAACACAAACATTATATGTTTTCATGTGTTTATTGAACATAACATGTAAACATTCACAGTGCAGGGTGGAAAAAGTATGTGAACCCCTAGCCTAATGACTTCTCCAAGAGCTAATTGGAGCCAGGAGTGAGCCAACCTTGAGTCCAATCAGTGTGATATTATTGGATGTGTTGCTGAAACTGTCCTGCCCTTTAAAAACACACACCAGTTTTGGGTTTACTAGTTTCAAGAAGCACTGCCTGATGTGAACCATGCCTCGCAGAAAAGAGCTCTCAGAAGACCTACGATCAAGAATTGTTGACTTGCATGAAGCTGGAAAGGGTTACAAAAGTATCACCAAAAGCCTTGATGTTCATGTATCCACGGTAAGACAGACTGTCTACAAATGGAGAAAGTTCAGCACTCTTGCTACTCTCCCTAGGCGTGGTTGTCCTGTAAAGATGACTGCAAGAGCACAGCGCAGAATGCTTAATGAGGTAAAGAAGAATCCTAGAGTGTCAGCTAAAGACTTACAGAAATCTCTGGCACATGCTAACATTTTTGTTGACACATCTACAATAAGGAAAACATTAAACAAGAATGGAGTACATGGGAGGACACCACGGAGGAAGCCATTGCTGTCCAAAAAGAATATTGCAGCACGTTTGAAGTTTGCAAAAGAGCACCTGGATGTTCCACAGCACTACTGGAATAATATTCTGTGGACAGATGAAACCAAAATTGTGTTTTTTGGAAAAAACACACAACATTATGTCTGGAGAAAAAAAGGCACAGCACACCAACATCAAAACCTTATCCCCACTGTAAAACATGGCGGAGGGAGCATCATGGTTTGGGGCTGCTTTGCTGCCTCAGGGCCTGGACGGATTGTTGTCATTGATGGAAAAATGAATTCCAGAGTTTATCAAGACATTTTGCAGGAAAACGTAAGACCATCTGTCTGCCAACTGAAGCTCCGCAGAGGATGGGTGATGCAACAGGACAATGACCCAAAGCATACAAGTAATTCAACAAAAGAATGGCTTCAACAAAACAAAATACGCCTTCTGGAGTGGCCCAGTCAGAGTCCTGACCTCAACCCGATTGAAATGCTGTGGCATGACCTTAAGAGAGCGATTCACACCAGACGTCCCAAGAATATGGCTACACTGAAACAGTTTTGACAAGAGGAGTGGTCCAAAATTACTCCAGATCGTTGTGCAGGTCTGATCTACAACTACAGGAAACGTTTGGTTGACGTTATTGCTGCCAAAGGAGGGTCAACAAGTTATTAAGTCCAAAGGTTCACATACTTTTTCCACCCTACACTGTGAATGTTCTGTTCAATAAAAACATGAAAACATATAATGTTTGTGTTGAATTATTTTAAGCAGACTGTGTTTTTCAAATTGTTGTGACTTAGATGAAGATCAGAGCACATTTTATGACCAATTCATGCAAAACTCCACATAATCCCAAAGAGTTCACATACTTTTTCTTGCCACTGTAGTCCAGGCGTTCTAAGATTTTGGAGGCAGAGGGGAGCAAAGAGATGGGACGGCAGTTAAAAAGTGAGGTGGGATCAATAGATGGCTTCTTTAGAAAGGGGTGTGATCAGAGCACATTTGAATGCAGAAGAGAAGACTCCAGAGAAGAGGGAGAGGTTGAAAATATAACTCAAAGCAGGGACAATAACCGGTAGGTCAGACCGAATAAGGTGCTAAGGAATGGGGTCAAGCTGACAGTTCGCTGGACAGGAGGACATGAGAGCTGCTGAAATGTCCTCCCCTGAGACCGGAGAAAGGAAGGAAGAAGAAAGATATGGTAGAAGATGGGGCAGGGAGTGAAGGAGTAAATGAGGAAGATTGGTTAATTGAGGAGGGCAGTGAAGAGATTTCCAGTCTTAGTTTAGTAATCTTATAGACAGCAGTGAGGTTTGTGGAAGGTTGAGTGGAAGCAGGATGCATTAGCAGATTGAAAGTATGAAACAAACTTCTGGAATCACGAGAAAAGGATGAGATAAGGGACGAGAAATAAGTTTGCTTAGCGAGGGATAAAGCAAGACTGTAGGAGTGGAGCATGAATTTGAAATGCAGTAAGTCAGCAGAAGTGCGAGACTTGCTCCAACCACGTTCTGCCACCCTGTAACACAGCTGAAGATATTGTGTGTATTTAGTGTGCCATGGTTGGCGGTTAGGCCTGTGTGAAGGACAGAGAGATAGGAACGATTTTGTCAAGTGATATGGAGAGGACAGCGTTGTAGACATCAGTGGCTTTGTCAGACCAGTTGGATGTTGAGAGTGGAAGGAGAGGAGGATGGATAGTGGTGGAAAGTAGCATAGGATTTAGGGCACCAAGGTGCTTTTGAGGTAGAAGAGTAAAAGAGGAGTGGGGGTAGAAGCAGGAGACTGGATCGGCAGCAGGAGAAGGTTCCAGGAAAGGAGGTGGTGATTGGAAAGGGGGAGAGATGTGTTAGAAATATTACAGAGGCTGGAGAAACTAAGGTCCAGGGTGTTGCCAGCTTGGTGGGTAGGAAAGTTGGACCACTCTGTGAGGCCCAAGGAGGAGGTGATAGAAAGGAATTTGGAGGTGAGGGTGTTGGTGGGAGAGTCGAAGGGAATGGTAAAGTCTACAAGGATGAGGTATGGAATGTCAGATGAGAGGAAGTGAGGGAGCCAGGCTAAGAAATGTTCCAGAAAAGGTCCAGGAGAGCTGGGGGGGAATCGGTAAATTACAGCAACACGTAGGGGTGTGGGTGGAAGAGGTGGATGGCATGGACTTTAAAGGAGGAGAATAGGAGGGAGGGTAAAGGAGGAATTGGCTGGAAAGTGCAGGTTGGGGAGAGTAAAAGTTTCATGCCCCCACCCCTGCGGTCCCCAGATCTTGGTGTGTGGGATAGTTGGAGACCGCCATAGGATAGTGAGGCAGAGGTAGCAGTGTCGGAAGGGGAGAGCCAGGTTTCTGTAAGAGCTAGGACATGGAGGGAACGAGAGATAAAAATGATCATGAATAAAGGAAAATTTGAGGGGCCACAGGCAGAGCGGGCACTCAAGAGGGCACAGTGTAGTGGGAGGGCAGTGGAAGGGAGGGAATAAGGATAAGGTTAACAGGATTCCTAGAAGCAGATTGAGAAGTGAGGATAGGGCCGGGGTTAGGAGAGACATCACTGGCAAGCAGAAGTAGAAGGAGAATCAGAGAGAGGGGATGAGAGCGTGATTTCAGTGAGTGTGCTGATGACTTGGACCTGAGTGTCTGAGGACAAGGATTGAGAAGAAGTGAAGCTATGACTTGAGTTATTAGAATGGGAGAATGGAGGTGTGAGGGAGAGATAATGAGATTGTGAGGTGGTATAGGTATATAGAAGGAAAGGACAAGTTTAGGGAAAATGCAAGAGAGAGAAAACAGTAAAATAGGGAGAAACATTATAAAGGAAGCTGGTGGGTGGAGGAGAACAAGTGTGGGAGAGAAGAAGGGCAAGTAGCGAATGAGGTAATTGAGCTCAGTGTTGCAGTAAAGTAAATTAGATAGGCAGTGGTCATGTGATGCAATAGGAGGGTATAAACTAAATGAGAACCATGGGGTGGGTGGGTGGGTGGGTGAAGGGAGGGCGGGAACAAAGACCACCTGAAGTGGAGGGTGGGGTGTTTGCTGGACTCAGGATGAAATGAGAATGAATTTACTGGAAGAGATAGTATTGTCACATAAAATCAGAAGAGGTGTAGAGGGGTCATAAAATCCACAAAATCAGTGAAGCAGGGCAGGGGACAGATAAGAATATGTAAGATTAGTGAGAAGACAGAACTTTAAAAAAAGAGCGAAATAGCTTGGCAGCAGTTGGAAGGAATACGATCTAGCAAACAGACAGCACAAAAGTGGAACACACATGAAGTACATATATAAATATATAGATGCACACTGACATACTAGATTGCAGTCAACGTAACCACATGAAGAGAAAATATACTCATGCACACTGACATACTATAGTGCAGTGAAAGTAATCTACATTAATGGTCCATGTGAGAAGCAGTCTTCCCTTAGGTCAATCCCCGCTAACTTCAATCTCTGCCCCTGAGACTTGTTCATGGTCATCGCAAAACAAACCTTTAGGGTGAACTGAAGTCTTTTGAATTGAAACGGATATTCTGAAGGTACAGTATAAGAGGTATTCATGGTATGAACACAGACTCCCCCTGCCAGAACTGGTTAGCACTGTAGCCTCAATCACATTTCTGTGGAGTACTTTCACTTGCAATCTGGTCACATTACAAAGCTTAGTGGGTTGAGGTTCTGCATTACTATCACAAGTGATCCCACACTGAAACAGTGAGGTAGTGTGTGAGGCCTGGCTGAGAAAGATTGTGAGTTCCCACGGGAATAGGGCCCTCATCTCCTCCTGTACTGTTTGTCAAATGTTGTTCAATGTATTGTATTGTAACCCTGTCTATACTGTGCCTATTGTACAGTGCTGCGGAATATGCTGGCGCTTTATAAATAAAAAAAAATAATAAAAATAATAATAAAAGGGAAGCAGACATGCTGGAGTAGTGACGGAATGTGCGAGCCATGGCTGTGAGAGGGAAGCAGACATGCTGGAACAGTGAGGGAGTTATGAGACCTTGCTGTTAGTGATGAGCCGAACACCCCCGTGATCGGTTTGCGTTCGAACACGAACAATTTCAAAAGTTCGACTTTGAACTCAAACACGAACCAAACTCAATGCAAGTCAATGGGACTAGGAAGTTTGATGTTTAGAGTGCCCTCCAAGAGGGCATATATGCAAGATATTTGCCATAAAAAGGTGTATGGGGGTCCAGGTAGTGCCCTGGGGGACAGGAAACAAGGACAAAAAGTTTTAAAAAATATGTTTTTAAAGGAACAGTGAGTTTTCCATGAAATAAGGGTTAAAAAAAACCCCGAAAAATTCCTTCAAATATCGTGCCTAGGAGGTCCCCATAACCTGCCCGTGAAGTGGCGGATTTGTAGGATGTAGAGAAACATTTAAAAACAAAAAAATGACATTTCAAATGACGCTAAATGTTTTTCCTTTAATCTATTCATAAACAACTGCTTGGGGCGGCAGCCTGTATGAAAAGAGAAGACATTTTAGGACACGCAGAACAAGTTTAGTGATTTTTTTGGCTAAATTATGGTGAAATTTATGCAGGCTTTTTGGATGAAAGTAACAATAGGTGCTTTAAAATTGGGCCTTTAGTGTCGGCAACAGAGCCGTCACACCGTAACCCCTCTGTGGTATTGTGGAAGAGTGCAGGGTTGGACCCTGCGGTCAAATATTAAAATGATATGAATCTGGTACAGGCGTCAGTGCACCCAAATATTGTGCCTTTGGTGGCAGCAAGTGCCTTCACACCGTAAACCCTCTGTGGTATTGTGGAAGAGTGCAGCGGTGGACCCTGCAGTCCAATATTAAAATCATATGAATCTGGTATAGGCATCAGTGGCAGTGCACCCAAATATTGTGCCTTTGGTGGCAGCAAGTGCCTTCACACCATAACCCCTCTGAGGTATTGTGGAAGAGTGCAGTGGTGGAGGTTTTGGTAATGCAGAAGAGATCCCCGATCTATTCAGTTACATCAGCAGCTATAACAAAACCGGGTCAGCAATGTTTAGGCACTTGTACTGCGCTACTGTATATGGTGAGAATCGGCGCACACCAGTAGCAACAGGAAGCAAACAGAACAGGCAGGGAATACAAAGAGAGAATAGTCAAATGGCAGGCAAAGTCAGCAACAGATCGGGTGCTCAGAACAAGCAGGGTCAGTAACAAGTATACAAACTGATTCGGTAAACTAGCGATGCGGGAATAAAGGCTGAGACACAATGAGCGTGTAGCGACGCATGGCGTAGCGAAGTGAAGCAAACATTTTGCAGGCTTGACTTCACTCCACTCCGCCTCGCAGCGTGTCTACACTGCATTACACTACACTGCGTGTCTACACAATTTCAGCCGTGAGTTTTTACGGATCCAAACCAGGAAACTTTGGGTGTCTGGACGTGTCTTGAAATTGTCTGGGTGTCTGGAAATTTAAATAAACAGCCCTTTGTAACCTCTGGTTAATGTATACATGGTAGAGGATTTTCTCACAGCTTCCAGAACTTTTTTGAAACGTTCAATTGAAAGGGATAAAGCAACATCTTTAGGAAGAGGCTTCCAAACTTTTATTGTTCTTAATGTAAAAAAAATCCTTTCCTTTGTAGATAACAAAATCTGGGTCTGAACCAGTTAAAGTGCCTCCATTGGGTCAGTAAGGGTAGCGCCCTACCAGTTACAATAAATACAATTAAATATCAAAAAAAATATATTAATAGTTTGTGGGTAAGCTCAAGGCTAGTATTGTTTACTGGAGGGCAGTTGGTGTTAGTTAAAAGAAGAGAAATTGTTAATGTTTTTGCCGGGTTGCAGCAACAGCAATTGAGCAAGCAGAGATGTGTTAAAAAGAGAAAAAAAAAGGTGTTTTTTTTTGCCACCAAGTAAAGCAACTACTTGACATATTCAGGGCTCTCTGCATTTTTGAGGATTCTGGGTAATCAGTACGTCGTTTAATGCATTTTGTGGTTTATTACCCTGTATCTCTGGCTTTACAAGCGTTTGAATAAGAAATAAAAAACATGACATAGTTATATGCAGCATTACATGGCTGTCTGTCATAGGACCCCCTCATTACTCCTGCCCGCTGCTCCCCTGATATGTTGCTCAGTATGCCTCTCTGTCATTAGAATCCTTCCCTGGTCCTGCCTGTGCTCCTCTGATCTGATCTGGTGTTGGCCAGATTAGGCAGGAGGGGGAGTGACAAATCTAGAGAATTGATCCACAGAAAAATGTCTGACTCTTTACAGTCTGCTGGAGTCAGGAACGTTTTAAAGGAAACTAAGGGGTCAAAATGGGAGCTGGTTGTTTGGAGAGGGTTAGGAGTTCTTAATGGTTAATGTTTCATTTATTGATCTCCGACTCCCAGCTGCCGCTCACAGATCATTCACAAGTTTTGTCAGCACACAGAGAGTGTGCCAGCATCACCCTCTCCGAGACCAGCCATTGTAGCAACCAGTCTCAAAGAGGCAGCTGATGGATCAGATCTGTACATGCAGGAGCTCCGATCCATCATTTTGCACCGCTACAGAACTTGAGAATGTAAATTGTGCAAGTTCCATAGCGGTGCGTAGCGGTAAGCCATGCAAGTAGCGTAGGAGTACAAATTGTGCAGAAAAAATTCAGGGACTTCCGGGTTCTGGAGTCCCTGAGCTGAAGAGGAGATGATGTGCGCGGTGAGGGACAAAAGGTGAGTAGAATCACCAAAAAAAGAGAAAGATTTAGAAAATAATAGGGCAGAGGCTGTCAGCAGCTTTTGCCCAATTATTAAGGGGCAATATATATATATATATCATAGCTAATTAAGGGCCCTATTACCTGGTAAATGCTAAAACACTATTGTTAATGGGAAAATTTAGCCCGAGTCACATCACTAAATGCTAGTGCCTGCTGACCTACCAGTAGATCACCTTGCTCTCGTAGGTTTGGAGACACGATCTTTTAGCGCACACTAGCCGAATGCTAACGTCGGGCTAAATCGGCCGCATGCATAGCCTAGAACCAGTTTTTGTCAGTATAAAGTGCCTCGCCACACCTGTTCCCTGTCAATAAATAAATTATTACAGCATAGCAAAAGTGTACTCACATGGTCAATGGCGAGATGGAATTTAAAAGTCTGGTCCTGCTGGTCACCGTCCATCATGATCTACAGGGTTAAATACACATTAGTAAAACATACCTGACTGCACATTAATAAAACACTATAGAAACCTGTTTGTATTCTAGACAATTATGCGATGACCTTTGTGGGCATGCAAGGATTTAAAGATCTATGGTTAAAAAGACACACATAATTAATTCATGATGATGGGCATTGCATGGAAATGCCACCTTGCAGCATGTACAATCCATATGCTGCAGTTAAGAAATCAAACAGGAAGTCCAGGTGGTCAGCCATCATTTGCCCACTGCAGCATATGAATTATACTTATTACATGACAGCACTTTTCCCTGTACTCCCCTTTGAGTAAAAGTAGCAATATGTGTCCCTTGAAACATGTCAGATAGGGTCACCCTAGTGATACGGGACACATGATGGAAGCATTATTGTATCTAGGTCATACATGTAAGTCGCTCAACAGGGGATACTAAAACATCTCAAGGACAAATTAAATCAATATGCGCAACTACATCTTGAATTGATTAGGGTGCTTTGTCCTGTACACTGGCGTGTGCTTGAATTGATTAGGGTGCTATGTCCTGTACACTGGCGTGTGCTTGAATTGATTAGGGTGCTATGTCCTGTACACTGGCGTGTGCTTGAATTGATTAGGGTGCTATGTCCTGTACACTGGCGTGTGCAGCCCGTTACATCAGGGTGTGCAGCTACCCGATATTTATAAACAGATCCAATGATGGAGAATACATTTGCGACCTGCATCTAAAACCATCAGGTCTATTCAATAGGTTAAACTCGGGAGAACTGGCAGGAGAAGTGAAAATCTAGGTCAAAATAGCCAAGCCAGAAAAATTCTCCCATTTATCTCTCTTTCCAAATCAGCTATTTGCTCTTTGATTGGAGTATCTGAAGCAGATGAACCATGGCAGAGATGATGGCTTCAGGGAGTAGCGAGGGAAAGGGAGTGCATCATTGAGACAAGCACAGGGCAAAACTGCATGGAAGAGACGAGACCTGATCAGGGAATAAAGGTAGCTGATGGAGTAAGAAGGAGTGGAGGCCTGTGTAAGAAGGTGATCAATTGGGTGATTCAAATTAACAAGATCAAAAAGGAGGATTATCATATGGATAAAGCTGTGGCGGGGGGTGAGCAAAAAAGGGAATGACATGGTCTGGAATGTTACGATTTTCTTGTTGGGGCCATCAAGGAGATCATGAATTCTAGGAATTCTCCCCATGTAAGTGACGGATAATGAGCTTGTCCATCCTGAAATAGCAGATTTTTCAAAAAGGAGGACAAATCTGGAATACTGCTATTGAAGACATTATATTTGTTTTGCTTATTTCCGAACTTTAACAGAAGAAGCTAGTGGAGGGGGGGGGGTCATGTGGGCCTCTATTTGAAGGGACATGTACGAGCTATAGAGTAATTGAGTGAGAGCTGGGCATCTAATTGTGTGGTAAATGGTCGCTGAGCGCTTGAAAATATAGGTGTTGGTGTACCACTCATCCAACACAAATATATATATTGCACAAGACAGGTTCGTCCACTATATTAAGCATTTATTAGGAATTACACACAGCACACTAAATCACATATAACACATATAACACATATATACAAGATTTACAAAGCAGCCAATATGAACAATAACAAATAGGCCTAGAGGGCCAGAAGCCCATAGTGTATACTTATCAACCAGGAGAGCAGGGAGACGGTGTTCACTCCACAGGACAGAGAGAGAGAGAGAATGAACTGCAGAGAGTTCATGTGTATATAATGGAGTAGGTGTGTCTTTCCAAGGGAAGGGCATATTGTAATTAACCAAAGGGTCTAGTGATATGTAAATGAAGGCTATAGAGCAGAGAGACCTGGCTAATTCAACATACAGGAGAGGGGTGTCTAATGTCCCCACATTCCCCCACTTTTTCTTATTCTTTGTTGAACGGATTCCAACACCTCATCCAAAAAAAAATAAAAAATAAAAAAAATATATATATATCTGACGAGACACAAGGGGTGAGACATTTACACGTGGAAAGAATAAATCCACCCCTTTAAATATTATTTCTCATTTAAAACCATAAATATACCCAAACATAATGTGTTCTTGTGAGGTGAAGTTAAAATTGTCATAGAATCTGGACACAACTAAGTTCATAGAAGCAGACACCTGTGGGATCACCGAAACTGCTGCTTGTTCCTAGAGCTGGATATGGTCAAATGTCCTGAAAATTAATTGATTTATTCTCCAGTGAGAATCAAAGAATTTGAGTTCATCGGGGTTTTAGGAGTTGCAGTTTGCCTTTGCTAACCCCCGTTTCTGCTGCTTGTACAACCTGGGAGCCAGGAGCATTGGCTTGCCTTCTCTCATAAGTCCTGGAATTTATGTGACGTCAACTTGACTGGTCTTCACAGAACTTCAGAATTGTGCAAAAGCGTGTGTACTCACTGGTAAAGTCCATGTATGAGAAGTTGTGGTGTGCACTTATTTCTTTAGATGCACCCACCTCCGTTCACTCAGTCCATTACAATATAAGCACCTGAAACACCAGCGTTGGCAGGTCAATGTCTTCTGGCAGGTCTTTGTATCTTCACTTTCATCTTAAAACAGCAAATCTTCTTTCAAGCATCTGTTTAGTTGTGGTGTCTGATCTATGTTTCAGCTGTGGAAGAGACTAATTATACAATCTCAACACTCACCTCACTCTTTATAGAGGATTAAACACATTACCATAGGGTCTGTTGCCCATAGCCACACATCTCACTCATAACCTTAGTAATAATATATATATGATCCTGCAATATAAAGAGACTAGAGTTCTTCAGTCTCCCCTGCATGTTCTCCATTATGTGTATACCATAGTTACATATTACATAGTTACATAGTTACATAGGCTGAAAAAAGAAGCATGCGCCATCGGGTTCAGCCTCTCCCAACATAACCTTGCTGTGATCCAAAAGAAGCAAAAAACCCAGTCTGAATGCTTGCCAATATGCAACATACTGGGAAAAAATTCCTTCTTGACCCCAGAATGGCAGTCAGATTTCTCCTTGGATCAAGAAGCTTTTACCCACATATTAAATATTATAACCCTTAATATTCTGTGTCTGCAGGAAGTCATCCAGTCGTTTTTTAAAAGTCTGTACAGACTCTGACCCAACCACCTCAACAGGCAGAGAATTCCACAGCTTTATTGTTCTCAGTTGTAAAAATAAATTGCAATTTTTCATCCAGTAAATATCCTTAAAAAGGAAAAAACAACCCATCTTTAAAAAGCCACATTTGCAGGTTATGGGAAAAAAAATAAAATAATTGCAAACCTTTAAAAACCCAAACACATTGTCCCATGTGTAAAATTTATTAAAATTGTATAAAATTGCCCCATGAGAGAAAATCTTTCCATCCATAGTAACATTTTATTTTTTTGAGGTAAAAATTAAATAACTATGAAAAAAAATTACCCACTAAGTCAAACATTTTTCCTACTACCAAGTTACTCATAATATTGTTAAAAAGGTTAAAGAAATTGCAACCATTTAAAACCAAAGCTATTGTGCCGTTTCATTGTTCTTTCAAAATGATAAAATTTATTTTGCGAGTGTTAAAAATTGTAGAATACCAATATGTGAAAAAAACCAAATGGCCAATTTTCCCATGCCCAATTATCACCGAATGCATGTAATACCAGTAGAAGAACAAAAAATAAAAAAATGTTAAAGAAATAGAAACCTTTAACACAAAACCATTGCCCCATGTGAAGTCCAATATTTCCCATCTTATCAGTGAGAAATTGTATGCACATAATTAAAAAAAAAGAATTTAAACCAAATGCCTTGCCCCACGTTTTCAAATCCAGTATTTCCCATTTTATATCCCCAAATGTACAAAATACCCATAAGAGACACTATCCGTAAAATAAATTAAATAACACTTCTGTCCCGCCAAATCAATCACATCCATGACTTAATACTATCTTTAGCTAATATCTCACACATTTAATTGAAACATAATTAAAAGATGGAAAATACAACTGTAACCACCACAATTTGTGTACCCCCACTTCTGGACAAGTATTTTACTTTTATTTTTTCTCTAGAATAGGTTATATATGGTGTATGTGGGCACATCAAAAAAAAAAAAAAAAAATATGCAAAGGAGAGGAAAATAATAATAAAAAAAAATTGACTGAGCTATGTTCTTTCCATTATTCTATATAAACTAATTTTAGTCACAGGGACTTGTTGCTCTCCCCACTATGTGATAAAAAAGAAAAAATCTTATGGGATCTGTCAATAGCTGGTCCTGGTATTCTGGAAAAAATTGCAAGATTATTATTATTAGGGTAGGGGTGCAAGGAACTCAGATCTCGGCTCTTCATTTTTTATCTAGAAAAAAGCAACAAACGTGATCATTTACACAGATTCAACAATAAGAAAAAACTCATGTTAATTAGCAGAAATTAAATTAATTAAATCAGAGCTAAGAATGTCCCAAACCTAAAAAACTGGGGACATTTTCTAAGTCTTATTTACAATGATCGAGGAGAACAGAAGGTACTTGCATGTCCTGTTTTCTTTCCTCCGTTCCTGATTCTATGAGCTCCCTCAATTCTTTGAGCTCATTCTGCATCTTTCAGAGTCTCTCTTTAATTCCCAATATTCTGTCTTTTCTCTTCTCCAGTTATCACTGTCCCACCGTCTATTATTTGTCTGTTTGCTCTCTGATCTATGGGTCATCCAGTGATCTCAACATTCTTTCCATCTCAAATTATTGTCCAGATATCCATTATTATTCTCATTTCTTCTCCAATTATTGTCACTTCTCCCCCTTGACTTATTGTCTCCACCCCAGAGTTCTCTATCATTATCTCTCCATCTATGTTGCTTTCTATTATGTTGTTTTCCACTACTCTCTCTCCAATTTTCTTCTGTTTCCTTACCGGATCTTTCCATAATCGTCCTCACTGCAGAAACAACAAATGGCCTGTCTCCATAACGATCAAACCACCATTTTTCTGCTCTGTATAGCACCAATTCTAAGTTTGAAGGCATCGGATCAAACAGCTTAACAAAGTTTTGGCACTCATTGGGAAGGGCTTCCAGCACTCTAGTTATATGCTGTGGTGAACCATGCGGCACTGGCTGCTGTGGTCGGCGCAGAGAATGCCAAAACAGTATACGTTGAGCCACCTCTCGAGGACCATCAGTTGGCCTCATAGTAATATTATACATTTCTTTTTCAAAACTGAGAAGGTAGAGGTTCGTTGCTGCAATTCGACCCTGACTTGATACACTAGTGTTAAACCCCCACAACTTGCTTTTCACAGGGCCCAAAGCATCTTCCAATACCTCTGTCCATTCCTCCATATCAAGTCTCTCTTTTCTAGCCCTTTCTTCCCCTCTCTGGAACCAATGAGTGAAATTGTTAAAATTATTAACTGGCATGGAACCCCACCATTTTTTAAAAAGTTCCTTATCTGCCATTGACATTGGCTGTGTTTGTTACATTAAACGTCTCTGTTATAATTACTGGTGCTTGTGGTGCGCAAATTACATCAGCAACGGGGAGACAGAAAGAATCCTTAGCTCTCTGGTTCAATGTTTGAACCGATTCCTGATTTAGTGGTCTGGATATATCTACATAGGTGGATGTGGGCATGTGTGTAACCTTTTTAATTTTATACTCCATCACCATATCCTGTAGTTCTATGATTTTATCCCCATATGCAGCTCTCTGCTCCTCCAGTTCCTTTACCTGTTTTTCAAGTTGTTCAATGGTGGTGGATGTACTTAACGCTGCTATCTTAAAGCAATCTCTTTTGTCTAAGGCATCCTCTATTCTGCTCTTCAGTGCATTGTTGTCTGTCTTTAAATCCACTACCAAATCTGACAAACTCTTAATTGCCGAAATCAATGACTGAATTACCAAACTCTTTCTTTTATTGGAATTACATTTTTTGTTGGAAACGATTTGTGTAATCACATTCATAAAACCATAAACCCGATTATAACCTTCAATACTCTCTGGCTTAGGTAACTCATATGGACCACCATGTTTCTCAATATATTTCCTGAAGTAAACACAAGCAGCAGTTGAAAAGTATTTGTCACTTGGGGGAGGCATTCTGATAAGCGTAAAACAAACAAACTAAAAGCAGGTTTAAACACAATGCTCCATTGTAATATCACTTGATAGATCTCGCACTCTAATCAAGTATAATTGAAAGAAACTAACAGTGGTAGAATCCTAGATATCTGAAGAGAAATAATGGTCTCCAATTGTCCGTCCTTAACCCCTAAGACCCTGTCTTAGGCACACCTTGAGTTAACTCTCATTCTGCGCAGGAGAGAGAGAGAAATCAAAACACACGAGGCATTTTTTAGTCTGGCATCCCTCTCTCTGCCTTCCAACGTTCTTGACACTTATTTATACCCTGTGTCAAGGCGCTGGCTCTTTATTTCATTAGTTCATTTCAAAACATAACATCGTTCATTGGCTAGTTTCAATACAGGTCTGGTGACACATTTCTGGACAGTCCCGTGGCCTCGGCATGTCACAAGAAGTCACATTGCCTATCTCTTGAGAAAAGCTAGCCATCAGCATTTCTTCAGACATTTCAAAAGATCAGCATCTAAAGACATTTCAAAAGATCAGCATCTAAAGACATTTCAAAAGATCAGCATCTAAAGACATTGAGAAATGAGCCCAGTCCTAATATACTGCTGATTATCAATTTATCTTAAATTAATATTATAATTCACGGGGTGTTATTTAACTACTTATAGGGTCCTTCTTATAGGTCAGCAGATGGTGGTCTGAGGATTCCTTTTCCTTCAATATCCAATAGAGAAATAAAAAATAAATATCTGGCTGTGTTTTGAGTAAACCAATAAATATATCCCGAAATAAACTATCTAGCCTCTTAGCATTAAAGGATTGCGATCTACCAAACACAACCTCATTCAGCAGTAAGCAGTTCAAACAGCTGTAACTACTTTAAAATATCTGTGATCCCTTGAAAACTAGCAGTAAACAATTCAAATATATTAAACTACTTTTAATAAAAATAAAAAATAAATCCTGTAAACCCTAAAAAAGCAAAAAGACCAAGGAAATGCTATTCTAGCAACAAAGAAAAAAAAAAAAATCATTCTATGCAAAAATGGCCCAGTAATTAGTTTGCAAATGAACTAAACAATAACCCTGTATTAGGAACTGCAGAAACTGCATATCAAAGCACTCACCTACCCCTTCCAAAACCTATAGAAATTGGTCAGACCAGCTTTACCATGTGCTTTGTTTACAAGGCCCAAAAAAGCAACATCTGTATTTTAAAAGAAAAACAATACAGAACTTTGCACAACATTGCAGACTATTACACGAATTAAAATGCACAACAAAAAGATTAACTAAAATGGAAGGCCAGAAACCTCCTTAAATATCTTAGGCCTTCAGACAAATCTGGAGCCAGCAAACTATATGTGTTAAGATTTAGCCAACACTGTATGATTTCAAAAATGCTTAAGTGGATTTTTCTACACTTCGTGGTCGCCAAAATGTGGTAAATGGTCGCTGAGCGCTTGAAAATATAGGTGTTGGTGTACCACTCATCCAACACAAATATATATATTGCACAAGACAGGTTCGTCCACTATATTAAGCATTTATTAGGAATTACACACAGCACACTAAATCACATATAACACATATATACAAGATTTACAAAGCAGCCAATATGAACAATAACAAATAGGCCTAGAGGGCCAGAAGCCCATAGTGTATACTTATCAACCAGGAGAGCAGGGAGACGGTGTTCACTCCACAGGACAGAGAGAGAGAGAGAGAGAATGAACTGCAGAGAGTTCATGTGTATATAATGGAGTAGGTGTGTCTTTCCAAGGGAAGGGCATATTGTAATTAACCAAAGGGTCTAGTGATATGTAAATGAAGGCTATAGAGCAGAGAGACCTGGCTAATTCAACATACAGGAGAGGGGTGTCTAATGTCCCCACAAATTGTACTACAGTACAGTGCCCTGATTTATGCTGCCAATCCAGGGCATGCCAGTAACGAGTAGCAAGGTTGTCAAGTTTGCGATGAGGGATGTTTAGACATAAATACAATCTGGACTGAAACAATTTGTGTACCGCTATCTGGAGCAAACATGTTTTGAGTGGGGAAATTTGATGTAATTGAGGGGATAAGGGGCAAAGTAGTTCACCAGGCAATGTGAGGACGCAGTAATATGGATATAATGGACTATATGGTCGCAATGTGTTGGCAATGGTTATCAGGAACACTGTGGAAGAATGGGCAGAGTGACAACTGGGCAAGGTGAAGGAAAGGGCAGAGTACAAAGTGACAAAGGGCACTGTGACAACATGTTTAGGTGGTGGAGGAAAAGCAATGTGGAGACGAGGGGAAGCATAATATTTTTATGAGGTTATAATGCATATTGCATAGCTGGCTACATGCTTCTCACATGTCCCTAAGCAGGAGGAACAGTCTCTCTTTCGGACCCAGTTCATGCTGTCCCCTTTTCCATCCCTCTTTTTAGAGATATTTGTGTGGTGCTGATGTATAACAGATTTGTAAAACCATAAAACATCAAGCAATAAGTCTCTAAACTATAATAGTTGTTGTTAAAATTCACATTGTGTAAATATTATTCATCCTTGCTATAAATTCTATTTTATTGGTTTGACTGTCCCGATTGGTCGTAATGCAACTTGCAGTGTGGAAATAGCTTTGTCTCTGGCCCTGCCGTCAGTGACAGTCCTTAAAACACAAGTGTCCTTCTTTAATCATTTGAAATGATGACACGTATGTTACTATTAAAGGGGCTATTCAGAAAGCACCGGCATTTCAACAAAATTTCAGCGCTTTCTAGTTCAGTGCACTTCGCTGATTCGCTATTCAACACAGGGTCACTGAAGTGCGCCGAAGATGGAGTCGCCAGAGACTGCTGAACACTACCGAACACTGCCGAGCTGCAGAAAAAATAGATCTCTGCTATTCATCTAATAGGTGTCTAAACCAATAGAAATGCATTAAAATGTGTCTAAATAATAAAAAGGTTTGTTATAGAATTTAAATAAAGGCTTTTAAGAAAAAGTGGGAATCAAAAATTTCATCTAAAAAATACAAAAAATTGTTCCAAAAATAAATAAATAAAAAGACGTTTTGCTGAAAATGAAAAGAATAAACGATTAATATTAAAACAAAGATAATATTTTTTTACATTGAATCCTATGGGGTTCGGCTGTTTAAACCTGTCGAACTGAATCACTGAAATTCAGGGCATTTCGCTGACACTCCGGTGCAGTTCGGCGTTATTTGAATAGATTAACCATTACTTCGCTATGGGACAATTTCGCTGCACCATATTTTGCCGTCAATCGTCAAGTATTTGGCGAATTGACAGTTTAGTGAGTAGACCAAATGCCACAAAATTGCTCTGTACAATGAATTCGGTGCCCTTAGGTGGCAAGTTTGGTGCTTTCTGAATAACCCCTTATATGTTTTAAGATGTACATTGCTCATTTCACTTTATCAAAGAATGACTGAAAAAATAAACAGAGACTTTTTTATATAATATACAAAATGCATATTTTAATTTTGTGATTGAAAGTTCCCCACCCTATGGTGTATTCAGCTTTCACAGCAGGGTCCCCGAGTGCAGGGAAAACCTGCCGCAAACCCGCCGAACACTCACCGAAAACCCGCAGAAACCGGTGCAAAAACCACTGCAAAAACCACTCCGAACACACTGGAAAAAGCTGACGAGCCGCCGATCACAGCGCAGAGCAGCTACTGGAAAAATCCAAAAAGCTGACGAACGTGGTAAAAACAAACAGTATGCTTGAAAGTTTCAAAATTGAAACTCTGTTTGGAAAAAAACTACGGAGCGAAAATGTCTGAAATGTACATATAAGATCCAATGAATGATAATAAAAAGGTCTGTTAGAGAAAAAGAAAAAACGATTTAAAAAAAAAACGGAAAAAAGATTTTGCTGAAAAAATCCTGAAAAATGCCTTAAAGATCCTAAAAAAAATCTGTAAATAAAGAGAATTTTTATTGCAGAATAAAATAATAAACAGTTTGTTGTTAGATATTGAATTAAAACAGGATTATTTTTAACATTAAAGCCTGTGGAGTTCGCCTGAATAAACCTGCCGAATGAAAACACCGAACAGCAGGGCATTTCGGCAACTTTTCTCTGCCGTTCGGTGTTCTCTGAATAGATTAGCCATTGCTTCTCTATGGGGGATTTCACTGCCTTCAAACAGGCACCATATGTAAAGGCAATTTGCCAAAACTTGGCAAACTGCCTGCTCTCTGAATGGCCCCCGAAATGTCACCGTACGCTGAATTTCAGTTTCCGGTTACATTTCGGCGACATTTCAGACCTCTCTGAAAAACCCTTATACTCTATCACAGTTATTCAGAGAAAGGTAAAACTCTGGAGATCTTTTGGATCAGCCCCCATACAACTCTCAAATTCCAGATCTCAAGGAAGAGTGAACGTTGAAGAGAAGGGGGAAAGGGTGGTGAAAAGGAGCGAGGGAAAGACTTACAGGTCTATTCCAAGAAAGGTGACACTCAGGAGAATGACTGGAGAAGTGAAAATTCTAGGTCAAAATAGCCAAACCAGAAAAATTCTCCCATTTATCTCACTTTCCAAATCAGTTATTTTGACCTAGAATTTTCACTTCTCCAAAAGTTCTCCAGAGTTTCACTTTTCTCTGAATAACCCTGATTTATATAAGTTTAAAAATATGCGCTTATAAAGCATGCTATTATTTTGTGAAAATGATATTAGAAAGGTTACCTTGAAAGTAAATGTGTTCAGTGCAGAGTTCTTGCTGTTAGAAGTCTGAAATCGATTGTTGTTTCATTTCCCGTTCCAACTGTTGAAATCACTGTAGCTTTTTTTTTTATAATACCCAAGACAAAGGTCATTATTATTTACTCCATGAGAAATAATCAAATATTGAGAACAATAGTAAGCTTCTAGTATCACGTGAAAGGGAGGCTTAACCAATCCTCAGATTAACCCATTCACAGCATTCTTTATCATTTTAAAGAAAACGTAACAAGAATATTAGAACATATAAAGCATTAGTAAAGATAAACAGGGTTATTCAAAGAGCTCCGAATTGCTGGCGAAAGGTAACCGAACGCTGAAATTCAGCGTACGGTTACCTTTCCTCGTCATTCGGCTATTCAGAGAGCAGGCAGTTCGCCAAATGTTGGGGAATTGCCTGCACATACGGTGCCTGTTCGAGGGCAGTGAATCCGCATAGAGAAGCACTGCTTCGTCTATTCAGAGAACAAAAACCAGCAGTGAAAAGTTGCCGAAATGCCCTGCCATTCAGTTGCTTCGTTCGACAGGTTTATTCAGGCGAATCCCATAGGCTTCAATGTTAAAAATATTCCCGTTTCAACACAATATCTAATAAACCATTTATTATAATATTCTGCAGTAAAGAGTCTCTTTATTCATAGATTTTTTAGGATCTTAAGCATTTGTCGGGATTTTTTTGCAAAATTAATTTTTCTGGTTTTTAAAAAAAATAAGTTAACGTTTCTTCTTTTTCTGTAACAGCCCTTTTTATTATCATTCATTGGATCTCATATGTAAATTTCAGAGATTTTCGCTCAGTAGTTTGTTTGCAAACAGCGTTTGACTTTTCAAACATTCAAGCGTACGTTTTTTTTTCACTCCATTCATCTGCGGTGTCGGGTTTTTCCAACGGCTGCTCTGCGCTGTGATCGGCTCCTGCTCGGGTTTCTCCAGCGTGTTCGGTGAGGTTAATGTTTTTGCGGGTTTCGGTGTGCATTCGTCTGGGTTTTGCAGTGAGTGTTCGGCAGGTTTTCGGCGGCTTTTCCCTGCAGTACGACGGCCCTGTGGTGCTTGCTGAATATACCGCAGGGTCGCCGAAATGAGATCGCCGAATCAAGCCGAATTAAAGAGAACGAAAAGTCACCGAACGTGCGGTGACTTTGATTCTCTTTGAATAACCCTGAAAGTAAATATTTCACGAATAAACATATTTTTTATAAATGTCTAAACATATATCAACCCTAACATTTCAAATGACAGTGTAACACTTGAATGAGGTATTGTGGTTCTTCCAATCTTTTCTTATGTTTCTTTCTTTGATGTAACAGTGTTAATTGAGCATGTTAAAGGTCAAAGGTAAAATACATAAGAAAGAAAGCTGCAGCAAAGATGATTGTAGTAGTGGCTCCTCAGAGGGCTGAGATTGCTGCTTGTTACAGTATCTCTCACTCTCAGTACACTGTGTCAGGCAAAGCTGTTACAGTAACTGACTGCTGCTCATCACAGTGCTCAGAGTTTCAGTAAGACTAGTAAATAATATTTTTATATATAAGAGGTTATAACAATATTATTTCCTTGTTTTACTGAAACTCTGAGCGCTGTTACAGTCTGATACATTGTACTGAGAGATAATATAACAAGCAGCCGATCTCAACGCTCACAGCCACTGGATTTAAAGGGCAAAAAAAAAAGGCTCCTCTCTGTATAATGTATACAACATCCACCTGCACCTTAATACCCCTCTCTGTATAATGTATAGAACATCCTCCTGAATTAATTAATGTCCCTCTCTGTATAGAACATCCTCCTCAATTTATACCTTTCTCTGTATAATGTATATAACATCCTCCTGCATTAATACCCCTCTCTGTATAATGTATAGAACATCCTCCTGCATTAATTAATGTCCCTCTCTGTATAGAACATCCTACTCAGTAGGACCTACTGCACTGGCATGTGGATGGTGCAGAACTTCGGAATGCAATGCTTATCCAGCACAGGAGAGGGAACTTTTACTTAAACTTTGTATCTCTGTGGGGGAGAGAGACAGGAATATAAATGCAGGGGAGAGGGAAAATATTAACGTAAATTGGTCTGAAAGCTCATAGAAGAGACTGGTGGAAATTTATTTTTATAATAAAATAAAGCACTTTAAATCCAGGGAAAACATTCAAATAAATCACACTGAAGGCTCATAATGACAGAGTAACTGTGAGAGCTGGATACTAAATGTATCAGACGTAAAAAAAACTTTATAACAAGCAGCACTGGGAGAGGAGAGGGACTTTATATAAAACATGTATTATAGATGAAGAAAGGGGGATAGTGCTCCTGGATAATATAAAATGTATCGGACCTAAGCCCCTATTATGCAGAGCGGGAGGGGCGATCACACACATTTTATTAAGTCCCTCTCTTCTCCCAGCGCTGCTTGTTATAAAGGGGTTTTTACTATCCATCCCTCCTCTGTCATTAGCTTTCAATGTGATTTATTTGAATGTTTTCCTTCTCCAGCTGCTTTTATAATCTTGTCTGCCTCCTAGACATGCAAAGGTTAAGTAAAGGTTTCCTCTCCTGTGCTGGCTGTCTGTGCTGCGAGTGAGTATTCTGGAGCTCTATCACTGTCAGATGTTCGGGTAGGGGTCGGGAAGGATTATGCATACAAACCTTTTCTGTAGCTTTGCGATGTTGTGCTCTTCATTGCTGGTCTCCTTCACTCCTCAATGTAATATCACAAAAAGGACTGAAACTAAAATGTAGTGCATTTTATTTTAGTTTCCATCATTTTTTGTACTGAGCAGTTTCGTATCTCTTGAGTCATACGAAAACTAAATTATCCCAAAATTCGGACTAAATCGTTTTAGTACTAAAACGAATGCACATGTCTACTTACTACCAAAAATAAAAGATAGTCAGGGTTATCTACTAAGTGCCTATGTTTGTCGACGTGCAAAAAAGCTAAAATCATCTTTATCAAAGTGCCCAGAAACACCAACGATACTCAAACCTAAAAACTAAACAGCAGAAGGATAAGCTTCTCCTGTTACAGTTTAGTTTTTACTTTTGAGAAGCTGCAACGTTTCTCGTCACTGCAATACTGCCGCTTTTAGCCAGTTATGAACACAGTCTGAGCGCACTCTGCGTGCGAGCATAACGGACGGACGTACTGACGGAAGATACTGTAGACACCACACGGTCCGATTTTTGTAACAGATGTAGAACAAAAAAGGGAAATATGGGAATCAATATGAATTATAATTAAAATACAGGTACAGTCAGCCATACCAAAAAAGCCTTTGAGCGTCAACGTTATGGACGTCGCAAATGCGCTGTGTCTGACGTCGCAACATAATGCACACAGCCAGCTACGCGGACGTGGTGCACTCTGCGTGTCTGTCTTAGTGGTTTTACGGTCTTGACTAACTTGCGTCCGTTTGCCACGTGCGTTGTGCGTGCGCAGTTCGGGGCACACGTACTTCGTGTGTGGGTCTCTATTGCTCATGATTCTATGCTACGACAGACGTTAAACTGTGCGGCGAAACGGACGTGATCACTACGTTCGTCTGACACGGGCCTTAGTCAATAGCCAATATGTAGCAATGTACAGTAAGGAGATGGAATATTGGACAGAACATAAAGAAAAGAATAAAAAGGTGAAGCTGTATTTACAACCATGGCCGGCTTTACATGCAGCACTTTGCCCATGTAATCTCCGGGACTGTATTTTGTGCCGCCTCACACTGCCTACAGGGATAGGAAGAAGATACTACTCCATTAAAACAAGCAGCGATCATTTCCTGTGGCTCTGCCCACAGCCACAGTGATCAAAGGAGGAAGCCACGGCCACGCAAGGAATCAAATACTTCTTCCATTCTCTGCATTTCCCAGACTGCACCTTCTCATTCTCCTGCACTTCTAAGAAAAACTAATTTAGGAGTGAGAAATGAGCGCAGGGTAGCAGCTCTGTTGGCTGAATAGTTGGCTAGCTGGTCATGATAGGAGCAGAAGTGCATCGCTAACCATGAATTCTGTAGTACTGAGCTCTCCCTTTATTGTAGTGGAGCGGTACATACGGTAGTGTTGAGGGCTGGTGTGATCCATACATCTGGGTTGGGAAAGGTTAGTTGGGATGGTGTTTGGGTATATTAGTGTCATTGTATTGGGGATTGTCAGTGTAGAGTCTCAGTGCATTTGGTTGTGAACGTGTATGTGGGGATGTCACTGTACTTGAGGGATATCATTATACAGGAGGCCAATGTCTTGGGAGATGTCAGTGTATGTGGGAGTGTCAATGTGGGTGTGGGGGTGTCAATGTCATGATGTAATGTTTGCTTGTATATTCTGCCTCTGTCAAGAATTTTTTTCATTCACTTCCATATTTTATATTTATTTATCTGCATTTTCTCTCCCTTTACTCCATACTTCTCTCCTTCCCTCCTTCTCTCCTTTCCTCCAACATTCCATGCTTCCCTCTGCTCACATCCTTCCTTGCCTCATTTTCTCAGTTGCCTCCCCTCTTTTCTAACAGGTCTAATCAAAGAAAGGTGAAAACCAGGATAATTGGCAGGAGAAGAGAACAATCTATCCCAAATAGGTGATTTGGAAAGGGGGATAAATGGGAGAATTTTTCTGGTTTGACTACTTTGATCTAGAATTTTCTCTTCTCAAGTCATTCTCCTGAGTGTCACCTTTCTTTGAATAGACCTGTAAGTCTTTCCTTCCCTCCTTTTCACCATCTTTTCCTCCTTCTCTTCACCATTCACTCTTCCTTGAGATCTGGGATTTGAGAGCGGTATGGGGTTGACATGAGGTCTGAGGGGCGTATGGGGCCTGAAATGGGGTCTGAGGGGTGTATGGACAGTGCTTCATTTATAAATCAGAAGTTGCCAGAACGCATTGTGGATATGAGAGTGGAGGGATGTTGAGGTGGATTCTGGTCCTGGAATTTATTCAGTACACGGTCCTAACAACAGCATGCTATGTACTGAAATGCCCACTGACCAATCATTTGCATAATATAAAGGTTATAGCAATAATTAATAATTATTATTTTTGGTTTTATACCACATGAGGTATTGGATCTGCTGAAATAGATCCCAGAACAGAGTCAATAATCGAGAGGTCAAGGATCCTGTTCCTGTACAGCTCTGTGTATGTGGGCTGATATGGGGTCTGAACGGTGTGTGGGAGCTTATGTGGGATGTGAAAATGTGTATGGGGACTGACATGGACTCTACAGGTTGTATGGGGAGGAAGTAGACACTAATGAGTGTATGAGGGATGATGTGTGCTCTGATGAGAATATGGAGTTTGAGGATTGTATTGGGGCTGCCAGAATTCCCAGATCCCCAGAATTATAAACCCAGGCACTGAACCCCCAGAATTATATACCCAAGAACAGGACCACGGAATTATATATTGGCACAGGACCCCCAGAATTATATACACAGGCACTGGACCACACAGAATTATATACACAGGCACAGGACCCCCAGAATTATATACACAGGCACTGGACCCCCAGAATTATATACACAGGCACTGGACCCCCAAGAATTATATACCCAGGCACTGGACCCCACAGAATTATATACCCAGGCACTGGACCCCCAAAATTATATACGCAGGCACTGGACCCCCAAGAATGATATACCCAGGCACTGGACTCCACAGAATTAAAATATACCCAGGCACTGGACCCCCCAGAATTATATACCCAGGCACTGGACCCCCAGAATTATATACATAGACACAGGACCTCCAGAATTATATACACAGGCACTGGATCCCCAGAATTATATACCCAGGCACTGGACCCCCACGGAATTATATACCCAGGCACAGGCCCCCAGAATTATATACACAGGCACTGGACCCCCAGAATTATATACCCAGGCACTGGACCCCCAGAATTATATACCCAGGCACTGGACCCCCACAAAGTGATATACCCAGGCACTGAACCCCCAGAATTATATACCCAGGCTCTGGACCCCCACAGAATTATATACCTAGGCACTGGACCCCCAAGAATTATACTTACCCAGCAACTCAGACCTTCACATGGCTGAGGCTAGCAGCTCGGGAGCAGGCAGGCATGTAGGCGCTCAGGGAACGCAGCCTGTCGAGGGGGCTGCTAGCGGAATGCGGCTAATGCATTCCGCTAGCAGCCCCAGCGATAAGTTGCCCCACAGCATTAACATGCATTCCCGCAACGTTCCCGCACGTTCCCGCAGGACACGAGCCCTGGTACAGTGGAAATAAACATAAGGAATAAAAGAACTTTCCAATCAGCTTCAACTCCTTTTGCAACTCCTGCAATATTTTAACCCTTTCCCACAGCATGATGTATCATGCCATCAAAGCGGCAGGTGGGCCTCGACTGGTACTGGTACACCCTGCTGACTTCAATGGGCCACCTTGGCCCCTCCCCACAACCAACGCAGGCTGCGCGCCCTTGGCTGCAGTGGGACTGTCTGAAATGAAGCCATCTTCTGTAGCCAATGACGTGCGCTGCACGTCAGCCGCATGGGCTGGCTGAATCACAGGCCCACGACGGCACCTGGTGGCGAGGCAAACGAGTACACCTCGTCGGCTTTAACCCCTCCCAACGGGCACCAAATGCCCATCATTAAGGGGTTAAAATTGTTCTCTCGCCAGCCAAGCAAAAATATGTCAAAACAATCAAAGGAGTCTTGAAAAATATAATTTCATAATCTCTAATTGGTGTGACCTAAGGAGGCATTGAGTACACATGGCTAATCAGAGAACAGGGATTTTCTGATTGGCCAAAATGCGTTCACATGGCCTTTTTACATCAGCCAATAAGTGGAGCTCCATCTCAGGAGCTCTATCATTGGCTAATTCAATTTTATAACAAGGAATGCTATTGGATTACTTGTTAGATATGTCGGCGTTGTTGATTGTCACATGCCAAGTATAATTTACTAGAAGGGACTATATACCGCATTTTTCGCTCCATAAGACGCACTTTTCTCCCCCCAAAAAGTGGGGGGAAAAGTGGGTGCGTCTTATGGAGCGAATACTGCGCGGTGCAGTGTTCTCTCCCTGCGAGCGTCCGAAGCTATGGAGCTTCGGCGCTCGCCTGGGGGAACCACGTCACCAGCCGAGTTCTCGCAAGATCGCGGCTGGTCACGTGGCTCCCCCATGCGAGTGCCCAAGCTCCATGCCGCCGGATGCTCAGAGGGAGCCAAACACGCGGCGGCAGGAGGTGAGCTGGGGACATTATCCATGAGCTGCTGGGGCATATCCATGAGCTGGGGCATATCCATAAGCTGGGGGGAATATCCATGAGCTGCTGGGGCATATCCATGAGCTGGGGCATATCCATGAGCTGGGGCATATCCATAAACTGGGGGGCATATCCATGAGCTGCTGGGGCATATCCATGAGCTGGGGCATTATCCATGAGCTGGGGCATATCCATGAGCTGGGGCATATCCATGAGCTGGGACAAATACATGAGCTGGGGCATATCCATGAGCTGGGGCATATCCATGTGTGAGCTGGGGCATATCCATGTGCTGGGGCATTATTCATGAGCTGGGGCATATCCATGAGCTGGGGGCATTATCCATGAGCTGGGGCATATTCATGTGTGAGCTGGGGCATATCCATGAGCTGGGGCATTATCCATGTGCTGGGGCATTATCCATGTGCTGGGGCATATCCATGAGCTGGGGCATTATCCATGTGCTGGGGCATATCCATGAGCTGGGGCATTATCCATGAGCTGGGGCATATCCATAAACTGGGGGGCATATCCATGAGCTGCTGGGGCATATCCATGAGTTGGGGCATATCCATGTGCTGGGGCATTATCCATGAGCTGGGGCAAATACATGAGCTGGGGCATATCCATGTGTGAGCTGGGGCATATCCATGTGCTGGGGCATTATCCATGTGCTGGGGCATATCCATGAGCTGGGGCATTATCCATGAGCTGGGGCATATTCATAAGCTGGGGGCATATCCATGAGCTGCTGGGGCATATCCATGAGCTGGGGCATATCCATGTGTGAGCTGGGGCATATCCATGTGCTGAGGTATTATCCATGTGCTGTGGCATATCCATGAGCTGGGGCATATCCATGAGCTGGGGGCATAGCCATGATCTGGGGGTATATCCATGAGAGGAGCTGGGGCAAAATCCATGAGAAGAGCTGGGGCAATATCCATGAGAGGAGCTGGGGCAGTATATCCATGAGCGCAGCTGGGGCAGTATATCCATGAGAGGAGCTGGGGCAGTATATCCATGAGAGCAGCTGGGGCATATCCATTATTACACTATTTGATTCAGAATATTTTTTTCCTGTTTTCCTCCTCTAAAAACTAGGTGCGTCTTATGGTCAGGTGAGTCTTATGGAGCGAAAAATACTTAATTTAGTGTTTGTTTAATGTATTTTAGGGGTTTTAAGTATATATTTAGACGGGGTAGGGAGTCAGAGCTTTAGTTATTATAAGCATAATGGTGGGGCATTAAATTTTAGGGGTTTTATCGTGATTCACACTCTAGAAACTCTATTCCAGCTGAGCTGTAAGCACATCAGTTTGAGCAGTTAAAGTTTGCAAATGCACACATTATTTTAACAGCTGTAGTTGCTTTTCCAGCCTTTCATTAATTACGTTTGCCATTCAAAACATGAAGAAGCCAACTGTCTTAGTGGCTCCTGTGCATAACATAGGATGCACTTCACTGCTACTATAAAAGAAATGCTCCAGCGTATAGAGAACATTTTATGGCCATGGATCCCACCATGTGTCAGGTCCAGGTTGTCCTGACCCACTGTACCCCCTTTAAGACTTGCTATAATGAACTATTCAGGTTCCATGGACTTATTTCACAGACCTGCATCCTAGCCCTGGAGCCACACCTGAGCTCACCTTGTCTTGATTTAACCTGCTCATAAGGAAGCTACGCCCTCTCCAGATGACTTCCACATGGAAGTCCCAGACTACAAAGACCTGTGTCTGAAAGCTCCCTGAATTTCCTGAGAACTACCTGATTGCACCAAAGACTTTCCTGAAAAACCCTCCTGTTTATTCATCTGGACATTTCACCTTCAAACCAGTACCCCTCCAACCTGCCACCTTCTGCCCCATCTAGGATCCCCGTGTAAGAGACCATTGCTTTGACTCTAGACCAATCTTATTGCTTGTTCCCTGCCTGATACCGTGTATATGTATATATCTGTTCAGCGCTGTATCTTGGCCTAGGCCGGCAAGGCCTAGGTCTAGGGTGGCAATTTACTGGGGGCGGCGCCCCGCTGGTCGGTGGGACCCGCCGCCCCACTGCTCGGTGGGACCTGCCGCCCTGCCGCTCGATCATGGGACCCGCCGGACTGAAGACCTGCAGCCTGCGGCTGTGAATACGGCCGCCGAGCGAAATGCTGAGAGGAAGTGGTCATATGATGTCACTTCCTCCCATGCGCTCCACCTGCCAGAGCAGATGCCGGGGCCCGGGAAGGAGAGGTTACTCCACTGCCAGCCCAGCCGCCGGCTCCCAGCCCAGCCGCTAGTAGGAGGTGAAGTTCGCCTGCAGCCACTCTTCCAGCAGGTACTTGGCCGTATGGAAGCCGGTGGTGGCCAGGCCGGAGGAGGAGTGCTGACCAGTGTTCACTGCTTCCTCCACACAGTGCGGCTGCAGGCTGCTGACGGGGACACTCTGCGGGGCTGGGGGCCTTGGACACGAGCACCTGAGCGGACATGGCGACTAGCACAGCGGGCGGCGGAGCTGGGACGCAGCGTGTAGGCCTCAGGTTGCATCGCCTGACAGAGCGGCGTCCCATTGCCAGGAGACCAGTTGCTAGGCAGCCTCAGGCATCCATAGCAACGCTGAGGGACTCACGTGACATAAACCAGCCTTTGTGTGTAGAACTCTATTCTATTATTTATTCCCTGAAATGTTATTTACGTTTTTACTCAAAGTACAAATAATTCAAATTTACATCATTTACATAAATGAAAGAAAAAACATTGTCTCCCCCTTCACCAATTTATATATATATTCATGTTTATTTACAGTTTTACCCTTTATCATAGGCGTCTCTACAGGGGGGCAAGGGGGTTATTCCTTGCCGTGTGCGGGGGTTAAATGAAAGAGGTGGGGGTTAAATGAAATAGGTGTGCGGGGGTTAAATGAAAGAGGTGGGGGGCTTTAAGTGAAATAGGTGGGGGTTAAATGAAAGAGGTGGGGTTAAATGAAAGAAGTAGGGGGTTAAATGAAAGAAGTGGGGGTTAAATGAAAGAGGTGGGGGTTTAAATGAAAGAAGTGGGGGTTACATGAAATGAAAGGGGGGTTATGAATTGGAAAGAGTGGGGGTTTAAATGAAATGAGTTTGAGTTTTATTGCTGTGCAGCTGTGATACGCTCATACACATCGCACATTACTGTGAGTTTTATTGCCCTGGAGCTCTGTGATACGCTCATACACAGTGCATGTTTCTATGGGTTTTATTGCTGTGCATCTCTTATACGCTCATACACAGTGCACGTTTCTGTGGATTTTATTGTTCAACCAATTAGAGCTGCTATGATCCAGTATACATGACATGCATGGCTAATCTTTGTAAAAATGCTTGAATTTAAACATTTCATAATTTTATTTATCTCAATAGATACATTTGAAATGGTATATAAAATATACAAGTAGGCACTTGGTGTCCACTTCTAATATAAAGAGAGGAAAAGGCAGAGCTCTAAGAGGAAAAGGTGGAACCTAAATAGGAAGGGCGGGTTTAACCAGGAAGGGGTGTGACCTTGACAAGAAGGGGTGTGTCAAATTTAAATTAGGGGTGCACGAGTTTAGTCAGGCCTAGGGCAGCACAAAACCTAAATACACCACTGTATCTGTTTAGTGTGTTATTCTTTATTCATTGCTTGCCCCATGTGCTGTTAAATTCCCTTTGTGTCTATTTCTGCTCTCACTTCCCTAGTCTCTTAATCTCATCTTGTTATCCCTCATTTCTCCTGCTTTCCTAACCGCTCCCATAACTAGTTCTCCTTAACCTCCCTTTCCACTACTCTCAGCCTTCCATCTTGATTTAACCTCCTTTTACTGCATCTCCTCCCCTAAATCTATTCCCCTTTGTGCCCAGTCTCCTCCAGTGTGTAGTTCTGATCTCCTTGTTTAGTTCATGTCTTTTATGTTCTTGTGTTCATTCTAAAATAAACTCTTTAGTTATCCCTCAAATCTGCCTATTTCACTGCATCCTGGGCTCACAACCCCACCTGCTGCATTAATCACAGTATAAACCCTGACACCATGCAGCCTTTAGTCTTCTGCTACTGCATTGTATACATAAAAAAAAGACTGAGACTTCAAGTGGAGATGCGGAGTGCAGCAGCAATCACCATGCACCAAGGCCACGTGTCTCTATCAATTAGGGATGTGCGTTTCGGGTTTCGGAATTTCGGAATTTTCACGAAATTTCCCGATTCGTGTTTTTGGATGCGGACGATTTTCCAAAAATTTTTAGATCCGAAAACGGCAGATCCGAAAAGTTTTCCGAGCCGAAACGAAATATTTTTGGAATTTTCGAATGGACTTGAAATGTGTCAAATCGAAATTTATTGCTTTGAAACGAGGAGAACAGACGTTCCGAAAAAACGAAAATTTCCGAAATCACGAAAAGTCGATACAAAAAACGAGCAAAGTGACACGAAAATACGAAAAATGGTCGATATTCCGAAAAAAAATGTACACGAAAAACGAGTCGAGCCGAACCGAATCGAAACAGAAATCGGTCGAAACGAGCCGAATCGAAAAGTTTAAACATCCGAAAAATCGAACCGAATCGAACCTAAAAAAAAAAATCGGTGCACAAGCCTACTATCAATGGCATTTGCAATTTAACAAGCAGAAAGCAGTACAAACATAACCAGGCACAGTTCTGCAGCCTACAGGAAAAATAAGCAACCTGTGTCTTAAAGCACACCCAGATCCAGAAATGAACAAGAAGCTACATTGCCACCAGGGTCTGGGAGTTTCCAAATCACTGTGGCAGACATACTCTAAAAATTTTTAACTGCTATGTATGTCTGTATGGGGGGGGATCAGAGGCTCAATATAAATACAACCCCATAAGACATTTGCAGGATGTGAAATTGGAGTGTGTGTGGGGTTCGTTAGTTCATTTAATGCGCAAATGGTCTATAAAGCCAGCACATCATGAAAGTATTTGCAGCATTTCCTGGAGCTGTCCATGATGTAGATATTCTTGCAAATTCAACAATGTCTTCAAGGATGGCCGATTACCAGATGGATTTTTCTTGTATGCTAATTGACGAAGTGTCCATGCAGAGAGCCAGACTTCACAGTTGGTGGAACAAACTACTTAACACTTCAAATCCTGGCATTGCATGTCTACCATTTGTCTACGAAGACACTAGCAGACATACTAACAGACACACGGACAAAGACAATGACAAATAATGACTAAAACACTGACAGTCTGTAAGTCTGTGTTCCGATGTATCTATTTTATTTTTAGTTACACACTTATACAGTCCCACAGTCACACATGGGCAGCCACCAACAAAACAAATACACAGAGACTATGATGGATTTACAAAGACACACAGACAGAGACAGTGAAAGCACATACAAGCATTATCACAGACACTGAAAGATATACAGATACTGAGACACACACACAAAGGCATATACAAATACACTGACAGAGACACACAGATACTAAAAGACACACATTGACATAGACTCTAAAACACACTGAAAGAAATACACAGACAATAAGAGCAAAACACTGACATTGAAAGATAAAGACACTAAACTAAAACAAACAAACAATGGTGTTACTGACAAAGACATGCAAAGTCACTGACATAGACAAACAAAGGCAAATACACTAGCAGATCTACACGCAGAAATCTGCACACCTGCAAACCATCTCCCCTGTCTTCTGGCCAACTGGCACCTGCATGCACTGGTTGACTGGCTGTCATGGCCAAATGCCAGGCAAATAACACCAATGGCCAATCTGGATTTCTAAATTGCTCACAATTGTAGCATACTACTTATTGTGTGAGATAAATGATGATTTTTGATATTAGATTGCGTGCACAAGATCTATATGTTGCACATTGTTAAGATATTTTAACATATTATCAAATTCTAAGGGCAATATTACATTCTTTGGGCAAAAATGCTCGCGCAGCGCTATTTTATGCGCAACGTTAAACGTTAACGCGCGTAAATTAACGCTGTTATTACAATCCTCGCGCATTTTTTCATCTGTCAAAAAATACAGGATTAAATAAGAAGCGCAAAAATGCGCACGCATTAAAGCTGCGTGCAGAAATCGGTGGGCGGACTGTTTTTTCACGCGATTCAGCAAATCTGAATTAAGAACCACAATTGTCTCACGTTAAGTTCTTGCGCTTGTCAAAATCAATCTGAGTATGTATGTTGCAGCAATAATAAAAACACGCACAACTTGTCAATTTTATTGTTTGGGTATGTGTAGAATGTGTAACTATACTTTGCTGGATTTTTTTTTTGGGCTGGTGTATTTGGTTTCGGCCAGAACGTTCAGATTTGCCATTAACACCTGTTTTTCAGAGACGTTAAAACTATGCACACAAACGTTGTCCGTTAAATTTTATGCTAAGATTGTAATACCTTGCGCGCACCAGTGCACAAACGCATTTGCGCTCACAATGTTAAGTATAGGACGTGCAAAGTACATTACGCTCGCAAAGGGTTCGCGCAGGTTAACCCGCGTTAGACGTTAACGCGCACAGAAAAATTTGCATAAAACCTCAGGACTAGCCAATGTCACAAATGTGACAGGGAAACATGTGTGAACATAGATAAAACATAACAAATGACTGCAATGTATTTTTAATTTTATTTAGGCATTTCTATATAACACATAATAAATTGATGCACTAAAATTTAACTCATCACAGCAATTTCTGAAAGCAGAGAAAACTCCCATAATTCATCCAGTATATCCTTTCAAGTATTTTTGAGACACTAATATGTATTCTTACAATGCTGTATAAAGGACATCACGCTGTGTTCATTTATTCCAATCTAACATTTCCTATGCTCCCTTCAGCGTAAAGCCACTTTAAAGTTGTGAACCACTTATTGAAAGTTCATTTCAGTTCTCTTCCCAAAATAGTTTCACATTTAAATCTTTAATTTTCTCCTGATAAACGGCATCAAAATATTCATTCTGAGCAACGGTAAACTGGTTCTTCCAGTCTCCAGAAACCCCTGTAAGATAAAATGAAAAGTGTTAACAGAGTGGGTAACAAACTAATGTTAAGAGAAGGAAAACCTAAATCATCATTACATATATCATTAATTGACAGAGACTAATTTCAGATAAGTAAACATTTAGAATAAAAATGATTCAAGTAATAAATTACTGTTTCCTCACACAATGATCATGGAACACAAACGTGCATACATACATACCTTTGCGCAAGAAGGAACCTTTTGCGTGATCAAATATTTCTGAAGGTACCGTCGTCCAGTTGCTCATCTTGTTTTCCTTCATGACTTTGAAACTCGAGTTTTTTACAACTGAGTCGATGGCTTCATCATCTAATTCCTGCCCTAGGAACTTACAAATTCTTTTCACACAGCCTCTCAGGTCCTGTCAAAATACATGTATTGTAATTGAAATACCAGGAATTATGATTTGTCATCAACGACATACTAAAAATATATATATCTTTTCTTGTTGTTATACATACAGATCTCTTGGGTTCCTGCAGGCAGTATCAGTACAGCTGCGGGATCTGCATCTTCAATACAGAAAGCATCTAACAGCAACCAGAAACTGACCCAGGAGTTATTGATCCCAGTGCTGCTTATTTCTGCTGGACCACCAGTACAGAAAACTGCATAGAGACACTTAGGGCCACATTACATTCCTAACGCTAAAACGGGGGCGCTAGGGAGGAAAAACTGCGCCCGCAGTTTTCCCCCTAGAACCCCCCGTTTTAGCGTTGAATTACAATGCAGGCACTAAAAAAGCACAAAGCCCCAGGATGCATCCCAGGATGCATCCACTCGATGGAGTCCATCGTGATCCTCTCCTGGAGCTGGCCAACATCTTGGATGTCGGCCAAGCCTCCAGAAACTCCCCCTGAGGACTGGCATCATCGTGCATAGCACGATGACGCCAGTCCTGGAGTTAACCCCTAGCTGCCACCAATGGTGGAGATAGGGGGTTCATTGGAATCCCCTATCTCCCAATCCGTGGCAGCTAGGGGTTAATGTTTGATATAGTTGAATCGGCCAGAGCATGGCCTTTCCAAGGATACCAAACATGAGCATGAAAAATGTTTTTTTTTAAAAAAAAAATTAAAAAAAAAAAAAAAAGTTTTTTTGTTTGTTTTTGTTTTGTTAATGCAGCAATATTGTTCCCATTTCAATTATAATGTGAACAATAATGCTGCACTAACGATTTTTGTATGCTGTGCGCTTGTTAAAAAAGCAAAATTTTCCCCCAAAAAAATGTAACGAGACCCCATTTCTAATTTTTTTAACAAGCGCACCCCATACAAAATATAACCGCAAATGGTCGCATGTTAAAATGTTAAAAAAAACACTTTACACATAATAAATTATTGAAAATTCTAATTTTATTGCATTTTTTGTTATAATATACAGACATGACATAACTTATACATATAATAATGACATATTATGAATCTGCCAAGTCTGCCGGAAAGAACGATATATAATATGTCTGGGTCATATATCAAAATATGGCTACAAAACGCGGTTAAACATGATGAGCGAAAGCGGTAAAAATGACCTCAGCACAGAGGTGTGAAAAACCTCAGCAGCGAAAGGGTTAAATGCAGCATATTAGGATGTTTTAGGGAAATTAATTCTCAAATCTCAATCAGAAGCAGACACCACCCCACCCCCTCAGTATAGTGTACAATGTATCAAATTGATTACCAGACTAAAAAGACCTGGTGTTATGCCCGTTTGTGAACAGAGGTCATTTAGAGTTGATAATCTTTCCACGTACACATTAGTTTTTAATTCAATATCTAATAAACCTTTCTAAGTTTTAGGTCTATTGGCTCAACCTTATCTCATTAACCTTTATTATATATGCTGCCTGTTTAGCCTTTCATCAAGAATTTTGGTTGGTAGGCAAAGAGGGATCTAGGTAGCGTTTGTTGTTATGACATTACTCTAATAAGTTAGAAAATCCTCCCCAGTTATCACATATATGTTCTTTATGTGCTTAATTGAAGACGTTTACATTATCTTCATCTTCAACACATTGGACATGTCGAAGTTCGACCGTCATTTTAAGTTCTTTTTTGCTTTTTCCACGAAATTGGATGTTACCAGCATCTGTCGACTATGGAACGCAACCGAGCCACTGGTGACACGCGGAAATGAACACAGTGGAACGCACGCCTATCGGATAGCGGTCGGTTCCCTTGATACTGTGTGTATAAAAAAGAGATTGTATAATGACACAATTACTGACTGATGAAGCCGATTTTAGGCGAAACGCGTTTCAGTGCACTTATAGTGCCTTTTATTTTTTGCTGTATTAAATTTATCCATTTGGATTTTACCTTTTATTTACTTTGCGAAGCTTCTTTCTTCAACCGCCGACTTTATTCCGAGCTGGGAGCATTCACACCAAAGGGCTAAGGGTTGCCTCCAAATACCCAAAGGCGAACATTCCTCAGAGCCAGGACCAGGGCTCTTCACATCGTAAGTACCCCATAGGGGAAGCTCAGGGGTCCCATCAAGAAACATACTGCGCAATCGTTTCTTGTTTCATTCACTCGCAGGACCTCTGAACGACTTGCCCAGACCGACCACCTGATCCATAAGAAGATCCTCTCACAATTGCAATTCCACGCTGCCATACATCTAGTCGAATTGCCTCCATTCGGACATTCACACGCATATACGACCATATATTTCATGTTTAAGGCGTACATGTTGTACTGTCCATATATTTGTTGAACATGATGCTTATGCTATCTGTTTTTGACCAATAGGCCTTTCAATGTGATGATCATGTTCACGATTCAGACTGTTGACTTACATATTTATCAATAAGGCCACCATCTCTTATTGAGGTGAATATATCCACAATCATTGGATAGACCTAAGAAATTTGTTCTATGCGCCTAAAAATAACTCCATTTTCCAATATCTAATAAACCGTTGCTTATAATATTCTGCAGTAAAGAGTCTCTTTATTTCTAGAATTTTTAGTATTTTTTTAAGCATTTTCCATACTTTTTTTCAAAATTTCTTTTTTTTTTTTCGAACCGAACACACCCAAAAAGTTCGAAGTTCGCAAACTTTCGAACTGCCAAAGTTCGGGTTGAACTTCGAACCGCCCGAACCCGAACAGCTCATCCCTAGTCAGGACCCCCTTCTCTCAGCTGCCCATTTCAGTAAATTAATTAACAATAAAACCTTTTGGGCACTATCATGTGCCTACAGCTAAAACGAGGACACTAAGGGGAAAAAATTGTGTTTTCAAATCTCCCCATAGCATCCCCATTTTATCAGTGAATTATGAGGCAGGTGCAGAATGCAACAGCACGTTCCTTTGCGGCTGTTAGGCTCCAGGATGCTTGGGGCAGCGCTAACACGCCATTGCGCGCATCCTCTCCTTTGGACTCCATGGAGGCTTCTGCTGCCAGGTCACATGACTGGCAGGATGACGCCTGTTGAGAGATCCTGCAGGTCCACGGAGTGATCGCAGAGGGAGACTGGGGACTTTTTTCCACAGTCTCACTCTGCTCCCAGCGGACAGAAGCAGCGGATCGGGCTGCCGTTCTTGCCACAGGATGAAAGGTGAGTATGTGAATTTTTTGGGGGGTTCCAGCTGCTGCAGATGCCGCAGAAGCAAATCAGTTTGGTATAGCTCTTATCTGTAGCAAACATTCTCAGTTAGTGGCCGCGGTTAGAAATTAGCATTAGGACTTTGCGATCTTTAGGATTTGTGACTTACCATGTTAAGCACAGGGAGAGCAAATTACAGTAAGCTTGCGCTAAAAAGCGCTAATATCAATGTGCTAATGGATTTTTTAACCCGTTAGTGATCGGGAAGTGATCTGCGTGGCACGCTATCACCTCAGTCAATCCAGCGCTAACACTCATTTATGTGAGCACTAGCACTTGTGTTAAGGGATGATAGGGCCCTTTGCCTCCTCTTGTAATGGGCTAAATTCCTGGTGGTCTAGCAAGGGGATCATAATAATTCCCGAGTAGGAGAAGACTTGGTCTGCACCTCCAACTGGGGGCAGACTATACTAATTGCTCTTTCGCTGAAGAGTAAGAGCCCCTGCTGCTGTTGCCCACCAGGAAATTTGTTGGTATATTGGTGGGCCCAATTGTTTCTGAACTACAATTCCCAAGATCCTCTAGCCATCTGTTTCATTCAGAGAATTCTGGGAATTGTAGGTAAACAACATCTGGGGGTAGGAGTTTGACAGCCCTATTGTACACTGTCACCCAGAAGTAAGGATGAGCTGTTCGGTTCGATGTGTTCGGAGTTCGATTCGAACATCGCCAGTTCGGATGTTTGCGAACTACGAACATTTCCGCGTCTTCGCCACATGTTCGCCCACAATGCACCACAATGGACCTCAATGCACTTTTTCCACTGGCCTGAAGCCTGTAATTGGCTACAGCCTGCACATGACCACAATTTAGGTGCAAACAGGTGCAAGACTATGCCAATCACGGCTCAGATTCCTGATTGGGCAAATTCCTGATTGGGCAAAACAGAGCTAAGTCCCGCAGCACACTATATAAGGCTTGAACCCAGCCAGCACATGTTTTTATGCAGGAGTGAGAGGAGATTGTTCTGTCGGTGTGTCTTCTCATAGAAACATAGAAACATAGAAAAATGTCGGCAGATAAGAACCTTTCGGCCCATCTAGTCTGCCCAATTACATGGATACTTTACCTGGATTTATCTTTTGTTTAGGATAGCCTTATGCCTATCCCATGCTTGCTTAAATTCAATTACTGTTTTGGCCTCTACCACTTTCCACTTTTACTGGAAGACTGTTCCATGTATCCACCACCCTCTCAGTAAAGTAATGCTTCCTGATGTTACTTTTAAACCTTTGCCCCTCTAATCTAAGACTATGTCCTCTTGTTTTGCTATTTTGTTTTCTTTTAAATATACTCCCTTCCTCTACCTTGTGGATTCCCTTTACGTATTTAAATGTTTCTATCATATCTCCTCTGTCTCGTCTTTTTTCCAAGCTGTACATGTTAAGATCATTAAGCCTTTCCTGGTAACTTTTCTCCATCAAGCCGTACACCATACACCATACTGCCAGTGACAACTATTGGGGGGGTCTCACTTGTTGCAGATATCTGGAAATTGGTGGTGGAAAGTGTGTCTTCTCAGTCAATGACAGCAGCAATTTGGGGGGATCACTTGTTGCAGATATCTGGGAATTGGTGGAAAGTGTGTCTTCTCATTCAGTGACAGCAGCAATTTGGGGGGCTCACTTGTTGCAAATATCGGAATTGGTGGTGGAAAGTGTGTCTTCTCAGTCAGTGACAGCAACAATTTGGGGGGCTCACTTTGTTGCAAATATCTGGGAATTGGTGGTGGAAAGTGTGTCTTCTCATTCAGTTACAGCAGCAATTTAGGGGCTCACATGTTGCAGATATCTGGGAATTGGTGGTGGAAAGTAGAGATGAGCTGTTTGGTTCGATCAGTTCGGAGTTCGATTCGAACTTTGGCCGTTCGCAAGTTCGCGAACTTAGAAATTTTTGGTGTGTTCGGTTCGAGTTTGCAAATTTTTTTTTTTAAAAAAAGTATATAAAATGCTTAAAAAAAATCTAGAAATAAAGAGACTCTTTACTGCAGAATATTATAAGCAATGGTTTATTAGATATTGAATTAAAAACTAATGTGTACGTGCAAAGATTCTCACCTCTAAATGACCTGTGTTTTCAAACGGCATAAACAACAGGTGTTTTTAGTCTGGTCTAATCAATTTGATACATTATATGTATGTAGACTATACTGAGGGTGTGGTGTCTGCTTCTGAGAAGTGTTAATTTCTCTACTTAATCTTCCTCTAATATGCTGCATTTCACTGCTGTGTGCTCAGCTCATTTTTAACGCTTTCGCTCATTATGTTTAAACGCGATTTAAAGCCACATTTTTTTAAATGACCCAGACATATTCGATATCGTTCTTTCCGGCAGACTCCGCAGGTTCATCATATATCATTTTTATATGTATACGTCATGTCCTGCTTGTATATTATGACAAAAAATGCAATAAAAATTGAATTTTTAATCATCTGCAGTGTGAAAAGTGTTTTTTTTCTCATTTTAGCACCTGAGCGTTTGTGGTTATGTTTTCTATGGGGTGCGCTTGTACAAAAATTAGAAATGCGGACTTGTTACATTTTGTGGAGGGAATTACGTGATTTATAGCAAATGCACACCATAGAAAAAAATCATTAGTGCATCATCGTTCACATTATAATTGAAATGTGAACAATATTGCTGCATTAATAAAAATAAGACACAAAAAAAATACATGTTTTTTTTTATTTTTTACTTTATACCTGGTCATGTTGGGTATCATTCGAAAGGCCATGCTCAGGCTTTTCGATTGACACCCTCCATGACCCCCTAGCTGCCTGGAGATATCGGGGTTCAGATGAACCCCCTATCTCCACCAGGGGATTGGCCTGGGCAATATATATATGCATGATGTGAGCTGGCCTCTGAAATATATACACGCATGATGTGAGCTGGCCTGGGCCTGGGCAATATATATATGCATGATGTGAGCTGGCCTGGGCAATATATATATATACACATGATGTGAGCTGGCCTGTGCAATATATATATATGCATGATGTGAGCTGGCCTGGGCAATATATATATACGCATGATGTGAGCTGGCCTGGGCCTGGGCAATATATATACGCATGATGTGAGCTGGCCTGGGCAATATATATATACGCATGATGTGAGCTGGCCTGGGCCTGGGCAATATGAATACGCATGATGTGAGCTGGCGTAGGCAATATATATATACGTATGATGAAAATTTGCAAAGGATAAGGCACGCAAAGTGAAATTTTGATGTGTCTGAAATTGAAACTTACGTGACAACTCTTATTTTTTTTCGTTAATTTATATTTGTTCAATACAGTTAATTTTAATTTGTTTAATAGAGTTAATTTAAACTGGTTTAATACAGTTTATTTATATTTATTTTACCTTTACTATTGGTGCTTTTCAAACTTTATTCTTAAATAAAAACAAATTTAGCAGTTTCATGTTGTGTCGTTTTTTTGTTTTTTTGGGGGGGGGGGTGCAAGTAGCTGGTCTTGCCTAGGGCGCAAAACAGTCTAGCACCGGCCCTGACCACATGGTCCACCCCTGCACTCTTCCACAATACCACAGAGGGGTTACTGTATGAATGCACTTGCTGGCCTGGCACCAAAAGCAAAATATCTGGGTGCACTGACGCCTTTACCAGATTCATATCTTTTTAATATAGGACCGCATGGTCCACCACTGCACTCTTCCACAATACCACAGAGGGGTTACTGTATGATGGCCCTTGCTGGCCTGGCACCAAAGGCACAATATCTGGGTGCACTGCCACTGACGCCTGTATCAGATTCATATCCTCAGAGGGGTTACTGTGTGACGGCACTGTTGCCGACGCTAAAAGCCCAATTTTAAAGCACCTATTGTTACTTTCATCCAAAACCTGCATAAGTTTCACCATAATTTAGCCAAAAAATCACTAAACTTTTTCTGCGCGTCCTAAAATGTCTTTTCATACAGGCAGTTGTTTATGAATAGATTAACCCTTACGCTGCTGAGGCTTTTCCCGCCTGTGTGGCGAGGTCATTTTTAACGGTTTTGCTCATCATGTTTAAACGTGTTTTGAAGGCTTATTTTAGTATATGACCCAGACATATTATATATCGTTCTTTCCGTCAGACTCGGTAGATTCATAATATGTCATTATTATATGTATACGTTATGTCATGTCTGTATATTATAACAAAAAATGCAATAAAATATGTATTTTCAATAATTTACAATGTGTAAAGTGTTTTTTTCACATTTTAACATGCGAGCAATTGCGGTTATATTTTGTATGGGGTGCGCTTGTTAAAAAAATTAGAGATGGGGTTTCGTTACATTTTTTTTTTGGGGAAAATTACACTATTTTTAACAAACGCACCGCATACAAAAATCATTAGTGCAGCATCATTGTTCACATTATAATTGAAATGGGAACAATATTGCTGCATTAACAAACCAAAATTTTTTTTAAAAAAGTGTTTATTTTTTTTTTTATAATTTTTATTTTTAATTTCTTTTTATTTTTATTTTTCATTATTTATTTTTTTTACAACATTTTTCACTTTCATGTTTGGTATCGTTGGAACGGCCATGCTAATTTAACCCCCAGCTACCACGGATCGGGAGATAGGGAGTTCATTGGAACTCCCTATCTCCACAGTTGGTGGCAGTTAAGGGTTAAGTCCAGGACTGGCGTCATCGTGCTACGCACGATGACGCCAGTCCTCAGGGGGAGTTCCCGGAGGCTTGGCCGACATCCAAGATGTCGGCCAGCTCCGGGAAAGGATCGCGAACCGGCGCTTTTCAGCGCCGATTCGCGATCCAGCTCCCCAGGGGTTAATGCCAGGCATCATTTGGAAGGGCAGGCTGTGCCCTTCCAAATGATGCCTGGGTTAACCCCCACAGAGCCGCCGATCGGGAGGGAGAGAGGTCCGAAGGACCTCCCCCCTCCCTTTTAGGCGCCTCCTCCGCACATGCGGGGGGGCGCCTGAATTAGGTGTCATCGCGCTGCCGCGATGACACCTAATTCCGGCGGCTGTGGTCCCGGATGCGCGGCTGACATGGAGGATGTCAGCCCGCACCGGGGGGGCCAGCGATCAGCCGGAACCCGGCCGAATGCTGACCCCAATGGGAGGACGCGCTGAGCGCGTCCTCCGCATACCAGCGGGAATGCTGAGGACGCGCTGAGCGCGTCCTCAGCATCCAAGTGGTTAAAGGAAAAGCATTTACCGTCATTTGAAACGTAATTTTTTTGTTTTTAAATGTTTCTATACTGTACATCCTAGAAATCCGCCACTTCACGGGCAGGTTATGGGGTCCTCCTAGGCACAATATTTGAAGGAATTTTTCGTTTTTATTTTTAGCCCTTATTTCATGGAAAACTCACTGTCGCTTTATAAACATTTTTTTTTTTACTTTTTGTCCTTGTTTCCTGTCCCCCAGGGCACTACCCGGACCCCCATACACCTTTTATGGCAAATATCTAGCATATATGCCCTCTTGCAGGGCACTCTAAAAATAGAATTTTGAGTCCCATTGACTTGTATTGAGTTCGAGTTCGAATTCGAACATTTGGAAAAAGTTTGAGTTTGAATGCGAACCGAACTCGGGGGTGTTCGGCTCATCCCTAGTTGAAAGTGTGCATTCTCAGTCACTGACAGTCAGCTATCAGAGGGTGTCACATACTTCCATAAAATTTCGGTGAATTGTAATCCGTGTCTTCTCAGCCACTGACAGTCAACTATCAGGGGGTGTCACATACTTCCATAAAATTTCTGGGAATTGTAATACGTGTCTTCTCAGTCACTGACAGTCAGCTATCAGGGGGTGTCACATACTTACATAAAATTTATGGGAAATGTAATCAGTGTCTTCTCAGTCACTGACATTCAGCTATCAGGGGGTGTCACATACTTCCATAAAATTTCTGTGAATTGTAATCCGTGTCTTGTCACACTGCCACCCATCAGGGGGGCTCACTGATTTATAGGAGGTTCCTGGGAATTGTAATTTGTGTCTTCTCACTGCCAGCTATCAGGGGGTCCCTCATACTTCTAGCAGATTTCTGCGAATTGTAATCTGTGTCTTGTCATACTGCCACCCATCAGGGGGGCTCACTGATTTATAGGAGGTTCCTGGGAATTGCAATTTGTGTCTTGTCACTGCCACCCATCAGGGGGTCTCACTGATTTATAGGAGGTTCCTGGGAATTGCAATTTGTGTCTTGTCACTGCCACCCATCAGGGGTCTCACTGATTTATAGGAGGTTCCTGGGAATTGTAATTTGTGTCTTGTCACTGCCACCCATCAGGGGGTCTCACAGATTTATAGGAGGTTTCTGGGAATTTTAATCTGTGTCTTGTCACTGGCTGCTAGCTATCAGGGTGTCTCGCTGAGTTATACCAGAGTTCTGGAAATCTTTAATCTTTACACCAGAGTTGAATCAGAGTTCTGCATATCTCCAATTTTTCTAACAGAGTTGAATCAGAGTTCTGTATATCTTTAATCTATATATCACTCACCATGTCAGAAAAGCCAAAAAGGACAGGCAGACGCTCCCAGACACAGATAAGAGGGCAAGCAGCCTCTGTGTCGGGAGGCTGTGCCTCTGGTCGTCATGGACATGGTCCATCCTCTGCAGGGGCATGCTTGTCCTTTCTAACTGGTGCTGGCTGTCTTAAGCAGCAGCAACATACAGAGGATTTGGTGGATTAGCTAACCAGGCCATCCTCATCCTCCCAGTCCTCTGTCAGCCAGGATTGTATTGCTTTACAGTCCACCTCAGCTGCCAAAGCATCTAATGCAGCCTCCATGTCCACAGCTACTCCTGCTGTAGCCTCACTATCACAGACGGAGGAGTCAGCTGAATTGTTTGACTACAATGACAGTGACATGCTGCTTGAGGATGCGCAGCAACTACAGTGCTCTGATTCAATCTCTGAGGTTGAGGAAGGGAGTATAATCAATCTAGAGGAAAAGGGTGCCTGTGACACACAAATAAGTGGCACTCATGTTGCCCCAGCAGCTTCAGCATACTGCCAAGTTGGCTCCAGTGACGAGGAGATAGGGTGTGATGACAATGATGATGAGGTCACTGACTCCACCTGAGTGCCTGATAGAACAGAGGAGTCAAGTGAGGAGGAGGAGGAGGAAGAGGCACAACATCCTCTATGTCCAACCATAGCCAGACCAAGGCATCAGATGTCAGAGCTGCTCAAGTGCAGAGCGCTGTTGTCTCAAAGCACACATCCAGGAACTCTGCTGTCTGGGAGTTCTTTAAGAAATGTGCAGCAGACCGCACCATTGCTATTTGTAATCTATGTCAGATGAGGATCAAGCGTGGGAAAGACACCGGATGCTTGGGTACCACGTGCTTGAGGCGACATATGACCACCTGCCACGCATCCCGTTGGCGCAACACTTTGTGTAGGTCCTCCTCACCTGTCTCTACCCCCACTGTATGTCCTGCCATGTCATTGCCTACAACCTCCACTGACAGGTATGATGCTACAGTAATGGATGTACCAGGTCCTTCCTCACAATGTGACAGCATTCCCATCAGCTGAAGATTTACGCAGTCAGATTACATTGCCCCAGCTGCTGCAGCGTAAAAAAAAATATAGTCCCAATCATCCCCAAGCACAGCGTCTAAATGCCAGCTTAGCAAAATTACTCGCATTGCAGCTGCTGCCTTTCCAGCTGGTGGACTCTGCTTCCTTCCGTGAATTTGCTGAATGTGCTGTACCACAGTGGCAGGTTCCAAAATGCCATTTCTTTTCACAGAAGGCCATTCCAGCACTATACCAGCACGTGGAAGACAGTGTTATGGAGTCATTGGGAAAGGCAGTCAGCAGCAAGGTGCAGGTGACTTTAGACATGTGGTCCAGCAGGCATGGACAGGGACGTTACATTTCCTTCACGGCACACTGGGTAACTCTGATTGCAGCTGGGAGGGATCCAAGATGGGGCTCTGTGCTGGAACTTGTTCATCCACCACGCCTCCAGAAAGCTGCTTGTATGAGGTCTGTCTGCTCCACCAACACCTCTCCCTCTTCCTCCTCCTCCACCTTCTCTGTCTCTGGCAAAGTGGCAGTTAAACCGACGTGTGACAGGGGCTACGCAATGGCTCAATCAAAAGATGCCATACTGTGCTTGAGCTGGTTTGTTTAGGGGACAGGTGCCACACCGGGCCAGAAATTCAGTCAACTCTGTAGGGGCAGGTGCAGAGATGGTTAACTCCACGCCAGCTTGAGCTGGGAATGGTCGTCTGTGATAATGACAGCAATCTTCTCTCTGCCCTACGCCTGGGTAAGTTGACGCATGTACCATGCCTAGCACACGTCCTAAATCTGGTGGTACGGCATTTCCTAACCAGGTATCCAGGGCTGGCAGTGCTTCTCAGCCAGGCCAGAAAAGTCTGCAGCCACTTCAGACGGTCATTTCTAGCAAGTGTTCGACCTGGCATAAATTCAAAGAGAATTCTACCGTCCCACAAACCGTCTCATCTGTGACATGCCCACCAGGTGGAACTCGACATTAGCAATGCTGTAGTGTCTGCACAAGCAGCAGAGGGCCATCAACGAGTACCTGGGTGAGTATGGCACAAGGACAGGTTCAGGTCAACTTGTTCCCCCCCCCGCAGTGGCTGATGATCAAGGATGCATGCACTGTACTGTCACCATTTGAGAAGGCAACGAGGATGGTGAGCAGGGACAGTGCATGCATCAGTGACACAATTCTTTTAGTGTTCCTGCTGGAGCGCACTCTGCGGGGAATTATAGATGTGGCACTAGAGGCAGAGCAGCAGGAGGAAGAGGAGGCCTTCCCTAGCTCTCAAGGCCCCAGTCTTTCAGGAGACAGCATTCCTGCGGGTCCTCAGATCAGACAGGAGGAGGATGAAGAGGAGGAGGAATATTTAAGTAGTGGGGGCATTGAAGGTGGGGATTCCTCAAGGGAGGGTTTTGTGTGCCCAGAAACCCAAGGACTAGTACGTGGCTGGGAGGAGGAAGTGCACGATGGGGTCATCCTCATTGACCAGGAAGACTCGGAAGATAATGCCACCTCCAATCTACGCTGCATGGACTCCCTTATCCTGCAAAGCCTGGTAAAGGACCCCAGGATTTGTGCTAGGAGAGGGATCATTACTGGTTGGCAAGCCTTCTTGATCCACGATACAAGGGTAAAGTTGCAGAGCTCATCCTGCCCTCACAGAGGGAGGACAGGATGAAACAACTTGAGGACACTCTAAAGCGACACTTGTGTAACACCTTTCCAGGCACTGGTAGGTTACCAAGTGATGACATAGGTGCTTCTGAGGCTGCGGTTGATCAGAGGAAGAGTGGTGAAAGGGGCCGCTTGACTGATGCCTTTCCAATTTTTTTAGTCCACGATGTCCAGGGACGTCAAATATAGGCACCCATTGCCAGCGTCTTCACCATATGGTGCAGGACTACTTAGGGGCAAGGGCAGACCTGGATACCTTTCCAGCAGATGATCCACTGGCTTACTGGGTGTTGAGATTGGATCACTGGCCAGAACGTAGCCAATATGCTATGCAGCTACTACGTTGCCCTTCATCCAGCATGCTTTCTGAAAGGACGTTCAGTGTCGCTGGAGGCTTTGTCACAGACAAAAGAGTGCGTCTGTCCACTGACTCTGCAGACCGGCTGACATTTATAAAAATGAATCAGTCCTGGATCAGCAGCTATCAATCCCCTGATGCTGACGTAGCGAAATAGATCAGGGATCTCTTCTGCATTCACAAAACCTCCACCACTGCACTCTTCCACAAAACCACAAAGGGGTTACAGTGTGAAGGCACTTGCTGACACCAAAGGCACAATATTTGGGTGCACTGCCACTGACGCCTATATTACCAGAGTTATATCATTTTAATATTGGACCTCAGGGTCCAACTCTGCACTCTTCCACAATACCACAGAGGGGTTACGGTGTGACGGCACTGTTGCCGACACTAAAGGCCCAATTTTAAAGCACCTATTGTTACTTTCATCCAGACGTGGACCCCTTGCTTGATGTGCCTAGAGGGGTGTCAGCTATACACTCCTGACGAGGCCCAATAAGGCCGAAACGATCGTCGGGGGTTGCTGCACCTCTCGTGCAGGGATGACGTCCTTTGCAATCAGTGCTGGCCACCCTTTCTGGGTGAGAGCAGGCTGATTTGCATATGGAAAATTCATCTCTGTAATGGCACAATCAAGCTAAAAACCTTGTTTGTGAGACCTGAGCGGGTACCCACCGTAAAGCAGGCCATTCGTGCTGTTGCTCGTTCTCAGGACCCTCACAAACACCCCCCTTTTTTCTCACTGTAATTGTAAAGGGTCATCCAGACGTGGACCCCTTGCTCGATGTGCCTAGAGGGGTGTCAGCTATACCCTCCTGACGAGGCCCAATAAGGCCGAAACGATCATCGGGGGTTGCTGCACCTCTCGTGCAGGGATGACGTCCTTGGCAATCAGTGCTGGCCACCCTTTCTGGGTGAGAGCAGGCTGATTTGCATATGGAAAATTCATCTCTGTAATGGCACAATCAAGCTAAAAACCTTGTTTGTGAGACCTGAGCGGGTACCCACCATAGAGCAGGCCATTCGTGCTGTTGCTCGTTCTCAGGACCCTCACAAACACCCCCCTTTTTTCTCACTGTAATTGTAAAGGGTCATCCAGACGTGGACCCCTTGCTTGATGTGCCTAGAGGGGTGTCAGCTATACCCTCCTGACGAGGCCCAATAAGGCCAAAACGATCATCGGGGGTTGCTGCACCTCTCGCGCAGGGATGACGTCCTTGGCAATCAGTGCTGGCCACCCTTTCTGGGTGAGAGCAGGCTGATTTGCATATGGAAAATTCATCTCTGTAATGGCACAATCAAGCTAAAAACCTTGTTTGTGAGACCTGAGCGGGTACCCACTGTAGAGCAGGCCATTCGTGCTGTTGCTCGTTCTCAGGACCCTCACAAACACCCCCCTTTTTTCTTACTTTCATCCAAAGCCTGCATAAGTTTCACGATAATTTAGCCAAAAAATCACTAAACGTGTTCTGCGTGTCCAAAAATGTCTCCTCTTTTCATACAGTCTGCTGCCCCAAGCAGTTGTTTATGAATAGATTAAAGGAAAACCGTATACCGTCATTTGAAATGTCATGTTTTTGTTTTTAAATGTTTCTATACATCCTACAAATCCGCCACTTCACGGGCAGGTTAAGGGGACCTCCTAGGCACGATATTTTAAGGAATTTTTCGTTTTTATTCTTAAACTTTATTTCATGGAAAACTTACTGTTCCTTTAAAAAAAATTTTTTTTCCTTTTTGACCTTGTTTCCTGTCCCCCAGGGCACTACCTGGACCCCCATACACCTTTTATTGCAAATATCTTGCATATATTCCCTCTTGGAGGGCACTCTAAAATTAGAACTTTCGAGTCCCATTGACTTGCATTGAGTTCGGTTCGCGTTCGAACTCGAACTTTTGAAATTGTTTGAGTTCGAATGCGAACCGAACACGGGGGTGTTCGGCTCATCCCTACCCAGAAGTAGTGGGAGTAGAGCGGTGGACTAAATTTAAGGGTTTTTACATAGGCATAAACGTTACAGAACACGAACATTCTGATACTGGAGCTGAATAGGTCGGCTGGTTTGTGGATTATTAGCATTCCATGAAGTGCATGTGAAATATTGTATCTATAGTTATTCAGTTAATTCATAAAGAAAACCTTCAACATATTAATAGGCAGCATCATAAACCACCTTGCAGCTTCCAGTTCTTACACACGCCACAGCCACTCGATGTCTCCAGTGCCGGTCAAATCTCTGCCTCCCTTGTCTATCCCGCCAGGTCTCCATTTTTTCTTGTCACGTAGAAGGGAGGCGTGGCCTGTGTGAGTGCACAGTGGCACCACACTGAAAACAATGGCTGCCTTGGAAGATGGAAGATAGGGCAGATAGTGCTCAGGGATGCATTCGCAGCTTGACTGTGGTTTGGAAGACACTTCAGTCAGCCTTAAGAATCAAAGGCATATTTTAGATAAGCTGTCCCAATAACGTAAATTGCTGGATAGATTATCCCCTCCCTCCTTCTCTCCTTGATCTGATGCCTATTGGTCAGGTACAGCAAGGTTTATAACGATATATAATAAAAATGGACAGATACCTTGTTTTCAGGTTTCTGCAGTGATTAAACAAATAGGTGTATGCAGACCACATTTATTTTTCTGAGTGCTATAATTTAATATGGAGCCTACCAGCAAGAGCTCTTCATACGTAATATAGAAAAATCGACTGTCATCCTTCATTTGCAGCCATCCATTGATATGGTCAAACCAGGAGCCGTACAGCGCTATAAAGGGATTAAAATATATATTATATTATTGCGGTAATATTTTTGTTGAATTAATTTTACAAAGGACTGATCTAATTTCAAATGTGTTTCATACTGAAACCAGTGATGTTTTGTGTTATCATGTTATCAAGTTGTTTTATTCATATAATTAGTCATATAATTCAGAGAAAGTGCTACTTTTGTATACTATTATTATCATTTACATAGCATCAGCAGTTTCCACAGTGCTTTACAATAAAACTATAGCTAATTAAACTAACAAAATTACAAACAAGTTTAAGAACCATAGCCAAGAGAGTAGAACAGGAACATCAAACTCCAATCCCCAGATGCATCTGAACTACAACTCGCATGACTCTTGTGCCATATATTGCATCCAAAGATTTTTGGGAATTGTAGGACATCAACATCTAAGGTGCCAGAGTATGATATTCCAGGTGTAGATGGTACTGCTAAATGAACTTACAATCAAAGGGCCCTATTACCTCCTTAACGCTAGCGCTAGTGCTCAGCTATGTGACCGTTAACGTTAGGTTAAGTGACTTTAACGCATGCGTCCCATATAACATCCTGAACACTAACAAGGTAAAAAAAACGTTAGCGCATCAGTGAGTGTACTCCCTTCCGCGAGCTTACTGTATTTTGTGCTCCCTATACTTATCATGGGGAGCACCATCAGTAATTTGTGTTAGGACAAGTAAGTCCTAACACTAATTACCGCACAGCTGCAGTAACTAAAAAGCTCTAAGCTGGTGCTAAAAAGCTCTAAGCTAGTGCTAACTGATACCGCTTCTGCGGAATCAGTTATCACCAGCTGAACCCCCAAAAAAATTATCAGATACTCACCTCTCATCTGGTGGCACGAATGGTGGCCCAATCCACTGCTTTTGGCCACCGTGAGCAAAGTGAGACTGGGGACCAATAGTCCCCAGTCTCCCTCCGCGAATAACTCCACGACCCTGTATGTGCCCGCAAGAGTGAGATCGTGCAGGTCCCGTGGCCTGGCAGTGCAAGTCTCCTTGGAATCCTATGGACACCAGGAGATGAAACTCACGGCAGTGCGTTAAAGCTGCAGGAGGTTAGAGTTGCGTTCCGGGGCAGGCTGCTGAATCAGCGCCTGCCCCGGAATACGGTGTTAAAACAGGGACGTTAAGGAGAAACCTCTAGGCACATGTTTTCTCCATTAGCAATCCCATTTTAGCGAGAGGCACAGAGTAATGCCCAAAATTAGTTTGGGTGGAGGAAAACAAATGTCATAGCAACTCATAACCGGTAAGGATCACTCCTAATAGCATTTGTTTCAGAAATGGTACCAGCAAGGTAGTGATGCAAGCTATGAAACCTATAATTGTTTGGTAAGGACAGGTGAGAAGAGGAATTAGTCAGAAGTGTAAAGAATGAGTTTTGAGGCATTTCATGAAGGACTGAAGACTGGGGGATGATAGAGCAGGTGAAAATGAGGACAGGCCAGGGGCGGATCCAGGGGGGGCAACGGGGCAATTGCCCCCCCCCGAGATTTGGCCCGGGGGTTGAGGGACCCAGATGCCGGGCAGCGCGGGAGCGCCTGCCCGATCTTGAACAGTCCGTCCTGTGAAGTGGATGCGGCTGTGTGCAGGCGCAGCCGGTCACGTGGTCCGGCTAATCAGGTGGTACTGAGTCTCTGTACCACCTGACTGGCCGGACCGCGTGACCGGCTGCGCACGCACACAGCCGCATCCACTTCACAGGACGGACTGTTCAAGATCGGGCAGGCGCTCCCACGCTGCCCGGCATCTGGGTCCCTCAACCCCCTGCCGGAGCTGGGGCAACAATCCAGGTGAGAGCTGGGGCAAATCCATGACCTGGGGGCAAATCCATGTGTGACCTGGGGGCAAATCCATGAGCTGGGGCAAATCCATGAGCTGGGGCAAATCCATGTGCTGGGGCAAATCCATGTGCTGGGGCAAATCCATGACCTGGGGGCAAATCCATGAGCTGGGGGCAAATCCATGACCTGGGGGCAAATCCATGACCTGGGGCAAATACATGAGCTGGGCAAATACATGAGCTGGGCAAATCCATGACCTGGGGGCAAATCCATGAGCTGGGCAAATCCATGTGCTGGGCAAATCCATGACCTGGGGGCAAATCCATGAGCTGGGGCAAATCCATGAGCTGGGGCAATATCCATGTGCTGGGGCAAATCCATGTGCTGGGGCAAATCCATGACCTGGGGGCAAATCCATGAGCTGGGGCAAATCCATGAGCTGGGGCAAATCCATGAGCTGGGGGGCAAATCCATGAGCTGGGCAAATACATGAGCTGGGCAAATCCATGAGCTGGGGGCAAATACATGAGCTGGGGGCAAATCCATGAGCTGGGGCAAATCCATGAGCTGGGGGCAAATCCATGAGCTGGGGGCAAATCCATGACCTGGGGGCAAATCCATGAGCTGGGCAAATACATGAGCTGGGCAAATCCATGACCTGGGGGCAAATCCATGAGCTGGGCAAATCCATGTGCTGGGCAAATCCATGACCTGGGGGCAAATCCATGAGCTGGGGAAATCCATGACCTGGGGGCAAATCCATGAGCTGGGGCAAATCCATGTGCTGGGCAAATCCATGACCTGGGGGCAAATCCATGAGCTGGGCAAATCCATGACCTGGGGGCAAATACATGAGCTGGGCAAATACATGAGCTGGGCAAATCCATGACCTGGGGGCAAATCCATGAGCTGGGCAAATCCATGTGCTGGGAAAATCCATGACCTGGGGGCAAATCCATGTGCTGGGCAAATCCATGACCTGGGGGCAAATCCATGAGCTGGGCAAATCCATGAGCTGGGGGCAAATCCATGAGCTGGGCAAATCCATGACCTGGGGGCAAATCCATGAGCTGGGCAAATCCTTGAGCTGGGGGCAAATCCATGTGTGAGCTGGGGGCTCTCTGCTCCTCTAGATTGTAAAATCCGGGGTGCCCTCTGCTCCTCTAGATTGTAAAATCCGGGGTGCCCTCTGCTCCTCTAGATTGTAAGCTCCTGGGTGTCCTCTGCTCCTCTAGATTGTAAGCTCCTGGGTGCCCTCTGCTCCTCTAGATTGTAAGCTCCTGGGTGCCCTCTGCTCCTCTAGATTGTAAGCTCCTGTGAGCCGGGCCCTCTGCTCCTCTAGATTGTAAGCTCCTGTGAGCCGGGCCCTCTGTAAATTCTCGTGAGTCGGGCTCTCTGCTAAAACATCTTATTTTCTGTAAGTGCCCCTCCCGAGACTAGTCTCTGGATCCACCCCTGGGACAGGCAGGCATTATTTACAGCCTGGAATGATCTAGAAAGAGTATTTGTGGAGTAAGGAAGGCATGTAACGACGCAGAGCGGTATTGAGGGCTTTGAACATAAACACCAGTATTTTTAAATTGTATCCTGAAAGATAGAGGAAGGCAAAGAAGGGACTTGTAGGAGCAAAGGTTTGTAAAGCCCAATGCAGATAAAGAACTGATTAGTTTGCCTAAAGAGGCAGTATAAATAGAAAAGAGAGGCAAGTACTGAAACTTGCAGCACCCCAAAAGAGACACTTGAATGAATGCTGGCGTCTTATCCCGCACAGCCAATCGATCCCTGTGCGATCCTGGTGCCTATACATTGGAAACACTAGAGACTGATTGGATATCAATCCAGTCTGCCAGTGATCATGGCACCAGGTGTGATGTATTTGTGCAGGTGGCACACAGTAGGTCAAAAGCAAGGTAGAGAAAAAAGCAGAGTCAACATCGGGCAACAAATAGGAAACAATCTGTAAACAAGCAGGGTCAAATGTAGTTAAAATCAATCAAAGAAGCAAATATTACACAGAAAAACCATTAGCTCTTTAGATACAGCTATATCAGGGGAAGGACTCACAGTCCAGCATTTTCCTATATGGAGGCATCACGTCATGATCAGGGCATGAGATGCTGTGTCATCAGCATGCACCCAAGTCTTACTCTTATTACAAAACCTGGTAGTGGTATGTGTGGTTGCATAATTCCTTTCCAGAAAGTCCTGCCAACATGATACATGTATGGCATGGTTCTGGAGCTGCTGGGAGACATGTTGTGTTTGGCCAGTATGGCAGGATGCGGAAATGGGCAGGGATTGCTGTGGTATCAAATCAGCATGGTAGGAGCTACTGGGTGTATAATTGGCAGCAGGTATGCGACCACAAGGATAGATGGGAAGAATACCAGGAAAAGCACAGCACCGTAAAGACTAGAAATGTGCATTTTGTTTCGCTCCAAATCCAAATTTGGACAAAATTTTCCAGTTTCATATTTCGGAAGTGCTTCCAAAATACAAATTGGTTCCCTTCTAAAAAGGTCCGAAAACAGTCTGAAAACAAATCGATTCGGACCGAAACGGAACAAAACGAAAAGGTATAAACCAAATTGATTTCTTTTTCACGGATCAATTTGTTATACTGTTTCATTTAAAGTCGGCACCGCGTCCCTGTCCATTGGCTGTGGTGCTGAATCTGTTGTATGGACAGCGCCATGGTGCCGATTCGGTGGCAGTGAAATTCCCCTTAGACAAGTAATGGTTAATCTATTCAGAGAACACCAAAGAGCACTGAAATGTCCTGATTTTCGGTGATTCTTTTGACAGCTTTAAACAGGCGAATCACATAGGTTTAACTGTAAAAAATATTCCCTGTTTTTATTAAATATTTATTCAACCATTTATTCTATTCACTTGCAGCAAAAAGTCTATTTTTTTAGGCATTTTTTTAGGCATTTTCTTGGTGAAATTTTTGAAGTCCTAATTTTTTTAATTAGGTTCATTTACATTTTTTTTGTCATTTTGGTTTTGGTTTTCTTGTGGGATGCTTTTGGTTTTATTCCATTGGGTGGTTGATTATTTTGCCAGTGATTGATTTTTTTTTAGTAATTATATCTTTGTCTCCTTACTAACATTTAATTCTTGCTCTTTTGGTGCATTTTGTTTTGCAAAATAGAAATTTATGTGCAGTGTACAGATCAGGATATACAGTAATGCACACTGGGTAAACCAGATCTTGCTTACAATATAATAAATTTGTTATAATAAATTCATTATTTTATATTGACTTGTTTCACTACATTGCACACAATCAGTTATAAAATTGTCCTACTGCTTTCGCAAAAAAAGATTATATTACTGTCAGCTACAAAATCAGATAATCTTAAAGCTGGTAGATAAGAACATAGACAGTGGAAAGAATTGAGGACGAGTTGGTAAACCAGAAAAGAAAAGCAACCCGAAATCTAAAAATATTTGGCAAACATCACATGTTTGGGATGAAGGAAAAAAGTGTGATTGCTACCAGTACCATCTGCACAAATTTCATTACATGTCCTCTCCTTTGCTTGTAACATGCTAGACTAGGAGATGTTACAGTGATAATCTTTTTTTGGCCCATAATAATAATGATAATATTAATGAAGTAGGTCAATTTTAATAAATTACAGTTTATGTTAACTTTCACGAAAAGTTAACGTCTTTTTCTTATAAAAATATGTTAATGACACTAATTAAACTGACCGTTTCCTGATACAAAGTTTTCCATGTGTTCTTGGAAACCTTTAGGTTCTTCAAATATGCTTAGTACCTTGGCAAAATGGAAGTTTGAAACAAGGACATCTTTGGGATTTCTCATGGTGTAGATGATCTAAAATAATAATTAAGATGATAATAACACAGGTTAGTATGACCTTTGACACATTTCACATGTGAGGTCCCTCATTATATGTAAAAATGCAGAGAGGTTCCCTATTGAATGCTCTGTGTGATGGAGCAGAGATAAAGGTCTGTACATCAGCAATTTTCTGGAGGACCAGAAGAATACTCTATGGAAAAATGTAGCCCTCCTTTTTCCCCTTAAATACTTAGGCAGATACTGGTGACACTTTAATGAGCTAAAGTGATCAGGGTTCGTAGAGCGACCCCTTAAAGAGGTGAAAGTCATCTGGCTGTTGGGAAAAATAAAAATGTATCGTGTATTTTAGTGAACCACAGAAATCATGAGCAAACCCACAACATAAAAGCATACAGTATATCGACAAAAATAGGGTTTAATCTCTGGTTGGGTGCTGCTTACACGAAAGGGTGAATTACAACTCCTTTACTGAGAGATGGTCAGTAGTTCTTGGATGGTAACATGTATGTCAACCCTTATTGTGGTGAATTCCGTGTATGGGTAATGGTACGTTTTATACCTGGACTGTAAGGTGTAGCCACAATGCCTTCAAGGGGTCAGTATACATTAAACTGATTATTCACACAAGCAGAGGGTGTAGAAAACGTATTCAGTATTACCCGTATGGTTACATTACATGAACAATTTTACATGATATGTTCCTCGCTGGCAAAAAATTTTTTATTGCACAATTGTTTCTAGTGTAATGCTCCAGTATGCAATGTAGTACAGGGATATACAGAGAGGTGTTATGTAGTAGCAGAGGAAAAAAATATTTTTTACTGTTGAGGACTGTATATACACAATAATTAAGATCTCACAGTTCCTTATGCGTGCCTGCCACCTGGTGGTCAGAGTTCAAGGTGCAGGCGGTTGTTTCAAAGAAAACAATTATGTTGCTGTTCCTTCCAGTCCTTTGTAACGGGTCCGGATCTCATGTTAATAATAGGAAACAGAAAAAACAGATTCCGTAGTGCATACTGTCTTACTAAGAAAATTGAAACAATGGTTGTAACGATTTCCAACTCACATGGACAGGAGCTGATATTTCTATCACACTCACTCTTGTCCGCCTATCTGGCCCATAAAGGTGGCCAGCAACCCTTCTTTAACCTCCTTTCTCCTTGTGTGCGGCAGTCGTTTGTCAGCTGGGCTGGAGTCATAGAAACATAGAAACATAGAAAAAATGTCGGCAGATAAGAACCTTTCGGCCCATCTAGTCTGCCCAATTACATGGATACTTTACCTGGATTTATCTTTTGTTTAGGATAGCCTTATGCCTATCCCATGCTTGCTTAAATTCAATTACTGTTTTGGCCTCTACCACTTCTACTGGAAGACTGTTCCATGTATCCACCACCCGCTCAGTAAAATAATGCTTCCTGATTTTACTTTTAAACCTTTGCCCCTCTAATCTAAGACTATGTCCTCTTGTTTTGCTATTTTGTTTCCTTTTAAATATACTCCCTTCCTCTACCTTGTGGATTCCCTTTACGTATTTAAATGTTTCTATCATATCTCCTCTGTCTCGTCTTTTTTCCAAGCTGTACATGTTAAGATCATTAAGCCTTTCTTGGTAACTTTTCTCCTTCAAGCCGTACACCATTTTAGTAGCCCTTCTCTGAACTCTCTCCAAGATGTCTATATCCTTCTGGAGATACGGTCTCCAGTACTGCACACAGTACTCCAAGTGAGGTCTCACCAGTGCTCTGTACAGTGGCATGAGCACTTCCCTTTTCCTACTGCTAATACCTCTCCCTACACAACCAAGCATTCTGCTAGCATTTCCTGCTGCTCTATTACATTGACTACTTACCCTTAGATCCTCTGAAATAATAACCTCTAAATCCCTTTCCTCAGATGTTGAGGTTAGGACTGTATCAAATATTCTATATTCAGCCCTTGGGTTTTTACGTCCCAGGTGCATTATCTTGCACTTATCCACATTAAAACTCAATTGCCACAACTCCGACCATTTTTTTAGCTTACCTAAATCATTTGTCATTTGGCTGATCCCTCCAGGAACGTCAACCCTGTCCTCGCAGAATATATCCAGTAGTGGATATGCGCTGCACAGTGATCACAGGATGCAGGGGTTGTATAATAAAATAAGAAGGGGTTTATTAAGATAGGTTAGGGATTATCCAGAACGCGTTTCGCCGATATGGCCTCTTCAACTGGATAATCCCGATAAGTGAATGTCCGTCTTTTATGTGCTATTTGGTAGGTATAAAAAACAGACGAAGTGCAGGTGCTCAGCGCTCACGCGTTCACAAGATATAGACAAAATCCTTATATTTCTTAAAGATACATATATACATACATACATATGCTCTGATATTCAGTACATGTGACAGTTCATAGTCGTGAGATACAGTTCATCAAGATATTAACTTTCAGGAGCCTCGTTAGGCTCGATCACCTCGCCTGCGGGTGTTTCAATCGGCTCACCCAAATGCCCTCCGCGGTTCACCGGTCGTGTAGCCCTGGTGTCCTTAGGAGTCCCGGGTAGTCCACAGGTCTGAACACAGACTGAAGACAGAGCACAGGAGGGGAGTAGCAGGACAGATTGCAGGTACAGATTACAGGGCTGTAGAAATGTCCAGAAGTGCTGGAAGTAGGAGTCCAGTAACGGGTGGTATGGCAGATGGTTCACAGGTACTGAATACAGCGGTGGTTCTAGGAGGGTGATCCAGTAGCAGAATCCAGGGACAAGTCATAGATCCTGGGCAGGTGGCGATGCAGGAAGGAAAGCCAAATGTCTGGCACATGCAGCAAGGGGTCACTGAGCCGAATGCTGAACCACCATTGTATTCAGTACCTGTGAACCATCTGCCATACCACCCGTTACTGGACTCCTACTTCCAGCACTTCTGGACATTTCTACAGCCCTGTAATCTGTACCTGCAACCTGTCCTGCTACTCCCCTCCTGTGCTCTGTCTTCAGTCTGTGTTCAGACCTGTGGACTACCCGGGACTTCTAAGGACACCAGGGCTACACGACCGGTGAACCGCTGAGGGCATTTGCGTGAGCCGATTGAAACACCCGCAGGCGAGGTGATCAAGCCTAACGAGGCTCCTGAAAGTGAATATCTTGATGAACTGTATTTCACAACTATGAACTGTCACATGTACTGAATATCAGAGCATATGTATGTATGTATGTATATATGTATCTTTAAGAAATATAAGGATTTTGTCTATATCTTGTGAACGAGTGAGCGCTGAGCACCTGCCCTTCGTCTGTTTTTTATTGTATTTGGTGTAATTTGGGAACTGCATTTTGGGTGCTCTAAGCGACGGGGTTCACGTATCATTTTTTGTATATTGTCTGTTCCCTACATCATAAACTGTATTTGGTAGGTATGTCCGCTGATTGGTCGCCCGGCGTTTTCATTTCGTTTTGGTGCGGTTTCCATTGCACATGTGTGTTCGTTTCATTTTTCGCACGACTTCGTTTTTTTGTGCGGATTTCATTGCGCATGTGTGCGGGGTTCTCGGTCAGCATCTTTAATCATGTGGTTCAATTCACCTATCATAGCGTCCTCCTGAACAGATCGGACGTCCATTTTTTTGGTGTCTGTCATTAATGGCTTCAAAATATGGTGTGCCATATATTGCCAGATTTGCACAAATACACCAGTGGTGAATATCCAAAATAAACAAATTCAACAATATGACATACGTTGGGGGGATATAAAATCTTTGTATACATATAATGAAATTCCTTTCTGGGGACCTGGATCCGCCATTTCTTTATTTTAGGGGGGGGGGTTTATAAATCTGAGAGCAGAATATTAAAATGGACTTTAGTATCTATGTTTGTATGTATGAAGTGGCTTAGGAACATAAGGGTGGAGTATATACTTTCAGCTTTCCCTTTGGTATACAGGGTGGGGAGGGGGGTTCCATAGATTAACCCCATGTAATGCGACAATCGTTGTAGTAGGGGTTTATTTATTTTAGCCGCGGTGGCTACCGCATATTGCAATCCAAATGCTAACGGGTTAAGTAACCCGTTTGCGTTTGGTACCTTTTCAGCGCGAGGTTACTGTACTTTGCGCTCCCTATACTTAACATGGGGTGTGCAAAGTGTTAATCAGCGTTAGTAATACAATCTACTAGCGCTGATTAACAGAAAGTTAGCCACAGGCAAGACTTGGTGTTAACGGTTTCCGCTTCTACAGAATCTGTTAACACCAGCCCAAAAAAAAACAAAAAACAATCATATACTCACCTCCTATTTATTTATTTAAGTGTCTTCAGGGATGGAAGGGAGGGCTTACTGGACACTCTCCCCATATTTCTATAAAAGAATATATTGATGGATTAAATCATATAAAATCCTGTTTTGGGCAAGATCTAACATTTAAAAAGGGTTTTGTATGATATGTTTTCACATAATTTACACAGAGGGTGAGGTCTTGATTTGCCTTCCTTAATCTCAATCATGTCCTTCATCATCATGTCCTTCCAAAGACATGCCCATCCAAATTCTGTTCCCATGATTTAATAGAAGGCTACTCTCCCCATTCTGACAATTACTAGAAAGCCAGGTATAAAAAGTAGAAATAATGGCAGAAGGAGTATCACTATGAAGACAGTGACAATCAAAAAAAGGGCACCTTCGAATCCCTCTGTTCCAAAGAATTTCACCCACGCTCCCTGATCTCCTTCCTCTATCTCCCTGCTGTCCGGCTCCTCAGAGTGGGGCCCTCTGCTCTACGCAGACCAGTGGGAGAGTGATGTGGGGGAGGTTCTCCCCGGTGAGGACTGAGAGGACATTTGGAAAAATGGGGCTAATCAGGGGAGACATTCAAAATGTTGATTCGCTGGTATACCTCTCCATCACAACTGTCTTGTATGGGGCCGTGTCCCACGGATCTCTGCTGGAGGGACTGTGGCCATAAGGGCTCCTTCTATCACATGTAGTGGACGTGCCCACATATCCAGGACTTCTGGTCCTGGATTCATGATCTAGTACGTTTGGTACTGGGCCGCCCGATGGACCTGGACCCCTGGACGTATTTTCTCCATCGCTCTCAGGAGTCGTTATCAAAACTGGAGAACAAACTCCTTCGAAATTGGACTCCCTGGCTTGATTGTGAGCCTGACTGAATGCCTTACTGGAAGCTTGCGATTTTGTACGGTAACGCTATATCTGTTGTCTTGCTTGGGAATGTGGCTGAAAGAGAGGAAGGCTTCTTTTTTTTTCTAGTCAACTTTTTTTTTTTCTAGTCAACTTCACAAGCTTTTCTGAGCTGCAAAAAAATTTATAAGGGTCAATCCATATCAAGTGGTCCAGAAAAAGAAAAAAATGGTTTACAAAAATAGTTTTTGGCAGTGGTGATAAATTGGTAGTTTAAAACCAAGATTATTTTAATTTTATACTGACTAATTTAAAAATGGTGGCCATTTTTGCTTCACGTCATGCACCATTTTTTGAGTTTCCAGAGGTTTGCGGAAAAATGCATATTTCAGTTATGGTTTTCACAAAGCTGTGGAACAAAATGTATTATTCTTGGTACAGTCTGGACTACATTTTTGTTAGTTACGTCATTTGGCCATCTTGTTTCCATGTGACTAAAATTTCATGCCGAACTTGAAACTCGCGGTTAAAAAAAAAATCAATTTCTGGAAGGGGAATTTTTTGGGAAGGGTTAAAATATTCAGCTTCAAATTTTTTTTGCAAGTACCTATGGTAGGGTACTTTATATAAAAAAACAAAAACAATTAAGCCCTGATACTTGTCCCATTTTTTTTTTTTTACATGGACCCACAAATATGGGGCCACAATAAAATCTAGGTGCTAATGTTAACGCTCACCTGCATGAGCATTAATGTTAGCCGCGGTGGCTACCGCATATTGCAATCCAAATGCTAACGGGTTAAGTAACCCGTTTGCGTTTGGTACCTTTTCAGCGCGAGGTTACTGTACTTTGCGCTCCCTATACTTAACATGGGGTGTGCAAAGTGTTAATCAGCGTTAGTAATACAATCTACTAGCGCTGATTAACAGAAAGTTAGCCACAGCCAAGACTTGGTGTTAACGGATTCCGCTTCTACAGAATCTGTTAACACCAGCCAAAAAAAACCAAAAAACAATCATATACTCACCTCCTATCCCGCGGCGACTACCGTGGCTCCGTCCGCCTTCTCCATCCAGCGGAAGCAGGGAGAGATTGGGGGAAAAAGTTCCTCAGTCTCCCCCTGCGTATCACTACGCCAACCGGCCGGATCTCGCGAGGTCATGCAGCAGGTCATGTGACCGTCGGCATCTAGCTCAATGGAGTCCTATGGACTCCATCGAATGGATGCTCACGGCGGAGCTCAGCGCTGCCACGAGCATCCAGGGGTGTAGTGCGCGGTAACAATGCAGGCAGCTTTTTAAGCGTGTAATCCCATGTTAAAACGAGGGCGGTAAGGAGAAAACTGCGGGCGCAATTTTTCTTCCTAGCGTCCCCGTTTTAACGCAAGAATGTAATTTAGCCCATGTATTTTTTAAATTTTTGGTAAAATTTAGAGGTAGATATCTCTGGTGGGGAAACTAAGAAAATGTAACTTTGCCCACAGTAAAGTTTTATGGTAGCAAAATGCAGTACAAAGTTTGAGTTTGATATTCCACTGGGAGTAGAGTTATGCCAGGTATGAAAACATACAACAAAAATGTTATGCACTTTATCATAGTACAATATATTTAATGTATTTTTTAAAGATACATTTTTTGTTGAAAGAACAATCAATGCTATAGCCTAAACTTGTTAGGATAGTTTAACATTAAGGGTTTGTGGGTGGGGGCATCCCCAGATCCACACATGCTGCATGTCTGGGTTGTTATGCAGTATCTGTGTATCGGGGGCTTGTTCATACAAGCACAGACATTCAGTATCTGTGGAGTGAACTGCCTGACTCTAGTTAGTCAGTTTTCTGGCTGGTAAGGTGGTTTTGTGGTTCTCAGGCGTCATAGTTAAACACATCATGATCGACTCTCAGGTGTTTTATAGGTGCCTATACTAATGAACATTGCCATAAAAGTGTCTATGGTATTGTGGCCAAGGTAATAAAGGTTATCACTGTACGCGATGACGTCGGGCAGCAAGGGGGGACCCGGGGGTGGAGCTGCCATCCAAGATGGCGGCCCCCACCAGAGCTAGGCCACAATTCATGTGGGGCATGTCCTCAGCATATAGCGGGAGTCAATGAGGACGTGCCCCACACGTCATCCGCAGCGAAGGGGTTAAAGTGTTCTAAAGTAGTTCCCCTGACCCTTAAAAAAATGACATTGTCGAGTGTGTCTATGATGGACAGTGGTGGCTCGGTGAAGTAGAAGACACCAGCTTACAAAACAAGGGCATGTTTATTAGGATTTACCACCCAGGAGGACCAAGAACATCATTCAAGAAGTCATCAGGGGATAAGGTGTGGTGAAAACAAAAACCATTCTTAGAAAACGGACATCAATGGAATTAACAATAGCTACTGCACAATCTCATAACATTTCTCAAAAACTATGGGCAGTATTAGAAAGCTGGTGTTAACTTAACCAGAGCTGTTGTAAACTTAGCAACTCCATATACAATAATGGCTCTGGTTAATAGGCTTGTGCACCAATTTTTTTTTCGGTTCGATTCGGTTTGATTTTTCGGATTTTTAAACTTTTCGATTCGGCTCGTTTCGACCGATTTCTGTTTCGATTCGGTTCGGCTCGATTAGTTTTTCGTGTACATTTTTTTTTCGGAATATCGACCATTTTTCGTATTTTCGTGTCACTTTGCTCGTTTTTTTGTATCGACTTTTCGTAATTTCGGAAATTTTCGTTTTTTCGGAATGTCTGTTCTCCTCGTTTCAAAGCAATAAATTTCGATTTGACACATTTCAAGTCCATTCGAAAATTCTGAAAATATTTCGTTTCGGCTCGGAAAACTTTTCGGATCTGCCATTTTCGGATCTAAAAATTTTCGGAAATTCGGCCGCATCCGAAAACACGAATCGGGAAATTTCGTGGAAATTCCGAAATTCCGAAACCCGAAACGCACATCCCTACTGGTTAAGTTTACAACAGCTCTGGTTAAGGTAGCACCAGCTTTCTAATACTGCTCCATGTGAGGAGATATCCCTACTTTTGAATAAATGCTAAACTCTTAAGAGTTTAAGCAATTAATTCCCTATTTATTTATATATACATATTCTCATAGTTATAATGTATTTTACAACTTTATATTTGCTGTATAATATAATAACATTGTCTGATCTCGCGGGTTTTTATCAGTTTTGTACCTGGCATAACTCTGCTCCCAGTGGAATGTCAAACTCAAATTTTTTACTCGATTTTACTACCATATAGTATTGAACTGTGTGCAAAATTTAAAATTTTATTAGTTCCACCACCAGAGATATTACCCCTAAATTTTACCCAAAAATTGAAAAAAACATATTTGTGGGTCCCTGTAAAAAAAGGGGACAAGTATCAGTGCTCAATTGTTTTTTTTTTTACATAAGCTACCCTACCATAGGCACTTGCAATTTTCTTTTAAGTTAGTCCAGAAGGTGCTAAGAATAATACATTTTTTTTTTTTTTTTTTTTTTTTGTATTTAAATTTTTTTATTTGGTGAAAAAGTCAGCAGGACATAAACGATAAATGGCCTCGCAGGGCCACATTAAGTCATCGTGAAAGCAGGAAGGTTGGCCACGCAGGGCCACAGCTTGTTAACTGCACATGCACGTCCCCTAAAAAGGGGGTCTCATCTAGGTGGGAAAACTCTGCAAGAGAGAAAGTGTGTCTTTACAAAAAACAACAGCTACGTATCTGAGCGCACTACAAGGAAAAGATACATCCAAAAGCTTCCAAAAAATAAAATTACAAAAGGCAAATGGTGGTGGGGGGGGGGGAAACAATACAATGGGGGAGAGGCAAAGGCCTGAACTGTGCCGTCCCTGGTTAATTCCACAGGTCCAAAAGGACCGTGGGAGGCCAAGGGGGTTAAATGGCACTAGGCCCGGGAGTCCCGGTCCCCGAGACATCCCGTTAAGCCAAAAATAAAAAGTAAAAGGTAGTAAAATAAATAAATAATAAAAAAAAAAAAAAAAATTAAAGGAGACGAGAGCGTCCTCGAAGCGTGTCCAGAGTCACAAAAACAAAGTCTCAGCATGAATAAAGTGTGGGGAGAAAGCATCATCATATAATAAGAGTAGGGGGGGATTGGGGGGGGGAGGGGGCAAAATAATAATAAAAAAATAAAAAATAAAAAAATAAAAAAAAATGGTGGGGTTCATAAAAGAAAAACACATCAGCCAGTGTCTCGGAATGGGGACTCTTGTACCGCAGGTAGGGCATCGTTGGGCAGGCCAGGTTTCTCAGGACGCAGAGGCCCTCCAACAAGGGGCAAAGCTCGCCGCTCCGGTAGCAGCCAGATCGTGTGACAGCCTGCCTCACGGATAAGAACCGCGAGCAACTCCGCTCCAGGAGACGGGGTAAGACTCCCAGGCCGCGGCCCTCTCTCAGCTTCCTCGTCCACGATGTCGGGTCTAGGATTCTGCATCATTACTCCGACTGGTCGGCCATCTAACTCATGCATTCCAAGCCGCCCAGGTCCCCAGCAGGGGTCTGTCTCCTCTGACTCCGCAACCGATCTGGCTTCAGCCGAAGCCCCGCAGCTCGATCTAGGTGCACTTCGCTTGCCGACGGGCAAACAGACAACAGTGCCTCGCAACCCCTCCGTCGTGGGCCGCACCAGCTCCACTGCGTCTCCTATCGCGGCAGCCTCCATCCCATCTCCATCACAGCAAACCTCCCCTGTGCCGGAAGGGCTCTCACCCCGTCCGGCAGGTAAGGCATCCTCCGGTTTATGCTCAGCTGGGGCCTCTGCGTCCGCCTCCCGGCCATCCCGCAGCACAGCCATTATGCGTCGCCAGGCGCCACGGGTCAGCGGGCTCCCCTCATCTCCCGGCAACATCCGTAGGCAGTCCTCCAGATCCCCCAGAACAGCTCCCAGGTCTCTGGTAGGGGGGAGATACGACAGCGGCCGCCATGCCATATGCGTCACCGCCAGTCCCGTCGGGCGTTCAGCCACTGCGATCCGAGGAAGATGGGGGCCCTCCATCCTCCGATCCCACAACAGCCGTCCTCCCAAGACGGAAAACTTTGTGAAGGGAGGGCTAGGTCCAGGCAGACCCAGAAAACAGGCCCCAAGATGGCCGCCGGTCAGACACTTCAGCCACGAGACAGGGCTGCAAACTCCTCTGGGCTCTGGAGGGGGGAACCAAGCAGACTCCAGAGCACTTTCCCTGGTGGCCAGCCTCGTCGGGACTCCTGCATGGGGTATTCAGAGAGTAAAGCCTGGACAAAAACACTCTTTCTCAGCGATTATTGATGGAGCTCTGCTAAGGCACGTCTGCTCCCGAGCCAGGCCAGCCACGCCCCCAGAATAATACATTTTGTTCCACAGCTCTGTGACAAACCATAACTGAAATATGCATTTTTCTGCAAACCTCTGGAAACGCAAAGAATTGCGTCTGGCGTGATGCAAAAATAGCTGCCGTTTTTAAATGAGTCAGTATAAAATTAAAATAATCTTGGTTTTATACTACCAACATATAGGAGTCATCACCACCAAAAAATATATATTTTTTAAAAAGTGGTCAAGCAACCAGTGCTGGACCACTTGATATGGATTGACCCATAAAGATATTTGACATCCACTATTTTTTATTTCAAATGTAAAATAACAAAGATCAGTTTTGATTTATGACTTCATATATTACTAAATGTTACGTATAACAGCCTTTTAGCCTTTAGAGACTTTGAATAATCTTTCTACAGTTTTCTACTGCAGTTGAAGCCCACAGATCTCCAACTCTCTCAGATTTGATGGGTGGCTTTTCCCAACTTCGAGTTTCAGCTCTCTCCACACATGTTTGATGAGTTTCAACTCTGGACTCCTATAAGGCTATTTCAGAAATGGTCCAATACTAGAATGTCTTAACAGTCTTCTGATTTCCTTGTGCAAACCTAAAACAAAACTGAGCGTCCTCTATGTCTCACACTAGGGATGATCTTTTCTTTGGAAGCTTCTTATATTTTCATGATCATCTATATTCTCTTGTGATTTGCCTCAAAGCTCTGCTTTTGTCTGTCCAAAAGACACTCTCTCAGAAAAATTGTGACGCATCAACATGCATTTTGGCAAACCCCAGTGGATTTCTTGTGTTTGTCTGTTTAGTGAGTATAGCTCACTATTACATAGTTGCATAGACGGTAAAAAAGACATGCGTCCATCGAGTTCAGCCACATTTTTGACTACTATTCTAATTATTGATTAGTTGTTTCAGCCCAACTGCAATGATACTGATACGTTCAGCCATATCTGTATGTTGCATCTCTCCACCACCATGTTATTGGCTTTTGTTAAATCCAGTAAAGATGTTTCTAGGTATGCTGTCCTTAATCGAATGATGTGGACATCAGCTTCAACCTCGGACATATATTCTGAAAACTCAGCAGAAAAACTTGCTTGCATTGGTGCCTTTAGTGTCTGTATATCCCCATTAGAAGCATGAGAAGAATCGATGGTCGTCGGCAAGAGACACTAGTGAAGAAAAGGAGTCTTATGGTGAAAAATTTGCCATGATGGGGAATTGGAGCCCTTCATTGGAGAGAAAATACATTACGGACATAGTGGGATCACTTCAATTCTGTGACGGCCGTTGCTATAGCTAGGCAGGCAGGGTGTTAAAAGAACTCCTGCTCATGCAGACCGTGAGAAGATATGTATGATTCAATCATCCATTGCGTGATAACCTCCTGGGTAAGAGAAAGGGGAGTTTGGGCTCAGCGAGCATTGAATGCCAGATAAAGTTGGTGTAACTGATAGTCAGTTATAATATTACCAGAATTTCAATAAGAGCTGCAAACTATTGTGAAGTGTGGGCGTAGCGTTAAATGAGCATGTGAGATTACAAGCAGACTGTCAGGTTATACAACCTGCCTGAGAGGGAGTTTTCAGACGAAGAGAAGTGGAAGAAGAAGCAAAGAGACTCTCAGCCTCAAAGCTGGAAGTGAAAATATGGTTAGCAGGGTCCAGCAGACAGGTGGAGGGTCCTTGATGTGGCTAGTGACCAAAATTGGAGTACTTAGAGATGTCATTCCCAAGTCTTTCCTCGGAGAACACTAAAAGGCCATATTTGAACGATATCTGAAGCACAACAAAGGTGATTTAAGCGGCTGAGGGATTGTATTATTCTAGTTTACATTTCCTCAGGGTAGTCCATAAAACCTGGCTTTATAGTGGGCCCTGTGGATAGTCTGAGGAATGACTGCCATTCAAGACCAATTCATGCAGAAAACCAATTAATTCCAAAGTATTCACATACTTTTTCACTGATATATATACTGTATATATGCTTTATATACAATCAATCTGGGGTATCTAAAATACAATACAAAATAGGACATATAGGGTAATACGCCCAATAAAATTAAGTATAAAACGGTTTGCCAATTGGCCACTCACGAGCATATATTTGATTGAAGGCACATTATATACATCTTGGAAAAATCTTCCAATATATTCCTTATTTGAGTGATCACACTTCTTTAAGTTGCCTTCTCCCTTCTTCCTCTCCGATAGAGCTTTGCGACACAGTTTTATACATCATTTTATTGTGGGTATTACCCTTTATGTTATATTTTATATACATATGTATATATTCTTTATACTGATATATACTAGGGATGAGCTGTTCGGTTCGATCGGTTCGGAGTTCGATTCGAACATCGCCTGTTCACAAACTACGAACATTTGTGCGTGTTCGCCGCATGTTCGCACACAATGCACCACAATGCACTTTTCCACTGGCCTGAAGCTTGTAATTGGCTACAGGCTTGCACCTGAGCACAGGTCAGGTGCAAGACAGGTTCAAGACTATGCCAATCACGGCTCAGAGTCCTGATTGGCCATATTTTGCCAATCATGGGCTCACAGAGCTAAGTCCCGCAGCACACTATATAAGGCTTCACACAGCGCTTCAGCACGTGATTTTTGAGAGGATTCTTCTGTTAGTATGTGTTCTCACTGCCAGTCTGCCACCAGCTATTGGGGGGGGGGGTCTCATTTCTACAAAATATCTGGGAATTGTTGTAATCTTTGTGTTCTCACTGCCACCAAGAATTTTGGGGGTCTCATTTCTACAAAATATCTGGGAATTGTGGTAACCCGAGTGTTCTCACTGTCACCAAGTATTTTGGGGGTCTCATTTCTACAAAATATCTGGGAATTGTTCTAATCTGTGTGTTCTCACTGCCACCAAGTATTTTGGGGGTCTCATTTCTACAAAATATCTGGGAATTGTGGTAATCTTTGTGTTCTCACTGCCACCAAGTATTTTGGGGGTCTCATTTCTACAAAATATCTGGGAATTGTTCTAATCTGTGTGTTCTCACTGCCACCAAGTATTTTGGAGGTCTCATTTCTATAAAATATCTGGGAATTGTTGTAATCTTTGTGTTCTCACTGCCACCAGGGGTCTCACTGACTTATAGGAGGTTTCTGGGATTTGTAATCTGTGTCTTCTCACTGCCAGCTACCATGGGGTCCCACATACTTCTAGCAGATTTCTGTGAATTGTAATCTGTGTCTTGTCACTGTTGCCAGATATTAGGGGATCCTATCAGGGGGTCTCACTGACTTGTAGGTGGTTTCTGGGAATTGTAATTTGTGTCTTGTCACTGCCACCCATCAGGGGGTCTCACTGATTTATAGGAGGTTTCTGGTAACTGTAATCTGTGTCTTGTCACTGGCTGCCAGCTATCAGGGTGTCTCACTGAGTTATACCAGAGTTCTGTAAATCTTTAAACATTATACCAGAGTTGAATCAGAGTTCTGCAGCATATCTCCAATTTTTATAACAGAGTTGAATCAGAGTTCTGTATAGCTTTAATCTATATATCACTCACCATGTCAGAAAGACCAGAAAGGACAGGCAGATGCTCCCAGGCACAGATAAGAGGGCAAGCAGCCTCTGTGTCGGGAGGCTGCGCCTCTGGTCATTGTGGACGTGGTGCATCCTCTGCAGGTGCACGCTTGTCCTTTCTAACTGGTGCTGGCCGTCTTAAGCAGCAGCAACATACAGAGGATTTGGTGGATTGGCTAACCAGGCCATCCTCATCCTCCGAGTTGTCTGCCAGCCAGGCTTGTAGTGCTTTACAGTCCACCACAGCTGCCAAAGAATCTAATGCAGCCTCCATGTCCACAGCTACTCCTGCCGTAGCCTCACTATCACACATGGAGGAGTCAGCTGAATTGTTTGACTACAATGACAGTGACATGCTGCTTGAGGATGCGCAGCAACTACAGTGCTCTGATTCAATCTCTGAGGTTGAAGAAGGGAGTATAACGAACCTAGAGGAAGGGGGTGCCAGTGACACACAAATAATTGGCACTCATGTTGCCCCAGCAGCTGCAGCATACTGCCAAGTTGGCTCCAGTGACGAGGAGATAGGGGGTGATGACAATGTTGATGAGGTCACTCACTCCACCTGGGTGCCTGATCGAACAGAGGAGTCAAGAGAGGAGGAGGAGGAGGCACAACAAACACGAGGCACAACATCCTCTATGACCAACCGTAGCACTAGCCAGTCAAAGGCATCAGATGTCAGAGCTGCTCAGGTGCAGAGCGCTGTTGTCTCAAAGCACACATCCAGGAACAATGCTGTCTGGGAGTTCTTTAAGAAATGTGCAGCAGACCCCACCATTGCTATTTGTAATCTATGTCAGATGAGGCTCAAGTGTGGGAAAGACACCGGACGCTTGGGTACCACGTGCTTGAGGCGACATATGACCACCTGCCACGCATCCCATTGGTGCAAAACTTTGCGTAGGTCCTCCTCACCTGTCTCTACCCCCACTATATGTCCTGCCATGTGGCGCAGTAATAATTCTATAAATCAGATGAACCCTGCTGTCACATTGTGAGGAAGGACCTGATACATCCATTACTGTAGCATCATCCCTGTCAGTGGAGGTTGGAGTCAATTACATGGCAGGACAGAACAGAGGAGTTGTCTGTGGAGGAGCTAATTTAAATGTATAGGATTGGGGGTTGCAGCCTACAAGGTGTTGCACATAATCTCAACAGAATGTGCAGATACGATAGAGAAAACAAAAACAGTCCTAGTGGCGCAGTAATAATTCTATAAATCACATGAACCGTGGCCTAAAAGGCCCTTCAGGTGCTCGTATGGGAGCCTAAAATCTATATGTGTCTCCAAGAATCATCAGGTCCCGAGAGACGTTCAATTGGCAATAGAAGTATAAATGGCAATCAAATAATGTGCAAGATCACAATACGTAATTCAGTCAATGGTAAGAAATCTAAAAACATGCAAAAAAGTGGCATATAATAATAAAGTGCATGTGCTTATAGAAACCACTTCTCAATAAGGTGCATATACAGACTGTGCATTGGAACGCAAAGTACCAATAGTTCTCTGTTAGGTTTACAAAGGGGGGATAAGTCCTCGACCACAATAAAGTGCACGTGCAAATGTGCAAAATGTAAACGAGACCGATTTCTGTGGTCACTGGTAGTTGCACAGCATATGAGCCATGTTGCAGATATGTAGGGTCCACTCTCACAGCTCCTTTCCTCGGTGGGTAGTTTATAAAAAAGAAGAAAAAGGGGAAAAAGGAAGAGAAAGAGTAATAGTGCAGACTATTTCGTATATTTCTGATGAGAATAAAGAAAGAATCTCACTCACAGATTATAGAGCCTAGTGAGTCCCTGGCTCTAGGTTGAAGCGCCTTACACCAGATATAGGGTGGCCTATCCCTTCTTTGTCCTCCAGTTGGCCTCAAATGGAACACAAGCAGAGAGACAATGCTCCCATAGCATAACACAGTAAAGCAAAAGTGACAGTCACTTAATGGCTACTCAGTCTCACTCACCAATGGTGGAGCCTCGATTGTCTCAGGCTCAGCTTCTAAGCAGATGGTACCGCTTAGTTCGGTGTGTACCTCACCTCTCTCTCCCGGGACACCTCTCACTTTCCACTCTTGCGTTTGTATTCAGCCAAGAAAAAACTTTAGGAGGAAAAGGGGGGGGGGAGAGTGAGGGTATAAAGAAAGTAAACTTTTAAATGCTACCATGAAGCGTCTACCATAATCCAAAGGGTCTTAAAATAAAATCTGAGACCCGGGGATAAAAGTTTCAAAAATTTATTGGCAATACACAAATATTAAATTGGGGGGGGGGGGTTCACTGGACGCATTTCGGCACTTGACCTGTGCCTTCCTCAAGCAGTGTGGTGTGTGGGGTAAGGAAAGAGTACATTGGTTGATCTCTTTTTATAATAAAAGCAATATTAAGTCCACCTTGATCCGAATCTCAACAATTAGCTGTGTATTTCCGGTTTCGCGGTGAGTGCGGTCATGTGACTGCCTCCGCGTCATAGGTGTGCGCCGCGGCCATCTTGCTTTTGCGTTCCAGCGTGGAAGTTCCACGTTTTCGCTCGGATATCATTTGCTGTCGTCCGCTGCAGTGAACAGTAGCATATCGGTGGCATTATAAGGAGGCAATGTCTCTATTTGCAATGTTGCCCGCTGGACCTGGTCCCTTAAAGGCTTAATATCTGCATATAATAGAGTATACATCGTGAAATACATATGGCTACCTCTGAGAGCATTTTGGTACAGCCAACACATATATATAAATGATATTCTACTTATGCTTGTGTGATGTATTGGCAGCCTACTTAAGTAGAAAGATTGGATGATAAGTGTGCTTACTTCAAGACCCATGGGACAACCTTACATTAGGTATTCATTATTGCAACATGGTATATAACTTAAAAATGGGGAGGAGGAGTATGTGAAGGACAAAAATGGAAGGATTACAACACTGGAGATATGAAATATAAAAATATATATAAAATTTAAATATAAAATATATAAAATATAGAATATGTAAATATGTATATAAATGTATAAACCATATATAAAATATATAAAATATATAAAAACATGTCCGCAGACAGGGCCTTTATTAATAATCATAAGTGGGTGTAATTGATTGGCAGTAGGTTATCGCTAATTGGACAATTTATTACAAGGGTCCATAAAATGCCGATTCCATACTGAATGAAATAGGTAAATAAATAAATGAATTTTTTAGCAAGATTGGGGAGATCCCCATTAGTAATAAATAAGGCAGAATGAAAAGGAGGATACATGTGTAGTGATGGTAAGGAAGATTTTGCTAACCAGGATAGGACAGCTAATTAGTCAACTTATTACAAGGGTCCATAAAATGCCAATTCCATACTAAATGAAATAGATAAATAAATTAATTAATTGGGGGATTTTCAGCAAGATTGGGGAGATCCCCATTAATAATAAATAAGGCAGAATGAAAAAAAGAGGATGCATGTGTAGTGATGGTAGAGAAGATATTGTTAACCAGGATAAGACAACACGTATTATAGGTGGGTGATGTGTTCTACCGTATGCATCTGTATGATCTTAGTTCAGAAAATGGCACAATTCAAAATCTGCGTTGAGACCTTGAGGCTGGAGTGATCCCATCTTGAAAATTAGACTCATTTCTTCTTAACCAATAATCTGGTTAAAGTTTCCACCCCTCCACGGTGTCTCAAACTTTCTGATGCCTATGAACTGGAGACCTTCAGGGTTCTGGGCGTGCTTGACTTTAAAGTGCAACGAGACACTATCAGGGTAATTCAAAGAGATTCGAAAAGTCACCGCACGTTCGGTGACTTTTCATTCTCTTCAATTCGGTTCCTTTTGCCGATCCCATTTCGGTGACCCTGCGGTGTATTCAGCAAACACCACAGGGTCCCCGAATTGCAGGGAAAAGCTACCACACACCTGACGAAAACTAACCACAAAACCCAGCGAATGCACGCCAAAAAGCCACAAAAACATCTGGATTAACCTGCCGAAAACCACGGAAAAAGCCCGAGCAGGAGCCGATCACACACAGCTTAAGCAGCCGAAGCAGCTGAGACTGCAGACGAGGGAGGTGAATAAATTAGCAAAATAGTTTGTGTGAATCTGTAAAAATGAAACGCTGTTTGCAAAGAAACTACTGAGCGAAAATGTCTGAAATTTACACAGGAGGTCCAGGGAATGATAGTAAAAAGGGCTGTTACAGAAAAAATAAGTAAACTTAAAAAAAAAAAAAGAATCGGACTTTTAAAAAGAAAAAAAAAATTAAGAAAAATGCTTAAAATATGCCAAAAAATCTATAAATAAAGAGACTCTTTACTGCAGAATTTTATAATGAACGGTTTATTAGATATTGAATTAAAACGGGAATATTTTTAACATTGAAGCCTATGGGATTCTCCTGAATAAACTTGCCGAATTAAACCACCGCATGGCAGGGCATTTCGGGAACCTTTCACTGCTGGTTTGTGTTCTCTGAATAGCCGAAGCAGTGCTTTTTCATGGGGATTTCACTGCCCTCGAACAGGCACCGAACAGGCACCGTATGTGCAGGCAATTCGCCAGGATTTGGCGAATTGCCTGCTCTCTGGATAGCGAATGGCCAAGAAAGGTAACCGAACGCTGGTTTTCAACATTCGGTTACCTTTCTCAAGCAATTCGGATCTCTTTGGATAACCCTGTATGTTTGTCATAGCCCTTCCTTATGTTTCGAATATGTTCCTGGATGCGAAGGTTTAGTGGTCTAGTGGTCCTTCCCACATATTTTAGTCCACATGGACATATCAGTAGGTAAATAACATTTTTCGTAAAGTATGTGATAACTTCCTTTATTTGGATGCTCCCTGTGTTGCCTTCGACTTGGGTGACAATCTGCTTCTGACCCTTGGTATTGCGGCAGTTCAAACAATTGCCGCATTGGTGAAACCCTTTTTTTATACCGAAGTGGTTATTCTTCTTGGTTTTCCTATGTGTATGTCCATGTGCCAACTTCATCTTCAGATTGCTCACACCTCTGCATATCAGTCTAGGGTTCTCGGGAAGGATGTCCTTCAATAGGGGATCTTTTCGCAGAATGTGCCAATATTTTCTAACAGTCTTCCTTATGGTTTTGTTCTGAGCACTGTACGAGAAAATAAACGGGACATCTTCAGTGTACCCCAGATATGTACTGATTTTCTTTCTCAGCAAAGTGTCTTGGTTGATGTCTCTTACTACTGTTCTGGCCATTTCCAGTTTTCCAGGGGAGTATCCCTTTTGCATTAAGTCTTTTTTGAGTTTTTCGGACTGTGACTCATATACACTCTGATCTGTACAGTTTCTCTTGACCCTCATGAATTGCCCTTTGGGGACTCCTTCTAACCATTGGGGAAGGTGACAGTTTGTTCTCTCGATGAAGCTGTTAACATCTACTTTTTTTAAAAATGTCTTGGTTTTAATCTCATTTTCTTCTATATATATATTAAGATCCAGAAATTCAACTTTATCGCTACTCCATACTGTTGTTAATTTAATACCTCTATTGTTCTCGTCGAGTCGTGCTAGAAATTCTTGCAGCTTCTTTGCTCCTCTTTTCCAGATTATAAAAATATGATCTATGTACCGCTTGTAACATATTAGGTTGTCTTGATATGTAGATAAAAAGGATTCTTCCCAATGGGCCATAAATAGATTTGCATAGGATGGCGCAAAACGTGTTCCCATCGCCGTTCTGTTCTGCTGTAAATAAAAATTTTCAACAAAATAAAAATAATTGTTCTTTAAAATAAGTCTAATCCCCTCTAGAATAAAAACGATCTGCTCTGGTTGTAAAGTGTCTGCGTGCTTCAAGAAATATTCAGTGGCTTCCAGTCCTTTCTCATGGGGTATGATGGTATAAAGTGCTTGCACATCGCTCGTTACAAGCAAGAATCCATCTTCCCATGTGATATTTTTCAGGACTTCTAGAACGTCTCTTGTGTCTTTCAAATGAGATGCAGTGCTAGTGACAAATGGTTGTAGTTGTTGGTCTAGGTACTCGGATAGTCTACTGGAGACAGATCCCACTCCTGATATAATAGGCCTACCTGGTGGTTTCTCGATGCTCTTGTGTATTTTTGGGAGAAAATAGAATACTGGAATTCTTGGATGCTCCACTTTGATATATTTGAATTCTTTGTTGTTTAGTATTCCCAGTGCACAACCCTGGTCGATATATTCCAAGAATCTCTGTTTAATGTCTTCTGTTGGATTCTTGTTTAGTCGTTTGTAAGTGGTAATGTCACCCAGTATCCGATTAGCTTCTTCTTTGTAGTAAGCAGCCGTCATGATCACCGTGCCTCCTCCTTTATCTGCTGGTTTTATTTCAAGATCTTCATTTGACATGAGTTCCTTCAGTGCCTCTTTTTCTTTTTTTGTGAGATTATCAGTTCTTTTATTAATTGTAATTTTTCCCAGGTCCGCCAGTATCATGTTCTCAAATGTATTAATCTCTTGGGAAACCATAGATTTTGGGAAGAAAGTGGACTTCTCTTTCGAGGTGGTGTGTTTATAAAATTCCATTGTATTAGCTCTCTCAATGGGGTTTTTTAAAAAATATTTCTTTAAGCATAGATTCTTCTTAAATTTTTGCAGATCTATGTAGATGCCGAAGGGGTCCATATGGGTCGTGGGGGCAAATTTCATGCCTTTCTTCAGCAGCGTAGTTTGAGCCTCTGTAAGTGCTGTGTTTGTTAGGTTGTATATCCCTCCATTCTCATCTGTTTCTCCTTCTTTCTGCTTTCGTCTTCTGGTCCTCCCTGATCGGCGCCCTCGTCCCGGTAGGGTCTTTTTCCCGGTGACCAACTTCTCCTTATGGTGGTCAGGTCTCTGTGTGCTTGGGGTTGGGTCCCATAAAAATCCTGGTGTCCTTCAAGGGCCTGATACCTATTCTGAGTGGTGACGGTGGGAGGTTTCCACTCATTCTCAAATGCTCTTTGTTGGTTCCCTCTCCAGTTACTTCTCGGTGCTAGTCTATTCCTATGCTCATAATGTTGATTGTCATATGCGGGTCTTGTATGGACATACTGATTGTCCTCTCTGTGGTTGACATATCCATACGATGGTCTCTTTTCTTGTCTTGAATGGTAGCCTTCTGAATAATGGTTCTGGTAATAGCTGTTCTTCCTCTGTGGTTTCCATACTCTGGGTGTCCTTTGAGGTTTACTATCCACTGCCTGGTATGGAGATACCAATCTCGGGATTAGGGGCTGTGCAGTGGATTGGTTCTTCCACAATGGCGTTTGTATTGGAATCAAGTGATTCCCTTCTGCAACTTCTTGGTTCTCCTGTTGCCAGACATTTCCTTTTTTATAGTCCGGGATGTCCCTTAGGTACTTCTTCCTCTTTCTCTCCTTCACTTCTTCATTTAGTTTGTCTAGGTCTTTCTCCAATCTTTCTAGATACTGGTTCATTTCGTGTTCGAATAATAGACTCTTAAGCTCCTTAAAGTTATTCTCAATATTCGCATTCAATTCTGTTAGGATCTCGCTCCTTCTCTCGATAATAACCTTCATACTATGAAGGGAGAAGCCTTCTAGCATCTTTTCCCATCGTTCGCGAAATATTATATCGTCCTTATCACCAGCTAGATTCTTTGTGAATCTTAGCCCTCTGGGTACCATCTTGTCTTTAGTGTACCTCTCTAGGGTGGTTACATCCCACTTGTTTCTTATTTCTTTCTTGAGTTCTTTTTCTAATTGTCTCTTCAAGGTATATCTGTTGGTAGGTTCTGTGTCTAAATGTTGTGATCCTAAACCTTCGAATGAGTCTTCATTGCACTTCCCGAATTTACTTCTGAAATCCATAGGGATATCACGCAGCCTCAACACAGGTTGAGAATTAAAGAAATACAGAACAGAGGGGTTGTCTGTGGAGGCGCTAATTTAAATGTATAGGATTGGGGGTTGCAGCCTACAAGGTATTGCACATAATCTCAAATACGTGTTGTCTTATCCTGGTTAACAATATCTTCCCTACCATCCTCTTTTTTTCATTCTGCCTTATTTATTATTATTGGGGATCTCCCCAATCTTGCTGAAAATCCCCCAATTAATTTATTTATTTATCTATTTCATTTAGTATGGAATTGGCATTTTATGGACCCTTGTAATAAGTTGACTAATTAGCTGTCCTATCCTGGTTAGCAAAATCTTCCTTACCATCACTACACATGTATCCTCCTTTTCATTCTGCCTTATTTATTACTAATGGGGATCTCCCCAATCTTGCTAAAAAATCATTTATTTATTTACCTATTTCATTCAGTATGGAATCGGCATTTTATGGACCCTTGTAATAAATTGACCAATTAGCGATAACCTACTGCCAATCAATTACACCCACTTATGATTATTAATAAAGGCCCTGTCTGCGGACATGTTTTTATATATTTTATATATGCTTTATACATTTATATACACATTTACATATTCTATATTTTATATATTTTATATTTAAATTTTATATATATTTTTATATTTCATATCTCCAGTGTTGTAATCCTTCCATTTTTAACCCTCACATACCCCTCCTCCCCATTTTTAAGTTATATACCATGTTGCAATAATGAATACCTAATGTAAGGTTGTCCCATGGGTCTTGAAGTAAGCACACTTATCATATAATCTTTCTATTTAAGTAGGCTGCCAATACATCATACATGCATAAGTAGATTATCATTTATATATATGTGTTGGCTGTACCAAAATGCTCTCAGAGGTAGCCATATGTATTTCACGATGTATACTCTATTATATGCAGATATTAAGCCTTTAAGGGACCAGGTCCAGGGGGCAACATTGCAAATAGAGACATTGCCTCCTTATAATGCCACCGATATGCTACTGTTCACTGCAGCGGACAACAGCAAATGATATCCGAGCGAAAACGTGGAACTTCCACGCTGGAACGCAAAGTAAGATGGCCGCGGCGCACACCTATGACGCGGAGGCAGTCACATGACCGCACTCACCGCGAAACCAGAAATACACAGCTAATTGTTGAGATTCGGATCAAGGTGGACTTAATATTGCTTTTATTATAAAAAGAGTTCAACCAATGTACTCTTCCCTTACCCCACACACCACACTGCTTGAGGAAGGCACAGGTCAAGTGCTGAAACGCGTCCAGTGAACCCCCCCCCCCAATTTAATATTTGTGTATTGCCAATAAATTTTTGAAACTTTTATCCCCGGGTCTCAGATTTTATTTTAAAACCCTTCGGATTATGGTAGATGCTTCATGGTAGTATTTAAAAGTTTTTTCCTTTATACCCTCACTCTCCCCCCCCCTTTTCCTCCTAAAGTTTTTTCTTGGCTGAATACAAACGTGAGAGGTGTCCCGGGAGAGAGAGGTGAGGTACACACCGAACTAAGCGGTACCATCTGCTTAGAAGCTGAGCCTGAGACAATCGAGGCTCCACCATTGGTGAGTGAGACTGAGTAGCCATTAAGCGACTGTCACTTTTACTTTACTGTGTTATGCTATGGGAGCATTGTCTCTCTGCTTGTGTTCCATTTGAGGCCAACTGGAGGACAAAGAAGGGATACGCCACCCTATATCTGGTGTAAGGCGCTTCAACCTAGAGCCAGGGACTCACTAGGCTCTATAATCTGTGAGTGAGATTCTTTCTTTATTCTCAACAGAAATATCCGAAATAGTCTGCACTATTACTCTTTCTCTTCCTTTTCCCCTTTTTCTTCTTTTTTATAAACTACCCACCGAGGAAAGGAGCTGTGAGAGTGGACCCTACATATCTGCAACATGGCTCATATGCTGTGCAACTACCAGTGACCACAGAACTCTGTCTCGTTTACATTTTGCACATTTGCACGTGCACTTTATTGTGGTCGAGGACTTATCACCCCCTTTTCAAACCTAACAGAGAACTATTGGTTCTCACAATGTGACAGCATCCCATCAGCTGAAGATTTACGCAGTCAGATTACATTGCGCCAGCTGCTGCAGCGTAAGAAAAAATATAGTCCCAACCATCCCCAAGCACAGAGTCTAAATGCCAGTTTAGCAAAATTACTCGCATTATAGCTGCTGCCTTTCCAGCTGGTGTCAGCTCTGCAGGGGCAGGTGCAGAGATGGTTAACACCACACCAGCTTCAGCTGGGAATGGTTGTATGTGATATTTGACATTAGCAATGCTGCAGCATCTGCACAAGCAACAGAGGGCCATCAATGAGTACCTGTGTGAGTATGGCACAAGGACAGGTTCAGGTTCAACTTGGTCCCCCCCCGCAGTGGCTGATGATCAAGGATGCATGCACTGTACTGTCAGCATTTGAGGAGGCAACGAGGATGGTGAGCAGGGACAGTGCATGCATCAGTGACACAATTCCTTTAGTGTTCCTGCTGGAGCACACTCTGCGGGGAATTATAGATGTGGCTCTAGAGGAAGAGCAGCGGGAGGAAGAGGAGGCCTTCCCTAGATCTGAAGGCCCCAGTCTTTTCGCAGACAAAATTCCAGCGGGTCCTCCTCAGATCAGACAGGCAGAGGATGAGGAGGAGGAGGAATATTTAAGTAGTGAGGGCATGGAAGGTGCACTCTTCCACAATACCACAAAAGGGTTACGGTGTGAAGGCACTTGCTGCCATGAAAGGCACAATATTTGGGTGCACTGACGCCTGTACCAGATTTATATCATTTTAATTTTTTGGAACGCAGGGTCCAACCCTGCAGTCTTCCACAATACCACAGAGGGGTTACTGTTGCTGACACTAAAGGCCCAATTTTAAAGCACCTATTGTTACTTTCATCTAAAGCCTGCATAAGTTTCACCATAATTTAGCCAAAAAATCACTAAACTTGTTCTGCATGTCCTAAAATGTCTCCTTTTTTAATACAGACTGCCGCCCCAAGCAGTTGTTTATGAATAGATTAAAGGAAAAGCATTTACCGTCATTTGAAACGTAATTTTTTTGTTTTTAAATGTTTCTATACATCGTACAAATCCGCCACTTCACGGGCAGGTTATGGGGACCTCCTAGGCACGATATTTGAAGCAATTTTTTTTTTTTTTTTTTTTTTTAATTCAAAGTTTTTATTATTTTTGAAAGAAAAAACAGAAAATTATAACAGTTGGGTACCGAAAGAAAAAACAGGGCAGTTAATACCTTTCTGGTTACATATAAGGGGATCAGAACATACATTAACTTACAAACAAACACAGGCCACCAGCCCGTAACTGGAGAGTAATACCTTAGAAAATGATATGAATCACAATCCTAACGTCCCAACATTATTAGGTGTTGCGTTAGCCAACGTATGTCACGTTCCAACCCGGCCCGGAACCCCTGGGTCTGCGGTACATTCCGCAGCCAGCATAGAATCCCAAAGGGACCAGTGGTCTTTTTCCGGCTGTGGGAAATCGTAAATATGTCTAGCCATCAGCTCATATTCCCTTATATTATTCACCATATCCCGTACCTCACGGACAGTACCCATCTCCGAGCTATCAACAACATAGTGCTAGAGGTTATCACGCAAAACAATTTCCTTTGCCACTTGCCCAACTTAACCTTTGATATACCCAATAAAAAATCCGCTGTAGCAAATGGTAGTACCAGTCCTATTGCCTTTTCCACCAGGCCCGCCACTCCCCGCCATAGTGGCTCCACCACCACACAATCCCACCAAACATGAATCATGGTACCCTTTAGCCTCTCGCAGCGCCAACATATTGGTGAGACTGTTTTATTCATATGACATTCCCTTGCTGGTACTAGGTACCAACGGTATAATACTTTACGTCTCACTTCCATCAAAGAAGCACACCGGTACGCTCCCCTATCCAATTCAAACGCCCACTCCCAAGCTTGAGATGGTATCCTAATACCCAACTCCCCCTCCCAAGCCTTTTGGAATGACCATGTGTGATCCGGTGATGATACATTCAGTGCTGCATAGCATATAGAAAGAAGTTTTGCCTTTGTGCTTGGTTTTACTACAAAACTCGCAAATGGTGACAATGGGGCCTGAGGCAAGGTAGGTGGGAAACTCATGCCTGGCCGACGTATGACCGAAGCTATTTGGTAGTAAGAAAGCCGCCATGTCTCCGTTAACCTATAACGCTGCTGTAACATTTCGAAGGTCAGCATTTTCCCTCCCGATATCAATTGGTGGAGATGGCCAATCCCCCTAGAGGTCCACCTAGCACAGTCAAAGTCTGCAATCCAATGTGTCAATACCTCCAGAGGGGTTGCCAGCGAGAGAGAGGTAGTATTCAATAAGAGGGTACGACTCATATCCCAGACGTGCAGATACCATCTAGTTAGCGGCAATATATCTGGTAGAGGGGGCCTCTGGCGGCGTGTGAGCCAAATGACAGTTGTTATTAGGTATTGTTTCGCAAAAGACTGTTCTATGGCTGTCCACTGTGGAGGGCGCGGGGAGTGGAAATATTCTGCTAAAGACGCCAGCACCGCAGCTCTGTGGTACAGATGTATATTAGGCATAGCCAACCCGCCTCTCCGTATGGGGAGGTTGAGCAACCTAGTGGGAACCCTAGGTCGTTTTCCGTTCCACACATAGTGGTTCAAAAGAGATTGTACCTCGTCTAAATAAGATTTAGGTAAACGGATCGGGATGGTTCGAAAATAATATAGTAGCTTGGGCAGAAGTGACATTTTAATAGCAGCCATCCTACCCATCCACGATAAGGACGTCCTTTTCCATTTAAACAAAAGCTGTTTTATATGAGATAAGAAGGGTTTGTAGTTTAGGTCGAATAATTGGTCAGGAGATTTAGAAATTTTTACCCCTAGGTACTGCAGGTAATCCTCCCGCCATTCAAACTGAAAATGCTGTCTTAATGATTCCCTAACGCTACCAGGGACATTGATAGTTAACGCCTGTGACTTAGGTAAATTAATTTTATGGAAAGATACCGCACTATATTCCGTTAGGAGTTCACTAAGTCGAGGTAAGGAGTCTGTAGGTTCAGCAAGAGTCAGTAAAATGTCATCTGCGAAGAGTCCTATCTTGTACACCGTTGGACCCACCATAATCCCCGCCACCCCGTCGTCCTGTCGTATTCGCTGCGCCAATGGTTCGATCACCAGAGCGTACAACAATGGGGATAGGGGACACCCCTGTCTAGTCCCATTTCTGATATCAAACTGGTTTGATAAAAAACCTGCCGTCAATACCGACGCCGTCGGGGAAGCATATAACGCGAAAATACTCTGCAGCACCGAGACCGGAAAACCAAACTTCAGCAACACTTTACGCAAAAACATCCAATCCACTCTGTCGAACGCTTTTTCAGCGTCTAGCGCCAACAGCACGCTCGGGAGGCGGTGTGTCTGAATTACTTGGATTAAATCTATCAGTTTTTTAGTGTTGTGCGGCCCCTGTCTCCCCCTTATAAACCCCACCTGGTCAGAGCAAATCAGCTTAGGTAAGAGGTCCGCCACCCTATTCGCTAAAATTTTGGCATAGATTTTTACATCAACATTCAATAAAGAGATCGGCCTAAAGTTTGGACACAGAGTAGGGGATTTACCAGGTTTAGGGAGAGGGACAATAGTAGTGCGTAACATTTCCTCAGGAAATCTACCAGCCTCCGCGGCAGAGGTGAAAAGCGAGAGAAGGTGGGGAGTCAACTGAGCAGAAAAATTCTTATAATATATGTCTGTAAAGCCATCTGGGCCTGGGGATTTATGGGATGGAAGGGATTTAATGGTCGTCGCTATCTCTAGCTCCGTAAAGGGAGACGATAAACCGTCCCTCTGGGTAGGAGTTAAGGAAGGCAGATGGAGATCCGATAAATATCGATCCACCCGTGCCTCACAAAAGGAGGAAGGGGGCGGGTCAGGTTGTAAATTATACAGGTCCCCATAGTACGCGGCTAGGGCATTCCCTATTTCCAGTGGTTTATAAACCGTCTTCCTACCAGAATCAAGCACAAGGTGGGAAATTCTAGTAGTCGCGACCATAGGCCTAAGGTATCTGGCCAGGAGCCGACCCGGACGATCCCTAAACGCATAGTACCGTGCCTTCAATCTACGCTGAGAATAAAGAAGGGCCTTGTAGTTCCAGTCTGACAGTCGCGCCTGCGCTTCTAAGAGTAGTTTCAGATGGGCCGGGGTAGGGTCCGAACTATTCGCTTGCGCAGCTATATGAATTTGAGACAATATTAAAAGTTTATCAGCCTGACGGGCTTGGTTCAAACGAGAAGCCCATTTGATGCACACACCCCTCAGGACAGCTTTATGCGCTTGCCAAAGTGTTTCTGGCGTGACCCCTGGAGTATTATTCAACGTAAAATATTCCGCCAACGTCTGTTCTATTTCAGCCAAGGCACCAGGGTCAGACAAAATTGAATCATTAAAGCGCCACATCGACTTCCCCGCTCCTCCCTCCCCGCCCTCTCCAACTGTCAAAAAGATCGGCGCGTGATCCGACCAGGTGATATCTAAAATCTCGCATTTAAGGACCTGTGATAGAGAGGAGCTTTGTAACAGAAAATAATCTAGCCTACTATACGTGTTGTGTACCCTTGAATGGAACGTGAACTCTGAGTCGCCCGGGTGCCATAAGCGCCATACGTCATATAAACCATGGGAGGAAAACAGGTCTCTCAATTTCTGTCCCTGTCGTATACTACGCTTAGTCGGAATCGGGATCTTAGGGGACCGGACATCTCGCAATGGATCAATACTGTAATTAAGATCCCTGCATATTAGCAATACACCAGTCGCTACAAGGGACACCCTATTTAGTACTCCAGAGATAAAAGAAAGTTGTTCAGTATTAGGCGAGTATACATTCACCAGCGTATAAGTTTTGTGATTCAGCGAGCAGACCAAAATAAGATAGCGGCCCTGCGGATCCGAAATCTTTCTATGTAGTTGGTATACGACATCAGATCTAATTAAAATCGACACCCCTCTCGCTTTGGTAGGACCTGTGGCGTGGTATTGCGTGGGGAAGTTGCGTATTCTTAGCGGGGGATGAGCAAGGCGTTTAAAATGGGTTTCCTGGAGGCAAACCACATCCGGCTTGAGCCGCAACACATCCGCCGCCAGAGAATGACGCTTAACCGGAGCGTTTAGCCCCTTAACATTGTATGATAGTATCTTCAACATTACGCTTAATATCAATATGTGGAAAGTGCACATTTTTACCTTTATCCATATAGCAAGGAGGTGGCCACACATAACAATAACAGAAAAAAAAACACACAAACCAGGTATTCACCTGGGAACTATGTACATCCATAAACAGAAACATCTCCAGCGAGAAGCCCCAAAAATGAGGGGGACCTTCTCGTACCCCTCACGGGAGGAGGGAGGGGGGGAAACCTCGAGGTCTGCGAAGGATCAGGCCCGCAAAACCAAACAGTATATAGAAGAAAAAAAGCTAAACGGTGAGAAATCTCCAGGAGCCCAGTTTCGGGGCGCACCTGTCCAAAAGACTTAACCCTCGCAACTTAGTGACCAGTCTGACGTTCCTTTTGTGGGTTTACATCCTAGTGCCCTCTATAGAGACCAGGAAGGAGAAGCCCAGGCCCTTAAGGCCTTCAAGCAGGACCTTCTCCTATTTCCTCCCACTGGAGGACCAATTCTTTGCGGCCATCTGTCTTGGATGCTGATCGTTGACTTCATCTCTTACGCCACTCTGGATCCAGACGTTGAGTCGAGCCCCGGGCTTGAGCAACAGGAGGAGAAGAAGGGCCCTGTTGTTCCATGCCCCACACTTTAAGAAGCCGTTTCCCGGCTTCAACCGAGGTGATTACGTGGAAAGCTCCGTTTCTGGCCACCAATAACTTAACCGGGAATCCCCATCTGTAAGACACGCCATTAGCGCGTAGAGCCTCAGTCACCTGGCGGAAGTTCCTCCGGTTTTGTAACGTAGCCTTGGACAGATCCGGAAAGATAGAAATGTGATCATACTCCGGCTTAAGAGCATCAGGAGACCGCAAGGCCCGAAGCACGTCTTCACGCGGTTTGAAATAGTGGAGCCTAAGTAAAACATCTCTCGGTGATCTCTCGGGCGCCGAGGGAGGTCTCGGTAGCCGGTGAATCCTATCGAAGAGGAGAGAATCAGGGGTAGCGTCAGGGAGAAGGTGTTGTAAAATCTCAGTCACATATTGCGACAGGGCTTGCGTATTCACTGCGTCTGGCACACCTCGTATCTTCAAGTTGTGGCGCCTCGATCTGTCCTCCATGTCTGCTACTTTCAATAAAGCCCCCTTCAGTTGTTCCTCCAGATCATCTACCCTCTCCGCCATCTCGTTGTGCGCCCCAGCTTGTTCCGCCATTTTCTCCTCCAATTTGTCTGTGCGATCTCCAATCTCCCGGATCTCTCTCTTAATATCTGCCGCTACAGAGTCCAACCGGGAGGTCAGTTTGTCCGAGAGAGAGGTTATCAAACCCTCTATGCGTGTAGCAAAAGCCTCCATACCTTGCAGGGCCAGTCCTGGGTCCATCTCCGCACCCGGCGATGTCTGTGTGGAACCGCCGCCATCTTGGGTGCCCAGGCCTTCTCTCTGCTTCAAACCCCGCGGCGTAAAAAACTCAGCCTTCGACGTTTTTTTTGCGTTTTTTTGTGCTGGCATCATATTCAGCCGACCTTTCCCTGCCTGAAAGGTACTTTTTAGGGTAAATTCGCTTAATATATCCGCTGTTTCGGTGTCCCCTTCACCGGAGCTCTGCTCTCACGCAGCCAGCTCTCTCCGCGGTCAGACCACGCCCCTTTGTTTTTATTTTTAACCCTTATTTCATGGAAAACTCACTGTTCCTTTAAAAACATTTTTTTTTTTACTTTTTGTCCTTGTTTCTTGTCCCCCAGGGCACTACCCAACCCCCATACACCTTTCATGGCAAATATCTTGCATATATGCCCTCTTGCAGGGCACTCTAAAAACCGAAGTTTTGAGTCCCATTGACTTGCATTGAGTTCGAGTTCGTGTTCGTGTTCGAACTCGAACTTTTGAAATTGTTCAAGTTCGAGTGCGAACCAAACACGGGGGTGTTCGGCTCATCCCTAATATATACATATTCAAGTTTATAGTTGCAAAGGGCATTTACACATCCTACCAATTCAGAGAACCGCTTACAGAGCCCTTGTGCTACATTCCCCATATGCAGCAAAGAACTCTGGGTAGGATATGCAAATGAAGTCCACAGCTTCTCACTTTTTTCGCATCTAGGCTCTGTAATAACACAGAACCCGCCTTGTTCATTGCCGTGCCATATTAAATTGCTTTTTTTTAGCAAAGGCCAGGTTATGCAACCAGACACAATCACTCCTGTACAGATGTTTTGGGCTCATTCAGGCTTTTAATCTCACTTTTGTGCCCTCCACTACAATTGAAATACTTACTATATACAGGTATATATATACAGTATATATTAATGTTTTGTGGAAAGCTGGAATATCTCCTCGTGTTTCTGATTAAAGATACATTTGATGATTTTCTGTCCTCATGAAAGTTCCCTGTTAGAAATTGAAAATTTGACTTTTTAAATGGACTAAATAAAGTATTGTTTTTATTGAACACCCCGGAGTGGTGGCATCTTTAGGAATATTATATTGAGGACAGCACCTCAGCACTGGGTATTTGGAGATTCTATAGATTGACATTCTGCTTGGTTTCCTGTGCACAGGTCCTGGATATTCTAGACAACGCCATTGTTTTACCTCAACACTCCCCTTATTAAGATGGACACTTGCTAGCGGAGCTCTGAACGGACCTTGTCTTCTTTGCACTTAATGCACTGAATTTCCCGACATGGTGAGGGGGAAATCACGAGCGACTAATACTAGGACCGCAAAGACAAACTCCAGATTGGCACCTGCACAATTGGAGGCGTTTTTCACACCCCGCACTCAACAGACGCCACTTGAGGATTCTCCCAAGACGGCGACATCCCCTGCAGGGTCAGGCTTCTCACTGCCGGAGCTGGGAGCTGTCACACAGAGAATCGAGCGCTCCCTGGCCAACATGCCTACAAAAGCTGACATTCGAGAAATAGTGTCGGAGGTAAGGGAGGCTCTTCAGCGCGAGATCTCGGGCCTCCGTACTGAAGTAGAACAGGTGGAGGCATGGGTCAGGGGTCTGGAACAGGCCGCTGAACAGATGGTTGTGTCTACACAACCTGGCACCGGAGCTCCCGCCGTCTCTTCAGCCATATGGAGACGCCTGGACGACCTGGACAATCGGTCCAGGCGCCATAACCTGCGGATCCGGGGAGTGCCAGAACAGGAAATGGCACTTCGCCGGTACTTATCAGGCCTCTTTAACGCTATAGTGGGCTCCAAGACGGTTTCCCCAGAAGATCTAGCACGGGCACACCGTGCATTATACCCGCAACCAGACTCCCAGGGACATCGTGTGCTACTTCACGGACTTTGCACTCAAAGACCATATATATGTCAAGGCACGCTCTAAATCATTCTGGGAACATGGAGGCTCTGACATTCAGATTTTCAACGACCTATCACATCCACCTTACAAGCCCGCCGATTGTTGCACCCCATCACACAGGCCCTCCGTGCAGCTGGAATTGCATTTCGATGGGGCTTTCCACTCTCCCTCTCAGTCAGGCAAGACGATATTTGGGTGACTTTACGCTCTCCCAGGGAGGTCCCTGCATTCCTCTGTCGACTGAATCTCCCAGAGTTGCCTGTCCTTGACTGGGAAACATATGAAGTTCTGGATTCTTACCAACTGATTGACGTTTGGAGAGCCCTCCATGGAGGGGAAAGGGAATATTCGTATTTCTCAACAGTGCACTCCCGCTACTCCAGAATTGATTACATTTTCATCCCTCAATACTCCTTTGACATAGTACGTTCCTCGGATATACACAATAAAACTTGGTCGGACCACTCCCCAGTCTCGGTGGGCATCCTTTCTCCATTGTGCGTTCCGTGAGAACGTACGTGGAGACTTAACCTCACACTATTGGCTGATTTAGAGGTGCTAGCAAGTACCCTTCAATTGTTGGCTGATTATTTCCAGGACAATCTGACCGAGGATGTATCTGTTCCGACAGTCTGGGAGGCCCATAAGGCAGTGGTCAGAGGCCTTCGCGTCAGTAAAGGGACGGCAGCTAAGAAACTTCGCCAAATCCAACTGACGAGCTGTTTACTGAAGTACGTCGTTTAGAAGCTCTACATGCAGAATCCGGGGACCCTAGTCTACTGTATATCAAGAGAGAGAGAGAGTTTTCGAGCATATTTAAGCTCCCTATATTCCATTCAGGACACTCATTTTTCTTATCTTAATCAAGACGACATAAATGACTACCAGGCCAATAAAGCTCTTCCACGTTTGACAACTACAGAGGCGACGGACTTAGGATCACCCATACAAATGGTAGAACTTGTCGAGGCCCTCAAACATGCGAAACCACGCAAATGCCTGGGTCCAGATGGCCTACCGGCAGAATATTTCAAACTATTTCAAGCAGAACTACTCCCTCACATGCTGGCATCCTTCAAATCCATTCTTGAAGATAAAAAGTTTCACACGTCAACTTTGGCGGCCGTCATCTCCCTGATCCCGAAACCAGATAAGAACCCTCTTCACCCATCTAGCTATCGTCCGATTTCTCTCCTGAACTCGGATGTTAAATTACTGGCGAGGGTATTGGCCACACGCTTGCAACGCTATCTCCCACGCCTCGTAAATCCGGATCAGGTAGGGTTTATACCGGGAAGAGAAGTGAAGGACACTACCTCAAGGGTAATTAATGCAGTGCTACTCGCTAAGCGCAATAAAGCTTCCTTTCTTTTGCTATCCACAGATGCGGAGAAAGCGTTCGACCGGGTCTTATGGCCATACCTGATGCGAGTGCTTCAGAACTTTGGTTTAGGGAAGGGGTTCTTGACCTGGATTTGTGCAATCTATACCTCTCCATCGGCTAGAGTGCGGGTCAACGGGGCGCTGACAGAGAATTTCCCATTCTGAATGGGACGCGGCAGGGATGTCCACTATCCCCTCTGCTCTTCGCCCGCTCTCTGGAACCTCTACTGGCCTCTATCCGTACTAATCCAGGGATTGAAGGATTACAAGGGAGGGTCTGTTGTCACAAAGTCTCGGCATATGCCGATGACCTTATGTTCCTCTTGACTAACCCGGTGACCTCATTGCCGGCTGTGGTTCGAGAATTACATAGCTTCGGGGCACTGGCGGGTTTGGTCATCAATGAAGAAAAGTCAGAGATACTGAATATCTCTGCAACACGAACGGAAAAACTTACTTTGAAATCACAATTTACTTTTCAATGATGCACAGACAAATTGAAATATTTGGGGATTTGGTTGTGCGCAGATGTGCCCAGAATCACAAAGTTGAATTACGACTCTTTGCTAATGGCTATTCAAAAGGACCTGTCCTCATGGTCCCCCAAATACATATCCTGGTTCGGAAGAGTGGGAGTGTTAAAAATGAATGTCCTCCCCAGGATACTATACCTTTTTCAGACTATCCCTCTCACCCTTCCAGCTGATTTTCTCTGCGCATTTCGTAAATGTTTCATCGATTTCATATGGGCGGGCTCGAGACCCCGACTGCAGTTCGCAGTAATGTGTCGTTCAAAATCTCAGGGGGGCCTAGCCTTGCCTGATATTCGTCTGTACTATTATGCATCACACCTGACCAGAATCCTGGACTGGATGTCACCTGCCTCTGCAAAAAAATAGCTAGATTTAGAGACTAAACTTGCAAACACCCCATTATGGGCAGTACCGTGGCTCCTCCTGGGCCAATTACCACATCCATGCAGAACCACACCGACCCTGGCTGGAACTGTCTACCTCTGGCACCGTCTTCAGATACGCTACTCACTAGCCACGTTCCCCTCGCCACTACTTCCACTCTCTCATAACCCGGGGTAACCGGGTGGAGTTCGATCTCAGCTACGGGAGCGGTTTACCACACATCCAGGGTTACTAGCCATGCATGTGTTGGCGGATGGGCAGTTCAAACAAATACCCCTCTCAGCGGAGGGAGCCCCACCGATTTTTTTTTAGACAGCTTCAATTACCAGCAGATTCAACATTTCTTGAAGTCGCTCCCTAATGGAACTTCATTAACGAGACCTCTGACTCCATTTGAAAAATTCTGCGCCCTGGGGCTTGCCTTATCCCACAGCCTCTCAACCTTATATCATCAACTCCAATCCTCAGATACAGATCTGCCGACGTATGTGGAAAAATGGGATGCACTGCTTAATACAGTTATCCCCGAGACTGACTGGTCCAAGGCTTTGGACTTGCTACACCGGAGCACTCCCATCACCAAATTGAAAGAGACGTCATATAAGATCTTGACCATGTGGTATACCACACCGGTATGGCTGGCTCGCATTAGTCATATTCACACGACTGACTGCTGGGGCTGTAACCAGGAACTGGGGACATACCTACACATTTGGTGGAGTTGCCCCCTTCTTACCCCATTTTGGAGAGCCACCAAATCATTGATCTTCCATACTACTGATGTAGATCTGGACCTGGAGCCCAAGATTTTCCTTCTGGGCCAATTAGCAATGCCCATGAAACACTTGAAGAAATCAGTGCTTTTGAAGATTCTGTTGGCTGCCCGCTTTCTCATACCTATCCACTGGAATTCTCCCAGTACCCCTTCAGCCAGGGCTCTGGTTGCACGGGTCAAACTCATTCGCTCCCATGAAATGACCTCCGTGGCCCTGGAACAATGGGCTACGGTTCATAACGCAACTTGGTTTCATTGGGATGCTTTCATATCTTCGGTGGCTTTCTGGCAATGGCTAGAGTCGTCTCGAATCTAAGTAAATTGGAGACAGACGGTGGCGTCCTCCTCTGTGCTCGGGACTCCCCTGATACTCCATTATTTTTTAAGCTTACTCTCCTAAACTTTTAAGGTTACCTGACCTCACTCACCAACTAGAACAGTGCCTACATCCGCCTACCCATCCTCCTGCCTTCCCCTCCCCCTTTTTTTTCCCCCTTCTCTCTTTTTCCTCTCTCTCCTCCTTCTGTTTCATCCTCCTGTCTCTTCTCTCTATTAATTCTTAGATCCACTCAAGCTCTTCTCATTTCTTCACTCATTATCTCTCACAGCGATCCTAAATTGACACCATTTACTATCACTTACATAGTGGTTGGATCACTAACATTGATTCGAACTTCTTATTACTGCATATTGCGTTTGAAATTTTTGGAATGAAGAACCACCCAAATTTAACAATATGATATGCAATTTCTGTTACTGTTCGAAATATAATTGCTTTTCTTATATATGCTTGTTATCAGTCATTGCTTTTATTCTGTGACAATGTAGACTCATTGTAATATGATATTCTTTCAATAAACTGCTTGAATACAAAAAAAAACCACTCACCTTAGCTTTAGATTTGAAGAATGATTTGGCAAATATATGGTGAGGTAGATGTGAAGATATTATTCTTGGACGGCTAAGGCTTTCAACTTTCTCTTTCACATCAACTATTTCAAACCATGGAGCTCTATCAAATATAGGTACACTGTTGTTCAAAGAGGGGTCTCCTTTGCTCTTGATCAAGGACAAAATTTCTATCATCCAGTTAGTCCCTACAAAAAAAATGGAAATGTGCTTCTTTAAAATCACTGTACATGAGTCCTGCATTATGGTTTTGGATATGTTGGTACTCATTAAAGGAATTGTGTGGATAACTGATGTAAGGGATATTTATATGGGATGCCAAAGAGTTTCTGAAAACATTCTCAAATGCAGTTATTTTTCCATATCTTATGTAACCGTCGAATTTAAGGGGTTGTTCAGAGAGCACCAAAATGTCTCTGACATTTTGGTGCTCTCTCGTTCCCTGCACTTCAGGGAATCAAAGTTCTCCTCCAAATGCTGAATTCACTGCAGGGTCCCCCTAGTGCAGGGATAAGCCGCCGAAATCCCGCCGAAAACAAAACGCCAAAAAATACGTACTATACGATTCGAAGCATCTGATTACTCAAACGCCGCAAAAAACACGCCAACACATACGGAAAATGCAGAACTGCGAACGAAGCTGCCGAACAGAGCGCAGAGCAGCCGCTGGAAAAAGCCGACAAGCTGACGAACGGGGTGAAAAAAAGTGTCAAAATTGAAACGCTGTTTGCAAAGAAAATACTGAACGAAAATGCCTGGAATTTACATATAAGGTCCTATGAATAATAAAAAGGTCTGTTACAGTAAAAAGAAAATCCGCTATTAAAAAACAACAACATAATTTTGTTGAAAAAATCCCGAAAAATGCCTAAAATATCCAAAAAAATCTATAAATAAAGAGACTTTTTACTGCAGAATAAAATAATGAATGGTTTATTAGATATTGTATTAAACAAGAATATTTTTAACATTGAAACCTATGGGGTTTCAATGCATCTGCCTGTTCTCTCCCCTGGCTCCCAGTTCCTTGACCACTTTGCTACCTGGCTTTCTCACTTTCTTTCTACTAACCTTCCATGCCTAATTCTTGGGGACTTTAACATTCCCATTGATGACCCTTCTGCCCCTGCTGCCTCCAAACTTCTTTCGCTCACATCCTCCCTTGGACTTATGCAATCCTCCCTTCTCCCTACCCATCGTGAAGGTCACTCTATTGACCTTGTTTTTTCCAACCTCTTCTCCATTTCTGACTTCACTTGCCGCCCCTTCCCTATCTCCGACCACAACCTTCTCTCTTTCAACCTATCTGGACTACTTAAACTTCCTCCTCCCCCATCCAGCACACACACTCGCAGAAATCTGCATGCTGTGGATCCCCGTCAATTCTCCAATCTAATTCAACATCTCACAAACACTTCAACCCTCACGTGCCCTGACGCTGCCACTGACCACTATAACGCTACACTTATCTTTGCTCTAGACACTCTGTAAAGCCCCATGACACCAGCTTCAGCCTTGGCACACCCTCCAGACACGCTACCTGCAAAGATGCTCCCGCACTGCAGAACGTGCCTGGAGGAAATCCTGCTCTGAAGCGGATTTCATTCATTTCAAGTTCACTCTGCGTTCATACACCTCGGCCCTTCACTTGGCTAAACAAGCCTTCTTCTCATCTCTTATATCCACTCAGTCCTCCAACCTTAAACGACTATGGTCCACTTTCCACTCTCTCCTCTACCCACCCGCACTTCCCCCTCATCTGCCTTTAGCGCTCAGGAACTGGCAGATTACTTCTTAAATAAAACTCTCACTATCAGACGCAACATCCCAACCCAAACCAATAATCCACCACCTCCAATCCCAGAAGCCCCCTCTGCAACCCTCTGCCGCTTCCTTCCAGCCACTGAAGAGGAAGTAATTTCCTTACTGTCCTCCTTTCATTTCACCACGTGCCCGCTTGACCCCATTCCCTCACATCTAATACCTCCACTCTCCTTTCTCACCCCTGCTCTCACACACATCTTCAACCTATCGCTCTCCACCGACTCCTTCCCATCTGCCTATAAACATGCACAGGTTACCCCTATACTAATGAAACCCTCCCTCGATCCCAACTCTCCATCCAACTACCGTCCTGTATCCCTGCTTCCTTTCACCTCTAAGCTCTCGGAAAAACTAGTTTTCCACCACCTCTCCCTCTTCCTGTCCTCTAATTCCCTACTTGGCCCCTGCAATCAGGCTTCCGTCCCCTACACTCGACTGAAACTGCCCTCAGTAAAGTCACCAACGACCTCCTAACCGCTAAAAACCACGGCCACTATGCTATTGTCATCCTTCTTGACCTCTCGGCTTCTTTGACACTGTCGACCACCCCCTCCTTCTACAGATTCTCGGCTCTCTTGGCCTCTGTGACACTGCGCTTTCTTGGATTCACTCTTATCTGACTAACAGGTCCTTCTCTGTGTCATTTGCTGGTAACTCCTCCTCTTCAATGCCTTTATCAGTGTGTGTACTTCAAGGCTCTGTCCTAGGTCCTCTGCTCTTCTCTAGCTACACCTCCTCCCTGGGAAAAATCATTAACAATTTTTAACTTCAATTACCACCTTTATGCTGATGATACTCAGATCTACCTCTCTACCCCTGATCTCTTTCCTGCTGTCCTCTCCAAAGTCAGCGACTGTTTATCTGGCATCTCCTCCTGGATGGCCTCTCACCACCTAAAGATTAACATGTCCAAGACTGAGCTCCTACTAATTCCCTCCTCTAATGCCTCCTCACCTCCTGACTTCTCCATCATGGTTGATGGTATCACTATCTCCCCATCTAACCTAGGTTCGCTGTCTCTGAGTTAAACTCGACTTGGCTCTTTACTTCATCCCCCACATCCAATCTCTCTCCTCCTCCTGCCACTACCAACTACGTAATATTTCCAGAATTCGACCATTTCTTACCGCTGACACCGCAAAGAAACTCATTCACGCCCTTGTAATCTCCCTATTTGACTATTGTAATAATCTTCTTGCTAGCCTCCATCTCTCTCGCTTCGCCCCCCTACAATCCTTTCTGAATGCCTCTGCCAGGCTCATTCACCTCACCCGCCGCTCGGTCTCTGCTGCTCCTCTCTGCGAGTCCCTTCACTGGCTCCCCATCCACTGCAGAATTAAATTCAGAATCCTTACCCTGACCTACAAAGCTCACACTAACTCAGCTCCCCACTACCCGTCCTCACTAATCACTAAATACACTCCAGCCAGCTCCCTAAGGTCAAACAGTGACCTACGCCTAGCTTCTCCCTGCATCACCTCTTCCCACGACAGACTGCAAGATTTCTCCCGCTCAACCTCTATCCTCTGGAACGCTCTCCCTCGTACTGTCAGACTTTCCCTTCCTTCAAACGCTCCCTTAAGACATTCCTTTTTAGGGAAGCCTACCACCCGATTCATTGATACACCTCACTGCCCCAAACAGCCCATCACTCTCACCTTGCAGTCCTCTCCTCCTGTTTCCACCCCCAACCCTTCTAGATTGTGAGTTCCCATGGGAATAGGGCCCTCGTTTACTATTGTACCAGTTTGCCAATTGTTGTTCAATGTATTGCAACCCTGTCTATATTGTGCCCATTGTACAGCGTTGCAGAATATGCTGGCACTATATACAGTCAGGTCCAGAAATATTGGGACCTCAACACAATTCTAACATCTTTGGCTCTATACACCACCACAATGGAGTTGGAATGAAACAAACACAATGTGCTTTAACTGCAGACTGTCAGCTTTAATTTGAGGGTATGTACATCCAACTCAGGTGAACGATGTAGGATTTACAGCAGTTTGCAGATGTGCCTCCCACTTGTTAAGGGACCAAAGGTAATGGGACAGAATAATAATCAAAATCAAACTTTCCCTTCTTAATACTTGGTTGCAAATCCTTTGCAATCAATCACAGCCTGAAGTCTGGAACGCATAGACATCACCAGATGCTGGGTTTTATCCCTGGTGATGCTCTGCCAGGCCTCTACTGCAACTGTCTTCAGTTCCTGCTTGTTCTTGGGGCATTTTCCCTTCAGTTTTGTTTTCAGCAAGTGAAATGCATGCTCAATGGGATTCAGGTCAGGTGATTGACTTGGCCATTGCATAACATTCCACTTCTGTCCCTTCAAAAACTCTTTGGTTGCTTATGCAGTATGCTTTGGGTCATTGTCCATCAGCACTGTGAAGAGCCGTCCAATGAGTTCTACAGCATTTGGCTGAATGTGAGCAGATAATATTGCCCGAAACACTTCAGAATTCATCCTGCTGCTTTTGTCAGCAGTCACATCATCAATAAATACAAGATAACCAGTTCCATTGGCAGCCATACATGCCCATGCCATGACACTACCACCACCATGCTTCACTGATGAGGTGGTATGCTTAAGATCCTTTTCCATATTCTTCTCTTCCCATCACTCTGGTACAAGTTGATCTTGGTCTCATCTGTCCATAGGATCTTGTTCCAGAACTGTGAAGGCCTTGTTAGGTGTTGTTTGGCAAACTCTAATCTGGCCTTCCTGTTTTTGAGGCTCACCAATGGTTTACATCTTGTGGTGAACCATCTGTATTCACTCTGGTGAAGTCTTCTCTTGATTGTTGACTTTGACACACATACACCTACCTCCTGGAGAGTGTTCTTGATCTGGCCAACTGTTGTGAAGGGTGTTTTCTTCGCCAGGGAAAAAATTCTTCGGTCATCCTCCACAGTTGTTTTCCGTGGTCTCCTGGGTCTTTTGGTGTTGCTGAGCTCACTGGTGTGTTCCTTCTTTTTAAGAATGTTCCAAACAGTTGTTTTGGCCACGCCTAATGTTCTTGCTATCTCTCTGATGGGTTTGTTTTGTTTCTTCAGCCTAATGATGGCTTGCTTCACTGATAGTGGCAGCTCTTTGGATCTCATCTTGAGAGTTGACAGCAACGGATTCCAAATGCAAATAGCACACTTGAAATGAACTCTGGGCCTTTTATCTGCACATTGTAATTGGGGTAATGAGAGAATATCACACACCTGGCCATGGAACAGCTGAGAAGCCAATTGTCCCATTACCTTTGGTCCCTTAACAAGTGGGAGGCACATCTGCAAACTGCTGGAAGTCTTACACCGTTCACCTGAGTTGGATGTACATATCCTCAAATTAAAGCTGACAGTCTGCAGTTAAAGGACATTGTGTTTGTTTCCTTCCAACTCCATTGTGGTGGTGGATAGAGCCAAAGATGTTAGAATTGTGTCGATGTCCCAATATTTCTGGGCCTGACTGTAAATAAATAATAATAATAATGGGGTTCGCCTGAAAAACCTGCCAAATGAAACCACCGAACAGCAGGGCATTTCGGCAACTTTTCACTGCTGTTCTGTGTTCTCTGAATAGATTAACCATTTCTTCTCTATGGGGGATTTCACTGCATTCGAACAGGCACCATACGTGCAGGCAATACACCAAAATTTGGCAAACTGTCTGCTCTCTGAATAGCCGAATGGCCCCAAAATGTCACTGTATGCTGAATTTCAGTGTCTGGTTACATTTCGGACCTCTCTGAATAACCCCTTTAGATACGCAGGGTCAGTATTGTTATTGTCTATATACCTATTTTAAAGAAATAATCACAGGCATGAACCTTAACTTGGTTTGACTTAATCAACACATATTTTATGTTTACCAGATTATGTCTTACCTGATTTGGGGTAAGTTACATTGAAAATATCATCATCAAATGCAACAAATTCATTTTCTGCATAGTTGAGAGATGCCTCAGAGTGAACATTAACAGAAAAGTGTGTTCCTTTATACAGGAAGCTCTCTTTCGCCATTATCTAAAAATAATGAAGAAAATTACTAATATTATCTTAAAATATACTTATATTATCTTAAAATTACTAATACTATCTTACAACACAATGACTTGAATTTTGGCCTATGCAACATTAGGCAGTTATTTTGCTCCTGATGACGCTGGGTTACCAGCAAACGCGTCAAGCTAAATGAGACTTTTTATCTGTCTATAACTGCTTTAACCTTATGCTACCCAGCCAGCACAAATCATGCAGTAAGAATTTTTTTTCTCTTTCAAATCATTGCAAATGCTTGTTGTAGCATCCTGAGACAAGGCAGGCTGATATTCTCTGATATACTCTGAGTTATATGCTTGTCCTTTGTGGAATTTTTTCCTTACAATATCTGAAGCCTAGCCTCATCAAGCTGTAGATGCGATACATTGATTAAGTTGCTGTATGTTGGGGGGGGGGGGTTTGTGCTTTTCCAGCCTGCCTAGTTCATGGGTATTTAGCGACAAAATAAATTCTTCTATTCTTTCTTTTCTATATCTACAGACCCACGAAGGTCTGTTTCTAGCTACATTTAATGTCTGCTATTGTTTCTATATATACCCATGCTATTTTGAACTGGGTCTGGTCTCCACCTAAAACATGAGCTAAATGAGATTTTTTTTCTTTCAAATCATTGCAACTGCTTGTTATAGCATCCTGAGACAAGGCATGGCGGATATATTCTATTCTGGTTGTCCTCTGTGGAATTTTTTCCTGACAATATCTGAATCCTAGCCTCCTCTAGCTATAGATGCGATACATTGATTGAGTTGCTGTATGTTTTCTGTGCTTTTCCTGCTTCCCTGGTATTTAGTGACAAATTAAATAATTGTTTGCATTCTTTCTTTCCTATATTCAGACCCACGAAGGTCTGTTTCCAGCTACATATATTGTCTATTATTTCTACATATACCCATGCTATTTTGAACTGGGTTTGGTTAGGCAGCCATTGTGATAGTCTCCACCTATCATATGATTGTTTTGTTTTCTGTATGGTCCGGACCGTGTCCTTATATCTGTGTTTTATATGTCCAAACTCTGATTGATTTTTCACATAGTGTCTTATGTTCAGACACTTACCGCATTGTGTCTGTCAATCAAACACACTCTCTGAGGTTTTTATCTTTTTCAAGTAAAAGTTAAGTTTTATTTTCCATTGGTATTTTGTCAATTATTCAACTACACCACAACAAAAATTAACCCATTCGACTAAAATCAAGTGGTTCATATGTTAATCCCACCTGGATAATCTTGTTTTATTAACTTCATTCTTCCAACATAGTCAAAATGTCTGTGCCAGAGAAATATAGATCTCTCTTTTTTATTTTTATATAACACCAGGGTAGGAAAGCATCAACTTGCAAAGACATGAAAATGGCACTTTCACAAGAAATGGCTGCTCATATCCATCATGACGTCACCATTGTTAATAAATAATGTGCTTATAATAGTGTCACCAGGCTTGAGCCATGGTGGGGCCCTTGTTCAGGAAGACTGAAAATCATGGAGCAATGCAATTTGGGAGCAGTGCTCTTAAATACAAGACATGACAGACAGGTGAGCTGAGAGCAAAACAATTAACCCCTGGGCTGAAATCCAGGAATGGCAGCATGAATCAAGACCTGAACTGGATAGCACATATACAGGGGACAGGCCTGGAAACGTGGAATGTGACAAATAGTCAATAATAAACATAAATTGCTGCATTAGGAAACAATAGAAAAACTGTAATTATTGGACTGTAGGTTTTGATATAAATAGACTACACATACATTTTTTTCTACGAGATGATACTTTTCCAATATGCTTGTTTGACACTTTGACTTGTTTTGATAATAATTATTACAGAATGTTGAAAAGTGAATCTAATAATTTACACCCTTGCACTTTGTACAAACCTTTGAACAGAAAGATAACATATGTCGAAGGCCTGGCATAGAAGAGTTAGAATCAACAAACTTGAAAATAGCAGTTGTCAGAAAATGCCATAGAAATACTAAATTTATATAAAACTATAAGCATATATGAGTAAATTAAATTCTAATATTAAAGGTTTTAAGTAAAACTATTTAGTAAACATTGTAAAATAACAGTGAACTTATTTAACAAAACTAAGTGAGCAATAAATAATAGAAAAATAACCTCCAAACAAAATTCTCTTGCTTAATTTTTCAAATGCACTCAGATCACCCTGAGTCAAATATCTGAATGGTTAATAATATGTAACCTGAATGCAGATAACATTTTATGTACAACAGTGCAACTCCACAGTAAGCAAGTTCAATACAGTTCATTGATTGTGAAATATTGTATAATCTCAAAGTAAATGTGTACAGGTTAAAGATCATACTATCAGGGTTATTCAAAGAGAGGTGAAAACCAGGAGAATGACTGGAGAAGTGAAAATTCTAGGTCAAAATAACCAAACCAGAAAAATTCTCCCTTTTATGTCACTTTCCAAATCAGCTATTTGGTCTAGGTTGTTCTCTTCTCCTGCCATTCTCCTGGTTTTCACCTTTCTCTGAATAACCCTGTATGTATCTGAAATCAAGGTGCCTGTGTTACAATGTGAATTGTCTATAAAAAAAATTATTAAAATTCGGAATGTACAGAAAGAAGTTTCTTCTTATAAGATCATTTGTTATAACAATAAACAGCACAGAGATGAAATTTCCCTCAAGTTGAATTGTGTCATTCTCAACAATCGTAGTGCACATCTAAAATAATTCACTCTGGGCCCAAGTGATCCATTTAACAGTTCCAATCATTAATGGCTTAAGCCACTGTTCCAAGACTTGGCTTTAGTGGCTCCTTACTATAAGTTAAGAGGTCCTATACAAAGTGTAGGGACAGTTAACTATCAGCTAGCCAGAGAATATATACCCAATATTTTTCTCATCTTGAGATGGATTTAAAAATGAATTCCGTCTCTAGATGAAAATTCTTGTTCTTGACTAGGACACTGGCTAAAAGATAGAGTACAAAGAGTGATCATAAATGTTAAATTATCAAGATGGACACAAGTGGTAAGCGGTGTCCCTCATGGGTCTATTATATGACCAATTCAATTTATTTATAAATGACCTGGAAACAGGCATTGAAAGTCACGTTTCAGTGTTTGCAGATGACACCAAACTAGGTTTGGTAATACAATGTGAGCAGGATATTACTTCGCTGCAGAGGGATTTAGATAGTTTGGGGGACTGGTTCACTTACCTTTGTCCTTTAGTTTGTAAACTCATGGGATGTCTGGCTGAGCACTTGTATAAAGTGCTGTATCAGTAGGACAATTATTTTACCTTTGTCCTTTAGATTTTAAGCTCACGGGATGTCTGGCTGAGCATTTGTATAAAGTGCTGTATCAGTAGGGCAATTATCCTACGGGCAGGGCCGCCTGTTCGTTATGTATTTTTTATTATGTCTCATATCGGTACTCCCTCATTGTAAAGCGCTGCGGATTCTGTTAGAGCTATATAAGTGACTGTAACTTAAATGGCAGGTGAAATGGAATGTAGAGAAATGAAAGGTTATGCACTTTGGAGTGAGGAACGCACAAGTCATTTTACCCTAAATGGTAATGAGTTAGGGGAATCAAAGCAGGAGAAGGATTTGGGAATAATCATAGACTTCAAACTAAGTAGGCTTGTGCACCGATTTTTTTTTCGGTTCGAATCGGTTCGATTTGTTCGGATGTTTAAACTTTTCAATTCGGCTCGTTTCGACCGATTTCTGTTTCGATTCGGTTCGGTTCGTTTTTCGTGTGCATTTTATTTTCGGAATATAGACCATTTTTCGTATTTTCGTGTCACTTTGCTCGTTTTTTGTATCGACTTTTCGGAAATTTCGGAAATTTTTGTTTTTTCGGAACGTCTGTTCTCCTCGTTTCAAAGTGTCTACGATAATTCTGGCGATTCTATCGTGTTTTTTTTATTAAATAAAGATCAAATCATGAATAGAGCAAAAATAAATTTCGATTTGACACATTTCAAGTCCATTCGAAAACTCCGAAATTTTTTCGTTTCGGCTCGGAAAACTTTTCGGATCTGCCATTTTCGGATCTAAAAATTTTCAGAAAATCAGCCGCATCCGAAAACACGAATCGGGAAATTTCGTGAAAATTCCGAAATTCCGAAACCCGAAACGCACATCCCTAAAACTAAGTAACACTGCCCAATGTCAAACAGCACTCATCTAGGCCAGCAAGGTACTGGCATGCATTAAAAGGGGAATTCACGCTTTTTAGGATGAAAAGATAATTTTGCCTCTTTATAAATCAATGGTGAGATGCATCTTGAATATGTTGTGCAATTTTGGGCACCTGTTTTAAAAAAGATATTACGGCGCTAGATAAAGTGCAGAATCGGGTGACTAAATTAATAAAAAGAAAGGAAGATTTAAGTTACGAGGAAAGGCTAGCAAGCTTAAACATCTTTAGTTTATAAAAACGGCACCTAAGAGGGAATACCAAAAATCAGCAGGCCACACCAGGAGCTTGACCATAAAAAAATATTTATTGTGGAGCGGCCACAGGGGTACTAGATACAAGCGACGTTTCAGCGAAGTGCCTTAGTCACAACTATACATAGGACTATACATTGGACGAAAAGAAATTCAGCCTAAATTATAGGATTTTTTTTTTTACAGTGAAACCAATAAAGCTGTGGAATTCTCTGCCTGTTGAGGTGGTTGGGTCAGAGTCTGTACAGACTTTTACACAACAACTGGATGACTTCCTGCAAAAACAAAATCCTAAAGGTTATAATATTTAACCCCTTCCCGACTGCTGACGTACCATGTACGTCATGGCCACGGGTCTCCCTTAGACCCGCAGACACACATGTTATGTCAGCGGTCTCCTAACCTCCCTCCCGCCAATACTTACCTTCCTCACTGGCTCCCACGGCATGTCTGGCAAGCTGGAAGCCTGCCCCGCCATTTCCTGGGGGCCGGCAGATGTGATGCCTCCTTTTGCATTATGCAGAAGATCATTGAGAACAATTAGTTCCCAGTGTCCTTCCATTGCCATGGGGCGATCCCGTTTATGTGAGCTCATGCAGACCTCACGCAGGTTCGCTCTTGTCTCCATGGAGTTTTTTGGGCTCGAGACGACAATACCAGTGGTGAAGCTGCTGCCAGTATCATGAAACAGCTCCTTAATATCGTGACTAAAGTCACTTATAAAGCGGCATGGTTATAATAGAGCCAGCGAGCCAGTGCTTATTAACTTGTGCTGATATTTTGATTTAGCAAACATTGGTACAAACTAAGGGCTATATCACCACTGACTCATTACCAGGGAGCCACACATGGGAACAGGGGCAGACTTGCTCACGGGCAACAAGAGATCATAAGGCCCCAACTTGTGTCAGCCCACATGCAAACCACACCCACATACGAGCACAGCCCATACGGACATTGTTGTATTACAGAAATTATTTCTCTAGACTAAAGTTGGCTGATAATACTATTTCCCCATCATTTTTATGTTTGGCAGCGTTGGAACCCACTTAAGGGCAGACCCCGTTAGCATCACCATTTTAGTGTTAGGGAGGGAATAGTGCCCTCATTGGCTGACTTCCTGGAGATAAGTATTAGGGATGTGCATTACGTTTCGGACCGATTCGTTTCTTTCACGAAAAGGGCCGATTCGGTGCTTCGGATTCGTTCAATTTTCCGAATCGGATCGGCAACTAAATACACACCATCCGAAATAATTTCCGATATGAAACAAAATTATTTCGTATCAACATGCAATTTGTAAAATCGCAAGTCATTTTCGGTTCCGTTTCGGACAACTTTTTTTCGTTTTGATAGTTCATTTCAAATTCGATAGTTACTCGATATCCATTTGATAGTTCATTTCAAATTCGATAGTTACTCCATATCCATTTGAAAGTTCATTTCAAATTCTATTTGCTGCATTATTAATAATTATTATTATACTGTAGAGATGCTGCCCGGCAGTGTGCCGAATCATATGCTGCATTATTATACTGTAAAGGTGCTGCCCGGCAGTGTGCGGATTCATATGCTGCATTATTATACTGTAAAGGTGCTGCCCGGCAGTGTGCGGATTCATATGCTGCATTATTATACTGTAAAGGTGCTGCCCGGCAGTGTGCGGATTCATATGCTGCATTATTATACTGTAAAGGTGCTGCCCGGCAGTGTGCGGATTCATATGCTGCATTATTATGCTGTAGAGGTGCTGCCCGGCAGTGTACGGATTCATATGCTGCATTATTATACTGTAGAGGTGCTGCCCGGCAGTGTACGGATTCATATGCTGCATTATTCTGTAGAGGTAAATTGTTTTATTCATATTTTTTTCCTTTCATACCATTTTAATATGATTAAATAAAGTTGTGCAATGTATATTCATAAGAAAAAAAGTATCTTTCATAAAAAATGATAGAATTGGCAGAATTACCGTATCGACCGAAATATCGGAGCATCCGAAATACCATTCGTCTAAGTCAAAATGAATAGACCCTTTAAAACGAAGAGAACAGATGATCCGAAAGACCAAAATATTACAATATCACGAAATAAAAGTCGATACGAAAAATGAGCCGAAACGAAAATCGTCCGAAATGATCCGAAACTAAAATTTTAAAAACCCAAATGAGCCGAACCAAAAAAAAGAAAATCGGTGAACATCCCTAATAAGTATCACATGATGTAAGGTGAGATTTTTCACCTTAACAGAAAAATAGGGTGGAGGTCTGCAGGTGTTAATAATTGTTAGTAGATAACCTCTGCATCTTTTTTTTATTAATATTTTGATTTGTCTACAATCTTCCATAAAAGAGACATTTTAGACAAAAAATAATAAAAAAATAGAAGGGTTATTCTAGTCCCTGGTCCCATGATGATTGGTGTATCTGAATCTAGCATGCAACCAATCAGTTAGTTCTCAATAGAGAAACAATGAGAAGCATTATAAGATTTCAGATCCGCAGCAAACTATCTCTTAAAGTACTTCAGTTGGTTTTGTATTCTTTTGGAACAAACTCGGCAATCCTATAGAATATATCTTGACTTTCTTGTCTGGGTAAAACTCATAAAAGCTATTTATCAGTGAAAAAGGAATGGATGTCCATCTGCTGGGTATATCCCTTTAAATGTGCATATTGCAATCTTTGATCAATCATTGGAATCACTGTATCTAACTTTTGTTCAAAATAATCCTGTTCAGTATAGGTAATCTCATGTACCAATGTTCACATCCTGACCTGTTACCTGGTTCTTGTCAAATTGACATTAGTGTTAATAATTGGTAATACCCCAAGAACTGACAGATAACATACCTAAAATGCTAAATAAATAAATAGTCATAAGTCTGATTGTGTCTGACAAAATATTTACATTATATATTTCTAATAGAAATATTTTCTTTGTCCTATTCCATTATAAAACTTTGCATTATATCTAACATTTGTTTAAAACATACGGTAAGTATAATACAGGTAATCTCCCTGGAGAATGAATTAGTGTAGAGAGACTTCCTGAGATTTTTCTGATGTTCTAGGATACTACTTTTTAATTTTTGTGTAGTTCGACCTATATACTGATGGCTGCATGGACACTTAATTAAATACACTACATACGTAGTATGGCATGTAATCTCCCCTTTAATCCAAAACTGTTCCCCTGTGGATCTGCTAACAAGCCTACGGACAGCACACGAGTGATACTCATGTTCAAGTCACTCAATAACTCAACCCCTCCCTACATGTCTTCATACCCCGCAAGCACGTCCCATCTAGATGACTACGTTCAGCAGGTGATCTCCACCTGTCATCGGTCTATACACACGCATGGCCAACTCTCTCCTCCAAGTCTTCTCAAGGGCAGCACCAGTCCTGTGGAATGACTTGCCTCGCCCCAAATTCTCCCCTGACCTTCAGGCCTTCAAGAAATCCCTCAAAACCCATCTCTTCAGATTAGCGTACCACATCACTGATGCAACTCATCCCTCTGCTCAACTACTCACACTTGATTGAAGCCGCTTCTATGGCCCCACAGTTCCCAAACCACTGGCACTAATGATCCTGCTATCTAGTGCAATTCCTCTTGTCTTCCTCAACCCCAATCCATCTAGACTGTAAGCTCCTATGAGCAGGGCCCTCTACACCTCGTTTCCATCCTATGTCCGTTTATATGTATTTCATTCCATTCCCTGGTTATTGTAAAGCGCTGCAGAAACTGTTGGCGCTATATAAATGACGACAATAATAATAATAATAAATACTGGCTGCCTTGTTGATTAGGTAACAGGGGAATTTGGTCATCATTTGTGTGCTAACTATGGGATGGTGCACTTTTTCAAGATAGCAGTGAGGACAATTTGGAGCCACAGAGCATGCTCGTCGCCAGCCGCACCAGGTGTCGGAAGTCAAAGCCCGAGCGGAGGTAATGGAGGAGGCACAAGCAGCCAACTCTGAACCAGGGAATGAGTTTAGGGCTCAGATTGGCCACCTGTGTTCAGTGGTCGTTGCCCTGGAATCTTGAAACCATCACAGAAATTTGAAGCTTCAGGGTATCCCAGACACAGTGCCCAATCATGAGATACTGCCATTTGCTCTTAAATTTCCAAAAGTCCCTGATTTATACAAAAAGAAATGCACAAGTCTATTAATAAATACTAACATCCCAAGAACTGACACATGACATAACATGCCTGAAATGAAAAAAAAATAGATGTACATCTGATTGTGTACAGCTACAGTTACAGTTACAAGTGTTTATAATGCACCAACAAGTTCCATGGTGCTGTACACAGGGAGAGACAGAATAACAAATATTCATACACATTACACACACAGAACAGTAGGAGAGAAGACGCTGCTCGAGAACTTACAATCTAAGAGGAGAGGGGTAAAAACTAGGCGAGGGTAAATAGAGTACAAGAAGTAATGGGGTGCATGTGGGCTGTGTGGGAAGAAGGCGCAAGAAATAAACAATGGGGATTAGGGAGTGAGCCGACAGGCTTCTCTAAAGTAATGGGTTTTCAGAGACATCATGAAGGACTAGAGAGATAGAGAGATGGGGAGAGTCTGATGTCGCAGGGCAGGGAGTTCTATAAAAAGGGGGCAGGAGGCAGGAGTTGGGGGTACGGGTACGATGGCGTCAGATCATTGGCTGAGCGAAGTGGTTGGGATGGGATGTACCTGCTAATAAGGGAGGAAATGTAGTTGGGGGTACGGTTATGGAGAGCTTTGTAAGTGAGGATCAGTATTTTGAATTGGATTCTGAAGTAAACAGGGAGCCAGTGATTTCAAAGCAGTATCGGCATATGAATATTTTAAAAATAATTAGCAAGGTTTGGATAAGCCGTGTTACTCCAGATGTCAAAATCACCGGAGTATAGCAGTATGTAGTGATTTCTTTTTTTATTGGACTAACGTTACTTTTAAAAGACAAGCTTTCGAGAGTGTACCTCTCATCTTCAGGTCTGGAAGCTATACTGAGCAAAATCATAGAATAGAACAATAAAGAGCCAACAGAAGAGAGGGTTAGGATGGGTGTCGCAAATACTAATAGAGGAATTGTACAAGAAGAAGAACAAGAAGGGTAACCAAATAGAAGACAGGTCTCGTGGTCCATAAAATCAGAGCTAAGCATCATGATGTGCATCTGTTAATAGTGGCTAAAAAGGAAACAGTAAATGACACAAAAAAAACAGAAATAAAAATCATTAAAAAAGGGAAAAATAAAGGAGAGAAAAACCATATAAACTAGGTACAATGCTGAATGTTATGTGTCACACCATAAAGGAGGGCCTCAATGTAGACTCTGGCTTTTTAATTCACCTCCATAATGTCACATAACATTTAAGATTATTAATGGACATAGTGACAGAACAGAACCCCTAAACAGGGGGTTAGAAACCCTAAACAGGGGGTCAGCAACCTCAACCCCCCAGATGTTATGGAACTATATTTCAAATAAGGCTCAGCCAACCAAATGAGTAGCTGAGCATCATGCAAGATATACAGGGTTAAGTGCTCTCCCGTTCACTGCACTTTGGCGAGTTTGATTCACTGACCCTGCCGTGAATTTAGAATTCACTACAGGGTTCCCGAAGTGCGGCAAAACGACCCACCGAACGAATCTTAAAACCACCGCAAGAACCCTCTCAATTCATTCGACGAACCGCTGCAAAACCGCAGAATTGATCTAAATAAAGCCGACGACCCACGAACAGACCGCCGGCGGAAAAAGCCGACAAGCTGCCAAACGGGGTACAAAAACCCCACCGTTTAAAAGGCATTTTAAAACAAAGTACTACATGAAAATGCCTAGGAATAATATATAAGTTCCTATGAATAATAATAAAAAGGTCTGTTACAGAAAAAAAGCCCACCATTTAAAAAAAATAAAAATTGTTGTGTTGTACTTAATGCTCTAAATTGTCACACAATGGAAGTTAGGTGCGTAATCGCTGTAGGCATTTCTGGCATGAGAACTTTAGGGGTTATTCAGAGAGAGCCAATCTGGCCCCGAAATGGCACTGAACAGGAAATTTCCACGTACTGTGCCATTTCGTGGCCATTCTGCTATTCAGAGAGCAGACAGTTCGCCAACTGCCAGCAAGTACATAGAAAAATGTTGGTGGATAAGAACCTTTCGGCCCATCTAGTCTGCCCAATTACATGGATACTTAACCTGGATTTATATTTTGTTTAGGATAGCCTTATGCCTATCCCATGCCTGCTTAAATTCAATTACTTTTTTGGCCTCTACCACTTCAACTGGAAGGCTGTTCCATGTATCCACCACCCTCTCAGTAAAATAATGCTTCCTGATGTTACTTTTAAACCTTTGCCCCTCTAATCTAAGACTATGTCCTCTTGTTTTGCTACTTTGTTTGCTTTTAAATATACTCCCTTCCTCTACCTTGTGGATTCCCTTTACGTATTTAAATGTTTCTATCATATCTCCTCTGTCTCGTCTTTTTTCCAAGCTGTACATGTTAAGATCATTAAGCCTTTCCTGGTAACTTTTCTCCTTCAAGCCGTACACCATTTTAGTAGCCCTTCTCTGAACTCTCTCTAAGATGTCTATATCCTTCTGGAGATACGGTCTCCAGTACTGCACACAGTACTCCAAGTGAGGTCTCACCAGTGCTCTGTACAGTGGCATGAGCACTTCCCTTTTCCTACTGCTAATACCTCTCCCTACACAACAAAGCATTCTGCTAGCATTTCCTGCCGCTCTATTACATTGACTACTTACCCTTAGATCCTCTGAAATAATAACCCCTAAATCCCTTTCCTCAGATGTTGAGGTTAGGACTGTATCAAATATTCTATATTCAGCCCTTGGGTTTTTACGTCCCAGGTGCATTATCTTGCACTTATCCACATTAAAACTCAATTGCCACAGCTCCGACCATTTTTTTGTTTACCTAAATCATTTGTCATTTGGCTGATCCCTCCAGGAACGTCAACCCTGTTGCAAATCTTTGTGTCATCAGCAAAAAGACATACTTTTCCATTAATACCTTCTGCAATACCACTAATAAAAATATTAAAGGGAATGGGTCCAAGTACTGACCCCTGAGGTACCCCACTGGTAACAAGACCTTGCGCCGAATAAACTCCATTTACCACAACCCTCTGATGCCTGTCACTCAGCCACTGCCTAATCCATTCAACAATATTGGAATCCAAGCTCAAAGATTGCAATTTATTGATAAGCCTTCTATGCGGAACAGTATCAAAAGCCTTACTGAAATCTAAATAAGCAAAGTCTACTGCACCACCTATGTCTATTATTTTTGTTACCCAATCTAAAAAATCAATAAGATTAGTTTGGCATGATCTCCCTGAGGTAAACCCATGTTGTTTCTGATCCTGTAATTTATGTGTTTTTAGATGTTCAACAATCCTTTCCTTTAACATGGTTTCCATTAATTTCCCCACTATTGACGTAAGACTAACTGGCCTATAGTTCCCCGATTCCTCCCTACTACCCTTCTTGTAAATGGGCACAACATTTGCTAATTTCCAGTCTTCTGGGACGACTCCCATTAACAAGGATTGGTTAAATAAATCTTTTAACGGTTTTGCTATTACACCACTGAACTCTTTTAATAATTTAGGGTGGATCCCATCAGGCCCCATTGACTTATTTGTCTTTACTTTAGACAGCTGCTGTAGAACTTCCTCCTCTGTAAACTCATATGTACATGTCTCGTTAGTGTTTCCTCCTAACTGAGGTCCCTTTACTTCCTTTTCTTCTGCAAAGACTGAACAAAAATATTCATTGAGGCAGTCAGCGAGACTTTTATCCTCTTCTACATACCTTCCTTCCTTTGTTTTTAATCTAACTAATCCTTGTTTTACTTTTCTTTTCTCGTTTATGTATCTAAAAATTGTTTTGTCCCCCTTTTTTACTGACTGAGCTATTTTCTCTTCTGCGTGTGCTTTGGAAGCTCTTATAAATTGCTTTGCATCTTTCTCCCTAATCTTATAGGTTTGCCTATCTTCTTCACTCTGAGTTTTTTTATAATTATTGAATGCTATCTTTTTGTTCTTCACTATTTTGGCCACTTCTACAGAGTACCACAGTGGTTTCTTCCCTGTTTTGTTTTTGCTAACAAGCCGAATGCAATTGCCTGTGGCCTTCAATAATGCTTCCTTTAAATAATCCCATTTCTCCTGGACTCCCTTTAAACTCCTCCAGTCTGATAATGACTCATTCACACAAAATCTCATTTTAGAAAAATCAGTTTTTTTAAAGTCTAAAACTTTTGTTTTTGTGTGGTACGGCTCCATCCCTGTTCTTATATTAAACCACACTGACTGGTGATCACTAGATCCCAAATTTTCACCTACAACAATGTCTGATACCAAACCTCCATTTGTGAGTATTAAATCCAATATGGCCTCTTTACGGGTCGGCTCCTCAAATACTTGTGTTAGAGATAATCCCAGTAGGGAGTTTAGAATATTTGTACTCCTGGTGCACCCAGCTATTTTGGATTTCCAGTTCACATCAGGAAGATTAAAGTCCCCCATGATAATAACTTCCACCTTCATTGCCATTTTGGCTATTTCCTCAAAAAGCAGATTATCTAGCTCTTCTACTTGTCCAGGGGGTCTATAGATCACACCTACACGAGCTACTGTATGATTGCCAAATGTTAGCGTAACCCAAACTGACTCTATGTTCACCTCGCTCACTTTTATTTGGTTCGTTTTTATGTTGTTTTTCACATACAGGGCCACTCCTACTCCTTTCCTACCTTCTCTGTCTTTTCTATATAAAGAGTACCCTGGTATTGTTATGTCCCAGTTATTTTTCTCACTGAACCATGTCTCAGTAACCGCCACTAAATCTACTTTTTCAGCTGCCATCATTGCCTCCAGTTCATTGATTTTATTGACTAAACTGCGAGCATTTATAGACACGACTCTGAGCTTGTCATTTTTTACCCCGCATGTTGCTTGCACCCTCCGATTTAATTTTGGGGGACGATCGGGCAGATTGTTTTTTACCCTTTTGTCCCCCCTCCTCGTTTAAATATTCCTTTGTGAAACCTTTGAACTTCTCACTGAGAACATATGTTCCCCTATGAGTAAGATGCAAACCATCTTTTTTATACAGTTCCTTTCTGCTCCTATTAGAGCTATCATGGAACACAAAGCCAAATCCTTGCTCCCGACACCATTCCCGAAGCCACAAATTAAATTCCCTATTGCGCATCTGCCTATCCTGAATGTTATGCACAGGCAGAACTTCAGAGAATGACACAGTGGATGCAATCTGCTGTATTTCACCTCCAAGAACACAAAAATCTTCCTTAATCTCAGAAACCTCACTGCTAGCCTATGAGTACGGTGCCTGTTCGAAGGCAGTGAAATCCCCCACAGAGAAACAATGGTTAATTTATTCAGAGAACAACGAACAGCAGTGAAAAGTTTCGGAAATGCCCTGCTGTTCCTGGGTTCCGGCAGGTTTATTCAAGCGAAACCCAAGGCTTTAATGTTAAAAATTTTCCCATTTTTATTCAATATCTATTAACCCTTTCGCTGCTGAGGCTTTTCCCGCCCCTATGCTGAGGTCATTTTTACCTGTTTTGCGCATCATGTTTAAACGTGTTTTGAAGGCTTATTTTAGTATATGACCCAGACATATTATATATCGTTCTTTCCGTCAGACTCAGTAGATTCATAATATGTCATTATTATATGTATACGTTATGTCATGTCTGTATATTATAACAAAAAATGCAATAAAATATGTATTTTCAATAATTTACAATGTGTAAAGTGTTTTTTTCCACATTTTAACATGCGAGCAATTGCGGTTATATTTTGCATGGGGTGCGCTTGTTAAAAAAATTAGAGATGGGGTCTCGTTACATTTTTTTTTGGGGAAAATGACACTATTTTTAACAAACGCACCGCATACAAAAATCGTTAGTGCAGCATCATTGTTCACATTATAATTGAAATGGGAACAATATTGCTGCATTAACAAACCAAAAAAAATTAAAAAAAAGTGTTTTTTTTTTTTTTTTTAATTTTTTTTTTAACATTTTTTTATTTTTATTTTTCATTTTTTTTTTTTTTTACAAAATTTTTCACTTTCATGCTTGGTATCGTTGGAACGGCCATGCTCTGGCCGATCCAACCATACCAAAATTTAACCCCTAGCTGCCACGGATCGGGAGATAGGGAGTTCATTGGAACTCCCTATCTCCACAGTTGGTGGCAGTTAGGGGTTAAGTCTAGGACTGGCGTCATCGTGCTATGCACGATGACGCCAGTCCTCTGGGGGAGTTCCCGGAGGCTTGGCCGACATCCAAGATGTCGGCCAGCTCCGGGAAAGGATCGCGAACCGGCGCTTTTCAGCGCCGATTCGCGATCCAGCTCCCCAGGGGTTAATGCCAGGCATCATTTGGAAGGGCAGGCTGTGCCCTTCCAAATGATGCCTGGGTTAACCCCCTGTGCGCCGCCGATCGGGAGGGAGAGAGGTCCGAAGGACCTCCCCCCCTCCCTTTCAGGCGCCTCCTCCGCACATGCGGGGGGGGCGCCTGAATTAGGTGCCATCGCGCCCCCGCGATGACACCTAATTCTGGCGGCTGCTGGTCCGGATGTCGGGCTGACATCCAGGATGTCAGCCCGCACCGGAGGGGCCAGCGATCGGCCGGAACCCGGCCGAACGCTGACCCCGATGGGAGGACGCGCTCAGCGCGTCCTCCGCATACCAGCGGGACTGCTGAGGACGCGCTCAGCGCGTCCTCAGCAGCGAAGTGGTTAAACCATTTATTATTTTTATCTGCAGTAGAAAGTCTCTTTATTTATAGATTTTTTAGGATCTTTTAGGCATTTTTCCGTCAAAATTTGTTTCTGTTTTTTTTTAATAGAGGATTTTATTTTTTCTGTAATAGACCTTTTCATTATCATTCATAGGACCTTTTATGTAAATTCGAGGCATTTTCGTTGAGTGTTTTTTTGCAAACAGCGTTTACATTTTGACACTTTCAATCGATTAATTTTTTTACCCCGTTCATCAGCTCGTCGGCTTTTCCCGGTGGCTGGTCTAGGCTGTGTTCGGTGGCTTGGCAGCTTTTTTTTTGGACGTGTTCAGGGTGTTTTTTTGCATCAATTCGAGTGATCCGATGCTTCGAATCATATTTGTTACGTTTTTCAGCGGGTTGTCAGCGGTTTTGTGGCGGTATAACAGCAGATTTTCGGATCCGTTCCCTGCACTCTGGAGACCCTGCGGTGAATGCTGAATTCACCGCAGGGTGGGGAAATTTGATTCCCCAAAGTGCAGGGAACGGGAGAGCAACAGAATGTCGGTGACATTTCGGTGCTCTTTGAATTACCCCCATAATGTTTTATAAACTCATAGGCAATAATTCTGACATTAAAACAATGATGAAAATAATGGAAAAAACTATTTTATCGAACACTGATATGCAATCTACAACCTTAAAAAAAGACCCCAGCTAAATAGTTTCAAAATTTTGTCCTGAGTTTAGAATTACCCAATGTTTACATGTGTTTTGCTTTTAACCCCTTCACTGCTGAGCCATTTCACCTTTTTTATTTTTTAGACCAAACATGGTCAAGTTTGGTGTCATTGGAAAAGCCACGCTCTGAACTTACCAACGATGCCTCTCTTTTTTTTATTTATTTAATTGCCGATCAGGAGGGAGAGGGGTCCAAAGTACCCTCCTCCCTTTCAGACAGTCTGCCGGCTGTGCCGGGGCGGTGTCTGAAATTGACATCATCTCGCTCAGCGATGATATCAGTGGGGTCCATAAAACCGGTGGTTTGACTTCAAGGAAGGACTTAAAAGACATGACTTACAGGGTACGTCCTTGGTCGTTAAGCGACCATATTCTCAGGACGTACCCTGTACGTCATTGGTCCTTATGGGATTAATTGAAAACTTATGTTTAGAAAATTTTGCACAAATGCACATTTTTCATTAGAAGTAACAAGCCTGTAATCAGAGATAAAAGTCAGTTTTTATGCTTTTCATCATAAACCAGGTAAGGGTCATCGAAAATGTCAGTGCAGGAGGTGAAAGAGTACCTTTTCAGAAATTAGGGTGTGACTAGGCACACCAGGCACACACCCTGTGCACGCCTATGTTGCACAGTTATACCATTCATCAGACATGATGCCTGAAACAGCTGTTAGGAGATGAACTATCATTTAAAACCAAACTATGCATGATTTGAAAGTTATATCTCCACAGACAAAATTGAGTAACTCCTGACTGGCTGAGTATTTGTGTATTTTTATCTAAATAATTTACTTGACATAGTTATCATTTTTATGATAATTCTGTTCTTTTTGAACATAAACATTGACTTCCTCATTTATTTGGAAAAAATTGGTAAAAAGGCAGCCACCAGCCAATGAGGAGTGTCGAATCCTGATGTCATTCAAGGCCACACCCTTCAGTGTCCCTGCACAGTCACTGACTATGTATTTTAAAAATAATAATAATAATAATAATAATAATAATTATATGTATGTCATTTTCTTAATTTGTAAATAATCAACTATAATTTAATAAAAATAACAAATAAGAGAGCCACAAATACTTTAGTGTTCAGCAGTGCTTAAAAGAGTCCGAAACGCGTTTTGCTGTTCACCAACAGCACCGACCAAAGAGCACTGGAGGCTAATTAAAGAGCCGATCTTTTATGAGCTCATGAAAGTGAAAGTGAGATTCCAATTGTTCTTGGAAGGAAAAGTCTTTATCCTAGGCTTTATGTCATGTTTTTCATTTTCTTTATGAGAGGTGAAGACCTCATGAAGTACACTCCTTGAGGTAGATAAGAAAAAGAAATTGACAGATGGACATTTGCTTGGAGAAAGGAGACCACCTGGCTATTTGTTGAAAGCCACCTAAAGGTGAACGACTCAATCATTTGAGTATATACATTTATTTACTGGACTCTGCATATTTATTTATTTATTTTATACTCATCTTTACATTTTTTGTATATTTGGAAATTTTAAGATATCTCACATCATTAATTTTAATATCATAAGAATATAACTAGAGCCAGAACCATTTGTTTGGGAATAGGAGCAGTATATTTCTAGTTTATATGTGTATATGGACTCTCCTGTTATAATGGGCTCCACATTTCATAACGGTAAGTGATTGGATTTGGTGATCGTTTTTATAATTACTTACTTTTGTATATTTAATAAAGTCTGTACTATATACTTCTATACACTCTACCTGGTGGGACATTGGGTGTTTTAGCATTCCACTTCTGTTGTATTATAATGGGTTACACAAACGTTGTGACAGGCTTAAGCATCATATGATCATATTATTAGACCTCAAGGCCATTTTATTCCTATTTGTAAATGGTTTTATTCAGGGTAATTCAAAGAGATTCGAAAAGTCACCGCGCATTCGGTGACTTTTCGTTCTCTTCAATTCGGTTCCTTTTGCCGATCCCATTTCGGTGACCCTGCGGTGTATTCAGCAAGCACCACAGGGCCCCCGAATTGCAGGGAAAAGTCACCGCAAACCCGACGAAAACGAACCGCAAAAATGCACGCCGAAAACCCCCAAAAACATCTGGATTAACCCATCAAAAAACCCGAGCAGGAGCCAATCACACGCAGCGAAGCAGCCGAGACTGCAGACGAGGCAGTGAATAAATTAGCAAAACAGTTTGTATGAATGATTGAAAATGAAACGCTGTTTGCAAAGAAACTACTGAGCGAAAATGTCTGAAATTTGCATATGAGGTCCAGGGAATGATAATAAAGAGGGCTGTTACAGAAAAAATAAGTAAACTTAAAATAAAAAAAAAATCGGACTTTTAAAAAAAAAATTAAAAATTCAGAAAAATGCTTAAAATATCCTAAAAAATCTATAAATATAGAGACTCTTTACTGCATAATTTTATAATGAACGGTTTATTAGATATTGAATCAAAACGGGAATATTTTTAACATTGAAGCCTATGGGATTCTCCTGAATAAATTTGCCGCATGAAACCACCGAATGGCAGGGCATTAGGGGAACCTTTCACTGCTGGCTTGTGTTCTCTGAATAGCCGAAGCAGTGCTTTTTCATGGGGTTTTCACTGCCCTCGAGCAGGCACCGTATGTTCAGGCAATTCGCTAGGATTTGGCGAAAAGCCTGCTCTCTGGATAGCCGAATGGCCAAGAAAGGTAACCGAATGCTGATTTTCAGCGTTCGGTTACCTTTCTCAAGCAATTCGGAGCTCTTTGAATAACCCTGAATGTCTTTGTGCTCTTCCCTTAGTATGCTATACATATATGCAGTATACACCCACGGAGAGATATGAGACACGTGGAAAGACACTCTCAATAAAGCCCTCAATGAAATAAGAGCGTTAGTGAAACAGCTGATTGGGTGGGAGGGTGGTAGTAGAGAAAGATTATGGGTGGATGAAATTGGGAAGATGGACCTTAAAAGAGTACAAGGGGTACAGAGACAAAATGTGGTGTGAAAACACTGGGGAATGGGTGGCAAATGTGTTTTATCTAGGGTGGCAGAAATCCTTGCACCTGCCCAGTAAAAGGGGTTAAATTTATGGAAATGTGCTGCCAAGGGATACACAAGTTAAAAAAATTTGGAAACTACTGTGCTGAGGGCTCAATCGTGTGGGGCTTGCCCATTCAGAATAGACAGTCCCACAAAAAGAAGTCTCAGGTGGTAAGATCAGGTGACCAGAGTGGTCAAATATTCTTGAAAATATACGGTGCTCAGAAAAACTCTGGATTGTCGCCATTGACTCATTTCATAGCTGGCAAGTCTCACCATCTTCCTGGAAGTAACCCTATGTCAGTTCCAAAAAATAAATAATTTTATTCTATGTGAGTGCTATTCTCATGGCTGAACCAAAACACAAAAAGAGAACCAGGGGCACACAACAGTTTGCAGAATAGGGCTTAACCCCGACTAAGTAGGAACAGGAAAATCAAAGTACCAAAAGTACAGAGGGAACTGAAGCAAGAGGGGAATGAAAATAGTAAATGACAAAAAAAAACTTTTATTGAAACTAAAAAACAAAAAAACAACCGTGCAAAAAAACACAAAGTTTGAAAAAAGAAGATAAGTGGTGAATTTGTTAGATTTAATTCAGAATGACTTTATTTCGGTGAACACTTCACCTTACTTAGGGGTTAACCCTTACTGACTTTTAGATTGATGGGTGAAGTGAAATAATTAAAGACAAATACTTTATTAATTGAAAATAAAACATTAAATGGTGTGATAAAAGAGTCATTCGTTCAATCATACCAATATACTCTTTTGTATACATGCCACAATGTTGCAATTGTTTCATATGTTGGTGCTACATACAAAAAACACAATTTAAGAAATGAACAGATTGGCAACAATACCCAGAGGTGAAAAAAGGGTCCTCAAATATTAATAATGCTCCGCCTGCAAATAAAAAAATGAATAGCTGCAGAGTCTAAATAAACGAAAGAATTCAGGGAGGAGATGGAAATCAGAGGAGTAGAGACAATTATCTAATACCTCGGCAGTTCATGCTGCCTAAAAACCTCCCTTACTAGAAAGACAGGCAAAACAAGGAGAGGAAACATACCCAAAATAATATAGGGATGACAGGTTGAAAATATAAAGTTATATTGTGACAGTTAAAAACAAATGATGCAGCATAGCTCATAGCTTCCATTGCAACACTTGTATGGCTACATAATCTCAGGGGCAACTCACTGAGCTTGCTTACAGGGGCTTGAGGTGGTCTACTTTTAAGTGGGCTATTTTCAAGTGGAGTTAAAAACAGGAGTTTAAATAACAGGTATCAATTGTTGTTTATATATTTGTTATCTTGTTTTGGGTATGAGTGTTAGCAAGCTTGAAGGTTTGACCCAGTGCACATCCTGCTGCATGTATGCATGTCTGGAGGAATCCTTCCAGGGTCCATATCTCTGTAGCAAGTGTGAACGTGTAGCTCTTCTGGAAGCTCATATTGGAGATCTGGAAGGGCACATCGTAACGCTGAGGCAGATTGACAATCTTGAAAGGAGCCTGCTTCTCACGGAGCAAAGTATAGTTGAGGAATCTAGGGGTGTGGGAGGAGTGGAGTTAACCGGGGAACAGGTTGGTAGCTGGGTGTCAGTGACACGTGGTAGCAGGGGGAGGGAAGAGGAAAAGGTTGGCTAGTCCTGATCTTGCGCACACCAACAGATTTGCCCCCTTGAGCGAAGATGTTGGGTGCATCAGCTCAGGTGTAGCAGTACTGGAGGCTGCTCCCTCTAACAGCCGGGGGATCAGCCCACCAAGTAAGGGAGGGATAAAGAGGGCAAGTAAGCCTAGACAGGTTGTGGTGGTAGGGGACTCTATTATTAAGAGAGTAGACAGGGTAATCTGTCGCGCTGATCGCCTTAACCGGACAGTTTGCTGTCTGCCGGGTGCCCGTGTTAGGCATGTGGTTGACAGAGTTGATAGATTATTGGGAGGGGCTGGAGATGACCCAGCTGTCATGGTCCATATTGGTACCAATGACAAAGTAAGCGGAAGATGGAAGGACCTGAAGAATGATTTCAGGGAATTAGGAAGTAAACTGAAGAAGAGGTCCTCCAAGGTAGTATTTTCTGAGATCCTACCTGTGCCACGTGCTACAGTGGAAAGGCAGCGGGAGATTAGGGAGGTCAATGCGTGGCTTAAAGCTTGGTGCAGGAAGGAGGGCTTTGGGTTTTTAGAGCACTGGGCTCATTTTGCACTGGGGTACAATCTGTATAGTTGTGATAGATTGCACCTGAATGGAAGAGGGTCTGCTGTGCTAGGGGAGAGGATGGTTAAAAGGTTGGAGGAGACTTTAAACTAGTGGAAGGGGGGAGGGATACAGTATCCTACAAAATGGAGACAGAGCAGATAGCGGAAGGGTTTCAGTTCAGACTAAGGGGGGTGGAGCCGGGGGGATGGGTAATGTAAGAACAGTGGAGGCATGCAATGTAAAGTCGCATTCAGCATGTGTGGGTAGAGACAACATTAAATGTATGCTTGCTAATGCAAGGAGCCTTAATAACAAGATGGGGGAACTAGAGGCAATAGCATACACTAAGCAATACGACATTATAGGAATAACAGAAACATGGTGGGACGAAACGCATGACTGGGCTGTAAACTTAAACGGTTATACATTGTTTAGAAAGGATAGGAAACATAAGAAAGGGGGTGGAGTGTGTTTATATGTAAATCAGGATTTAAAGCCTAATATTACACAACTGGAAAGTGATGAGGGAAATGTGGAATCCTTATGGGTAAATATTTCGTTGGGGAATAAACAGGGAAGTCAATTATTGGTTGGCATATGTTATAAACCACCTAATATAGATAATGATGAGGAAGAACAACTGTTAGAGCAAATTAGGAAGGCTGCACATCATGGCAGCACTTTAATTATTGGAGATTTTAATTACCCGGACATAAATTGGGATAGTGGGACTAGTAATTCAGCAAAGGGAATCCGGTTCCTGAACATTTTAAATGATACCTTCATGTCACAACTGGTAGAAACACCAACTAGAGAGGATAACTGTCTGGACCTGGTTATAACAAATAATGTGGATCTTTTCTCAAATATTAATGTAAAAGAACAGTTGGGAAATAGCGACCATAACATGGTGACTTTTGAAATAAACTCAAAAAAACACATTCATAAGGGGCATGCTAAAATATATAATTTTAAAAAGGCCAACTTTATTAAAATAAAGGAAGCTCTCAATGTCATTGACTGGCAGAAACTCTTTCACGGGAAAAACACTGAGGATAAGTGGAATATCTTTAAACTAACACTAGAAAAGTACACGTCACAATATATTCCACTGGTTAATAAATATAAAAGAAACAGACTGAAACCAATGTGGCTTAGTAGGAAGGTAACTAAGGAAATGAAAAATAAAAAGAAGGCATTTAAAGCTTTTAAATTTGATAAATCTGAGGCATCCTATAAAGCATATAGGGCAGCCAATAAAGCATGTAAAAATGCGATTAGATGGGCTAAACTAGAAAATGAAAAAGAAATAGCCAAAGAGAGCAAGACCAACCCTAAAAGATTCTTTAGGTACATAAATTCTAAAAAACCCAAGAGTGAAAATGTAGGTTCACTAAAATCTGAGTCAGGGTTATTGTTAACTGAAGATCAGGATAAGGCAGAAATTTTAAATGATTATTTTTCTTCAGTATTTATCAAAGAGAAACCTATAACAGGAGACATGAAATTCATTAATAAAAACTTACTAATACAAAGTGACTGGTTGACTCAGGACAAGGTTTTACACAAATTAAACAATGTGAATGTTAATAAAGCCCCAGGGCCAGATGGAATTCACCCGCGAGTACTAAGAGAGCTATGTGTTGAAATATGTAAACCTCTGTTCTTAATCTTTCAAGATTCTTTTCTTTCAGGAATAGTACCAGAGGATTGGAGAAAAGCTGACGTGATCCCTATATTTAAGAAAGGTTTAAAATTTGTGCCTGGGAATTATAGACCTGTGAGCTTAACATCTGTGGCTGGGAAAGTATTTGAGGGGTTACTAAGGGATAATATTCAGGAATTTATTGGGAGGTATAATGTAATTGGCAAAAATCAGCATGGTTTCATGAAACACAGATCATGTCAGACTAACCTAATTACGTTCTATGAGGAAGTAAGTAGAAGTATAGATCAGGGGGTCGCAGTGGATGTGATTTACTTAGATTTTGCCAAAGCTTTCGACACAGTTCCACACAAAAGGTTACTACTTAAATTAAGAAAAAATGGTCTAGATGAAAATACTTGTTCTTGGATAGAAAACTGGCTAAAAGATAGGGTACAGAGAGTGGTCATAAATGGTACATTTTCAAGATGGACACCAGTGGTAAGTGGTGTCCCTCAGGGGTCTGTTATAGGACCAATACTATTCAATTTATTTATAAATGACCTTGAGATAGGCATTGAAAGTCATGTATCAGTGTTTGCAGATGACACAAAGCTAGGAAAAGTAATACAATGTGAGCAGGATGTTACTTCGCTGCAGAGGGATTTAGATATATTGGGGGACTGGGCACTTAAATGGCAGATGAGATTTAATCTAGATAAATGTAAAGTTATGCACTTTGGAGTGAAGAACACACAAGCAATTTATACCCTAAATGGTACGGAGTTAGGGAAATCCAAGCAGGAGAAGGATTTGGGAATAATCATAGACTTCAAACTAAGTAACAATGTGCAATGTCAAACAGCAGCCGCCAAGGCCAGCAAAGTACTGGCATGCATTAAAAGGGGAGTTCACTCACGGGATGAAAACATAATTTTGCCTCTGTATAAATCAATGGTCAGGCCGCACCTTGAATATGCCGTGCAATTTTGGGCACCTGTCTTAAAAAAAGATATTATATCGTTAGAAAAAGTGCAGAGACGGGCAACTAAATTAATAAGGGGGATGGAAGGGTTAAGTTATGAGGAAAGACTAACAAGCTTAAACCTGTTTAGTTTAGAGAAAAGGCGCCTTAGAGGGGATCTGATAACCTTATATAAATATATACGGGGCCATTATCAACCATTGTCTGATAACCTATTCATTAACAGGACTATACACAGGACAAGGGGTCATCCATTTAGACTGGAAGAAAGAAAATTTAGCTTAAAGCATAGGAAGGGTTATTTTACGGTGAGAACAATCAAGCTGTGGAATTCTCTGCCTGTTGAGGTGGTTGGGTCAGAGTCTGTACAGACTTTTAAAAAACGACTGGATGACTTCCTGCAGACACAGAATATTAAGGGTTATAATATTTAATATGTGGGTAAAAGCTTCTTGATCCAAGGAGAAATCTGACTGCCATTCTGGGGTCAAGAAGGAATTTTTTCCCAGTATGTTGCATGTTGGCAAGCATTCAGACTGGGTTTTTTGCCTTCTTTTGGATCAACAGCAGTAGGTTATGTGGGAGAGGCTGAACCCGATGGACGCATGTCTTTTTTCAGCCTATATAACTATGTAACTATGTAACTATGTAACACCAAACTCCCTATACACACCTGGGCGTTTTACAGCGCGATCCTACGCACTGTAAAACGCTCAAACACTGAAATCCCATTATTTCCTATGGGTTTGGTTCACACCTGGGCGTTTTACAACGCGTAGGGACGCGCTGTAAAACGCCCTACGCCCAAAGAAGTACAGGAGCTTCTTTGGGGCGTATTACAGGGCGTTTGTGGCCATAGACTTCAAAAAACGCGTGTACGATGCGCGTTTCTAATTGTCAAAAACGCTCATAAAACGCCCGACAAAAACCTTGCGTAAAACGCGCATATGAGATACGCTCAGGTGTGAACCTAAGAGTACTCAAAATCCTTATAAGCAATGCATAGCTTACCGTTAGAATCAATTTGGTTTAACACTTTCTAGAGAAAACATTATTTATTCAAGTTATGAAGAGATTAACAAGAAGACATCACGTTGATTAAAGAATTAGAAAATAAATATTTTGCATTTTAATTGACTGCACTTCTTCATACGAAGGAAATATCAGAATAGCTTTGTTTTGTTACCAAATACAACACTGGATTTATAGAACTTTTTATATTCCATGGTTAGTGCTTTCCCAGTTATACAGTGCTGCAACAAAAATATATATGTGATTATTCAAAATACCTGAATTTCTATTGTATGAAAAAGTAACTTCCACTGAATAAAACTAATTATATACATTTCTGAACAAAATCTTATTTTATTTACTGCAAAATCATGTGTCGTAATGTTAAAAGATGTACCTTGACGCAAAGCTTTCCTTTTCAATACTTGCCGAAATCGTTCAGTTGCTGTTCTCAGCTGTTGTATCTAACAAGGTGCGTTTGTGCCGAGTTTAAATACTTTCTGCTTTGGGAAAAAATGAGTGAATAAGGAATCTGTTTTTCCCATCATTCACCGTTGTAGAAAAAGGTTAAAGTTCATATAGCAGATCAATGGGCAGGTACAATTCTCTCACTAACACAAGGAAACCTAAGAATTGTGCACAAGCCCAGGTTTCTGGCATGTTATCAAGAATGCAATTCTTATTCAAAGCTTATAGTAATCTATCCTCAATCCGTCTACCTTTTGGGAGAGATTTATTTATTCATTTAGTAGGACTGCTCAAGAGTTATGCTGATAATGATGCAATAATGATGGTAGAAATGATGGTATCTGCTCTGTTAAGTAAACAGAGAATCAATAAATAACATAAATGTTATACCAATACTTAACTTTCAAAAGCAGAGTTAGGACCCGTTCACACTGTGCGATTTGAAAATCGCGCGACTTTCCGCGCGATTTTCATATTCGCGACATGGTGCGATAATGTCGCGCGACATCGCTGTTTTGTGCGATTTTTGCAAGGCACCACCAATACAAATTGCAAAATCGCAGATAGCAAATCGCAAAAAAAGGGTCAAGTACCAGCGACATGCTTCTGCGACGCGCAACACGCGACGTCGCGCGACATCGTGCAGCAAGATGTGAACAGCTCCATTGAAATGCATTGGAGGAGCTACACAGCGCGACGTCGCGCGGATTTTGCTGCGACGTCGCGATAAATCGCACAGTGTGAACGGGGCCTTAGACTTTCCAGGAGATAATTGCAGATCGCCAGATAAAGCACAAAAAGGGAGCCACGTAAAATCGTAAGATTAGAAACTAATAGTGCAACCAGAGGCAGCTCAAAACATTGTGCTGGATGGGTTAGAATGAAATCCTGCCCCCGCCCATTGCTTTGTACACTACAACAAAAGTTCAACACTTAGCAGTGCGTAAAGAGACAATACCACTTACATAAAATGTAACTAGATTACTTGTGTATACAAGAAAAACACATTATAAAACACTGCCTGCTTTTTTAAATTTTTCTGGAGTAATTGCATGTAAAAAAGAAAAAAAAATTATGTTTTTTATTTCCTGATTCCATTTTGTGTATTTTTCCCATGATGCAACATTTACCAAAATCTTATGGTGAGTTTTAGTTTGTGCCTGTGATTTATCCTATACAGTATTTAACAGTTAATGATGTGAAGGAGGGAATGTTTAGATAAGGATGCAGGGGACTCAATAAAAAACAGAAATAGCAAATATAATGAAGTCTGTAACACATACAGTATTATTAATTTGTCTCAGAGGTTCCACTCACACTTCCATGAGCCAGGATGGGCTCTCAAATATACACCTGTGAGTCCTGCCCCTGCTACCTGAGTTAAGAGATGGCAGCTCAATTAGATATGACAGGGAGCTTAAGGCTAGGGTCAAACGAACGCATTATTCGCAGCGACCGTCAAAAAGTGCGTCCGAACGCATTGCCGTATTTTTTTCACGGAATGCGCGTAAACGGTCATAAGATGCTCATTTTCTGGCGTGATTTGTTACGGCTCCAAACCAGGAAACTTTGTGTGTCTGGACGTTATGTTGGCCGGACATGAGCAGCGTCTGACGTCTCCTAATCACGCGCACACGCCGCAATGTGGACGCAGCGCACTCTGTACGTCCTTACTAGCGGTTTTGCGTTCTCGAAAAAATGTGTTTGTTTGCCACTTGCGTTGCGTGGCCGCACTTTCGTGCGGCCGTACTTCATTTATTGGCCGTCATTGCCTGTCCTTTGCTGCTACTGTGGCCGTGATTAAGTGCGCCCAAACGTACATTAAAAATGCGTTAGTCTGACCCCAGCCTAAAAGACATAGGGCTCTATTACATTCTTTGTGCAAAAAAGCTAGCGCAGCGCGTTAATTTGTGCGTGAAGTGTTAAACGTTAACGTGCGTAAATTAACGCTGGTATTATAATCCTCGCGCATTTTTTCATCCGTCAAAAAATAACACGCGTAAAAAAGACACGCAAAAACACGCGTGCATTAACGTTGCGCGCAGAAATCGGTGTGCGGACTGTTTTTTCACGCAATTCAGCCAATCAGAATTAAGAACCACAATTGTCTCCCGTTAAGTTTTTGCGCCTGTCAAAATCAATCTGAGTATATATGCTGCAGCAATAATAAAAACAACGTCTCAATTTTATTGTTTGGGTATGCGTAGATGTGTAACTATACTTTGCTGTGTATTTTTTTTTTGGCCTGGTGTATTTGGTTTCGGCCAGGACGTTCAGATTTGCCATTAACACCAGCTTTTAAAAGACATTAAAATTATGCGCGCAAACGCTGTGCGTTAAAAACTGCGCGTAGATTATAATACCATCCGCGTACCAGCTCACCAACGCATTTGCGCTCACAATGTTAAGTATAGGATGCGCGCAGTACAGTACGCTCACGCAGGGTTTGCGCAGGTCCAACCGCGTTAGACGTTAACGTGCGTTTTTTGCGCGGTTGTTGTAATACGACGTTCAGCACAAAGGGTTTTGCCCCTCGCGTTAATGCATTTTTGCGCATGCACCAAAATTTGTACTAAGAATGTAATAGAGCCCATATAATATACACAGTGTTGATGTCCTTTGAATACATCCCACATAATACAATGATTGGAGTCAGTGGTTGACCCATAGACTCCATTCTATGGCCACTGGACATAACAAAGCACACGTAGGATATCAGCAACATGAAATAAGCAAAATAAGGACATTTTTCGGTGGTAGTGGCCCTTTAATGTCATCACAAAGGCAAAATGTATACATAAATATACATACCAGAACATGTTTAGAGATACAGAAATATTCCATCACATACTGACATAGGAAAGGATGTACTAAAGTATCAATATGGGCGCATGGCACCCACTATCAATGCGAGGCATCCCGTAGTATTTACTAAGGTCTGGATCTTGCTGCGAAGCCTTCACTTCTTCACTTATTTTGTGTGTGATGAGCCAGCCATTGGCTCAGTAAAGTGTGAGTACCAGTTGTTGTCATCATTTATATACCTTTATTTACTGATATGGTATTGTACTATGATGAGATTTTTCTCTTTGAGCGTGTGAGGATCCAACACTGGGGAGACAACAGTGAATGGTTGCTGGGTGTGCCTTAAAAACCCACAGGTATATATGTGAGAGGCCATCCTGGCTCATGGAAGTGTGAGTGGAACCATTGATACAAATTAATAATACTGTATGTGTTGGAGGCTTCACTATATTTGTTATTTCTGTTCATTATTGAGGCTTCTGTGCGTTTATGCCTCACAAAATAGTCAAAATGAACTCGGCACGCATGTTCAGGGGAAGAAACGGCTCAGCAGTGGACGGATTAAAGCCTTTGGTTGTGAGTTTCAGAATATGCAGTTTGGATGAGTCAATAACATTTAATTTGCACAATATAGAGTATTTTGGTTTAGTTACTAAACACTGTCATTCAGCGTTGTGCAAACCACGATAAAGATCAACGATCGTATAGCGAAAATCAATGAATGGCAGAGAAAACTTCATTGATGAAAGCTAGGAAGTGCTCAATACAAAAAGGACAAACTCATCATTATCCCAACTTTTCTGGGTATTGCTGTACTTTAAAGAAGGTACACAAAAAAGCTACTCAATCTCCTGGATATAATAATTACTTAAGGTATTATTAAAACTGCTACAAGTATTCTTCCCACAATATATACACATCCCAGATGCCTGGGTCAGGTCTATCTGGATAAATACAAATAAAGGCAGAAATTGCTTCTCAAGCAACAGTGTCTATCTCAGGTTCAAGCTACTCCTTTGGTTTCTTCTTCAGGGTGTAAAACTTTGGTACGTGGGGCGGAGCTTGCCAGAGCATGAGAGCAGACTTGTGAGCATGTCTCTTTGGACGCTGCAAAATTGTCCACAATTACGACCCCGGATGTTCTCACCGTGGCCTCCGAGGACGCCTCTACCTCCATAATGTCCCCCTCTGAGTCTCATAAAAAATAGTCACTCTCAGATCGACAGTGGCTCTGATTTTCCAGCCAATCGGATCTGCAGCCTACCACCATGATGGCGACTGGGACTCCCCATCAGCCGTGTCAGAGTGCTCCAACTCGGGGAGCTTCCCGGCCACAAAGGAGGATATCCAGCAAGTCCTTGTGGGCCTGTCAAAGGTATGTGCCTACCTGTCGGGGGAGCTGGAGAAAATGGCTCGTGCTGTGCAGTCCGATATTCAGTAGGTAGGCCTCTGCACTGCGGCCTTGGAGTCCAGAACGGTGGATGACACCCAGCACCATAACACAGCTGTGGACCACTTTGATGCCCTGATGGACAGAGTAGCGCAATTAGAATAACCACTAGAGTACCTCTCCAACCATTCTCATCGTAACAATCTCCGGGGCTTAACGGAAATGACCACTGAAAGATATGGTTCTGATTTTATTGCACTGGCAGTTGTGCTCGGTTGGCTGGGGAGTTTTGGCCTCAGGGGACATTTGAGCGATGTCCACTTGTACCACTTTAGTTTGCCTAGTTTTGTTTCATATTTACTTTTATTATAGTGGCATGCACAGATGGCCACTCAGTGTCCCTAGGCCTACACATGAGTCATTTGAGCTCTGGGATATATACTTATACTTTTGCATATACTCTGTTTTATACGGTTGATACATTCTAATGCTTCATTTACTGTTTGCAGGTTTCATACATCTTGCTATAGTTTTCCATATGATGTGTCCATGAGGCGTACTGACCAGGTAAGTATTTCTCGTTCCGCTTCCAATGAAATTTCCCGAGCGCCTCCCAAGGCAGTCTCAATGTTCTTCTTCTCTGTCAGGATTTCTTTTTTCTGTTTCCTATCTGTTCTTTTCTCTTTTTTTTCCACCCCATGGGTGCACTGGGTGGGCAGGAGGAGGCCATTATACGTGTCTCCTAACGTTACCTGATGCCTACTCCGATTAATGTACTTTCACTTATTGTGCAGGGTTTAAACACCCCTAATAAGCGGAGGCTCCTATTCTGGCACCTATGTCATAAATGTAGAAATATTGCCCTTATACAGGAGACTAGGCTGCCTCGATCAGATTTGGCTAGATTTCGTGACCCCTGCTACCACTCCAGCTTGTTTAGGCCGGGTGCACACTAGACGTTAAATTCTGCGCTCTAACGCACGTTACCGGCGTGCGTTACTCCCTACAGTTAACGCCGATAGAGCACAACACACGCTACCGCGCGCTGCGCATAACGCGCGCTGTGGGACGTGCGTTTACAGAAACACCTACCTTGTGCGCTAGGATCGACGCGACGTTGGCACGTCAAATTCATCGCGCATGCGCACAACGCACAACGTTGGCCGCGTGGGAACGTCAAATGAACGCACCTGCGCACTAGCGGTGACAGAGGGAGAGAAGTGTGAAGATTGTGCTGTGGTAATATTCCTATTGTTTCTGGCCTGCTTTTTTTTCCTCCAGCTCACAAAATTCACGTTTTTAAGACGTGCGTCAAAATTAACGCATCGTCTGACATCTACCATCTCTTCCGTCATTTTTAACGCACGGGTCCGTCGTTTTTAACGCGCGTTAGTGCGCAAAAATTAACGTCTAGTGTGCAGCCGGCCTTAGTAAGCATAATGGGATGTCCATCCTAATACAAAGGAATTTTCCGTTTACTGTTCACCCACTACGTGTTGATGGTGCTGGGCGCTTTATTATGTTGCAGGGTATGTTGGGATCACAACCTCTAACTTTGGTTAATGTTTACACCCTAATATCCCTTTTACTGCTTTTTGGGAGTCATTCCACAAATAAATTGAGAGGTGTCGCCTCTTGCAAAGTATTGATTGGTGGAGAGTTCAATGCTGTGTCCTGCCATCGTGATAGCCAGGTCCCGGCCTGGTCCCATTGCTGAACCCACTTGGGGATGCGACAGGACCAAAAACTTCACTCATTTATTACCAGACTGTCACATTTGGACCCTGCCCCCTGGTGGTGGAAGCAGGGATCCCTCTGTGTGATGGCTTTCAGGCCCAGGCTCTGCAGACCATCTCTATTGGGCTGATAGTCTGCGGTCACATGACATGCTCAGCCCTATATATAGGGCCAGTAGTACTCTTGATCCTTGGATCCGGATAGACCTAATTCCATTGAGTTCCTGCTCCCTGTATTGCTGTCTGTATTTCTGTATTTCTGTGTATGACTCCTTGGCTTTGGTTCCCGGTTTATGCTCTAGTCTGTACCCTAAATTGTATTTCTGATTCCGTATTCTGATATCTCGTGTATGACCTGGCTTGACTTCTTGGACCTCTCTTCTGTATGTACCTTTACTGTTTTGTTATCTGTCTGCTTATATTAAGTTTGTTTCACTCAGCAGGCATTTGGCCACAAAGCCATTTGGTGTTGAGGGGTACTCAGGGCTTTGTCTGACCTCCCTGGCTGGGAGTGCTAGGATCAGCAGTCTTTACTGTTGTGTTATTCAAGTACCGAGTTCTGCCCTGCAGCTTGCTGAATTCGTTGTCTATCCCCAGTCCTGAAATCTGTCATTAGATGAGAAATCATACCCAGTGCAGGGCTTCCTCTTGTGTTTGTGTTCTGCACTATCTCCCTTGTTTCTTGTTCTGCAAGTGTGTGCTGGAATCTGCTATCAGCAACAAACCTGCCCTAAAGGCTTCAAACTTCACAGCCTAAAGTCTCCCCATCACCCTATAGGGGGCCTATCGTTAAACAGACGTGCCTTGGTAAATGTCTCGCTTCAGCATTCCACCAAAGAGTTTACTTTTTATTCTAATATCCATCACTCATTCGCCCACATCGATAATATGCTTATCACCCCGACACAGGACCGATAAAAAAAAAATCAGCCCTGGACTTCATCCAGATTGGCCAACTCCCAATTATGGAAATGCACAGGGTTGGATTAAGAGCTCTAAAATAAAGACACAGGATCCACAGCAATAAAACTCTCATGGTAAAGACAGTGAGTACGAACTACACAGCAATTTTTTTTTTTTTTTATATTTACTGTCCTCCATCCATCAACAAGGTTGGGGCCCTCCTGTCATGTTCATTTCCCCCTCCATTTCACCCCATTCCCCCCTCTTTTTCACCCCCCTCCTTTTTCAGTCCATTTCCCTCCTGTCATGTTCATTTCACCCCATTTCCCCCTCCTTTTCATGTTAATTTCACTTTATTTGAACCTGGGAGCCAGCAGCAGGGCTATGCTTTATTCCTCCGTGGCAGAATGGAGCACTGGGAAGAAGTAACGTTATATCCTCACTTCCTCCCAGAGCTGCCACGGTGCCGAGTAAAAGGGACAGGCTGGGAGGAAGCGTGGTCCTGTAGCTGCGCCTCCCGAACTGGCAGAGGACGGAGGAGCAGCCAGTTAATAGATACTAAGATGCTATGTATCGAATTAGCATTGCGAATGCTCCCTACAGCTGTCAGGTCTCTGTGTGAGGGGTTGCGAGGTGGAGCCCAATATGCAGTGAATAATGGAGTAGGCAGGTATTTTGTGGTACAATAATAAAAGGTTTAATTAACAAGACACAGAAGGAACAAAACAAAGGCAATACAGGATAAAGTACAATAAGTGGTTGGGCGAGACAAGAAATAGGGCAGACACTGGATAGGTAATCACTGAATAAAGACAGAGGGGCAAGGTCACAAATATGGATAACTATAACTAGGGATGTGCATGGCTGAAAAATAATTTCGTTTTAGGAATTTCGTAACTAATTTTGTTTCGTATTTTGTTTCATTTAGTTTTGGATCGATTTGAAATTTCTAACTAATTAAACCCCAATTAATCAAATTTTGCTGTTAAAAGAAAAGCTAGGGGGGGCGTGTCCGGACGTAGCAGCGCGCGGTCGCATGGCGGAGTAGTTCCCGCGGCCGGTGCTGACTTTTTCAATCTTGCGGCCACTTAGAGGAACCCCGGGGCAACTTTTCTCCATAAGCTGATAGGGGAATCATACCGCTATATTCATTGCGCCTCCCAAAGCCCAACGAGCGCTGGAACCCCCAAAATCCGGCAAAAAAGATCGAGGACGTGAGGCCCAAGATGGCGGATCCCCGCGGCATGTAACAGCGCCTGACCCAGACCCAGCAAGTTCGGAATCTCATGGCATGTCTGACTCCTTACCACCTTCGGAGAGCAGACTGCACGCCATGTTGCAGGACCTGAGGCTAACCATCCAGGAGGATGTCAAAGGGACGTTGCAGGAGCTGACACATGAAGTTCAGGATTTGGGTGAGCGAACGGAAGCTTTAGAAACTAAAACGGGCGATCTGTGTTTAGCCCACAATGACTTAGTTGACAGATATCAGGCCTTACAAACGGCTCATGATTCTTTGGCATTTAAGATGGCCGATATTGAAGATCGCTCACGCCGAAATAACGTTCGAATCCGTGGTATATCAGAGGCCGTTGCCCTAGCAGAGTTACCACAGTATCTCCAGGAACTTTTCCAAATTCTGCTGCCCACCGCTACCTCGCATGATCTCTTACTGGACCGCGCACATTGTCTTCCACGTGCGAAAAATCTTCCTTCTTCGGTGGCCCGGGATGTTATAGTACGGGTACATTTCTTCCATATGAAGGAAGCATTGATGACTGCGTCCAGGAAAATGATGCCTCTACCTTCACCGTATGCCGAAATCTCCTTTTTCGCTGACCTTTCAGCGTCGATCATGTCTAAACGTCGTGAATTTTCATCTCTGACTAAGCTTCTTCGCAACCATAAGCTAGCCTATCGATGGGGATTTCCCACAAAGATCCTCGTCTGGCGAGACGGAGTTCTTCATGTTATTCCTGATGTCGTTACTGGTCTACAATTTTTAAAGGAATGGAAGATTGTGGCTGATTTTACACCCCCTCACGTGCCTTCCTCCTCTCCGATTAAGGTGTCACCTGAGTGGCATCGAGTTCGGCCGAAGTGATATCCGTGGTTGTATTCATGCATTGCCAGTTACCCCTTCTCACCTTTATTTTGTGGGGGACTCCTTTTATTTTCCTCTACTTACCCTGATAGCTATAGCTTTTTGATTATATAGCTTTTTCTCTTTATTTATTAAGGTTTTCTATATTTTCAATTTTTACTTTTGGTTGCCCTGGGACCTTCTGCAATCTCGATGTAGCGTATGTTGACGCAAGCTACGCTGTGAGTAGAACTGCGTTCCACCACCACCCTCTCAAGAGTCTTTTTCTTGAATTTTTGTTAGACTTTTTTTTTTCTTTTCCGGCCACGACGAAATGACTCTATTCCGCTGCATTTTTGTGATGCAGCACTGTTTATGTTTTTTGATTTGTTTTTTGTTCTGTTTTTATGTTGTCTGGTATGTTGCTCTTCAGGTTTTTCACTACATGCTATCACTGATCCCCTTTTTTCCCTTCCATACTCGCCTTGATCCGCTGGGTTCGCAGATGATACCCCATGAGTAAACCGCAATTCCACGTTTTTTCGCTCAATGTCAGGGGCCTGAATGTACCATATAAACGTCATGTTTTATTCAGTGAACTCCACAAGGTTCGCCCGGCGGTTGCGTGTTTACAGGAAATGCATTTACGAGCACAGCACGCGCCGTTTTTAAAATCAGCTATGTACCCTATCTCATATCATTCCACAGCCCAGACGAAGTCTAAGGGCGTTTCAATCTTGTTTCACAGAGATTGGGCTTTCACGTGTTTAGCTCAATATGCTGACCCTACAGGTCGCCTTCTGATTTTGGTGGGCACCATGAACAAGCTGCCGATTACTGTTGCCAATGTGTATTTGCCCAATGATAGACCGTAACATTCCTTAAAAATGCATACAGTAGGGTCAAGGCCATGATGCAGGGAACCCTCCTACTATGCGGTGATTTTAATTGTGCGCCAGTCCCCTTAGTGGATACCCAACCGGGCAGGGCCCGTACTTCTCCCCGAGCTTTAAACTCCTCCAGCCGCCAACTCCGTGACTTCCTACAAGCTAATGACCTCTACGATGCGTGGCGACTATGCAACCCTTCCATTAGAGACTACACTTATTTCACCCCGGTTCACTCTTCTTATAGTAGGATTGACCTCAGCTTGATACGTGGCAATACCGTCCCCCGCCTTCTGGAGGCCAGGGTTGGTTCTATCACGTGGTCGGACCATGCTCCTCTAGTTCTTAGCTTGGAGGCTGATTATCCCGCCAGGGGAATGGGTGCTTGGTGTTTGAATGACTCCCTTATCGTGAATGAGGCAGATGTGATTGATACCTCAAAAGTGATGGAAGAGTACTTTAATCTTAATGTCTCGGAGGAGGTGGCTACCTCTTCGATCTGGTTAGCACATAAGGCGGTGATACGGGGCCATTTGATCCAAAGGGGAGCTAGACGTAAGAAGGAAATGGGAGCCCAACTTTCTAACTTGCACCTTCAAATATCCTCTTTAGAGTCCCAACACAAAGCCAACCCCACCCCTGAGATCTTGACACAGCTGACGGCTTTACCACGGGACCTAGAGCATTTTAATTTGCGTTCCTCTGAACGGGCAATTCGCCGTTTGAACTATTCTCATTATACGCAGGGTAATAAAGCTGGTCACCTGCTGGCATCTAAATTAAAATCCAAACGTCTCCAATCTAAAATACCTTTCCTTCTGCGGACGGGGGACGAGCGGATTTATAATCCGGTAACAATTACGGAGGAATTTGCCAAGTATTATGCATTATTGTACAACCTAGGATCGGACCCTGTGGTACACTCCCCGGTCCCTGAAGAGATCCGCCGATTCCTTCAGGGAGCTAACCTGCCCTCCCTTTCCCAATCTCAGGCGGCGGTGTTACTTACTCCATTTACTGAAGATGAAGTCCAAATTGCCATTAAAGCGCTCCCTAGGAATAAAACTCCCGGCCCAGATGGTTTTTCTAATTTATATTATCAGACTTTTGCCCGTACCCTGGTCCCAATTCTCACTCGTTTTTTTAATCACGTTAAAAGTACAGGAATAATGCCTCCAGAAATGCTTCAAGCCACGATTGTTACTTTACCCAAACCTGGCAAACCAACGACACAATGCGCTAATTTCCGCCCGATATCGTTGTTGAATGTGGATGCTAAATTGTACGCTAAATTGTTGGCAACTAGGATAGCTCCGTTACTCCCCTCTTTGATCTCGGCGGAACAGACTGGTTTTATCCCTGGCAGACAAACAAGTGACAATACCCGACGCTTCTCGGATATAATTGATATTGCTAATAGGACTAACACAAGTGGTCTCCTGTTGGCGCTAGATGCGGAAAAAGCATTTGACCGCCTTCACTGGGGTTATATGCGTGAGGCGTTGGCTCTGTTTGGCTTCCCTTCCCCTTTTATTACTAGTATTATGAGTCTTTACTCTTTTCCGTCCGCAAAGGTTTTAGAGTCTGGGTTCCTTTCATCCCCTTTTTCAATTACTAATGGTACCAGACAGGGATGCCCCCTGTCCCCCCTGATATTTGTTCTGGCTTTAGAACCCCCGGCTTCACGCATTAGACGAGATCCTAATATATCTGGCATATTGACCCCTGACGGCAAACACAAGCTAGCATTATTTGCGGATGACATTTTGGTTTTTTTTACTTCTCCCGACACCTCACTGCCTGCTTTACTCCGTTTGCTTGACTCCTATGGCTTAGTGTCTTATTGTAAAAATAATGTGAGTAAGACGCAAGCTTTGCCTCTGCATATCCCTGCTTCTTCTCTCTTTTCTTTACAAGCTTCGTATCCCTTTGACTGGAGAACATCCTCTTCGAAATATCTGGGAATCGCTTTAACTAAATCTAGAGGGTCTATCCTTAAGCTAAACTATCACCCCCTCTTTGCTTCTATTGGCTCACAGATGACGTCATGCCATGTATTGGAGACTTCTTGTATGGGGCGCATGGCAACGATTAAAATGTGCATCCTACCCCAAATTCTGTATTATTTTAGGAATATACCAGTTTTTATCCCGACCCATATGTTGCTTCGCTTCCAAAAAATGTTCTATCCACATATCTGGAAGGGGAAACCACCACGCATTTCGGCGTCTACTGTTACCGCGTCTCGATGTCGAGGGGGCTTGGGTTTTTTAAATATTATAGCATATTATAAGGCGGCGTTGTTAGCACAACTATTATCCTCTATTTTCCAACAGGATGTCCCACTATGGCTACGTCTAGAAAACTCCTATATCGCTTCTTTCCACATCCACGATTTAATGTGGCACCCGACGATGCCAAATAGTAAAATTATGGGCATCCTACCCGCTTCCTCACTCTCCATCATGTCATGGCGTCAATGGGGTAGACCGCTTATCTGTCCCTTCTCTCTACTAAGCCTAGCCCCTTTGAGATTTCTGTGTCGCACTGTCCAGGACTTGAACCTTGACCGCTGGTCGCAAAGGGGTCTTACCCGTATTAATCAACTTTTTACACCCACCTCGATGAAAACCTTTCCTGACCTGATGTTAGAATTCGCTATCTCAGCCAGCGAGTGTTTTACGTACCTTAGATTGAAACATGCACTTTCCAGTCGAGGCTTATTTTCATTTCAGGCGGCGGACCTAATGACTTTTCACAAACTCTGCATAGGATGGAAGGTGAGGACGGAAACCTCTGTCTTTATGCTACGAATTTTTGCTGTCAGCACAGACCAGTAGGAAATTACCCTATATGACCCCGTGGGAAATAGACCTGTCTTTGACTATCCCCAGAGAAGAAAGGTGTTCTGCGACTGAAACGGTTTACAAATATACCAGGAGCACTAACTTGAGAGAATCGCATCTCAAGCTTTTGTATAGATGGTACTTAACTCCGAACAGGTTAGCTCATGTACCAGGACAATCTGGACTGTGCTGGCGATGCGGAGCTGGTTCTGGCTCCATCCTTCTTATCTTTTGGCAATGCCCGCTGATTATTGGCTATTGGAATAGAGTGTGTATATTGATCTCTCACTGCACATACCTGGTTTTTCCCTTATGTCCAAAGCAGTACTTGTTACATATGTTGCCTACCACTATTCAAGTAAGACATAGGGCTATAATCTCTATTGTACTTAGTGTGGCCAAATCTACTCTCGCCCGACATTGGCGTTTAGCGTCATGCCCATCTATGAGGGAGGTCATGTTGTCTTTGGAAAGTGTATACCACTATGAGGAAATGTTTCACAGAGCTACAGGTTCCCACTCAGCTTCTCACTTTAATGATGTGTGGGAGGGTTGGAAATCTTTCGTCTCCTCTGGGAACTGAATCTAAGTAAACTGGCATTGAACTGATCTGTATTATCACGACTTTGTGTACCCTGTTGAGCAACCCTTTTTTCTTATTTTTCATATTATGTGTTTGTAGTTCTTAGATGCTGTACGTGGATTTTATTTTTATTTTTCTTTGCTTTTCTTAAAATGTTGAAAATGAGGTTCTTGCGACTTTTAATGTTCCAATTTATACTTACATTGAATGACATGTTATTTCTCGTAGGGTCCTGCGAGACTCCTTTTTGTCTGCACTTTAAGTTACTGTCAAATACTATGTTATGTGAGAATTCTCAATAAAAACTTTTAAATATTAAAAAAAAAAGGAAAAGCTAGGATTAAATTTTAAGCTGTGTCACAGATTTAGTATTTGAGTCAAATTAAACAGTGAAACAAAATTAACTTGCTTCATAAAGTCCTTTGCTGACTATTACTTGTATTTTAAGTTAAGACCAATTCGATAGTTCATTTCAAATTCATCAGTTGATATCAATTATTCAAATTTTTCTTTTATGATGATGACACAGTATAAAACGAAATATATTCGTTAAATACCATTTCGTTTCAAATTCGTATCGTATCGATTCGTTATTCGGAAGTTTAATTTCAAATTCCGAATTTTTCCGAAACAAATGCACATCTCTAACTATAACAGAGAAGCAAACAGGGCAGGAAAGGGTCTTACTAGACTATAAACAGAACTAGGATAGAAACCGAGGGACACTACAGGAACAGGATTGACTACAGATACTAAGGACAAACAAGAAGGTGTTAACTAAGGAAACACCCACAGAACACAGCAGACAAATGGAACAGAAATAGGGTTTAAATCTGAAACACTGGTGTGCAGGTGTACGGTGAGAGTCCAAGGGTGCTTAGTGTGGGAATCCAGAGAAAGTCGAATGCTGAGGTTCAAGGAGGTCAAATAGGTAGTTTGGAATAACTGCAGGGTTTGGTAAAGCAAGGCAAAGTCCTTGTAACAAAATTAGGGAAACAGAAACGGGGTAATCAGGCGCAGTGACAAAGGGGCAAATCCATCAGGCAAATCCAGGTTCAATTCCAAGGTCGAGGGTCAGTAGCTGGCAAACAGGGTCCATATAAACAACGGCAAAAGGTCTGGTAAACAGGTTTCTTGACAACAGGTTGCTCTGGAAACAGGATTGACAGTACAGTGCAGAAGCACTGCATTATGGGTGCACTACCCTTAAATACTGAAGAGCCAGGTCACTAATAGTGATGAGCCGAACACCCCCGTGTTCGGTTCGCATTCTAACCCGAACAATTTCAAAAATTCGAGTTCGAACACGAAGCAAACTCAATGCAATCAATGGGACTCGAAAGTTCGAATTTTAGAGTGCCCTCCAAGAGGGCATATATGCAAGATATTTGCCATAAAAGGTGTATGGGGGTCCGGGTAGTGCCCTGGGGGACAGGAAACAAGGACAAAAAGTTTAAAAAATTGTTTCTAAATGAAAAATCAGTTTTCCATGAAATAAAGTTTAAGAATAAAAACGAAAAATTCCTTCAAATATCGTGCCCAGGAGGTCCCCATAACCTGCCCGTGAAGTGGCGGATTTGTAGGATGTATAGAAACATTTAAAAAAAAAAAATGACATTTCAGATGACGGTAAATGGTTTTCCTTTAATCTATTCATAAACAACTGCTTGGGGCGGCAGCCTGTATGAAAAGAGGAGACATTGTAGGACACGCAGAACAAGTTTAGTGATTTTTTGGCTAAATTATGGTGAAACTTATGCAGGCTTTGGATGAAAGTAACAATAGGTGCTTTAAAATTGGGCCTTTAGTGTCGGCAACAGTGCCGTCACACCGTAAACCCTCTGTGGTATTGTGGAAGAGTGCAGGGTTGGACCCTGCGGTCAAATATTAACATGATATGAATCTGGTACAGGTGTCAGTGCACCCAAATATTGTGCCTTTGATGGCAGCAAGTGCCTTCACACCGAAAGTAACCCATCTGTGGTATTGTGGAAGAGTGCAGCGTTGGACTCTGCGGTCCAATATTAAGATGATATGAATCTGGTATAGGCGTCAGTGCACCCAAATATTGTGCCTTTGGTGGCAGCAAGTGCCTTCACACCGTAACCCCTTTGTGGTATTGTGGAAGAGTGCAGTGGTGGAGGTTTTGGGAATGCAGAAGAGATACCCAATCTATTCAGTTACGTCAGCATCAGGGCATTGATAGCTGCTGATATAGGACTGATTCATTTTTATAAATGTCAGCCGGTCTACAGAGTCGGTGGACAGATGCACTCTACGTCCTTTCAGAAAACACGCTGGATGAAGGGCAACCTAGTAGCTGCATAGCATATTGGCTAAGTTTTGGCCAGTGATCCAATCTCAACACCCAGTAAGCCAGCGGATCATCTGCTGTAAAGGTATCCGGGTCTGCCCTTGCCCCTAGGTAGTCCTGCACCCTATGGTGAAGACGCTGGCAATGGGTGCCTACATTTGACGTCCCTGGGCGTCGTGGACTAAAAAAATTTAAAAAGGCATCAGTCAAGCGGAACTGGCCTTCACCGCTCTTCTTCTGATCATCTGCAGCCTCAGAAGCACCTGAGTCATCACTTGGTAACCTACCAGTACCTGGAAAGGTGTTACACAAGTGTCGCTTTAGAGCGTCCTCAAGTTGTTTCATCCTGTCCTCCCTCTGTGCAGGCAGGATGAGCTCTGCAACTTTACCCTTGTATCGTGGATCAAGAAGGCTTGCCAACCAGTAATGATCCCTCTCCTTGATAGCATGAATCCTGGGGTCCTTTACCAGGCTTTGCAGGATAAGGGAGCCCATGCAGCGTAGGTTGGAGGTGGCATTGGCTTCCGAGTCTTCCTGGTCAATGAGGATGACCCCATCGTGCACTTCCTCCTCCCAGCCAAGTACTAGTCCTTGGGTTTCTGGGCACACAAAACCCTCCCTTAAAGAATCCCCACCTTCAATGCCCACACTACTTAAATATTCCTCCTCCTCCTCATCCTCCTCCTGTCTGATCTGAGGACCCGCAGGAATGCTATATGCGTAAAGACTGGGGCCTTGAGAGCTAGGGAAGGCCTCCTCTTCCTCCCGTTGCTCTGCCTCTAGTGCCACATCTATAATTCCCCGCAGAGTGCACTCCAGCATTAACACTAAAGGAATTGTGTCACTGATGCATGCACTGTCCCTGCTCACCATCCTCGTTGCCTCCTCAAATGGTGACAGTACAGTGCATGCATCCTTGATCATCAGCCACTGCGGGGCGGAAAAAAAACAAGTTGACCTGAACCTGTCCTTGTGCCATACTCACACAGGTACTCATTGATGCCCTCTGCTGCTTGTGCAGATGCTGCAGCATTGCTAATGTCGAGTTCCACCTGGTGGGCATGTCACAGAGACGGTTTGTGGGCAGGTGGAATTCTTTTTGAATTTCTGCCAGGCAAACACTTGCTGGGAATGACCGTCTGAAGTGGCTGCAGACTTTTCTGGCCTGGCTGAGAAGCTCTGCCAGCCCTGGGTACCTGGTTAGGAAACGCTGTGCCACCAGATTTAGGACGTGTGCTAGGCATGGTACATGCATCAACTTACCCTGGCGTAGGGCGGAGAGAAGGTTGCTGCCATTATCACAGACGACCATTCTCAGCTGAAGCTGACGTGGTGTTAACCATCTCTGCACCTGCCCCTGCAGAGCTGACAGAATTTCTGGCCCGGCGTGGCTCCTGTCCCCTAAACAATCCAGCTCAAGCACAGTATGGCATCTTTTTGCTTGAGCCATTGCGTAGCCCCTGCCACGCGTCTGTTTAACTGCCACTTCACCAGAGACAGAGAAGGAGGAGGAGGAGGAGGAGGAAGAGGGAGAGGTGGTGGTGGAGCAGACAGTCCTCATACAAGCAGCTTTCTGGAGGCGTGGTGGATGAACAAGCTCCAGCACAGAGCCCTGTCTTGGATCCCTCCCAGCTGCAATCAGAGTTACCCAGTGTGCCGTGAAGGAAATGTAACGGCCCTGTCCATGCTTGCTGGACCACGTGTCTAAAGTCACATGCACCTTGCTGCTGACTGCCTTTCCCAATGACTCCATAACATTGTCTTCCACGTGCTGGTATAGTGCTGGAATGGCCTTCCGTGAAAAGAAATGGCGTTTTGGAACCTGCCGCTGTGGTACAGCACATTCAGCAAATTCACGGAAGGAAGCAGAGTCCACCAGCTGGAAAGGCAGCAGCTGCAATGCAAGTAATTTTGCTAAGCTGGCATTTAGACGCTGTGCTTGGGGATGGTTGGGACTATATTTTGTTCTTACGTTGCAGCAGCTGGGACAACGTAATCTAACTGTGTAAATCTTCAGCTGATGGGATGCTGTCACATAGTGAGGAAGGACCTGGTACATCCATTACTGTAGCATCATCCCTGTCAGTGGAGGTTGAAGTCAATGACATGACAGGACATATAGTGGGGGTAGAGACAGGTGAGGAGGACCTACGCAAAGTTTTGCACCAACGGGATGTGTGGCAGGTGTTCATATGTCGCCTCAAGCACGTGGTACCCCAGTGTCTGACGTCTTTCCCACGCTTGATCGTCTTCCGACATAACTTACAAATAGCAACGCTGCAGTCTGCTGCACATGTCGTGAAGAACTCCCAGACAGCAGATATCCTGGACATGTGCTGCGAGACAACAGCACTCTGCACCTGAGCAGCTCTGACATATGATGCCTTGTACTGGCTACGGTTGCTCATAGAGGACGTTCTGCCTCGTTTTTGTTGTGCCTCCTCCTCTTCCTCCCTTGACTCCTCTGTTCGATCAGGCACGCAGGTGGAGTCAGTGACCTCATCATCATCATCACCCCTTATCTCCTCGTCACTGAAGCCAACTTGGCAGTGTGATGCAGCTGCTGGGGGAACATGAGTGCCAGTTCTTTGTGTGTCACTGGCACCCCCTACCTCTAGGCTGATTATACTCCCTTCCTCAACCTCAGAGTTTGAATCAGAGCACTGGAGTTGCTGCGCATCCTCAAGCAGCATGTCACTGTCATTGTAGTCAAACAATTCAGCTGACTCCTCCGTGTGTGATAGTGAGGCTACGGCAGGAGTAGCTGTGGACATGGAGGCTGAATTAGATGTTTTGGCAGCTGAGGTGGACTGTAAACCACTACAATCCTGGCTGGCAGAAGACTCGGAGGATGAGGATGGCCTGGTTAGCCAATCCTGCAAATACTCTGTATGTTGCTGCTTAAGATGGCCAGCACCAGTTAGAATCAAGGACAAGCGTGCCCCTGTAGAGGATGCACCACGTCCACGATGACCAGGGGCACAGCCTTTCGACACAGTGGCTGCTTGCCCTCTTATCTGTCTGGGAGCGTCTGCCTGTCCTTTTTGGTCTTTCTGACATGGTGAGTGATATATAGATTAAACATATACATATTTTCCAGAACAATGCTATACATCAGTGATACACCCTGATAGCTGGCAACACCCAGATTCTACTCTGAATAGATAAACTTGCCCCCTGGTGGTGAAGGGTCTTCATGTTTGTTTTTCCCCTATAGTGTGTCTGGCTGTGCTGTTTAGGGCTGATCTGGGGTTCTGTTGTGATCTCCTGGTCTGGGGTCACATGGCCCATCACACAGACCCACTCCCTATATATTCCCAGCAGCACAGAGCCTCATTGACTGTTTGTGGAGTTTGATGGTGGTTCTGTCTAGTTCGTGTTTCCTGAGTTGCTGCAAAGCAAGCAAGTGTTCAAGTGTTTTCTGGTTCTGACCTCGGCTTTATTTTTGACTATCCCTTCTACTCCCCCCTGGTACCGTATATTTCTGATCTGTTGCCAACCTCTGCCTGATTGACGATTCTTGTATGTTTCATGTTTTATGTACCTTGTCTGTCTTAGTTTAGTATATTATTCAGAGGCCGCTTATAAGGACCTCTTTTAGTATAGTCTGTCTGTTTTGTTTACTGTCCTGCAGCCTGCTCCCTTCACGGATTGTCAAGTGTATCTTTGTGTTTCTGAGTGTCCTAAATTGTCTGTCGGTCTTGAAGCCTTCGGAGCTTAGTGGCAATTCTGTTCTGTTTTTTGGTGCTCCTTGGTTTTGGAGAAATCCGTCTGTCCTTGTGTCCAGTCAGTTACTCACCTGCCTTAAGGGCTTCATCTCATGTTCCAAGCCACCACGATGGCCCAAGCAGGGGCTAACCGTTACAATCTGCTAGAAGTCTGTGAGACCCCAATACCTGGCAGTGTGAAGACACAGATTACAATTCCCAGATATCTGCTAGAAGTATGTGGGACCCCCTGATAGCTGTCAGTGAGAAGACACAGATTACAATTCCCAGATATCTGCTAGAAGTATGTGGGAACCCCTGATAGCTGTCAGTGGGAAGACACAAATTACAATTCCCAGATATCTGCTAGAAGTCTGTGAGACCACAATAGCTGGCAGTGAGAAGACACAGATTACAATTCCCAGATATCTGATAGAAGAAAGTGAGACCCCAATAGCTGGCAGTGAGAAGACACAGATTACAATTCACAGAAATGCTAGACATCTGTGAGACACACTGAAAGAACAATCTCCTCTGATTTGCCCAATCAGGACTCTGAGCCGTGATTGGCATAGTCTTGCACCTGTCTTGTACCTGACCTGTGGTCAGGTGCAAGGCTGTAGCCAATTACAAGCTTCAGGACAGTGGAAAAGTGCATTGTGGGCGAACACGCAGCGAACACGCGGAAATGTTTGATGTTCGCCAAAAGGGCAATGTTCGAATCGAACTCCTGTTCAGATCGAACCGCCAGCCCATCCCTAATTTTAATATTTGATGGCAGGGTCCACCCCTGCACTCTTCCACAATACCTCAGAGGGGTTATGGTGTGAAGGCACTAGCTGGCACCAAAGGTCCAATTTTAATGCACCTGTTGTTACTTTCATCCAAAGCCTGCATAAGATTCAACATAATTTAGCCAAAAAATCACTAAACTTATTCTGCGTGTCCTAAAATGTCTCCTCTTTTCATACTGGCTGTCGCCCCAAGCAGTTGCTTATGAATAGTTTAAAGGAAAACCATTTACCATCATTTGAAATGTCATTTTTTTCTTTTTAAATGTTTCTATATATCCTACAAATCCGCCACTTCACGGGCAGGTTATGGGGACCTCCTAGGCACGATATTTGAAGGAATTTTTCGTTTTTATTCTTAACCTTTATGTCATGGAAAAATCACTGTTCCTTTAACCCCTTAAGGACCAATGACAGAACTGTTACATCTTAAATGCATTGACTTTAAAGACCTTTGGTCCTTAAGAGGTTAAAAACGGTTTTTATTTTAAACTTTTTTTCCTTGCTTCCTGTCCCCCACGGCACTACCCGGACCCCCGTACACCTTTTATGGCCAATATCTTGCATATATGCCCTCTTGGAGGGTACTCTAAAAATCAAACGTTTTGAGTCCCATTGACTTGCATTGAGTTCGAATCGTGTTCGCTTTCGAATCCAAACTTGTTCAAATGTTGGGTTCGAATGCGAACCAAACACGGGGGTGTTCGGCCCATCACTACTGGTCACGTGACCGGCAGGGGGAAACTCAATGGAGTACTATGGACTTCCCTGCAGCTTACATTGTCTCCGACCACTAGACTAAATGAGCACTGACCCACTCCCTATTTAAGGGCTGTTCTTCATCTAGACAGGGCTCTTTCCAGAGTTCCATTTTGGAGTCAGTACTGCTCTTCCAGATTGTATCTTTGAATCAGTGGCGGAAGTACCAGGGTCGCAGCAGTTGCGACCGGGCCCTGGCATTCCGCCACTGGAGGGGGCCCAGCGCCGCCCGCAGATTCCGGCAATCAGCGTCGGAATCTGGGAGCCGCGCACTGGCCGTCCCTCTTCCTGTGAGCGGCCACTGACATGCAGCTTGGCCGCTCACGTGGGATGGGAACCACCTGACAGGCGCACGAGATCCTCTCGCGAGACCTCTGCGCTGGTCAGGTGGTTTCCGGCGAGCGACCAAGATGCATGCTTCCACCGGCCGCTCGCCAAGGAGAAGAACAATGCCGGCGGAGCCTGCCCTGGGGCCAGCAGAGGTGAGACCTGGGGGCCATATATATATACCCATGAGACCTGGGGGCCATATATATATACCCATGAGACCTGGGGGTCATACATACCCATGAGACCTGGGGGGCATACATAACCATGAGACATGGGGGCCATACATACCCATGAGAGCTGGGGGCCATATATAGCCATGAGACCTGGGGGCCATATATACCCATGTGAGCTGGGGGCAATATATAACCATGTCAGCTATCTTTTTTTATTTTGCATGAAAAAAAAAGTAAAAATATAGAAATTTTTTGGGGGGGAGGGGGGCCCCTTCGTGGATTCTTGCACCGGAGCCCTCAGGTTTCTAGTTACGCCACTGCTTTGAATCTAGCCTGCAGTGTTCCTGTGCTCTAATCCTGCAATGTATCTAACAATCCAAGTATGCTATGTATCCAGTGTTCTAGCCTGCAGTGTTCCTGTGATCTATGCCTACAGTATATGCTGTGCTTTAGCACACAGTGTTCTTGTCCTCCTACCCACAGTGTTCCAGTGCAGCAACTTCAGCTGTGTGGTCTCTGCCCTCCAGAACCTTCAGCCTTGTACCTTCCAAACCTGTCTGCCTGCATCAAGCCCTGCAACTTGTTTGCATGCAGACTAACTCATTTATTTTTTTATATAAATTTTAATATAGTTAAATTAATTTTAATATATTATTATTTTAATATATTTGTATATTTTATTTGTATAATATATAATTATTTAAATGAAATATATTTTAATAAAATACTGCTTTTTGATATAACATTAGTTTAATAAATAATAAGTTAAATATTGTTTTATTGCTATGGAGCTCTGTGATACGCTTATACACACAACACACATTACGTTGTGAGTTTTATTGTTGTGGGGCACTGTCATACACTCAGACACCACACATTTCTGTCTGTTTTATTGCTGTGGAGCTCTGTGATACGCTCATACACACCGCACATTACTGTGAGTTTTATTGCTGTGGATCTCTGTGATACACTCATATACACTGCACATTAGGGATGAGCTGTTCGGTTCGGACGGTTCGGAGTTCGGACCGAACTTAGCCTGTTCGTTCGGTTCACGAACTCCGAACATTTCCGGGTGTTCGGAGCATGTTCGGCCACAATGCACCACAATGGACCACAATGCACTTTCCCACTGGCCCGAAGCTCGTAATTGGCTACAGCCTTGCACCTGACCACAAGTCTGGTGCAAGACAGGTTCAACACTATGCCAATCACGGCTCAGAGTCCTGATTGGGCAAATTTTGCCCAATCATGGGATCGCAGAGCTAAGTCCCGCAGCACACTATATAAGGTTTCCACGCAGCGCTTCTGCACACATTTGAGAGGAGATTTCATAGGAGATTGTTGTTGTGTGTTCTTACTGCCGGTCTGCCATGCTACTGCGGGGTCTGGGGGGGTCTCATTTCTACCAAATATCTGGGAATTGAGGTGATGTGTGTCTTGTCACACAGCCAGTGCCACGCAGTATTTTGGGGTCACAAATTTCTACAAACATTTGGGAATTGAGGTGATCTGTGTCTTGTCACACAGCCAGTGCCACGCAGCAGTGGCGTAACTAGAAACCTGAGGGCCCCAGTGCAAGAATCCACGAAGGGCCCCCCCCAAAAAAAGATCTATGTATTTTTACTTATTTTTCACTGCAAAATAAAACAAAGATAGTATTGCCCCCAGCTCACATGGATATATATTGCCCCCCAGCTCACATGGATATATATTGCCCCCCAGCTCTCATGGGTATATATAGGGCCCCCAGCTCTCATGGGTATATATAGGGCCCCCCAGCTCTCATGGGTATATATAGGGCCCCCCAGCTCTCATGTCTATATATAGGGCCCCCAGCTCCCATGGGTATATATAGGGCCCCCCCAGCTCTCATGGATATATATTGGCCCCCAGCTCATGGGTATATATAGGGCCCCCAGCTCATGGGTATATAGGCGCCCAGCTCATGGGTATACAGGGCCCCAGCTCATGGGTATATAGGCCCCCAGCTCATGGGTATATAGGCCCCCAGCTCATGGGTATATAGGGCCCCAGCTCATGGGTATATAGGGCCCCAGCTCATGGGTATATAGGCCCCCAGCTCATGGGTATATAGAGCCCCCAGCTCATGGGTATATACGGCCCCCAGCTCTCATGGGTATATACGGCCCCCAGCTCTCATGGGTATATAGGGCCCCAGCTCATGGGTATATAGGGCCCCCAGCTCATGGGTATATAGGGCCCCCAGCTCATGGGTATATAGAGCCCCCAGCTCATGGGTATATACGGCCCCCAGCTCTCATGGGTATATACGGCCCCCAGCTCTCATGGGTATATACGGCCCCAGCTCTCATGGGTATATACGGCCCCCAGCTCTCACCTCTGCTGGCTCCAGGGCAGGCTCCGCCGGCGTTCCGTTGTTCTCCGAGGTGAGCGGCCGCTGGAAGCATGCGTCTTGGCCGCTCGCCGGAAACCACCTGATCAGCACAGAGGTCTAGCGAGAGGATCTCGTGCGCTGGTCAGTTGGTTCCTATCCCAAGTGAGCGGCCAAGCTGCATGTCAGTGGCCGCTCGCAGGGAGAGGGACGGCCAGCGCACGGCTCCCAGATTCCGGCGCTGATTGCCGGAATCTGGCGGGCGGCGCCGGGCCCCCCTCCAGTGGCGGAATGCCAGGGCTCGGTCGCAACTGCGACCGCTGCGACCCTGGTACTTCCGCCACTGCCACGCAGTATTTTGGGGGGTCACTAATTTTTACTAAATATCTGGGAATTGAGGTGATCTGTCTCTTGTCACTGCCAGAAAGTATTTTGGGGGTCACTAATTTCTACAAAATATTTGGGAATTGTTATAATCCGTGTGTTCTCACTGGCTGCCACCCATCAGGGGGTCTCACTGATTTATAGGAGGTTTCTGAGACTTGTAATCTGTGTCTTCTCACTTGCACCCATCAGGGGGTCCCACATATTTCTAGCAGATTTATGCGAATTGTAATCTGTGATTTCTCACTGCCACCCATCAGGGGGTCTCACTGATTTATAGGAGGTTTCAGAGACTTGTAATCTGTGGCTTCTCACTGCCACCCATCAGGGGGTCACACTGATTTATAGGTTTCTCGAGACTTGTAATCTGTGGCTTCTCACTGCCACCCATCAGGGGGTCACACTGATTTATAGGAGGTTTCTGAGACTTGTAATCTGTGGCTTCTCACTGCCACCCATCAGGGGGTCCCACATACTTCTAGCAGATTTATGCAAATTGTAATCTGTGGCTTCTCACTGCCACCCATCAGGGGGTCCCACTGATTTATAGGAGGGAATTGTAATCTGTGTCTTGTCACTGGCTGCCAGCTATCAGGGTGTCTCACTGAGTTATACCAGAGTTCTGTAAATCTTTAATCTTTATACCAGAGTTGAATCAGAGTTCTGTATATATTAATCTATATATCACTCACCATGTCTGAAAGAGCAAAATGGACAGGCAGACGCTCCCAGACACAGATAAGAGGGCAAGCAGTCCCTGTGTCGGGAGGCTGTGCCTCTGGTCGTCGTGGACGTGGTGCATCCTCTGCAGGGGCACGCTTGTCCTTTCTAACTGGTGCTGGCCGTTTTCTTAAGCAGCAGCAACATACAGAGGATTTGGTGGATTGGCTAACCAGGCCCTCCTCATCCTCCGAGTCCTCTGCCAGCCAGGCTTGTAGTGCTTTACAGTCCACCTCAGCTGCCAAAGCATCTAAAGCAGCCTCCATGTTCACAGCTACTCCTGCCATAGCCTTGCTATCACACACGGAGGAGTCAGCTGAATTGTTTGACTACAATGACAGTGACATGCTGCTTGAGGATGCGCAGCAAGTACAGTGCTCTGATTCAATCTCTGAGGTTGAGGAAGGGAGTATAATCAACCTAGGGGGTGCTAGTGATGACACACAAATAACTGGCACTCATGTTGCTCCAGCAGCTGCAGCATACTGCCAAGTTGGCTCCAGTGATGAGGAGATAGGGGGTGATGACCCCTGCATTCTTCCACAATACTACAGAGGGGTTACTGTATGATAGTACATGCTGGCCTGGCAGTCTGGCACCAAAAGCACAATATCTGGGTGCACTGACGCCTTTACCAGATGCATATCTTTTTAATATAGGACCACATGGTCCACCCCTGCATTCTTCCACAATACTACAGAGGGGTTACTGTATGATAGTACTTGCAGGCCTGGCACCAAAAGCACAATATTTGGGTGCACTGCCACTGACGCCTGTATCAGATTCATATCCTCAGAGGGGTTACGGTGTGACGGCACTGTTGCCGACGCTAAAGGCCCAATTTTAAAGCACCTATTGTTACTTTCATCCAAAGCCTGCATAAGTTTCACAATAATTTAGCCAAAAAATCACTAAACTTTTTCTACGTGTCCGAAAATGTCTCCTCTTTTCATACAGACTGCCGCCCCAAGCAGTTGTTTATGAATAGATTAAAGGAAAAGCATTTACCGTCTTTGAAACGTAATTTTTTTGTTTTTAAGTGTTTCTATACATCCTAGAAATCCGCCACTTCATAGGCAGGTTATGGGGACCTCCTAGGCACGATAGTTGAAGGAATTTTTCGTTTTTATTTTTAACCCTTATTTCATGGAAAACTCACTGTCCCTTTAAAAATGTTTTTTTAAAACTTTTTGTCCTTGTTTCCTGTCCCCCAGGGCACTACCCGGACCCCCATACACCTTTTATGGCAAATATCTAGCATATATGCCCTCTTGGAGGGCACTCTAAAAATCGAATTTTCAGCCCCATTGACTTGTATTGGGTTCGGGTTCGGGTCCGGATCTGAACATTTGGAAAGTTCGGGTTCGGATCCAAACCGAACTCGGGGGGTGTTCGGCTCATCCCTACTGCACATTACTATGAGTTTTATTGCTGTGGAGTACTGTAATGTGCAGTGTGTACAATTGTTTCTTATAAACCTGAAAAGTGATCGGCAGCTCAGCAAGGACCTTCTGTGTCGCGGCGCAGCCTTAGCCGCAATGAGTGGGTGATGGCTGCTGCAGCAGAGTGGTGGCTATCTGTAAGTCTGGAGGAGGCACAATGGATTCCCCAATTTCCTGTTTGGCTCAAGTGGATTTTCTAAACTCCGTGAAATCATTATTTTGAAAATTGTGTGAACAAATTAATTCTTTAACAAAAAATTTAAGTGTTGGTTATGCATGTTTTTGGGGGGTTGACCGTCTGTGAGCATGGCACAAGGGGCCCCAAGATCTCCTATTCTCCGGGAGCCTCATTAGTTGTCAGTTGCCCTCGACTTCAAGACCTCAAGGGCAGCTCCGGTCCTGTGGAATGACTTACCACGTCCTATGAAACTCTCCTCTGATCTTCAGAGCCTTCAAGAAATCCCTTAAAACCCATCTGAAGCGTATCACATCACTGATGCGACTGTCACGTTTCCACATTGCAGCTAGGCCCCCTGGTGGTGAGTGCGATCATTGGCAGCCCCTGTGGGTTTCTGGGCTAGCTAGTTCAGGCTCTCCGTCCCTGGATTCTCTGTGGCTGACTTGGCCTTTGGTCACATGACCTGCTCTGCCTCATAAATATGGCCAGCAGTGCATCAGCTCCTGGCTCCAGGTTAAGTTCTATACTTACTGAGTGAGTGCCTGCTTTTGTGATTTTTTTAGCTATTTCTGTGTTTGACTTTTGGCTTATGCTTCTTGACTATTCTCTTGCCTGCTCCCTGTAATCTGTATACTGTGATATTCCTTTGCACCGACTTCGGCTTGTATGACGTTCCTATCTGGCGTCTAGAACTGGCTTTTCCCTGACCATTCTAGATATATTCCTGTTTATGTTCTGTAAGTCTTGTTTCCTTGTCTTTGTGTATTTACTCCAGCAGCATATTACAGAATATATTAAAGGCCAGCTGAAGGACCTCTTTCTAGTTTAGGGCCTGTGTTACTGCTGGATATCTCTTAATGTGATTTCTTACCAACCCCTGGGGCTACATTACAATCCCCGCGTTAAAACGGGGGCGCTAGGGAGAAAAAAAACTGTGCCTGCAGTTTTCCCCCTACCACCCCCATTTTAAAGGGGGATTGCAATGCAGGCACAAAAAATGCTGCCTGCATTTGTAGCGAGCGCTACACCCCGGGATACTCGCGGCAGCACTGAGAGCAGTCGCTCGATGGAGTCCATAGGACTCCATTGAGCCAGACGCCAGCGGTCACATGACTCAAGCAGGGGGAGACTGAGGAACTTTTTCCCCCCAGTCTCTCCCTGCTTCTGGTCCTCGCCGCGGGACAAGAGGTGAGTATACGATCTTTTTTTAGTTTTTTTGGCTGGTGTTAACACCAAGTCCCGGCTCTGGTTAACTTTCCGCTAATCAGAGCCGGACGTTAATCAGCGTTAGGACTTTGCGCTCCCTATGCTTAACATGGGGAGCGCAAAGTACAGTAACCTCACGCTAAAAAGCGCAAGGTACCAAACACAAAAACGGGTTACTTCACCTGTATGCGTTTGGATTGTAATATGTGGTAGACACTGCAGCTAACGGTAATGCTCACACAGGTGAGCGTTAACATTAGCACATAGATTGTAATGTAGCCCCTGGTGTTTATTGTGATGCTCATGCCTTGCCCTGTAATCTGTATAGATTAGACCACTACAAGGATCTTCCCCCAGTGCAGGGTTTCCTCGTGTGTCTGTATCTCTTCTGTCTTTCGTGTTTAGTATCTGTATACGTTCTGTGTGCTGGGTTCTGCATCATGCAACAAACCACAAACCTGCCTAAAGGGCTTAAAGACACTTGGTGTAAAGGGCCCTCCTTGGTGTCATCCCTCTGCTCACCTACTCACACATGTTTGAAGCCACTTCTATGGCCCCACCATTCCCGAACCACTGACAGTAATGATCCTGACATCTAATAAACCTCCCCTTGTCTCCCTCAACCCCAATCCCTCTAGACTGTAAGCTCCTATGAGCAGGGCCCTCTACACCTCTTGTGTCCATTTATCTGTATCTCGGTTCCCTTTTGGTTATTGTAAAACGCTGCAAAAACTGTTGGCACTATATAAATGAAGATGATAATAATAATAATAATAATAATAGATGGAAGAAGGGAAGTATAGTTTTGAAGAGATTGAGCAATAGGAAATGAGCAGTTAGAGACAGAATATAGGCGTCATGCCAACTGGTGGTGCTGCTGTTAGGCTTCCTGGGCAGAGAGGGCGCCATTATGTCAATCTAGCATCTCGGACTGCTGCATCTGTTCAGAGACCTAGGATGGTTTTAAATAGGAGCAACTTAATGAGCTCTGTGCCCTGCCATGGTTTCCAGTATACCCCTCAGCATGTTCCTGTATTTCTGTGATCCTCTGGTTTGACCCCTGGCTAAGCATTCTTGATTCTGGTTTCTGCTCGTGTCCCTGTTTGCTTACTATTGATTCTGTGTACTGACCCTGGCTTTAGTATCTGAACTTTGTTTTTTCTCAATATTCCCTGTTTGGTTATTTACTATACTGATTCTGTGTACCGACCTTGTACTGTGATCTTTCTCTTGTCCCTGTGGGTTCAGCACTTTTATGTATCGTAATTGTTCATATTCTCTAATCAGTTCAGATCTGGCTATTCTAGGGACCAGTTTGTCAGATTAGGGGCTTAATTTGGTTTTGTCTGAGTGCTGGGGAACTCGCTATCCTGACAATAGGCAGGCAGTAACGCAATCCATCTCTAGGGGAGAGAGGTCAGGAGAGGAAAAGTAGATTTGGGTGATATGATCTTAGAGGTTATATTGAAAACCGTAAGAGGAGATGAGATTGCCAAGAGAGTTGGTATAGTTTGAGAAGATCAGAGAACCCAGTACAGAGCATTGAGGCTGTCCAGCTAAGAAAGGAACTAGAGTTGGCAAAGTACCAGCTGCACAATATAGGTGAAAAGGATGGAATAGAGGCCCACCAAAAACATCAGCTTCAGGCCAATAAGGCGGGTGTAACTTGTAATATTTGTATATCTACTGACCAATAATCCTTTTAGTCTCTTCAACCAGTAAAGTAATGCAAAACAAATCACATTGTTTTAACAGTTTCTTTGACAGTAAGCAGACATAAGGTAAACCACAGTGTTAAACGAAGACTAGCAATCAAAGTATATTTTTTTATTGAAACAAAACGGAGCTCCAAGCAATCTGAGAGGACTGTGTCGAAAATAGGAGGAAAAGGAAAATAACATTTTATGCAAATGACTTAGCCGCGAACCGAAAGGATTATTTGGAAACGAACCAATTAAATTTCCTTCATTCAAAATATATTCACAGCAGCGGCCAACAAAATATGCTGCACAATGGTCTTTAGGTTTCTTTCTCTATAATATGTTTTATATAAAATTTGTCCAATATATAAATTAATATTGTTTCTTACATAGATTAATATTCTGCAAACTGAAACATAAGTGAACATTTTGATCTTATATTATCTAACAGTCATAGGTATGAAATCGTATTTCTTTGATCTATCTGTTACAGCCATAGAATTCTAAAATATAAAGCCAAATGTGGATGACTTGCATCTTTCACATTATTAGTTCAATATTTATACATTGAAAAAGCAAGAAAAAGTCTGTGCCTGATGTTACCCTTGTATATATTCAATTATTTTACTTGCATTTCAGATACGTCTTATATGAGCTGCCAAACATTTTAATATAGGTGAACGTCTGAATTTATCCATGATTCATGAGATCCTCTCTCACTTATCTTCCCAAAATAACTTAATGTTAAAGTCTTTAATTTTTTCTTCATAGACTCTATCAAAGTATTCATTCTGGGCTACTGTGAAATGATTCTTCCAATCACCAGAAACTCCTGCACAAAACAAAAGGCAAAATGAAAGGTAGAATGAGCTCCTCTGTACAATCCAAATCATTTGCATAACACGAGGAATTAGTTAAACAGTTTACAGATAGGATTTAAACATTAAATACATTCGGATTATGACTCATTAGTACCTCTGTTGATTTGAAACAAATTAGATCTAGTTATGAAGGTCCACAAATGAATTTATAGATTTCTTCTATTTTAAATCATATATTGGGAGATTGTATTGCATTTTATCTCTAGTTCTAGATTATCGCTTAGTCCATGGCTTGCATTATTAAACAGTGACTAAATTTCAGAATGAATTCTCCAGAGTCTTGAAAAATAAGTTTGTATTTCACTTCTTTGAAAACTGTACTTTCCAGCACAAGAGATTAATTGGCTCACGGTATATTGTATGCACTGTGCATAATATGTAATGTTATATATCCAGTTACCTTAAAGAATAAAACCACCATTAGAAAGCAAGATCTCGAAGAGTGATCATCAGTATCAATATACTTGCTTTATTTTGCATATTCTGCCAGCTAAAGTCAAAACTTCCAAATACCATAGCCTGCTATCACCCTTATGCCACATTATTTCTAAGAAAACGAATACCTGTCTTCTGCACAGTGAGAACAATAACACTGTAGAATTCTCTGCCTGTTGAGGTGGTTGGGTCAGAGTCTGTACAGACTTTTAAACAACGACTGGATGACATAATATAAAGGGTTATAATATTTAACATGCGGGTAAGAGCTTCATGATCCAAGGAGAAATCTGACGCCATTCTGGGGTCAAGTAGGATTTGTTTTTCCCCAGTATGTTGCGTATTGGTGGGCGCTTCAGACCGAGTTTTTTGCCTTCTTTTAGATCAACAGCAGTAGGTTACGGAAGCCCAGAAAGGCCAAGCATTTTTAATTTTTTTCTGGGTTTCATTAACTTTTTGTTTTCATACACTGAAAAAAAGAAAAAAAAAAAAAATCAGGAAAACAAAATTGTTTATTTGTTTTCCTGACTTTTTTTTTATACACTGAAAAAAAAGAAGTCAGGAAAAAAAAATAGTTTTCCTTTCGTTTTCCTGACTTTTTTTTTTCATACACTGTTTGGGGGGCCTGGGGCCCCACAGCTTGGTTTGTAGCCACCTCCAGCGGGGAGATAGTGAGGCGAATTGGATGCCCAGCAGCCCTGTGGCTTTGTTTAAAGGGATACTCTAGGCAACATGACCACCTAAGCTTTTTTAGGTGGTCATGATGCCCTGAGTATGCCCTTATCTGTCCCCCCTCCCTCCGCTCAGCCGATCGGCTGAAACAGCTGAGAGATGCGGAGGACTTTACTCCACCCTCCCAGCTGTCAGTCAGCAGAGCGGGATTCATATTTCCCGTTTCTGCCGACTATTGCCGAGTAGGAGACGTCATCGCGCTGAAAGCGCGATGACGTCTCCAACTCGCCACAGTAGTCGGCGGCAGCGGCTGAGGATTAGTGTTGCACGCATCCTCTTGCGCGCAACACTAATCAAAGAAGATGGACCCGGGAGGAAGCCTGCTGATTGGCTGGCTTACGTGAGTGGCGCGCACGCGCAAGTTAGAGTTAGAAGGATGGGAGCGGAAGAGGAGGGAGGGGAGTATAAAAAATAAAAAAATAAAAAGACGCCGTTGGAAACAAGTGGATTTTAGGGTAAGTATTACAGTAAAAAAAAAAAAAATCCCTACCTACTTATTGAGGGAATAGGTATATTTTAATGTTAAGAAACAGGGGGGGGGATTTTTGCTTAGAGTGTTCCTTTAACAAGACGGAGCCACAGGAACCTGAGAGGGTTGAAGGTGTCACACTGCTGAGTGCCGCTGCACTGGAGGCTGCACCACCTACATACGTCGCTCAGTGCGACCAGCGGTGCCCCTGAGCTTACACACAAATGTGCTGAACTGGAGCTGCCCCACGACGGCAGATAGGCATAGCCACCTGACACTACCCAACAGCACCTGGGCCCTGCTACTGGACCCACGTCTGCCAGACATCCAAATGAGGGAAGAGGATCATTGTAAGTGTATTATCACTGTGTGTGAGGGGATCATTGTCCGTATAGGAGTGTGGGGTCATTGTATGTGAGTGTGTGTGTGGCCATCAGGATCAAAGTAGCTGTTTTCAGTGTGTGCTTCCTCTCTATGACACTTCCCAACTGAAAATGGCCTCTCTGGGCTTCCTTACTAACAGTGTATGAAAAAAAATGTCAGGAAAACAAATGAAAACAATTTTTTTTCCTGCCTATTTTTTTCAGTGTATGAAAAAAAAGTTAATGAAACAAACCAAAAAACAAATTAAAAATGCATGGCCTATCTGGGCTTCCGTAGTAGGTGATGTGTGAGAGGCTGAACTTGATGGACACACATCTTTTTCAGCCTGCGTAACTATCTAACGGTCTGCCCCCTCGGCCCCAACTTCCCCAGTAGAATGAACTCCTATATTTTCAACTTTAAGCAGAGATTAAAAGTCTCGATTTTAGTGGAATTGTACCTAGGGCTCAACATACTTACTGTGTTTATAGGTGTGTATCTACAGATATCTACCACAAGATGCTGGGATATACAAGAGCACGTACTGTTTAATAAGTATGAATAGCACTTGAGCTGTAGATGGCACTATTCATTTCAATTAACTGTTTGAATATAAGCAAATAATTTGGGTGCACTCTGGACCCGAATTCATATATATTCACTGCATATATGACGTATCTTTAAGGGAGTTCACTCCCCTTGATTCCTCCTCCGTTCAACTTTTGGTGTAGTCTCCTCCGTTAATGCATTCTTTTAAGCAGGACGGCAATATTCCACCACCGTAATATAATCGGCGAGTCAGCACACTCTATACGAGTGCAGAAGAATCCCCAATTGTGCCAGAGAATCAGTAAACCACACAATAAAACGCCATGGTGTGACGTTTCCCTGCTATTTTCCATCCCTGGGAAGGGAAATGAAATGGCGGGGGACGTAAAATAGCAGGGAAATGTCACAGCATGACCTTTTATTGTGTGGTTTACTGATTCCTGTGAACAGGGAGGGGTGCATACCAAATGAGAGTTGTAAGCCCTCTATGGGCTCGATCACAATCTTCGCGTTAAAACGCGGGTGCAAGGAGGAAAAACTGCGCCCACTTTTTAACGCTAGATAACAATGCAGGCGCAAAAAGTTCTGCCTGCGTTGTTACTGCCCGTTAAAATCCTGGATGCATGCGGCAGCGCTGAGCACAGCCGAGAGCATCCACTCGATGGAGTCCATAGGACCCCATTGAGTTACCCCCCTGCCGGTCACATGACCAGCCGGATCTCGCCTCGCAAGATCCGGCTGGTCGGCATAGTGATACGCAGGGAGAGACTGGGGGGACTTTTTCCCACAGTCTTTCCCTGCTCCCGCCGGTTGGAGGAGGTGGTTGGCCGCGGTCCTCACCGTGGAACAGAGGGTGAGTATAGGATAAGTTTTTTATTTTTTTTAGCCTGGTGTTAACGGATTCTGCAGAAGTGGAATCCGCTAACACCAAGTCCTGGCTCTGGTTAACTTTTCGATTAACCAGAGCCAGACTTTAATCAGTGCTGTGACTTTGTAATCCAGCGCTGATTAACACTTTGCACTCCCCATGTTAAGTATAGGGAGTGCAAAGTACAGTAACCTCGCGCAGAGAAGCGCAAGGTACCAAACGCAAACGGGTTTGGATTGCAATATGCGGTTAACACCACAGCAAACGTTAACGCTCACGCAAGTATAATACAACAGCAGAAAGGTTGCACTCAACCTCAAACTAAGCGGGTGCATCGAAGACATTAAATACAAAACACCAGGAAAGAGTACTCCATATTAATGACCACCTTCTACCATCATTTTTTGTGGCAAAAAAATATGAACATATTTAAAACTGTGCTTTTTGCCACAGAAAATGATGGAAGAAGGTGGTCATTAATATGGAGTGCTCTTTCCTAGTGTTTTGTATTTAATGGCTTAGATGCACCCGCTTAGTTTGAGGGCAACCTTTTGCTGTTATATATATATATACAGTATATACACACACATATATATACACAAGTGTTTATTATTGCAGAAGCCACTTGCACATCATAACAATTCAATGAATTGCATCCCAGAGCTCTTGTGCCACATTCCCCATATGCAGCAAGGAATTCTGGGTAGGATATGCAAATGACATCTGTCTCACTTTTATGCATCCTGGGTCTGTTATTACACAGAACCCTAAAATCAATGATATGCCACACCGTGGCTTTCTAGCAGAGATAAGGTTTATGCAACTGGTCAAAGCAACTCCTAGGACAGCGCTGTTTCAGGTTTGTTGGACCCTCATCAGCTAGAAGCTAGGCATGATAACCAGTTGCAGTGGCTGCTTGGGACCTACAGGGCAATCAGTATCTACAAGGGTTTTAGTGGAGGACAAAAAGTGAGATAAAAGGCCTCCACACTATAATAAGTGTGTTTATTATTGCAGAAGCCACCTGCACATGACAGCAATTCGATGAATTGCATCCCAGAGCTCCTGTGCCACATTCCCCATATGCAGCAAGGAATTCTGGGTAGGATATGCAAATAACATCTGGCTCACTTTTATACATCCTGGGTCTGTTATTACACAGAACCCTAAAATCAATGCTATACCACACTGTGGCTTTCTAGCAGAACTAAGGTTTATGCAACTGGTCAAAGCCACTCTATAAATATATTTCTGGCTATTTTAGTGGATAACCGTAGGCAAGGTTTTGTTGTGGTAAAATTTCAATGAGCGGAGGAGACACTGAACCGAATGAGATGTAGAGTTTGAGTTAGTCCTATAAAAAAAAGATATCCCTACTACTGCTATACTCTGGTGATTTTGGCATTTGGACTAACACGGCTTAATATATAATGTGTAGATTTGGTAAACCGTGTTAGTCCAGACGCCAAAATCACCAGAGTATAGCAGTAGTAGGGATATCTTTTTTTATTAGACTAACGTTACATTTAAAAGACAATCTTTCAAGAGAATATTACACCTGGGGGGGTAGAGAGGCTTGTATTTTAGGCCAGTGTCAGACGCACTGGGTGCGCCTGTACTGACGTGGCTTCCGGCGTCCGTTGCGACGCTGTGACGGGGCCGGCCAGACGATGTTGCACGCGCACAAATTCTCATAAATATTCACTACTACTGCTATACTGCCTGGTGAGTTTTTTTTAATATATTCTCTGTATATGTATATATATATATTGTGGTTGTGGATCACCAGGCTTTCTAAACAGTGCCCTCTGAATTGGTGTGGCACAGTATCCACTTGAATAGAGTATTTTAGTGGATAACCATAGGTATGTTTTTGTTGTGGTACAATTTCAATGCACGGAGGAGACACTGAAACGAATGAGATGTAGAGTTTGAGTTTACCTATACTGTATCAGTCAATGAACTTTTTTATGAACTTCTACGCACATTGCATGTGCACTTTTGTGTTTTTAGGCACTGGCCACTTTAACCTGCAATTATAGCGGAATAATTTGCAAGAGGTCTACACTAGAATTGTGTATGATTATATATATATACACTTTATGTATGCACTTTATACCTAGGTTTTTCATTTCACCGGTTAAAACCTGAAATTTAAGCTGGATAATATGTATGTGGCCTGATGCAATATAGGGCACGATTTACTATATGCACTTCGCACTTGTCGCCTATAAAGGTTGCACTTTTACGTTGGTTGTGCCTACTGTGTGATTAACGTTGCTAGGTAGGGGATTGGTGCTGTTTGTTGCACCATTTGTATTATTAGGCCTTATTCTGAGCTCATGCTCTTTGTTTTAGACATAGTTGTTATGCAAATAGTAGGGTGCTGAGTGTTCTCAGTCGTAGTTAAGACACAGTGACATTAATTGAATAACCTGCGCCACTAGGATTCTTCTTTTTTCTTTGTATTGTAACAGGGTCCTGGGCCCTGTTTATTCTAACCATGTCCTGGACCATGTTTTTGTGAGCCAGAGGCTCCAGAGGGCAGTATATCCCTGGTAGGAAGGGTTAACACCCTTCCAGCTAGCACACCTGTAGGCGTTTCCTCTTGGGTCTTCTTAGCAGGACTGAGAGGGGAGGATCTCTCTCTCAGTAGCAATCCACCCTGGGAGAGAGAGGTGGTAACTTCGGTGTACTCTGCAGGAAAGAGACTGGTGAGAATCTCTTATGCGTGATTTACTTTGTTTGTTTTGTACTGGGCCCGGGTAGCTGGCCCAGTAACCGGTAGTAAGGGCACTACGGAAAAGAGGTAGGCTCCTGACAGGAGTAGGCCGATTGTTTTGTTTAGTTTTGTTTGTGCATAAAAGGGGAAGCCTCCCCAACTGCTGAAAAAGACTGTGTTCTGCTTTATAATAAAAGTACACCTGAGCCGCAATCTCCTGCTGTCCGGGCCATATTTTGAGCAACCTACCACAAGTGGTGGCAGCGGTGGGATTCTCTCATTCGTACCGGCTCCGCTGTTACAATAGCCTTAAAGGTACAGGACCCGCAGAAAATGGAGGACGTCGTGAAGGCCCTGGTCCAAGCCACGGCGGTGCAGCAGGAAACAAGCAGGCAAGCTTTAGCAGCACAGCAGGAGTGCAATAGACTGTTGGCCCAGCAAATTGGGGCCCTGGCGGAGACACAAAAAATGGAGCATGCCCTGCTTAAGAATGTCCTGGAAAACGTTACTTCCCAGACAGTTCCTGCACTAGAAAAAGGTAATGGCACGATCCGGGCAAGCAACTGTCTGCAGAAGATGACTGCAGAGGATGATGTGGAAAGCTATCTACTGGCGTTTGAGAGAACTGCTACTCGTGAAGCCTGGCCTCCAACACAGTGGGCAGGGATCATCGCTCCTTTCCTCGTGGGGGAAGCACAAAAAGCCTACTACGACCTGGAAGAGGAAGCGGCTGCCGACTACCCACAACTAAAGGCAGAAATTTTGGCCAGGTTGGGAGTGACGGCAACTGTGAGAGCCCAACGCTTCTATAAATGGCGATTTAAAGAAGGTCTGGCCCCCAGATCCCAGATGTTCGACTTGATTCATCTGGCCCGGAAATGGCTCAAACCGGAGAACCAAAGCCCTGCCAAAATGCTGGAAACTCTGGTGCTTGACCGGTACCTGAGAGAACTTCCCCGTGGCCTGCGTGAATGGGTCAGTCAGGGAAACCCCACTACCTATGATGGCATGATAGCCCACGTCGAACGTTATCTGTCTGCAAAAGACTTGGAGAAATGTTCAATGCCGTACAGCTTGCTCCCGAGACCAAGAAACCGCCGGAATGAGCCTGAAGCGGAGTCTGGAGGGGGAGCGCGCCGACAGAAAATGGACTCTAGGGATCAAGTGTCTGTGAGAGAGGATCGCTTTGGGGGAAATTCCATAGTTTGCTTCGAGTGTGGCGGGAAAGGACATGTCAGGGCAATCTGCCCTAACCGCGCAGAACCAATGCAATGTGGACTGGGGGAAAATCCCCTAAACTTTTGTGGACTGATATCGGGCATGGTGGAAGGCTCAAACGCCTTTAGAATGACGGTGCAACTGAACAGCCAAGATACAGGGGCATTAGTCGACTCAGGCAGTGCCTTAACCTTGGTCGCAGGTGGTTTGGTCAAACCCAATCATGTACAAAACCATAAAACCATGGGGGTACTTTGTGTTCATGGGTGCACGGTACGGTACCCTACTGCCCCTATAGAGGTTGTTGTGCAGGGCAGACTGATTAAAATGTCAGCGGTAGTGGTAAAGCGGTTACCCTATCCCCTAATTATAGGCAGGAACTTTCCTGGCTTCCACACCCTATTACAGTCACCGGGAACACCGAAAAAAGCCGACCCTGAAGTTGAACAAGGGGATGGTGATATCCTTAAGATGTTTCCCTTTACTGATCCCGATCTGTATGTGGACAACCCGAAAATAGGTAAAACCAGACGAGCATGCCGGGAGAGCAAACAGCGGTTTAATAGAGCTGTAAATGAGGTATTCTTGAATGAACGTGGAAAGCGAAACAGTAAAGGTGTAGCCACCCAATGTACCGAAGACGATATAGGGGTTGGACAAAGGGTGCATGACCTCGAGTCAGACGTTGAGACGGAGGTGGAGGACCCAATACCCTTGGATCTTTCCAGTAGTAGCTTTGGGAGAGACCAAGCAAACGATCCACTGTTGCAGGTCGCTAGAAGCAGGGTAGTAGAGGTGAATGGGGTGACTGTGCAGGGTAGCACCAAAGGTACCTACCCATATTTCCTCCTTAAGAACGATCTCCTTTATAGGGTAACTTCAGATGAAGGCCAAGAGATTGAGCAGCTGGTTGTTCCTTCCTCGTATACTCGGAAGGTGCTTAATTTTTCCCACTCTCACCTCCTGGGGGGACACTTGGGGGTAGACAAGACTCAGGAAAGGGTGCTCAGAAGGTTCTTTTGGCCGGAGTATATGAGGAGATTAAAAGGTACTGCGCTTCTTGCCCGGAATGTCAGTTGTCATCCCCGAAACCCAGGTTAAGGGCCCCACTCATACCTCTCCCTGTTATCGATGTGCCCTTTGAGAGGATTGGCATGGACCTGGTAGGTCCGCTGGACAAAACTTCTCGGGGGCACCAATATATTCTGGTACTCCTGGATTACGCCACCAGATATCCTGAGGCCATTCCCTTGCGCAAGGCCAACGCCAAAACCATAGCGAAGGAGTTGATTCAGGTATTCTCGCGAGTTGGCATACCCAAGGAAATCCTGACCGATCAAGGGACGCCGTTTGTCTCCCGGGTGATGAAAGAGTTGTGTCAGTTGCTTAACATTCACCCTTTGCGAACCTCAGTCTACCACCCACAGACAGACGGGCTGGTGGAGCGATTCAATCGTACCCTGAAGGGGATGTTAAAAAAGGTAGTCAGTCGAGATGGGAAAGACTGGGACCTGCTGCTTCCGTATTTGCTATTTGCGGTCCGTGAAATTCCCCAAAGTTCAACGGGCTTCTCCCCGTTTGAACTTTTGTATGGGAGGCACCCCCGAGGCATACTAGATGTGCTGAAAGAGACTTGGGAGGAACAAGGTGTCCCCGGGGTCAGTACTGTACAGCACGTGGAACAAATCCAGGAGCGTATATCCCGGATTGTTCCCCTCGTTCGCCACCACATGGAACTGGCTCAGAGTACCCAGAAGCTCCACTATGACCAGAGGGCCGTGGTGAGAGAATTCAAAGCTGGTGACAGGATAATGGTTCTAGTCCCCACTGCCGAAAGTAAGCTTCTAGCACGTTGGCAGGGACCCTATGAAGTGTTGGATAAGATAAGCCCAGTGAATTATAGGGTCAGTCAACCTGAACGCCGTAAGAAAACGGCTGTGTTTCATATCAACCTCCTTAAACCCTGGCAGGATAGAGAGGCCTGTACTGTCGCTGTGGGCGATGCGGATTCCCTGTCCACTGGACAGTCTGTTCCAATTTCCCCTGAGTTAACACCCAAGCAAACAGAGGAGGCTATACAGCTGGTCGAGAGGAATGAAGACGTCTTCTCAGCAACACCGGGTAGGACCCAAGAAATTGCCCATGATATCGTTACAGAACATGGGGTCACCGTAAGGGTAAAACCGTACCGGATACCTGAGGCAAAAAGGGACGCTGTGAGGGCGGAAGTAAGAAAAATGCTTGAATTAGGGGTAATAGAAGAATCCCAGAGCAACTGGTCTAGCCCGATCGTCCTAGTACCTAAGCCTGATGGGTCTATCAGGTTCTGTAATGATTTCAGAAAGCTGAACGAGGTATCTAAATTTGATGCATACCCCATGCCTCGGGTGGACGAGTTGGTGGAGAGGCTAGCGAAAGCCAGATACCTCTCTCTCCTAGACCTGACGAAGGGGTATTGGCAGATACCTTTATCCAAGGAAGCGAGAGAGAAAACTGCATTTGCGACACCTGATGGGCTGTTTCATTATAGGATAATGCCTTTTGGCCTCCATGGAGCCCCAGCAACCTTTCAGAGGTTGATGGATAAGCTGCTTAGACCTCATGCCACATATGCCGCCGCGTATCTGGATGACGTCATCATCCACAGTTCCGACTGGGAAACGCATCTGATGAAATTGCAGGCAGTTTTGGACACATTTAGAAGAGCTGGGCTGACAGCAAATCCCCCTAAATGCACTATTGGTATGACTGAAGCCAGGTATTTAGGTTATGTGGTTGGTAGGGGAGTGGTAAAGCCCCAACTTAACAAAATAGGTGCCATACAACACTGGCCCAGGCCTCTGAGAAAGAAGCAGGTGAGAGCCTTTTTAGGGATCGTGGGCTATTACCGAAGGTTTATCCCCCATTTTGCCACAAGGGCTGCTCCCCTCACTGATCTTACGCGAGCGAAGAGTCCAGACATGGTACGCTGGGACAGCAAGGCGGAGGAATCTTTTGTTGACCTAAGGGAGGCTCTATGTACTCAGCCTGTGCTCATAGCGCCAGACTTTACCAAAGAGTTTTTCCTCCAGACTGATGCCTCTGCGGTTGGGTTGGGTGCTGTGCTGTCCCAGTTTGTTGACGATGAGGAGCACCCCGTTCTTTATCTGAGCAGGAAGCTGTTGCCCAGGGAGCAGCGCTATGCCACGATAGAAAAGGAGTGCTTAGCGATAAAGTGGGCTGTGGAAGCCTTACGGTATCATTTGTTGGGCAGGCGTTTCACCCTTGTCACTGACCATGCCCCGTTAAAGTGGATGCATACCAACCGGGACCGGAACTCGAGAATCACAAGGTGGTTTTTATCCTTGCAGCCGTTTAGTTTTGTGGTGAGACACCGTGCAGGTCTCCTTCATGGCAATGCCGATGCTTTGTCTAGGGCTCACGGCCTTACGGCGGAGGCCGCTTCCCACTCCTGTGTTAAGCTGGGGGGTGGGATGTGTAACAGGGTCCTGGGCCCTGTTTATTCTAACCATGTCCTGGACCATGTTTTTGTGAGCCAGAGGCTCCAGAGGGCAGTATATCCCTGGTAGGAAGGGTTAACACCCTTCCAGCTAGCACACCTGTAGGCGTTTCCTCTTGGGTCTTCTTAGCAGGACTGAGAGGGGAGGATCTCTCTCTCAGTAGCAATCCACCCTGGGAGAGAGAGGTGGTAACTTCGGTGTACTCTGCAGGAAAGAGACTGGTGAGAATCTCTTATGCGTGATTTACTTTGTTTGTTTTGTACTGGGCCCGGGTAGCTGGCCCAGTAACCGGTAGTAAGGGCACTACGGAAAAGAGGTAGGCTCCTGACAGGAGTAGGCCGATTGTTTTGTTTAGTTTTGTTTGTGCATAAAAGGGGAAGCCTCCCCAACTGCTGAAAAAGACTGTGTTCTGCTTTATAATAAAAGTACACCTGAGCCGCAATCTCCTGCTGTCCGGGCCATATTTTGAGCAACCTACCACAGTATATACAGTTGCAAGAAAAAGTATGTGAACCCTTTGGGATTACGTGGAGTTTTGCATGAATTGGTCATCCAAGATGTCAGTCCGCACCGGGGGGAGCCAGCAATCGGCCGGAATCCCGGCCGATTGCTGCCTCCTGTGCATGCTCAGCATGCACACTCAGCGCATCCATAGCACAGGAGAACCACTTGGCAGGATGCGCTGAGAGTGTCCTTAGCAGCAGCCAAGTGGTTAAGGTCATGCCACAGCATTTCAATCAGGTTGAGGTCAGGACTCTGACTGGGCCACTCCAGAAGGCGTATTTTGTTTTGTTGAAGCCATTCTTTTGTTGAATTACTTGTATGCTTTGGGTCATTGTCCTGTTGCATCACCCATCGTTTGCGGAGCTTCAGTTGGCGGACAGATGGTCTTACGTTTCCCTGCAAAATGTCTTGATAAACTCTGGAATTCATTTTTCCATCAATGACAACAATCCGTCCAGGCCCTGAGGCAGCAAAGCAGCCCCAAACCATGATGCTCCCTCCGCCATGTTTTACAGTGGGGAAGGATGAGGTTTTGATGTTGGTGTGCTGCGCCTTTTTTTCTCCACTCATAGTGTTGTGTGTTTTTTCCAAACAACTCAATTTTGATTTCATCTGTCCACAGAATATTTTGCCAGTAGTGCTGTGGAACATCCAGGAGCTCTTCTGCAAACTTCAAACGTGCTGCAATATTCTTTTTTGGACAGCAATGGCTTCCTCTGTGGTGTCCTCCAATGTACTCCATTCTTGTTTAATGTTTTCCTTATTGTAGATGTGTCAACAAAAATGTTAGCATGTGCCAGAGATTTCTGTAAGTCTTTAGCTGACACTCTAGGATTCTTATACAAACACAAAAATAAGGACAGCGCTCCCACGAAAAGTTATATCTTTTCAACCAAAAAGAGATTGCGACAAAAAATCTTTCTGCTTTTTAACTGCACAGTCTATTATTTACTACAAAAGTCTTATTTAAAAAAAAAAAAAAAAAAAAAAAAAAATCTTAAAGGAAAAGTCACCGGTAGAGAAGAAATCTTCACACGAATATATAAATGGGACCACTCCCTTGAACTTTCAGTTTCTAGGATCGTCTTTTCATCCAATAAAGGGCTCCAAACATTCAATTCGCCCTCCTGGTATGTATCCACAGTGGAAAGAAGCCTCAGCACAAGATCCACACCTCCTCCAGAGATGCACAGGGAACACTGATGAATCCCTGGGTGGGGTTAACCGTTGCGTTGCTGCAGGAATCTCTTCAGAAAATTCCTCAGAGAAAACAAAAGAACAATAGTGCAGCCAGTTTTTACAGGGACAGAGTATAAAACCTTTATATGGTAATAAACTTACCCTGTTCAGAGCCCAGCCTGGCTCGGGGAAAACTCGCATAGGGTTGTAAGAAGTGGCACAGCCCTTAAAAAGCCATCTCAGTTTAGAGTCATCAATGTAGTCAGCAAGTGAAAATAATAAAACATTTATTCCAATAATATGAAATATCAGTGATAAAAAAGACAGGAACCAGACGCGTTTCGCGCTTTACAGCGCTTCTTCAGTGGTAAAACAGACAAACAAGGGTACATTTCAAAACAGGGGTTCATTATATACTCAAAGACATTTAGTGAATGAGCCAGCAGCCCAAGTAACCCGCCCACTTCCAAATTGGAATACATACAATTAAACATATAAATGTGTTTATAAAAGTCAATAAACAAAATACATATACAAATCCAAAGCTTCTCCCCAGAACTCAACACCATCTGAACACAAAATTTTAAAAAATAGTGGATATGGCTAATCCATTTTATCGTTGGTCATCCGGTGTATTTAAACAGATCTTTATTGAATGAGCTGGCAACCTAAAAGGCCCGCCCTCTTCAAGTTTTAAAATACACAAAAATGGCAGTGTTAATATATAAAACTAACACACTACATATATAGATCGCTGCTCTTCGATCACCTCTTGAGGTCCTACCGCCATAAAGGCAAAGAAAATTCAAAAAAATAATAAAATCAGTCCTATAAACAAAAAAAGTGCATCAAAACGATGAAAATGTGAGGAGAAAAAAAAAAAAAAAAAAAGAAGAAATTACAAAATAAAATAGAAAATACAAAATAAAAAATGCAAAACAGAAAAAAATGTGCCTGCAAAAATGATCGCTAATATAGGAAATCCTGAGACAATAATGAAGGCTAAAACCAATGGGCGATGGAGAGCCAAAAAAAAAAAAAAAACAGAAAAAAAAAATTGTGTCTGTAAAAATGATCACTAATATAGGAAATCCTGAGGCAATAATGAGGGCTAAAACCAACGGGCAATAGAGAGCCCTAAAAAAAGAAAAACAAGTATAAAATAAAAAATACAAAATAAAAAATGCAAAACAGAAAAAAATGTGTCTGCAAAAATTATCACTAATATAGGAAATCCTGAGGCAATATTGAAGGCTAAAACCAATGGGCAATACAGAGCCCTAAAAAGAAAAAAAGTCTGCAAAAATGATTACTAATATAGGAAATCCTGAGGCAATAAAAGAAGCTAAAACCAATGGGCAATAGAGAGCCCTAAAAAAAGGTAGGTAAATTATAAAAGTATAGGTGGAAGTAAGTTATAAAAAATGGCAAAGTTCAAAATCAGAGTTGAGACCCCTGGGAATCAGGGAATCGAACCTATAGATGAGTTTCATCTCTTCTCGGCCGATTTTACCTATGAAGTCTTCTCCCCGCCAATCCTTTTGAACTTTTTTAAGAGCAAAAAAAGTGAGACCTGTAGGGTCTTTATTATGTTTCATTAAAAAATGTGCCGATACAGAGTGTTTTTCGTATCCTTTCCGAATATTGCGCACATGTTCCATGATCCGCACATACAGCTGGCGTGTGGTTCTGCCAACGTATAATAGATGGCAGGGGCAAATAAGTCCATAAATAACATCCTTGGACCGGCAGTCAATAACTTGTTGGATTTTAAAACTCTCTTTGAATTCAAACGTACTAAAATATTGCTTTTTCAGGTGCAAGTTTCTACACGCAAGGCAGTAACCACATCTATGGAACCCTACTTTAAGATTGAAAGGATTCTGCAGATTCTTCGTTTTTATATTGTGAACAATTTTTTGTTTAATATTCGAGGCCCCTCGATTAATGATTTGTGGCCGATCGGGCATAAAATCATCCAATGCCGGATCTTCCAATAAAATGTGCCAGTGTTTGCGGATACTTTTATTAATATTCGCGGATTGACTGTTAAAATTATATAAGAGGGGACCTTAGATTGAAAATCATCGTTCTTAACTTTATATTGAATAAATTCATTTCTATCTTTCTCTCGAGTCTGTATAACAAGATCGTCTAGAATGGCCCCATCGAAACCTTTTTCAATAAAACTCTGTTTCAAAGTTTGGGATTGAATGTCATACTGGGTAACATCGGTACAATTCCTACGAATTCTTACAAGTTGACTGTTAGGAACACTTTTTAGCCACGGCTTAGCATGGCAACTCGAAAAACTGATAAAATTGTTTTATACTCTGTCCCTGTAAAAACTGGCTGCACTATTGTTCTTTTGTTTTCTCTGAGGAATTTTCTGAAGAGATTCCTGCAGCAACGCAACGGTTAACCCCACCCAGGGATTCATCAGTGTTCCCTGTGCATCTCTGGAGGAGGTGTGGATCTTGTGCTGAGGCTTCTTTCCACTGTGGATACATACCAGGAGGGCGAATTGAATGTTTGGAGCCCTTTATTGGATGAAAAGACGATCCTAGAAACTGAAAGTTCAAGGGAGTGGTCCCATTTATATATTCGTGTGAAGATTTCTTCTCTACCGGTGACTTTTCCTTTAAGATTTTTTTTTTTTTTTTTTTTTTTTTTTTAAATAAGACTTTTGTAGTAAATAATAGACTGTGCAGTTAAAAAGCAGAAAGATTTTTTGTCGCAATCTCTTTTTGGTTGAAAAGATATAACTTTTCGTGGGAGCGCTGTCCTTATTTTTGTGTTTGTATATTTATCTTTGCTTGTTAGTTGGACAGACTAACCTTATAGGATTCTAGCAGCTCCCTTTTGTATACATATACCCTATTCCTCTCTTAGCGCCACAGTAGTCCTACGTTGTGTTTATTCTTATCCTATTCTGTCCAAGGACTACAAAGGCAGCTGGAAATGGCACTTAATGATTATAGGTCCAAGATTGGGCTTAATATAGATGAATTATTTGGTGATATTATACCCATTGCACCAAACACTACAGTTCCTGATTTAAAAGAGCTTATCCTTTCTCTGGAAAAGACGCTTATTAAAGAAATTAAATCAAAGTTGGAGGTTGCTACTCTCCAAAAATACTTGAGGGAGAAAATTTCTCCAAGAGGTTTAAGATTTTTTAAAATGCCCACCTCTGATAGGGATAATACCAGCTTTCTAGAGGGATGGATTAATCTGATGGACAGTTTTGCAGATCAGACTATGAATTATATAATAAATTTTCGAACTCTCTCCTTAATTGAGTTAGAAGCCAAAGCTAACTCTCTTTTGGAGAATATACAGTCTATAGTGGAGAACGATGACTTTGCCCTTATTTCAGCGGATTTGGAACACACTCTGGGGAAGGTTTCACAAGATGTGATGGAAATCAAAAAGAATAAATATGGTAGAGACATAGAAGATTATAAAACAGATAGAGTACATGAGAAATACTATTCTTCGAACAATAATAGGTTCCCATATAGGAATTCCAAAAGAAATAAATTTTCTCGGTATGAACACAATAACGATTTTTATCATGCTCCCTCTAATAGCAACCCCAATTTTACCCCAGTTAGAGAGAGACCGACTCTATCAGTCTCGTGTGAAGAACCTCAAGCTCCCATTGTGGTTGCTAAGGTCTCTACTGAGGTTATTGAGATTGCTACTAGTGTTTTGAGTTTACCATTGGAACCTATTCTTGTTGATGGTGAATGTAAAAACACTACTTCACAAAATGAAAATAAAAGTATAAACTTGGGTTTACCTGTTTCTCCAGTGGCATCCACCTCATATGCAGATCCTAAACTCTCATATGCTCCGGTAAGGAGAAGTTTGTACGAAGAGAGAGAAAGGAAACAGGCAACACTCCCCCAATATCAATGGGTCTCTAAATGGAATAAAGCCAGACTCCCTAATGGTGAAACTTCGACTTCCAATAAATTCCAACCCCTTGTAGATGTTTCAGAGACGTTTTTTCCAGGGGACCCCAACTTGAAACCCCTGGGGCCCGAAAAGATCTTTCTCCCAATGGAAAAAGAGAAAAATACTTCCTTCCCAGAACCACAAACAAATTTGGCCCCAAAGGCTATGAAAAGACCACTAGAAAGAACAAGCGGGGGACCAGGGCAGGGAGAACCAAGAGGGGTGAGAAAAAAGATAAAATAGTTAATCCATCCTCAACTCCTGGTAACCCTGAAAAGAATGGTATTTTCAATTTGAGTGAACATGTTCTCACCAATTCAGAAAAAAAGGTTCTGAATAAAGGCTTGAAATTTGCTCCTAGTGTTAAGGTAAATAAATTCAATATGTATATCGACCTAAAGAAATTTCAACGGAAATTATGTTTGAAGAAATTTTTTGCTAAAAATCCTGTTGAAAATTCTCTCAATATTCCACGATATGTTCACACAGATTTAAAAGAAACCTCTAAATTTTTCCCTAAACATCTAATATCTGACGAAATGAAGATTTTTGAACGCCTTGTACTGAAAGATATTGACAAAATTAGTAAAGAGAAAATTTCTTTCAACCTTACAAGAAAAGAAAGAGATGCCCTTGATAAATTGAATAATGACCCTTCCCTTATAATTAAACCGGCTGATAAGGGTGGAGGGATAGTTCTTTTAAGTATGGAGAAATATAACAATGAAGCGATGCGGCAATTAGACGATCGCGACACTTACTCTCTTTTGTCATGCAATCCTATGGAAAAAAACAAGATTGCATTGACTAACCTCTTAAAGGAAGGGAAAGACAGTGGCATCCTAACAGAAAAAGAGTACCTGTATTTGAATATTCCCTTTCCTAGAATTCCTATTCTGTATTTACTTCCAAAGATACATAAAGACTTAATAAATCCCCCTGGAAGACCCATTATATCTGGTGTACATTCACTTACCAGTAGATTGTCGCAATATATCGACATCCTTCTACAGCCTTTAGTCAAAAAGATCCCTTCGTATCTTAAGGATACAATCCATCTATTACAAATTTTAGAGACAGTAGTATGGGATCCATCGTATATCTTAGTCACCTGTGACGTTCGTTCATTATATAGTATTATCCCTCATGATCAGGGTATTGAAGCAGTCCGTTTTTATTTAGAACAAAATTCCGAGTTCGAAGAACCGCAAATTAGATTTATCTTACTAGGTATAGAGTTCATTCTCAATAATAATTTTTTTGCTTTTAACGATCAGTTTTATCTTCAACGGAAAGGTACGGCGATGGGGACCAGGTTTGCGCCTAGTTATGCAAATCTTTTCATGGCTTTCTGGGAACTCAGTTGGATGCCATATTGGGCGCAACACCTGGTCCTCTACCGTAGATATATTGATGATCTATTTTTTATTTGGAAAGGAGGGGATGATGTATTGAAGAACTTTATTGATGGTCTGAATTCAAATAACAGTGGTATTGTTTTAGAGACCCACTCCCATAAAAGTGAAATAAATTTTTTAGACTTAACCATTTTTATTGATGAAAGTTGTGTTAAAACTAAAACATATTTTAAATCGGTGGATGTTAACAATTTTATCAGTTTTTCGAGTTGCCATGCTAAGCCGTGGCTAAAAAGTGTTCCTAACAGTCAACTTGTAAGAATTCGTAGGAATTGTACCGATGTTACCCAGTATGACATTCAATCCCAAACTTTGAAACAGAGTTTTATTGAAAAAGGTTTCGATGGGGCCATTCTAGACGATCTTGTTATACAGACTCGAGAGAAAGATAGAAATGAATTTATTCAATATAAAGTTAAGAACGATGATTTTCAATCTAAGGTCCCCTTCTTATTTAATTTTAACAGTCAATCCGCGAATATTAATAAAAGTATCCGCAAACACTGGCACATTTTATTGGAAGATCCGGCATTGGATGATTTTATGCCCGATCGGCCACAAATCATTAATCGAGGGGCCTCGAATATTAAACAAAAAATTGTTCACAATATAAAAACGAAGAATCTGCAGAATCCTTTCAATCTTAAAGTAGGGTTCCATAGATGTGGTTACTGCCTTGCGTGTAGAAACTTGCACCTGAAAAAGCAATATTTTAGTACGTTTGAATTCAAAGAGAGTTTTAAAATCCAACAAGTTATTGACTGCCGGTCCAAGGATGTTATTTATGGACTTATTTGCCCCTGCCATCTATTATACGTTGGCAGAACCACACGCCAGCTGTATGTGCGGATCATGGAACATGTGCGCAATATTCGGAAAGGATACGAAAAACACTCTGTATCGGCACATTTTTTAATGAAACATAATAAAGACCCTACAGGTCTCACTTTTTTTGCTCTTAAAAAAGTTCAAAAGGATTGGCGGGGAGAAGACTTCATAGGTAAAATCGGCCGAGAAGAGATGAAACTCATCTATAGGTTCGATTCCCTGATTCCCAGGGGTCTCAACTCTGATTTTGAACTTTGCCATTTTTTATAACTTACTTCCACCTATACTTTTATAATTTACCTACCTTTTTTTAGGGCTCTCTATTGCCCATTGGTTTTAGCTTCTTTTATTGCCTCAGGATTTCCTATATTAGTAATCATTTTTGCAGACTTTTTTTCTTTTTAGGGCTCTGTATTGCCCATTGGTTTTAGCCTTCAATATTGCCTCAGGATTTCCTATATTAGTGATAATTTTTGCAGACACATTTTTTTCTGTTTTGCATTTTTTATTTTGTATTTTTTATTTTATACTTGTTTTTCTTTTTTTAGGGCTCTCTATTGCCCGTTGGTTTTAGCCCTCATTATTGCCTCAGGATTTCCTATATTAGTGATCATTTTTACAGACACAATTTTTTTTTTTTTTTTTTTTCTGTTTTTTTTTTTTTTTTTTTTTTTTTGGGCTCTCCATCGCCCATTGGTTTTAGCCTTCATTATTGTCTCAGGATTTCCTATATTAGCGATCATTTTTGCAGGCACATTTTTTTCTGTTTTGCATTTTTTATTTTGTATTTTCTATTTTATTTTGTAATTTCTTCTTTTTTTTTTTTTTTTTTTTCTCCTCACATTTTCATCGTTTTGATGCACTTTTTTTGTTTATAGGACTGATTTTATTATTTTTTTGAATTTTCTTTGCCTTTATGGCGGTAGGACCTCAAGAGGTGATCGAAGAGCAGCGATCTATATATGTAGTGTGTTAGTTTTATATATTAACACTGCCATTTTTGTGTATTTTAAAACTTGAAGAGGGCGGGCCTTTTAGGTTGCCAGCTCATTCAATAAAGATCTGTTTAAATACACCGGATGACCAACGATAAAATGGATTAGCCATATCCACTATTTTTTAAAATTTTGTGTTCAGATGGTGTTGAGTTCTGGGGAGAAGCTTTGGATTTGTATATGTATTTTGTTTATTGACTTTTATAAACACATTTATATGTTTAATTGTATGTATTCCAATTTGGAAGTGGGCGGGTTACTTGGGCTGCTGGCTCATTCACTAAATGTCTTTGAGTATATAATGAACCCCTGTTTTGAAATGTACCCTTGTTTGTCTGTTTTACCACTGAAGAAGCGCTGTAAAGCGCGAAACGCGTCTGGTTCCTGTCTTTTTTATCACTGATATTTCATATTATTGGAATAAATGTTTTATTATTTTCACTTGCTGACTACATTGATGACTCTAAACTGAGATGGCTTTTTAAGGGCTGTGCCACTTCTTACAACCCTATGCGAGTTTTCCCCGAGCCAGGCTAGGCTCTGAACAGGGTAAGTTTATTACCATATAAAGGTTTTATACTCTGTCCCTGTAAAAACTGGCTGCACTATTGTTCTTTTGTTTTCTCTGAGGAATTTTCTGAAGAGATTCCTGCAGCAACGCAACGGTTAACCCCACCCAGGGATTCATCAGTGTTCCCTGTGCATCTCTGGAGGAGGTGTGGATCTTGTGCTGAGGCTTCTTTCCACTGTGGATACATACCAGGAGGGCGAATTGAATGTTTGGAGCCCTTTATTGGATGAAAAGACGATCCTAGAAACTGAAAGTTCAAGGGAGTGGTCCCATTTATATATTCGTGTGAAGATTTCTTCTCTACCGGTGACTTTTCCTTTAAGATTTTTTTTTTTTTTTTTTTTTTTTAAATAAGACTTTTGTAGTAAATAATAGACTGTGCAGTTAAAAAGCAGAAAGATTTTTTGTCGCAATCTCTTTTTGGTTGAAAAGATATAACTTTTCGTGGGAGCGCTGTCCTTATTTTTGTGTTTGTATATTTATCTTTGCTTGTTAGTTGGACAGACTAACCTTATAGGATTCTAGCAGCTCCCTTTTGTATACATATACCCTATTCCTCTCTTAGCGCCACAGTAGTCCTACGTTGTGTTTACTCTAGGATTCTTCTTTAACTCATTAAGCATTCTGCGCTGTGCTCTTGCAGTCGTCTTTACAGGACGACCACGCCTAGGGAGAGTAGCAACAGTGCTGAATTTTCTCCATTTGTAGACAGTCTGTCTTACCGTGGACACATGAACATCAAGGCTTTTGGAGATATTTTTGTAACCCTTTCCAGCTTCATGCAAGTCAACAATTCTTGATCGTAGGTCTTCTGAGAGCTCTTTTCTGCGAGGCATGGTTCACATCAGGCAGTGCTTCTTGAAACCAGTAAACCCAAAACTGGTGTGTTTTTAAAGGGCAGGACAGCTTTCAGCAACACATCCAATAATATCACACTGATTGGACTCAAGGTTGGCTCACTCATGGCTCCAATTAGCTCTTGGAGAAGTCTTTAGGCTAGGGGTTCACATACTTTTTCCACCCTGCACTGTGAATGTTTACATGTTCTGTTCAATAAACACATGAAAACATATAATGTTTGTGTTGTATTATTTTAAGCAGACGGTATTTTTCAAATTGTTGTGACTTAGATGAAGATCAGAGCACATTTTATTACCAATTCATGCAAAACTCCACGTAATCCCAAAGGGTTCACATACTTTTTCTTGCAACTGTATAAACAGGCATTTGATTTCTCATAATACAGTATTCACATCCCACACAGCCAAACCTATTTGAAGGTACAAGCAATGCAGACAAACACACACACACTCACATCACACACATAAAGTTCCCCACACACTCACATCAGTGTCATCACTAACACACAACATTTTGGAAGTTTATGGTGAGTGGAAGAACAAGGAAAAATGCATTTTCGTCCGTGGGCGCCTTAAAATACTTGCACCAGCTCTAAGTGAAGGAGCCAGCGCGATTCATCTCAGTGTCATGTCACAATAGGGTGTCTACTAAAAATCAAGTTGAAGCTGCTCATATGATAAGTATGCAAACTGAAACATGACGAGGCTATCACAAGGTCAATTAAAGCTTGCATTTACCCTTTCTTTAAACTTTGCATATAAATACTATTGGCTTCTTTGAAATAATAGCTATAGTGTACTGGATGACTTAAAAATACATAGATAAGCATTCTGATGAAAAACAACCAAATCAATATTGTAAGTCTTAGGACACCATTACACTCTTCGCGCACAAATTTGCACGTGCGTAAAAACGCATTAACGCGAGGGGCAAAACCCTTCGCGCAGAACGTCGTATTACAATGTCCGCCCAAAAAATGCACGTTAACGTCTATCGCTGGTGAACCTGCACCAACCCTTTGCGAGCGTAATGTACTTTGTGCGTCCTATACTTAACGTTGTGAGCGCAAATGCGTTTGTGCACTGGTACGCGGATGGTATTACAATGTATGCGCAAATTTTAAATGGACAACGTTTGCGCGTACAATTTTAACGCCTTTGAAAAGCTGGTGGTAACTGCAAATCTGAACGTCCTGGCCGAAACCAAATACGCCAGCCAGAAAAAAAAATACAGCAAAGTACAATTACACATTCTACGCATACCCAAACAATAAAATGGAGAAGTTGTAGGTGTTTTTATTATTGCTGCAGCATACTCAGATTGGTTTTGACAGGCGCAAAAACCGAATGGGAGACAATTGTGGTTCTTAATTCAGATTGGCTGAATTGCGTGAAAAAAACAGTCCGGCCGCCGGTTTCTGCACGCAGCGCTAATTTGCGAGTCTTTTTTACGCGTGGTATTTTTTGACGGATGAAAAAATGCGCTCGGATTGTAATACCAGCGTTAATTTACACTAGCACTGCGCGTGCGCTTTTGCGCAAAGCTGTTAATAGAGCCCTTAGACTTTTGAGTGGATGAAGATGGATATTAAAAGGGTGTCTCCTGATTTTATTTTTAAAAAATCTCACAAATTGACTGAAATTCCTTTGTCTCTTATCTCACAACTCAGGATTTGGAAAGTAGCATAGTTTTCACATTTCTCTGGGATTTGCAATTAACCCTTTCTTGTGTTAAGTGCTCTTCACAAGACTTTCCATTTGCTTGATCAACAGTAAAAACAGAGAGAATGTGTGCAATATTGAATTGGAAAACTGTGGTCCTTTGTTCAAAAAAATTATTATTTAACTACGTTCCATTATAAAAAATGATATTATTTTCTCCAGAAAACAGTGCTATAAAAAATCTACCATGTGCAATTTGCTTTGAATATTTCCTCCAAATGGCCATGTGTGCAGTGTTCAAAAATGTCATTACTCGGGTTTAAATACATAGCTGTTTAAAAACAAATCTGAAATTATTCTAAATCTAAACTATATATTACATGATTGAAAAAGACAATATATTTTTATGTACTTACCCTTTCGCATAATGGACCCTTTGTTATGGTCCATAAAGTCTGAAGGTGTCAAGGACCAGTTCGCCATCTTGTTATTCTTCATGACTTGGAAACTGGAATGTTTCACAACAGAATCAATAGCTTCATCATCTAATTCTTTTTCTAGGAATTTACAGAGTCTCACCACACTGCCTCTGAGATCCTTAAGTAGGAGAGTATAAAATATAATATATTACATTATATACTATATACATACATACACATATATATAATATTAATTTTACTGAGTAATTCTCTAACTTGTGCTTTATTAGTGCAAGATATATTAATACAAAACAATAATCTAAAATGTTAATAGTGGTGTAACTTTGTCATCAAGTGACCACACTTGGGAAAGAATCTGTGTTCCATCAACATGTCTTTTATTATCTGTATTGGATAGTCCTAAGGACTCGGAGTTATGAATGAAAACACAGCCAAACATGTGTGAAATATGCATAATCTAAACTGCAGATAGGGGTTCTTATTTCATTAGAAATGGTCAGTAGACAAGAAATAAAAGTCTCAGAGTTATTCAAAGAGCACCGAAATTCCACCGGAATTTTGGTGCTCTATCGTTCCCTGCACTTCGGGGAATCAAATTCCCTGACTCTGCGGTGAATTCAGCATTCACCGCAGGGTCTCTGCCAAAGTGCAGGGAAAATCCGCCGAACACATTCAAAAAACCGCCGCATCAATTGGAAATACCGCTGCAAAACCACCAGAAAAAAAATCGGAGTGACCCGAAAAAAAGCCAAGCACATAGCCAAATGGCCACGGAATTGCACCGTACGGGTAAATTCACTGTTCGGTGCAATTTTGGGGCCAGAAGGCTGAATCTGCCCACCAACAACCATCCAGAGGGGGAATATACTCTGTGTTGGAATAGCTTGTTCCTCTCCACCCAGGTGCAAATTAACAACTCTTATACAAAGTATAGGGGCTAAATTTACGGCAAGGTTCTAATTGCACCTGCAGTGATTGAACGTAACATTTGTCCTGTGGTTGGACTCTCAGGTCGTTGTGTCCTTATAGCATTTTGTTTTGTCGTGCTTCATACGAACCAATGAATAATCAGAGATTTGGATGAATTACAATTTGTAATTGGAATATATATGTCAGACATCACTACCCTTTATTTTTTGTTGTAGGTTATAAGTAAAGAGTAAAATTGTAGACTTGGAGAGAGAAGTTAACGCTTATTAGTGGACATATTAAAAAGCCTACAAGGAGGTGACTGTAGAAAAAATGCAAAAGAGTGTAGCAAAGTCCATGCCGCAAGCAAAGCAAGTAAGGGTTTCAGAAGCTCGAAAGAATAAATCTTGGTCAACTGTCTTTTTTGGTCAAAGCCAAACTCTGTCAAAGTATTTTATTACTCCTTGTAGGTGACATGCACAGGTTCAGACACACAACTATGGCAAATGGTAAAAGGAACTACAAAAACGACTTGGAGATGTGTTCTAGATCTGCATCAAACTATTTTTCAGAGTAAGCATGACCAGTGAGGGTGCAGGTGTGCAATGGATATATTTTATTATACCTGCTGGAGTTCTTCATATGAAATGTAGAAGAAGCGGCTATCATCCTTCATTTGCATCCACCCTTTCACGTGATCGAACCAACATCCAAATACATCTGCAGAGAAACACATAGATGTATAAAGGTTTATGTTATGTAATTGATGATGATCTGCTATTATGATCTCTGCACTTTTGACTGGAGAGACAAGAGACCAAGGGCCATATTACATTCATAATGCTAACGTTAATTCTCAACTGTGTGAGCGTTAACGTTAGCTCTGGTTGCCATATTACAATCCGAATGAGCGATTTGGATCTTGCACTTTTCAGCGCGAGCTTACTGTACTTTGCACTCCCTATGCTTAGCATGGGGAGCACAAAGTGTTAATTAGCGTTAGTCCTAACGCTAATTACGCCAAGCTGCGGTTAACTCAAAATTTAACCACAGCTAGGATCTAGTGCTAACTGATTACACTACTGCGGAATCAGTCAGCACCAGCTGAAACCACCCCCCACAAAAATTACATACTCACCTCTCACCCCGCAGCGAGAACGGTGGCTCCATCCGCTTCTTCTTGCTGCCAGGAGCAGATAGCGACTGCGGGAAAAATTCCCCCTATCTACCTCTGCGAATCACTACGTCGACCTGCTGGATCTCACAAGGCGAGATCCTGCACGTCATATGACCAGCAGCAAAAGCCTCAATGCAGTCCTATGGACTCCATGGAGAGGATGCTCGTGGCGGTGTTTAGCGCTGCCGCGAGCATCCTGAGGCTTAGCGCCATGTTACGGTGCAGGCTGCTGGTTTAGAGCCTGCACCGTAATATCACGCTAAAACGGGGTCGCTAAGGAGAAACCTGCAGACACAGGATTTTCTCCTTAGCTTCCCCGTTTTAGTGTGGTGATTGTAATATAGCCCCAAACCTTTTGAAGACCCTAGCAAGAGAGCAAGTGTCCCCAAACAAAAGGAAAGCAGGAAATTATGTGCTGCTCTTGAGGAATTATGAAAGTTTCTAGCAGTGCCCCGACTTAGAATATGGCTGAAAAAATATGAGGGACTTAATTAAAGCAAATGAATACAAAGAAAGTGGCTCGATCCTCATTTTCCTGCAGAGCACCACAATTATGGAATAACCTCCCAGACGCCATCAAATATTCCCCCAATATTAAGTCACTTGAGAGCTCCTTACTAACATACCTCAATACAGAATGCACCTGTAAACATGTAACATAGTGACTATATTTCCTACATATATTTATTTTCTGTGGTAATCTGTATATTTGTGTTTTGCTTTTAATATCTTTCATTTATTACTTAGTATTTCTGTAACTGTAACAATTCAATGTTCTTGAACCCAGGACATACTTGAAAATGAGAGAAATCTCAATGTATCCTTCCTGGTAAAATACTTTATAAATAAATACTAAGGACCCTATTACATTCTTAACGCAAAAACGCACGCTAAACGCATGTTTTTTGCACGAAGCGTTAAACGTTAACTCACGAAAATCACCGCTGGAATTGCATTCCTCGCGCATTTTTTCATCCGTCGGGAAATTGCGCTCGTAAATCCGACATGCAAAAATGTGCGCAAAGTACCGTTGCGTGCAGAAATCAGTGAGCGCAATGTAATTTTTAACGCGAGTCCGTCAGAAGAACGCATTTTGTGCGGACTGCGCACAACAGACGTACGTTCTGACGGAAGACAAGGTAGTGGCCGTCATTTTTGACGGATCTAGTAAAAAAAAAAAACGTGCGCATCGACGTTCTCCGTTGTGAATCCGCAGTTTGGTACGGTCAGGTTGTTACAATTTTCAAAGACGTTAAAATTATGCGCAAACGTTGTCCGTTAAATGTTGCGCTAAGATTGTAATACCATGCGCGCACCAGCGCACAAACGCATTTGCGCACACAATGTTAAGTATAGAATGCCGCACGAAATTGCACTCGCAAAGGGTTCGCGCAGGGTCACTCGCGTTAGACGTTAACGTGCATTTTGTGCGCGAACGTCGTAATACGACGTTCAGCGCAAAGGGTTTTGCCCCTCACGTTAATGCGTTTTTGTGCGCAAAGAATGTAATAGGGCCCTAAAAGTATTATAGTATAGGCCTGCGACATTAGAGCTGCGTGTACTTAATTCCCAAAGCAAGAGCTTTCAGGAGGCAAAATACTTTCGATGCAGAGATCATACATGAAGTTTTGAAAAGAAACTAATAGAACAGTATTTTTAGTGCGATATCCTGAAGATTCCACTAGAACTTTACTATGTACAAGAAAGGATGTATGCAGAGGTGCACGCAGAGGGTGTACCAGGTGTGAACAGGAACACCCTAATGTTGGGTAAGGGATTCTTCTTGCTCTTTAACCCCCTCCACTGATAATTTGGATGTTCCTTACCTGGTTCATGATAAATAGCATTAAATTAACTGTATCCCTGCATGAAGGTTGATTATTCCTAACAATAATTTGTAAATTTGTGATTAATACATCTTCCTTGAGTGGACACACTAATGAGATGTGTGCTTCACGCTAGTAGATGTCTGCCTACATACAACAAGTACAGTTACACCAATCACTTGCACAAGACATTGTCAGGGTTATTCAAAGAGCTCCGAATTGGGGCCGAAAGGTAACTGAACGCTTAAATTCGGCGTTCGGTTACCTTTCCTGGCCATTCGGCTATCCAGAGAGCAGACAATTTGCCAAATCCTGGCGAATTGCCTGCACATACGGTACCTGTTCGAGGGCAGTGAATCCCCATAGAGAAGCAATGCTTCGTCTATTCAGAGAACAAAAACCAGCAGTGAAAAGTTGCTGAATTGCCCTGCCATTCGGTGGTTGCATTCGGCAGGTTTATTCAGGCGAATCCCATAGGCTTCAATGTTAAAAATATTCCCGTTTTAATTCAATCTCTATATATAAAAACGTTTGCATCCGTCACCGCAGGCGGCGGACGCAATGCGCATGTGCAAGCTTACTTGCGCATGCACGCGGAGAGAACCAGTCGGCTTCAGCGAGGGACAAAAAAAAATGCCGATCCGTTGTAGAGGCGCGCACAGAGCGCCTCTGCAACGGATCTGCTTTTTTTTTTGTCCCTCGCACAAAGCGCCTCTTTGTGTGTGTTTATATCACAGTCGCAAACAAACACACACACAGCTTTGGGGTTTGAGCAGTTGGGGGTCTGCAGGGTGACAGGGTTCCTGTATAGAGTCGGCTGGGGGGGAATGGGATACAGTATAAAGGACTGAGAAGGCTCTCACAGGAGGATGAGGTGCTGCAGGAGGAATGTGGGTTGTCAGCACGGGGTGTGATGCTCCACAGAAAGAGAAAGATGCAGCCTGAGAGAGAGGTACCCATAGGGAAGACACAGGGGATTGTGGGATATTTCTACAATTGAGGCCTCACAGGAATGTTGGGGAGTAATTGATAAGTTGGGAGTCTCAGTGAAGTTGGGGTGCTGAGAGAGACATAGTAATAATGTAGGGGGTGTGAGAGGGGCCCCTCATCTCTGCCTGGCTCACTGCATGCACAGAGGTCCCTGTATCCTATATACCCACAGCTGCTCTCCCATTAGCTGCCTGACCTCTGATGCTCCTAAACTCTGGAGGGAGAGAGGGAGCGACAACTGTGCACAGCCACTCACATGTACAATACATGCATATACACACACATATAAAAACACATAAACCTACACTTTTACCCTAGGCCGCTGGTGCTTACAATTTAAAAGGGAAAATAGCTTGCAAGCAAAGAGTGGCCTGTTCCCGTGAGCTTACAATCTAAGAGGGAAAATGGAGCCCGCTCCCATGAGCTTACAATCTAAGAGGAAAGAAGAGCCCGCTCTAATATATAAACGCTTTTGCAAAGCGCAGTCAGCTACACGCGCACCCATCACAGCTGCTCACTTGGCCCTCCCGTCGCGGACGGGATGGAGATGGACGCGTTATGAATGCATTTATATAGAGATACCCTTGGATAGGACATTGAAAAGCAATTTTGTGGACACAGAAACTGAGCTGGCAACAACAACAATAGACTGCCCTCCGGGCAGGCTTAACTACTAGTATCTAATAGACCGTCCATTATAATATTCTGCATTAAAAAGACTATTTTTCGATTTTTTTTGCAAACATTTTTTTTCCGTTTTTTTTTTTTCAAATCGTTTTTTCTTTTTTCTGTAACAGACCTTTTTATTATCATTCCCTGGACCTCATATGTAAATTTCAGACATTTTTGCTCAGTAGTTTCTTTGCAAACAGCGTATCACTTTTCAAACATTCAAGCATACTGTTTTTTTTTCATCATCTCCTTCGTCTGCGGTGTCGACTTTTTCCGGCAGCTGCTCTGGGCTGTGATGGGCTCCTGCTCGGGTTTCTCCGGCGTCTTCGGCAGGGTTAATCCAGATGTTTTTGCGGGTTTCGGTGTGCGTTCGCCCTCGTTTTGCGGTGAGTGTTCGGCGGGTTTGCGGCGACTTTTCCCTGCATTGCGGCGGCCCTGTGCTGCTTGCTGAATACACCACAGGGTCGCAGAAATGGGATCGCCAAATTGCACCGAATTGAAGAGAATAAAAAGTCACCGAACGTTCAGTGACTTTTCGATTCTCTTTGAATAACCCTGTGTGTGTTTCTATCACAATGTGCAAATAATCCCTGTAGTGTACACCTTTGCTTTTTTCCCATCATTTAATCCCTTCACTTCCAAGCTCTTTTTGTTAGAAAATTAGAATAACATAAATCGAAAACTTTTCATTCTTTAGAGAAATATTGAGATACTAGTTCTAGACACTAAAATATGGCAAGCAAAGAATAATATCCAGCATACCATATTATCCATCCAAGAAGGCACTTTTTTCATGATGCAATGTTTCAGGAGACTAGTGCAACTTTTCTCAAGCCTGACTACCAAGAGCTGTAACGTTACACCCTAAATAAAGTGCCTCAGGGATCTACTGAGCACCCATCTTCCGGATACAGTTACAGAGTGACAGGCGGAGTGCTCCTTTGTTTTTACTAGACAAAAAACTTGAAATTTCAAAATGGCTCTACATTATCATCATATGTGCTGAAAGAGGTTGATAAATAGCTCTACAGGCAGGGAAACAGGAGAGAACTGCACTTAAAGTCTGATTTCAGCGTTGGATTTTCATATTTTTTTTTAATTTATTTTTTTAAGGATTTTACCAGGAAGGATACATTGAGAGTTCTCTCGTTTTCAAGTATGTCCTGGGTGGTGAGTATGTACCATTAGGTGTCTTGCTCAAGGACACTTACTGGAGAGAAGCTCTTGCTGGAATCGAACCCATGTCTCCACAGGCTCTCTCCACACAGAGCAGTGATGTTACCTCTACTCTTTATTTATAAAGTATATTACCAGGGAGGATACATTGAGATTTCTCTCATTTTCAAGTCTGTCCTGGGTTTAAGAACATTGTATTTCTGTAACAACTGCAACAATTCAAAGTAATAAATGCAAGATATTAAAAAAACAACCCAAACATACAGATTAACACAGAAAATAAATATGTAGGAAATATAGTCACTATGTTACATGTTTTCAGGTGCATTCTGTATTGAGGTATGTTAGTAAGGAGCTCTTAAGGGATTTTAGACTGGGGGAAGATTTGTTGACGTCGGGGGAGGTTATTCTATAATTGTGGTGCTCTGTAGGAAAATGATGATCGAGACACTTTCTTTTTGTATTGTGGTATTGCAAACATGTGCATGCTTGGTAGCCATAATTAATATGATGCGGAATATAGCACATGCAATGTATGTTAATTATGCATCATATCACTGCCAATATCATAGCAATATTTAATGCACAATTAACATAAATTAAGTGAGCAGACAAACACAAAATTTCAAAATATTAAAAAAATATGCATACAATGTATTGCATTTCATTAAGTCGCGGATTCAAGCAAAAATATGCTTTTTACCAACTTCTGCGTTTTTTACATTTCTGCTCTGTTTGTGTTTAGGTCTAATTTTCTTCTTACTCGTTTCTGGAACACACACATATTATATACAATTTTTCTCACCATTAAATGGACTTTATAAAGATACCATTATCGTCATCATATCCTATAATTTACTATAAAAAAAATTATTAAATATGATGAAATTTTTTTTGAAAAAAACCCAACTTTTTTGGACTTTGATCCCCAATATCTACAACCACCAAAAAAAGACCATAGGTAAATAGTATCTAAATTTTTTCCTGAGTTTAGAAATACCCAGGGAGCTATTACATTCTTCACACTAAAATGGGGACGCTAAGCGTCCCCGTTTTAGCGTGATATTACTGGACAAGCGCTAATCCAGCAGCCTGCACTGTAACACAGTGCTAAGCCTCTGGATGCTGTGGAATGCTCTGGAAGCCGCCGCGAGCATCCCCTCCTTGAAATCCAGTCTCTCTCTGCTCCCAGCAGCAAGAAGGAGTAGATCGAGCTGCCATTCTCACCTCGGGATGAGAGGTAAGTATGTGTTTTTTTTATATTTTTTCAGCTGGTGCTGACGGATTCCGCAGAAGTTAAACGCAGCTTGGCGTAATTAGCGTTAGGACTTTGTAATCCTAAGGCTAATTAACACTTTGCGCTCCCCATATTAAGCATAGGGAGCGCAAATCCAGCAGCCTGCACTGTAACATGGCGCTAAGCTTCGGGATGCTTGCGGCACCTCTAAGCGTCACTGCGAGCATTCTCTCCGTGGAGTCTAGTCTCTCTCTATACGCCCAGCGGCAAGAAGAGGCGGATCAAGCTGCCATTCTCTCCATGGGATGAGAGGCAAGTATGTGTGTTTTGGTATTTTTTTCAGCTGGTGCTGACGAATTCCGCAGAAGCAGAATCTGTTAGCACCAGGTCCTAGCTGTGGTTAACTTTCGAGTTAACCACAGCTTGGCGTAATTAGCGTTAGAACTTTGAAATCCTAACGCTAATGAACACTTTGCTCTCCCCATGTTAAGCAAAGGGAGTGCAAAGTACAGTAAGCTCGCTGAAGGGAGTGTAAACTCGCTCAAGGGAGTACAAGTATAGGGTACATTCTTGGTCCTTAACAGGCTTTTTTCCAGGATGTACACTGTACGCCATTGGTCCTTATGGGGTTAATGACTGGGGCAATTATACATTGTACGTTAATGGCTTGCTTGCAACTTGGCATTAATGGTTCACTACTGTGGATAATTGCTCCTGTACATTGTATTCAACCAAAATATGCATATTTCATAGCGATGCTACTGTGGCCAATAAACATAAATTCAGAGAATTCCAACCAAACATAGATCTAAAGATTTAAAAAGCACCTGCCTTAGGAGAACCCAAGAAGGATATGTGTGTCCAAGGTAAATATAATATCATAAGTGCACATATTAGATTGGCATAGATACGTTGACTGATGAGATACGTTGACGCTTGGCAGGCATATACAATATGTGGTTTGTTTTATTTTGTAACTAAACCCTCATCACTTTAAGCCTAAATCAAGGCCTTGAACTCAATCTCAGGATGAACTTGCATTGACACTCCATCAAGAACCACCAAGAAAATAAATATTGTACCCCCGTGGGTCATCACTTCAATCTAATAGGCCACTCCATCCAAAACCTCAGGATTAAAATCCTCAAAGGAAATTTTAAAGACCCTCGTGAACGTAAAACAATTGAAATGAAAATGATCACATATTAGAACACCATAAAAGAAGGACTTAATGTAGATTCTGGCTTTTTAATGCACTGTCATAATGTTATGTACCATTCAGCACTGTACTTGTTTTTTTTCTTCTGTTGTTTTTTTTTCTAGTTGGGTCACATAATCTGTCCTATCAGGCCCTATCATCAAATGCTCACTGTAATGTTTAGATGCTTCTCTGTGTTGGGGCCTATAATCTTTCCTCTCTGTTTGTTTACCTTCTTGACCATATGATTCCACTATTTGTATTTACAACACCCCGCCCCCTTCTGCTTGGCTCTTTATGGCTCAATTGTATGATTTCGCTTAGTATAGCTCCAGACCTGAGGAAGACAGGATACTCTTGAAAGCTTGTCTTTTAAATGTAATGTTAGTCCAATAAAAAAGTATCACTACTACTGCTATACTATGGTGATTTTTATATATAAAGTTTGTATTAATAAGGCAACATTTACACATTGTTGACAGGAAACGCTTAGGGCCATATTACAAACTTGGTGCCAACTTAACCAGAGCTGTTATAAACTTACCAGAGCCATTATATCCTATGGGGCTTTTAAGTTTACAACAGCTCTGGTAAAGTTAGCACCAAGTATGTAATATGGCCCTTAATATTTTCATCAACATAATTAATATTGCATAACTTTAACATTTAATCCAAGACTACCTAGTAAAATGGGTGAATATCAATAAATACTGACCGTTTCCTTGTAAAAAGGTTTCTAAATGTTCCTGGATACTTTCGGGATCTTTGTAGCAGTGTACTATTTTCGCAAAATGATAGTTAGATACACATACATCTTTTGGGTTTCTCATCGTGTAGACAATCTGAAAGAAAAAAAAGACAATAGAAATGTTTTATGAAAATTGTATGCAAAGTCAAATTTTTATACTTATCACATTACAAAAGTGCAATATTCCAAAACAATTTTTGACCAAAATAATTTGAATTATTTTAAATTGGCTAAATAATAATAGTTTGGACTTCACTTTACTGTCTAGTTAGGTCAGGTGATCCCCGAGAAGACTTATTTGGGAATGTTTATTTGATTCAGGCAAACCAATTATGGATGCCATACCTTCTAATATGTTTCATTGTTTCACAAGGTACTCCATTTTGGGTGAGCAGGCTACTATAGATTTTATTTTTCAAAAGAACCACATATAGATGTATTGTGCCATGAAAGTTCTCTCTATTGCTCCCTGAAACAACCACACCAATTTCAGGAGAGCCATGGAAAAAGGTGGCCCTAACCAACCCGTGTGGCGATAAAATTAGAACTTATAGCTCTCCAAAATTGTTAGTTAATTCTTACATGAAGGAGAATATCAACAGAGTTGTTTTACAGTATTATGCTATGTGCACTGTTTGCATTTTTTATCTTTGAGGGTTATTGCCAACAATCAGAATAAGCACAAAAAACCTGAATATTCTTCCCTGACTAATGTTTTGCATGTTAATAAATGTAAGCCTGCATTATTTGTCTATTATCTTGATGTACACATCTGGTGTAAAGGAAGCGCTGTTCTTTTTTTCAATTTTTTCCTAAATTGTGTTTTGGAAGGTGAAGGGAAAGGGCACCTCTTAGGGAATCATAGCGAATCCATTCGTTCATGTGTCTTTTGAACGCCACAGAACTCTCTCATTTTAGTTTACTCACTTTTGCCTTAGAATTGAAGAATGACTTGGAAAACATTTGGTACTGAAGATGCGTAGTAATGATCCTTGGGCTTGTTAAGACTTCTACTTGTTGTTTACCATGTGCTAATTCATACCAAGGGGATTTTATAAAAATTGGCAGTTGGTTGCTAAGTTCAGCATTTCCATTGTACTTGATCAAGTTCAAGATCTCTATCATCCAGTTGGTCCCTATAAGAAGACGAAAATGTTGTTTTTTTTTAATGCATGAGAGTGCTAGGGATCATATTAAAAAAAATAAGAAAATGTCTTTACAGGACATATATGGCAAGGCGACATGTTTTTAGTTATTATAAGTCTGTTACCTGATTTTGGATATGTAACATTGAAGGTATCATCATCTAGAACAACAAATTCATTTTCTGCATAGCTGAGAGACTCTTCAGTGTGAAGGTCAGTAGTAAATGGTACTCCTCTGTAGCGGAAAGTTTTTTCTGCCATTATCTAATAAGAAACGAAAAGGTGACAAATCTTAATTTCAGAGCATTCATACAAATAATATCACTACATTCATTTGTCTTTAGCATAATGTTTTTAAGATGATGCATCAGTGACTTTGATAAATACTACTTATTTATTATTATACTTAACATAGCACCAGCAGATTCCACAGTGCTGTATAAAATAGGTGAACAAGGGGTTGATACATCAGAACAACACACAGAGCTTTGCAAGGTTGATATGCTACGATTAAGGCTAGGGTCAGATGAGCGCATTTTGTACGGACTGTGCGTCCGTGCAGTACGGACGTACTTACTGACTGACAACAAGGTAGTGGCTACACAGTCCGTTTTTTTCACTGACGGATTTTTTGACTGATATAGCAGGGAAAATAAATTAAAATGAAAAAACATTCTGTCCGTCAAAAATGCTGGACGTATAAATGCAGTCCATTTGACCTCGTTTCATCACTCACACACAAAGCTACACAGATGTTGCAGACGTGGCGCACTCGGCACGTCCGTTCTAGCAGTATTACGTTCTTGCCTAACCTGCGTCCGTTTGACGCGTCCGTTGTGCTTACGCACTTCTGTGCGGACGTACTTCGTGTGTGGGGCTCCATTTAACACAATTGTATGCTATCACGGACGTACTTATGTGCGGTAACACGGACGTGAACACTGCGTTCGTCTGACCCCAGCCTTAGGGGACTATTATATACAATACAATGAAGAAATAGGAAAGAGTTCACACTTGTGGGTTTCAACGCGTTTCGCTGCTTTCCTTGTATTAAATATACATAAGTGTATGATCACCTCGTTGTGTTCATTTGGGTGACGGGAAGCACCCTTTTTGGATAGCTTATAGCAAATATTCTAAGCGCTGTTAAGTATATTTTTCCTCTATTTAGGGGACTATGTTCCCAAGGGAACTTGCAGTCGATAAGGGATTTATATATTGTGCAGTAGGCGCTTACATAGCGTTATCTCATGTCCACATTTGTATATAGGTAGCTCTGCCATAACCACAGGCTATGGGGAGGGACTCCGCCCTTGAGGCCCACCTGCTCAGTTCACTGACCCTGGGCGCAGTGCTGATCACAGGAAGCAGTGAAAGCTGGTTACCAATTTACTTAGGGCCAGGGGCCTGCGTTTCCCCTCGGGATACCTTTTTAAGTTACACTCGATGGAAAGGAATGCATTCAGACATTCACCACACAAGAGAATCTTTACATTTCCTAGAATCCCTACTCATTGCTGTAGTAGATCATAGTGTTATACTTATCTACCACTAGAGGGCATAGTTGTTTGTTTTACCTATTGTCTGTTAATGTAAATAGTGTTTCTGGGTCAGAGGCTGTTGTTGCCAGTTCCTGAGTGGGAGAGCAGATACAGATGCTGTACCAGTGAATAAAGAGAATAAGTAATTTTTCCACAACCTTTCTCTGCCTCAGTTATATTACACTTTCCTCACCCCTCGGGTCCCCACATTGGGCTTGCACTCCACCTTGTGCCTGTGTTACACATGTGTACTTTACAAACTTTATGCTGGCCTCCTTGAAGGGACAAAGCGCATCCCTTACGCTCATTGTTGAAAAAGGGGAAAATTCGGGGGCAAGCTCCTGAGACAATTACATAGGCAGTCAGGCGATTGTAAAGGACAAATAGGACGTGCAGGAAAGGAATTGGAAAGTTTAAATATTGCAGTTTAAGATCCATAAAAGGACAGATCAATCAATGACCTCTTCAGCGCCGAAAATGAGAGAATCGGGAATCAATTTATTTAAGTAGGGGTCAGGTCCTGCAGGAACACAAGGGAGCGCAATTCCCTCACTATTATAGCAGAATGAACTAAGTTCCCTTCCCTTTGGCTGATATACTGGGAAGCTGCAATACCTTTCTTTACAGACACAATTTTATAAAATAGTCTGGGCACTATTACAATCCTGACACTAACGTTAGCATTGGTGGCCCTAGCATGGGCGCACCATATTGCAATCCAAACGCTAATGCCTTTTAAAAACCCATTAGCAATTTGGATCTTGCACTTTTCAGAGCGACGTTACTGTACTTTGCGCTCCCTATGCTTAACATGGGGAGCGCAAAGTGTTAATTAGCGTTAGTATTACAGCGTACTAACGCTATTTACCGTCCGACTGCGGTTATCCCCAAAGTTAACCACAGCCAGGACCTGGTGCTAATGGATTCTGCTGCTGCAGAATCCGTCACCACCAGCCAAAAATCCCGCCAAATAATTCATATACTCACCTTCCATCCCACGGTGAGAACAGCGGCTCCAACCATCTCCTCCGGCCACCAGGGGCAGGGAGAGACTGGGGAAAAAGTCCCCCAGTCTCCCTCTGCAGATTACTATGCCGGCCTGCCGGATCTCACGAGGAGAGATCCTGCAGGTCACTGGAGCAGCAGTGCCAGCCTCAATGGAGTCCTATGGACTCCATTGAGGGGATGCTCGCAGCGGCGCTTACCGCTGCCACTTGCATCCCGGGGCTTAGCACCAGACTATGATGCAGGCAGCTTTTCTAGCGCCTGCATCGTAATGTAAAGCTAAAATGAGGACGCTAAGGAGAAACCTGCAGGATTGTAATAGTGCCCTCTATGTTTAAGGGTTTTTCCTGGATTTAAGTACAGTGGGAAGGCATGGGAATGAGAATTTCTCAGTGTTTGCCATGCATAAAGAAGGACTGCGGCTAGCTGTAATCTTTGAGATCAGAATATACAGAAATGTTGGGGAGTTCCCAACTTATTTTTTTTTCAGGACTTGACCCCCAAGTTTAGGTATAAAAGATCTACAGATCTGCGGATGTTGCCTCTGGCTTGTCTGTAGGGATAAACCCTACCTGGTCAAGTTGGATAATGTATAGGAGAAAGACTTTAATCTGTTGGCTAAAATTTTAGTTAAAAGGTTTAGCAAGGCAACGGGGTGGTAGCTTAATGGGTCATGGGGGAGGGTTCTCAGGAACAGGGATATGACTGGATATCTTTTGGTAAGTCTGCCCCTATCCAAAACATGCTGCATTCACTTTCACAATTCAAGCTAAAAGTCTTAAAGTTCTATTTCACTGTATAAAAACACAAACTCCAGTTGTAAAAAAAAATCTAATGAATCAATAATCTATGATTATAACTTAAATAAAACAGTGATTCTTGTTATGTGCATCTTAAAATTTCATTTTGTTCAATATATAACAATTTCGTTCTCTTTCGTTAATGAATAAAAGCAGTTTAAACAGCTCTGTCTCCTGTCACAATAGTCATATATCTCAGTTGAGTTGCAGAGCTGGAAGTGATATTATGAAGCCATTGGCTCTCTATCAAAGTGAATCCATAGTTACTAAGATAATGCCACTAAATGGCCTCATAAAAAGACTCAATTCAGGTTATGTTAACGTTAAGATAATGTCACAGACCCCATAAGATAAAAAAAATACAGCATTTTGCATAAATAGTTACACAGGCTGAAAAAAAAGACATGCGTCCATCGAGTTCAGCCTTGCACATACTGTATCACCTACTGCTGTTGATCCAAAAGAAGGCAAAAAAAAAAACACCAATAGTCTGAAGCGCTCGCCTAACATGAAACATACTGGGAATGGCAGAATGGCAGTTAGATTTATCTTTGAATCAAGAAGATTTTACCCACATATTAAATATTATAACCCTCAATATTATGGTTTTGCAGGAAGTCATCCAGTCGTTTTTTAAAAGTCTGTACAGACTCTGACCGAACCACCTCACAAGGCAGAGAATTCCACAGCTTTATCGTTCTGACTAAAAATAACCCTTCCTATGCTTTAGATTGAATTTCCTTTGGTCCAGTCTAAATGGATGACCTTGTGTCCTGTGTATAGTCCTGTTAATGAATAGGTTTCCAGACACTGGTTTATAATGGCCCTGTGTATATTTATATAAAGTTATCAGATCCACTCTAAGGCGCCGTTTCTCTAAACTAAACAGGTTTAAGCTCGTTAGCCTTTCCTCATAACTTAAATCTTCCATTCCCCTTATTAATTTAGTCACCCGTCTCTGCAATATATCTCGCACATTAATATCCTTTCTTAAGACAGGTGCCCAAAATTGCACGGCATATTCAAGGTGCGTCTTACCATTCATTTATGAAAGAGGCAAAATTATGTTTTCATCCCGAGAGTGAATTCCTCTTTTTTTTTGCATGCCAATACCTTGCTGGCCTTTGCAATTACTGTTTGACAATGGTGTCCATCTTGAAAATGTACCATTGATGACTACTCTCTCTGCTCTATCTTTTAGCCAGTTTTCAATCCAAGAACAAGACTTTTCATCTAGACCAATTTTTCTTAATTTCAATCGTAATATACTGTGCATTAGTTGTGAATTACACTTTTTACCAGGGTTACCATGATTCAGAGGTACAGGGTAAGGGCTGGACAACCCCTTTGCACTGAGTATCAGTAATGTTTAGTTCAATGAACCTTGAAGAACCTTTGTACTGATTTTAACTGTAATAGGTTTCTGTATTTAACTGTAATAGGTCTTAACATTAAAACGTTGATAAGCTTCATAATAAGATATATATATATATATATATTTCTGTTTCAGGTTATTGAACTTTGATTTAGGTTATTGAACTTTGGTTTGAAGTTATTGAAGTGATCCTTCCCTTTTTTGGCCTTTGTACACACAGCCCAGCAAACAACCTCTCTTAAAGTGTTTTTATGAATTCCATAAAATACTTGTATGGGTACCCGTTATCCTGTAATTCTGGAATCCTGAAATCTGGAATTTTCGGAGCCTTCAGAAATCGAGAATTACTTACAAACTGTGATATGTTTTATTTTTTCCTCTTCTGTTTGGTTTTGGAGATGTGGTTGCACACACATTGACACCAGAGGGGAAGAAAGAGGAAAAGGGGACACCAGAGGGTCCTCTTCTATTGTTCTCCAGGTCCCTCCTTGCACTGTGTATATTTTGGTTCATGTGTCTCATAAAAGCCTCCATTTATTTTTACCCACAAATCTAAGTCCTGTCTCACTTTTGTTGGAGAATGGAATAAATACTGTTTTATTTTACCCATCCATAAGCTTCGCTAAAGACTGGTGAAAACATGGAAGATCGCTGGTGAGAGAACGGATGTCCTGCTAGGGCGTTTCATTAGCGTACATACGTAATCGGGGTACAGAGCTCCATTACAAAGTCATTTTTCTTTTAAACACTGGCACAAGGTGAGCATAACATGCGACTTGTGAAACAATCATTATTCTCCAGCATACTCCACATTAATGCTTCCTATACAAAGTATAGGAAGTATTCAAAGTACAGTAGGCAGCCACAACATATGAGCTGCAAGCAAAATTTGCACGTTGGCTGAAATAGCACAGGAGATGTCATGATTAACAAATAGGGCCCTCACATTTAACAACTGAACGTTAACCATAATAGTGCTTGGAATAGGGCCCCAAAGTCAGATATGAATGTATCCAGAACTGTTATAAACTTTCTAACTTCATAGACTTCAATGGCTCTGGTAAGTTTAAACCTCAGTCAAAATCTAGCCGTGGATTCCTTTGAAATAAGCTTTCTGATCTTAAATATTTATTTCCGTAATTAATTTTAGCGTTTTATTTCTTGTCCAAAAGTGAAAAAAAATAAATGCATATATGCATGTATAATATTAAATTTAGAATCTTTGCATGTTGAAAGGTAAAAAAAGGTTTTGCACATTATTTTCCATAAACTATGTTTAGCAACCTCAAAAGCTTTAATGGCTCCAGTAGGTTTACCAGAACATAAGATAAGCTTATGCTAGGCTTGAAATCCAGCTCCTGGTGTTTTATTTTGTTTTTGTGGGTGGGTTTTTGCAAATAACCATGGTAAGGAATGGGTTTAAAGTACCTTTAACTGTTCCTGAAATGATGCATGCACTATTGAGTTTTACATTCTGAAATTACATACCTACAATATTTTAGAAGTAAACTACATACCTTGAAGAAAATGTCCTTTCTTTTCACAGGCTGCAGAACACAGGACGTTGCTGTTTCCGGTGTAGTTTCAGACAACGTATTGAACTGAACTATTTTTCCTCAGAGCAAGAGATCTAATTTAACTGATATTGCCTCATAAAAGAGGACAAAGTGCATACAACCAGTGCTTTTTTCTGGAAAAATAGGTGGGGGTACTCTCACACCCATTGAAAAACAGATTATTATGACGATTTTTCGTGTCCTAATAAATACTCCTTTATTCACACTGGATATATTTCCCCCAGTTCACACTAGATATATTGCTCCAGGCTCACACATGGATATATATTGCCCCCAGCTCACACATGGATATATTTTTCCCCCAGCTCACACATGGATATATTGCCCCAGCTCACACATGGATATATATTGCCCCCAGCTCACACATGGATATATATTGCCCCCAGTTCACATGGATATATTGCCCCAGGCTCACATGGATATACACTATATTGCCAAAAGTATTCGCTCACCCATCCAAATAATCAGAATCAGGTGTTCCAATCACTTCCATGGCCACAGGTATAGAAAATCAAGCACCTAGTCATGCAGACTGTTTTTACAAACATTTGAGAAATAATGGGTCGCTCTCAGGAGCTCAGTGAATTCCAGCGTGGAACTGTGATAGGATGCCACCTGTGCAAATCCAGTTGTGAAATTTCCTTGCTCCTAAATATTTCACAGTCAACTGTCAGCTGTATTATAAGAACGTGGAAGTGTTTGGGAACAACAGCAACTCAGCCACAAAGTGGTAGGCCACAAAAACTGAGAGAGCGGGGTCAGAGGCTGCTGAGGTGCGTAGTGCAAAGAGGTCGCCAACTTTCTGCAGAGTCAATCGCTACAGACCTCCAAACTTCATGTGTGTTACATCCTCAGCCCCCGCTGTGCCCCCTGGGGGGTCTGGGCAAGGGGGACTGCTGGCTGGTCGGGGGCCAGCACTTGCTGCTGGCAGATCGGCATCTGAGGGGGCGGGGGTCAGGTGTGGTTACCAGGAGCCACAGGCTTTAAAAAACAGGGCTCTGGGGCGGAGCTAGCCGAGGAAGCGAGCGGCTGCATGTTGAAGGAGCTCCGTGATAAACGCGGCTTTTAAAGTTATTTCCGCCGCTTGCTCGAATTTGAGAAACGCTCTACTGTCTCTGGCGGCACTGGGGGACTTGGTGAGTTTGCCTTACCCCCAAAATTGACGCTCCGGAGCGGATTAACCCCCGCGGCACAATCGGGGCCGAGTACTAGCGGCCATTTTGGAAGCCTGGAAGGAGATTGCTAAGACCTTTTACCACTCTTCCTCCTTGTGCCTGCGCTTTTGGTGACATGCCCACCGGTCGCTCACAGAAGCTGGGGTCCAGACAGAGGGACATTCGGGACTCCATGAGAGGTGGGTCCACTTCAAAAGTAGATGCGATCTCCTCATCCCTCCCCCGGGCTATGATTTTTCAGATGATGATGAGGACCCCTGGCACTCGGGTGGTAGCTCTGCGATGACCTGGATCTCCCCGCAATCTCGGAAACCAGATTCCCAACCACTATCTGCAGCAGCAAAAAAACAGGCGCAAAAGAAACGAAAAGCAGCGCTGACGGCGTCTTTGAGTGCCTCACTTGCTGCTGGTGGCCTCTCTGATGGGGATTCGGCCGAGGAACACCAGCTTTCAGCCAGCAGTAGTGTGGCTTAGTTAAGACAGGACGTTTTGAGACCGGGTGCCCAACCGCAACAAACGAGAGCAACTTCACTCGAAACACATATGACACAGCCTGAGGAACGGCGGCAGGAGGAGGATTATGATCTTCCTCTTACGAAAAGAGACCCTCGGAGGATCTTGGACGAACTCCGGGAGATCCGGGGGGTATGGAAGCCTGAAGTGGCGGCAGTTCGAGAAGAGGTCGCAGCAATTCGTGCGCAGGTGACAGCAGTGCAGGCGACGACGACCTCTACAGTGCTATCGGAACATTCTCACCTGTTGGGACAGGTCGCTGGTCTAAGATCCCAGGTCGAGCTTTTGTCCCGCTCTGTGGAGATGCTGGAAACAAAACACCGCCGTCGTAACATCAGGGTCAGGGGCATCCCGGACTTTGTGTCGTCGGATGAACTCCCAGCTTATGTGTCTCGTTTGGCCCTTCGGATGTTGGGACTTCCTCCTGACAAGCCAGATGTGATCGGATCGGTATTCAGAGTTCGGAGGCCTGCGGCGCTTTCGAAGGGGACACCCCGTGATGTCGTGGTGGCCTTTCGTGACGTAGCATTTAAGGTCAAGCTTATGTCTGCTCCTGGCGCGAGAGATCAAGTGAAATTTGAGGGCTCCACGCTGGCTTTGCATCACGATCTTCCATTCCAGACTCTGCTTGCTCGCAGGCTGTTCCGTCCTGTGACTGCGGTTCTTCGTCGGAGGGGGATCCGTTATCGGTGGGGCTTGGCGGGCGCATTGGTGGTGACACATAATAATGTCCCCTACACCATCACTGATCCTGAAGCCGCCTGGTCCGACCATGAAGCGGCGGGCATCTCGCCGGACCCTCCGGAACTTCAGCCAGACTGAGACCTGAACGATATTGTTTATTCCCCCCCCCAGCTTTTTTCTTCTCTGTTTACGGGTCACTGGTCTATAGATAAGCTCTGAGTATAATCTATCAGGACAATTTGTGGCATTTACGTTGATAGTCCTACATGCTTATGTGTTTCTTTCGTGTTTTCTCTCTTCCCTGAGGTTGGGACTTCTTGCTTTTTGCTTTTTGTTTTTTATTATTCCCTTATTGACTTGTTACTACTTGCATCATACATTGTCTGACTGGCTGACCGTAGTTAGTTTGGCCAGCCCTAGACGGCTGTTTTTTTCTACGTTTGATTTCGTGAATTTCCTGTTATGTATAATTCTCTAAATAAAGAATTTAAAAAAAAAAAAACAGGGCTCTAGGAATGGCCTCATCGCCCTGTTGTGAAGTTATTTCATGCACCGCTACTTCTAATATCTATTTGACTTTACTGTTGACGACCCTGCTTGTATGAGATCCCTTCTCCTGTTAATTGACCCGGCTTGGCTTAGAGTACTCTCTCTCTATCGTGTTTATTACGCTGTATCACTTGTTTTAGTGATTTAAGCCCCTGCTGGTTGCTGGGTTGATCACTTGCTGTTTTGGGTTCTATCCCTTCACGTTTAGGGGTATCGTTTGCAACCCTCCGGGGATCCCTTTACCCAGGTTACTACTTATGTTTATGGTTTTGCTAAGACCACGATAACAAACTATTGTTTATTTCTGTTTTATGTTATTTCTGCATCTCTGACTGCCCTACACCTTGAGTACTTCACGGACTGTCATTCCACGTCTGCTGTTTCTGATTGTGTCCTAGGTAATCTGTTGGTCTCGAAACCTTCAGAGCTTAGAGACAATTCAGTTAGTCCTTGTGTCTCCTTGTTACAGTCTGTAGTTTATAAACCTTTTGTATTATTCAAGCAGATACTTCTGTCCTCAAAGATCCCAACTCCGCTACTCTTGGGTAAGCGATATAGCTACCGTTACAATGTGGCCTTCAGATTAGCTCAAAAACAGTGCGCAGAGAGCTTCATGGAATTGGTTTCCATGGCCGAGCAGCTGCATCCAAGCCATACATCAAGTGCAATGCAAAGCGTTGGATGCAGTGGTGTAAAGCACGCCGCCACTGGAGTCTAGAGCAGTGGAGATGTGTTCTCTGGAGTGACGAATCGTGCTTCTCCATCTGGCAATTTGATGGATGAGTCTGGGTTTGGCGGTTGCTAGGAGATCGGTACTTGTCTAACTGCATTGTTCCAAGTGTAAAGTTTGGTGGAGGGGGATTATGGTGTGGCGTTGTTTTTCAGGAGCTGGGCTTGGCCTCTTAGTTCCAGTGAAAGGAACTCTGAATGCTTCAGCATACCAAGACATTTTGGACAATTCCATGCTCCCAACTTTGTGGGAACAGTTTGGAGCTGGCCCCTTCCTCTTCCAACATGACTGTGCACCAGTGCACAAAGCAAGGTCCATAAAGACATGGATGACAGTCTGGTGTGAATGAACTTGACTGGCCTGCACAGAGTCCTGACCTCAACCCGATAGTCTTCGTTCTAATTCATCTCAAAGGTGTTCTGAGAGCCAGGCCTTCTGTCCAACCTCAGTGTGTGACCTCACAAATGCCCTTCTGGAAGACTGGTCAAAAATTCCCATAAACACACTCCTAAACCTTGTGGACAGCCTTCCCAGAAGAGTTGAAGCTGTTATAGCTGCAAAGGGTGGACCGACGTCAAATTGAACCCTATGGATTAGGAATGGGATGTCACTTAAGTTCATATGCGAGTCAAGGCAGGTGAGTGAATACTTTTGGCAATATAGTGTATATTGCCTCCAGCTCACATGGATATATTGCCCCAGGCTCACATGGATATATTGCCCCAGGCTCACACATCGATATATTGCCCCAGGCTCACACATAGATATATTTGCCCCCAGCAGCTCACACATGGATCTATTGCCCCCAGCTCACACAAGGATATATTGCCCCCAGCTCACACATGGCTATATTTGCCCCCAGAAGATGATACATGGATATATTGCACCAGCTCACAAATGGATATATTGCCCCCAGCAGCTCCCACATGGATATATTTGCCCCAGCAGCTCCCACATGGATATATTTGCCCCCAGCAGCTCCCACGTGGAGATATGTTTCTCCCCAGCAGCTCCCACGTGGATATATTTGCCCCAGCAGCTCCCACGTTGATATATTTGCCCCCAGCAGCTCCCACGTGGATATATTGCCCCAGCAGCTCCCACATGGATATATTTGCCCCCAGCAGCTCCCACATGGATATATTGCCCCCAGCAGCTCCCACGTGGATATATTGCCCGCAGCAGCTCACACATGAATATATTGCCACCAGCAGCTCACACATGGATATATTGCCCCAGCTCACAAATGGATATATTGCCCCAGCTCACAAATGGATATATTGCCCCAGCAGCTCACACATGGATATATTTGCCCCCAGTAGCTCACACATGGAAGCAAGATCAGGGAGGTCACGTGAACTCCGCGATCTCGATCACGGCTGGCTGGTGGATGGATCCCAGCGAGTGGCAGATATCCATGCAGGTGGCCGCTCGTAGAGGGAAAGAACGTGGCGGCTGCTGGATCTGCCACCGCGCTGATGAGACAGCTCTGGATTCGGACTCCGAGAGTCTGATACCGGAGCTGGCAAAAATTAAAGGGCGGCTGACGATGAGGTGCTGGTACGGCGTACCAGCGCGTACCGCCTCAAAAAAACCTGCATACAACCATATCTTAAAACAAAGTCTAAGCACTTTCTTTAGTATACAGTTAAAGAGCATGCAACACAATCCTTAACTTCTGGCTGCATGTCAAGAATGTATTTGAATGGTTAACGTAGTAATTTCAGACTGTTCCAGCCCCTTATGAATAGGAAACCTACAGGGTTATTCAGAGTGGGTGCTCGCTCGTTTCCCGTACTTCAGGGAATCAAATTCCCAGAGAAAAAGGGGGTTTGTGAGGGTCCTGAGAATGAGTAACAGGCCCGCTCAGGTCTCACAAGGCTTTAACTCCATATGCAAATCAGACTGCAATCACCCAGAAAGGGTGGCCAGTACTGAATGCCAAAGACGTCATCCCTGCACGATAGGTGCAGCAACCCTCGATGATCGTTTCGGCCTTGTTAGGAGGCTATAGCTAATGATTGTCAGGAGTTGCTGCAGCTCTCGTACTGGGATGACGTCCTTGGCATTCAGTACTGGCCACCCTTTCTGGGTGATTGCAGTCTGATTTGCATATGGAGCAGTTGTCCCTCTAATGCAGTGTTTCCCAACCCTGTCCTTGGGACCCTCAATCAGGCCAGATTTTGCAGATCACCTTGGGGAAATACAGATTGAATCCTGCAATCACTGAGCAGCAAATCATATCACCTGTGCTTCAGATATCTAGCAAACCTGGCGAGGCGGAGGGTCCTGACGACAGGTTTGGGAAACACTGCTCTAATGGCACAATAGAGCTAAAGCCTCGTGAGACCGGAGCGGACCCCACCATAGAGCAGGCTGTGGCGGAATGAGGTGTTGTCCGCCTGCGGGTGTGCTCCTATCTGCTTCCCCCCACTGCGCTTACCGCCAACCCGACTACCTAGTGTCACGGCACTCGGCGTCTCGAGCGGCCTGGGATGACCCTGGGGAGGGTTGGCGGGCTGTGGAGGGGACCCTGGGGCGAGATCAGCCCGACCACTGAGTGACACGGCACTCAGCGTCTCGAGCGGCTGATGTACTGACCTTGGTGATCCTCGGATCGGAGCGGCCGTTCGGGGGGGAAACGTTTCGTCCGGAACCGTTCGGATGGGAAACGTTTCGGATTTCCCTCGGCTATGCAGCGCTTCGGTATATCGATGCGCGGCAGACGCGCTTCGGTTCGGAAATACAGCACCTCAGCTGGATCGATCGTTCGGTTCGGTTTGCAGCCCCTTCCAATTCACCTCTGTTCTGATCCGGGATGCAGACACAGGGTGATCGGTTCGGATCTCGGGATGCCGGGTGATCGGTTCGGATCTCGGGATGCCGCACTCTGAAGACCGCGCGGGATCTCAGAAATACGGCCGAAAATAAAGCACACCAGGCGGAGCTGTATGCACTGGATCATCTCTTTATTTTTTACACATCACACATATTTATAAACATTCAAACAGCCAGAAAACAATGGGAATCCCTGCCCGCCCCCACAAGCCTCATTGGCCCTCGTTGGAAGGAGGCACCCGGGTCCCGATTCGTATTGGCGGTTACGAATCGGGGTGTTGCCGATTCGCAACCGGATGGTCCGAATCGGCCATTTTACAATTCGACCGGATGGTCCGAATCGGCCATTTTCCGATCCGATCGATTCGACCGGATCCACGAGGCGCGGGGAAAATGGCGACGAGCAAGGCACACAATGGGATACACACATTTCGCAATACAACAAGGGGGACACTTTTATTACACCACACCAATGAAACCACATCTAAATAAAATCACACGCGAAATCCCGCTGGTGCAACGGCACCTAAGAGTCTGGAGGGACCGCACCGTCCCAAAGGACCGCCCCTGGCTGAGGGTGCTGGGCCATTCCGTGACACTCCTCCCCCTTTCCACAGTTCGACGCACCTAGTTGAACCCCAACGGGTTCCACCGGGGAAGTCGGTGCTCCCAGGTCCCCCGGTTCCCGGGCCGACTGCCGCGATAACCCATCAGCATTACCGTTTTGCGACCCGGGCCGGTATTGAATGGTGAAGTTAAAGGGTTGGAGAGCCAGACTCCACCGCAACAGGCGGCCGTTTTCCCCCGCCACCCGGTTGAGCCACACCAGGGGGTTATGGTCGGTCATCACGGTGAAAGACCGACCGTAGACATAGGGTTGGAGCTTCCGTAGGGCCCAGACCAAGGCCAGGCACTCCTTCTCCACCGCAGCATACCCCACCTCCCGCGGTAACAGCTTCCTGCTGATGAACGCCACCGGATGATCCCCCCCGTCGTCCCCCACTTGACTTAGGACAGCTCCCAGTCCGAACATTGAAGCGTCTGTATGGACAACAAAACGTTTGGTATAGTTGGGAGCTGCCAGTAGGGGAGCTTGGGTCAGGGCGGCCTTCAGTTGTTGAAAGGCCTGTTCACACTCCGGGGACCACAGGACTTGGCGGGGTAGGGATTTCTTCGTCAAGTCAGTCAGGGGCTTGGCCAGGTCACTGTAATGGGGCACAAACTTCCTGTAGTACCCCGCGGTGCCCAGGAAGGCGAGGACCTGGGTCTTGGTCACAGGGGTGGGCCAGTCTAGGATGGCTTCTACCTTGGCGGGCTCTGGCCGTTGTATCCCGCAACCCACCCGGTGGCCCAGGTACTGCACTTCGGCCATCCCCACCTTGCATTTCTCGGGCTTAAGAGTCAGGTGAGCGTCTCTAATCCGGCCCAAGACTGTCCCTACGTGGTCAAGGTGTTCCTCCCAGGTCTGGCTATAGATGGCTATGTCGTCCAGGTATGCGCAAGCGAACCCCTGGAGGCCATCGAGGAGGCGATCGATTAACCGCTGGAAGGTAGCAGGGGCGTTCTTCATCCCGAACGGCATGACCCGAAATTGGTACAAACCGAATGGGGTGATGAAAGCCGACTCCTCGGCAAGGGGGATCTGCCAATACCCCTTGCACAGATCGACCGTGGTCAGAAAATGACCCCGGGCGATCTGATCTAACAACTCGTCGACTCGGGGCATGGGATAAGCGTCTGTAATGGTACAGTCGTTTAACCTCCGATAGTCGACGCAGAACCTGGTGGTACCATCTTTCTTGGGCACCAGGACCACGGGCGACGCCCATGGACTGGCCGACGGTTCAATGACCCCCAGCTCCAACATCTCCCGGATCTCGGCCCGCATGGGTGCGCGGACCGCTTCCGGGAGTCGGTATGCAGGCTGCCGCAGGGGTCTCTGACCGGGGGTGTCCACTTGATGGATGGCCTGATCAGTGTATCCCGGGAGGGCCGAGAAAATCCCCGGTGGTCGTAGAGAAACTGCCGCGCCTGCGCCTGCTTCGGGCCCTAACTCCTCCCCCAGCTGCACCTGATCTACCCCTGAAGGCTGTTGGCTATCCCGGGGAGTTCTACTAAAGGAATGGTTCAGTCTCCTCGATAGCCGGCGCGCATATAGCGTCCACCATTTCCGGGCGTTCATGGTAGGCCTTCAGCATGTTGACGTGGAACGTCCGCTGGATTCTGGTGTCTGCGCAGCTGACAACCACATAGGTGGTATCCCCCAGTTGGGTTACCACCCTGTAGGGGCCTTGCCAGGCCGCCTGCAGCTTGTTCTGCCGCTGTGGCTTCAACACCAGAACCTTCTGCCCCACAGGAACGAGCGACTGCAAGCAGCGCGGTCGTACCACGTCTTCTGCTGAGCCTGGGCCGTTTCCATGTTCCCGTACGAACCCCGCGAGTTCTGCCAAGCGCTCCCGGAGCTTCAAGACATAACTCAGGACAGGAACCCCATCTTCCTCCTGTTTCCCCTCCCACTGAGCCCTAACCAAATCTAGGGGCCCCCTCACCTGGCGCCCATATAACAGCTCAAAGGGAGAGTATCCGGTGGATTCCTGAGGAACCTCCCGGTAGGCGAACAGTAAGTGGGGTAGATACTTCTCCCAATCCTTCCCTTCGTGCGCGAAGGCCCGGATGAGCTGTTTCAGGGTCCGATTAAACCGCTCGCACAGCCCATTTGTCTGGGGGTGATATGGGGCGCTGTGAAGCGCCTTAACACCGCAGAGACGCCAGAGCTGCTGGGTGAGCTCAGCGGTGAACTGGGTACCCTGATCGGACAGGATTTCCCGAGGAAATCCCACCCTCGTGAACACTCGTAGGAGAGCATCCGCTACGGTGTCTGCCTGGATGTTAGCCAAGGCCACAGCCTCGGGGTACCGGGTGGCGTAGTCCACTACGGTGAGGATGTACCTCTTACCGGTGGCACTGGGGCGTGGCAAAGGCCCGATGATGTCGACCACCACCCGGCTAAAGGGCTCCTGAATGATGGGCATTGGGTGCAGGGGCGCTTTCGGGTGGTCCCCGGTTTTCCCGGTCTTTTGGCAGACCGGGCAGGTGCGGCAGTACTCGCGGGTGTCTTCACTGAGGCGGGGCCAGAAGAATGCGCGCGCCAACCGGTGTCGAGTTTTCTTCTGCCCCAGGTGGCCAGCAAGGGGAATATCGTGAGCCAGGCGCAGGAGTTCCTGTCTAGGGCCCTGGGGTACTACCATCTGTTTATGTGGAACCTGCTGCTTCTTGGACCCCTCCCTCGCGGTGTACCTGTAGAGAAGCCCATCCTCCCACTCTATGCTGTCAGTCTGTCACGGATCCCTCTGATTACCAAAAGTGTGGTCCCTTTACGCAGACCGCTCTCTACCCTTCCGATCCTTGAATGGTCGGCAAAACTAGGAAGACAATTAACCAGACAATAGATAAACAAGGGGTAACACCAGACAGAGGTATGGAATAGAGTATTGTCACGAATCCTTCTGACTACCAAGATATTGATCTCTTTATGTAGCTCCCTTCTACTCTTCCGATCCTTGAATGGTCGGCAAAGCTATATAGACAATGAAGCAGGTAACAGATAAAGAAAGGGAAACACCAGACAGGGGTACAGAACAGATCACAAGTCCTCCCTAGGACTTTAGTAATAGCAGAGGTAATCTGATGCGTGCTTAGGGTGCCACATAGACTGACCTCGGTACCAACGTTAAGGGCAGAACCTAGAGCAGTGTAAATGCCAATACCAGGGGTTATACACAGGAGGGTTCGTTTGCCAATGCCAAGAGTCATACACAGGAGGGTTCGTTTGCCAATGCCAAGGGTCATACACAGGAGGGTTCGTTTGCCAATGCCAAGGGTCATACACAGGAGGGTTCGTTTGCCAATGCCAAGGGTCATACACAGGAGGGTTCGTTTGCCAATGCCAGGGTCATACACAGGAGGGTTCGTTTGCCAATGCCAAGAGTCATACACAGGAGGGTTCGTTTGCCAATGCCAAGGGTCATACACAGGAGGGTTCGTTTGCCAATGCCAAGGGTCATACACAGGAGGGTTCGTTTGCCAATGCCAAGGGTCATACACAGGAGGGTTCGTTTGCCAATGCCAAGGGTCATACACAGGAGGGTTCGTTTGCCAATGCCAAGGGTCATACACAGGAGGATTCGTTTGCCAATGCCAAGGGTTATACACAGGAGATAGCCAAATACACAAGAGCTCTGCGGGAGGTGAATACCACGTCAGGGCACCGGTGTAATGGTGATACTGGGTTTTAAACCCGGCGGGTCCGCGTCATAACGCCAGGCCCCGCCCCTCGGCGTCCCACGTGAGCGCACCCGGAAGCGTTTACATTCGGCGCCTGGCCAGCGAGCAGCGAGGAAGCTGCTGCCAGGCGTCCCATCCCCTGACCCACCGTGACACAGTCCTCTTGCCGACCAGGCCTTGGCCGGCCAGGTCCCGGTAGCACTGTAGCGTGGGATCGGTCTGGGTCTGGTGGCGGAGCGTCTCCGGGGAGCTCCACGGGGAAGGGGGGTCGGGTGGGGAAGGGGGGTCGGGTGGGGAGGGGGGAGTCGGAATTCGTCTGGGTGTGGAAGGCGGGTCGGGTGGGGAAGGGGAAGTCGGGATTCGTCTAGGTGGGGGAGGTCGGGGACGTTTGGGTTGGGATCTCACCTGGGTCCCGATCGGAGTGCCCCTGCTGTGGCATTGGCTCTGTTGCCGGGTGGTCACTGGGGTGGCCGCATCTGTGGAGTAAGAAGAGACCAGCCGTCCCAAATCGTTGCCGAGAAGGACTTCGGCCGGCAATTGGTTTAACAACCCCACCCTCACCACTTTCTCCCCGGACCCCCAATCTAGGTGGACCCATGCCGTCCCGAGCCGAAGAACTTTCCCTCCCGCCACCCGCACCGCGACCGTGCTGTGCAGTCGATCGTTCTGCGGAATCAAATGGGGTCGTACCAGGGTGATAGTAGCCCCGGAGTCCCGGAGCCCCTCAGCGGTCCGCCCGTTTATCCACACCGCCTGACGGTGATGATGGCGGTTGTCGGCCGAGGCGGCCTGCACCGGGTCTGCCTCGTGCAGCCGTTCCCATTCTTCCGGGGAATCCGGCCACGGGGCTTCGGCGTCGTAACAATGGGCTGCTGGCGAGGGTCTGGGGGGGGTCGCGACAGGTTCGGTCGGTTGGGGCAATTCTGTCGGTAGTGCCCCTCTTGGTCGCATCCGTAGCAACGGACATTGGCTAAGGTGTTGGGCCGACTTGTGGGTCGTGTGTTGCAGGCGACCGAACTGCCGGTATTGGAGGGGGAGGGGCCGGTAGAGCGGGACGGACGGGCAGGAATCGCTCACCCCCGGTAACCTTCCGGGTGTCCGTGTACTCGTCCGCCCAAACGGCTGCTTGCTGCACCGTTTGTGGCTTCTTGTCCCGTACCCACTCCCGGATGGCTGAGGGGGTGTGCTCAAAGAACTGCTCGAGCAGCAGCAGCTGGGTAATGTCGTTCACCGTCTCCGCTTTGCTACCCAGGAACCAGGTACGCAAGTCCCGCTGCAACTGGTGAGCCCACTCGACGTGAGTAGCGCCATTGGGCCGGCGGGAGTTTCTGAACTTCACCCGGCTGGCTTCCGGGGTTACAGCAAACCGGCTCAATAACGCTTGTTTAACATGGGCATAGTTGGTGGCCTCCTCGTCCGGTACGGTGCGGTAGGCCTCAGCTGCCCGACTGGTCAGCTTGCACGCCAGAATCCTGACCCAGTCATCGCGGTGTACCTCGTGCACTTGGCACAGGCGTTCGAAGTCCTGAAGGTAGCTCTCAATCTCATCCTCCGTCTCCCGGTAGTCCTTGAACGCCTGGAAAGGCACTTTACGGCCGGTGGAACGGTTCAGACGAGGGCTGATGTCCCGTTGGCTCCGCACCTCCGCCAGCCGTAACTCGTGGTCGTGCTCTTTTTCCCGCTCCTCACGCTCCTTGTTCCGGTCCTCACGCTCCTTGTCCCGCTCCTCTTCCTGACGAATCTCCCGAATCACGTTCTGCATGGCAGCCTCCGATGGGGCCGCTCCGTAGAGGGCGGCCCGCTGCCGCACCTTTTGGTGAAAAACGCTTTCATCGGACTCGGCGGGGACAGGTACAGGTGCGAGGACAGGGGGCACCACCGCCAGTGCCGCCCCTTGGTCCAGCCTCTGCAGTTCCTCAATCACAGCGTCCCGGCTCTTGGAGCCCGGGGTGCCTCCCCGATTCTCCAGCATGCCACGCAGGACGTCCCGCTTGTAGGCGCTGTACTCGGCCATGGTAAGGGTCTCCTTGGGGTTTGCAGAGAGCTATCCCACCGCTGCCACCAGTGTGGCGGAATGAGGTGTTGTCCGCCTGCGGGTGTGCTCCTATCTGCTTCCCCCCACTGCGCTTACCGCCGACCCGACTACCGAGTGTCACGGCACTCGGCATCTCGAGCGGCCTGGGATGACCCTGGGGAGGGTTGGCGGGCTGTGGAGGGGACCCTGGGGCGAGATCAGCCCGACCACTGAGTGACACGGCACTCAGCGTCTCGAGCGGCTGATCTACTGACCTTGGTGATCCTCAGATCGGATGTGGAGCGGCCGTTCGGGGGGAAACGTTTCGTCCGGAACCGTTCGGATGGGAAACGTTTCGGATTTCCCTCGGCTATGCAGCGCTTCGGTATATCGATGCGCGGCAGACGCGCTTCGGTTCGGAAATACAGCACCTCAGCTGGATCGATCGTTCGGTTCGGTTTGCAGCCCCTTCCAATTCACCTCTGTTCTGATCCGGGATGCAGACACAGGGTGATCGGTTCGGATCTCGGGATGCCGGGTGATCGGTTCGGATCTCGGGATGCCGCACTCTGAAGACCGCGCGGGATCTCAGAAATACGGCCGAAAATAAAGCACACCAGGCGGAGCTGTATGCACTGGATCATCTCTTTATTTTTTACACATCACACATATTTATAAACATTCAAACAGCCAGAAAACAATGGGAATCCCTGCCCGCCCCCACAAGCCTCATTGGCCCTTTGGAAGGAGGCACCCGGGTCCCGATTCGTATTGGCGGTTACGAATCGGGGTGTTGCCGATTCGCAACCGGATGGTCTGAATCGGCCATTTTACGATTCGACCGGATGGTCCGAATCGGCCATTTTCCGATCCGATCGATTCGACCGGATCCACGAGGCGCGGGGAAAATGGCGACGAGCAAGGCACACAATGGGATACACACATTTCGCAATACAACAAGGGGGACACTTTTATTACACCACACCAATGAAACCACATCTAAATAAAATCACACGCGAAATCCCGCTGGTGCAACGGCACCTAAGAGTCTGGAGGGACCGCACCGTCCCAAAGGACCGCCCCTGGCTGAGGGTGCTGGGCCATTCCGTGACACAGGCCATTAGTGCGGTTGTTCGTTCTCAAGACCCTCACAAACCCCCTTTTTTTTGCTCACTATAAGTTTATAGGGTAATCCAGACATGGACCCCTTGTTCGAGGTGCATAGAGGGATGTCAGCTATACTCTGACAAAGCCAAAGCGATCGTGGGGGTTGCTGCATCTCTCATGTAAGGATGACATACTTGGCATTCAGTACCGGCCACCTTTTCTGGGTGTAGCAGTCTGATTTACATATGAAGCAGTTGTCCCTCTAATGGCACAATCGAACTAAACCCTTGTGAGACCTGAGCGGGCCCCAAAGTAGAGCAGGCCACATCGAACGCCGTAAAAACACTGCACGCATCCCAAAAAAGACAACCATCTGCCACAAAACTGCCATAAAAACCCGAAAGTGTCCTAAAAAAAGCCAACAATCCACCGAACACAGCGCCTACCAGCCGCTGGAAAAAGCCGACAAGTCGACGAACGGGGTAAAAATTTTTTTTAAAAGAAATAGACTGAGAAAAAGTACTGGACGAAAATGTCTGGCATTAACATATAAGGTCCTATGAATAATAATAAAAAGGTCTGTTACAGAAATGAAATAAGCTACTTAAATAAAAATTGGGGGGGGGGAATTGTCCAAAAATGCCTAAAAAATAAATACAAATACAAGAGACTTTTTGCTGCAGATTGAGGCTCCCGTCAGACGAGCGCAGCGTTCACGTCTGTGATGGCGCACAAAAGTACGTCCGTGATAGCATGACATAAAGGCCAATGGAGTCCCACACACGAAGTACGTCCGCACTGACCTGCGGACGCACAATGGCCACGGCAAACGGACGCAAGTTAGGCAAGAACATACAACCCCTAGAACGGCCACACAAAGTACGCTGCGTCGGCAACGTCTGCATAGCTTTGTGTGTGAGTGATGGAACGTGGTCAGACGGACTGCATTTATACGTCCAGCATTTTTGACGGACAAAAAGGTTTTGCATTTTAATTTATTTTCCCTCCTACATCCGTCAAAATATGTACGTCAGTGAAAAAAACGGACTGTGTGGCCACTACTGCGTCTTCCGTACTAATGTACGTCTTTACTGCACGGACGCACAGTCCGTGGAAACCACGTTGGTCTGACCCTAGCCTTAAAGAATAAACGATTTAATGGATATTGAATAAAAATGGGAATATTTTTAACATTGATGCCTGCGGGATTCGCCTGATTAAACCTGCTGAATGAAACCACGGAACATCAGGGCATTTCTCTGACATTCGACTGCTGTTCTGTATTCTCTGAATAGATTAAGCATATGCTTCTTTATGGGGATTTCACTGCCGTCGAACAGGCACTGTATTTCGCTGGCAATTTGCCAAAATTTGGCAAACTGAATGCTTTCTGAATAGCCCAATGGCCACGAAAATGCAACGTACGCTGAAATTCACAGTTCGGTGCAATTTTGGGGCCAGATCAGCTCTCTCTTCATAACCCTTCTAGGTTTTATGGGGAAAAACACCACAAAGCCTTAAAGAATACTGGCTGTTCTTTTACTGAACATTCTGAAAACAATCAACAAAATAGTGAACTTTCGCACCGACACATACATTTTCCAGAGCGATAACAGTCATTATCAATATCATAAAAGTAAAAGTCATCCAGGTCCAACTTTGTTTATTGTGTCCTCAATTCTTTAACCCCTTCACTGACAAGCACTTTGTTAATCCATACCGGCATAGTTAATTTACATTATAGCAATCTTTCAGATATCAGCCAACAACTTCATTTATTCAAAATTCCTTTTTTTCCCTTACATTTAAGTGTTAATTATGCATATTATCAGGGTTATGCAAAGAGAATCGAAAAGTCACAGCATGTTCGGTGACTTTTCGTTCTCTTCAATTCGGTGTGATTTGGCGAACCTATTTCGGCGACCCTGCGGTGTATTCAGCAAGCACCACAGGGCCGTCTTAGCTGCTGCAAACCCGCCGAAAACTCACCACAAAACCCAACGAAGGCACACCGAAACCTGCAAAAACATCTGGATTATCTCCGCCGAGAACGCCGGAAAAACCCAAGCAGGAGCCGATCACAGCGCAGAGCAGCCGCTGGAAAAACCCGACACCGCAGACGAAGGAGGTGAAGAAAAGCAAAAACTGTCCGCTTGAATGTTTGAAAAGTGAAACTCTGTTTGCAAACAAACTACTGAGCGACAATGTCTGAAATTTACATATGAGGTCCAAGGAATGATATTAAAAAGAGCTGGTACAGAAAACAGATTTTTTTTCAAAAAAAACCATTAAATCGGCAAAAAAATTTGGCCAAAAAAAATCCGAAAAATGCATAAAATATCCCCAAAAAAATTATCTAAAAAGAGAGTTTTTACTGCAGAATATTATAATGAACAGTTTATTAAATATTTAATTAAAACGGGAATATTTTTAACATTAAAGCCTATGGGATTCGCCTGAATAAATCTGCCGAATTAAACCACCGAATGGCAGGGCATTTTGGGAACCTTTCACTGCTGGTTTTTATTCTCTGAATAGCCGAAGCTATGGGGATATCACTGCCCTCGAACAGACACTGTATGTGTAGGCAATTCGCCAAGATTTGGCAAATTGCCTGCTCTCTGAATAGCCGAATGGCCAAGAAAGGTAACCGTACGCTGAATTTCAGCGTTTGCTTACCTTTCTCCAGCAATTCGGAGTTCTTTGAATAACCCTGTATGTTTCAGATAGTTGCTATGATAATATTCTTTGAAGCAAAAGAGTTAGTTTTTTTTTATAAGGCAGCAAAGAACGAGAACAGACAAAGAAAGTGGTGTTACACAGACATTGTGGTGATTTTCAGATAAGGTATTATACTTTAAAAATGAAGAATTTCTTTTATTGTTCATTGCTTATGAAAGTACTTTTTACGAAACATACAGGGTTATTCAAAGAGATCCGAATTGTGGGCGAAAGGTAACCGAACAGTGAAATTCAGCGTACGCTTACCTTTCCTGGCCATTCGACTATTCAAAGAACAGGCAGTTTGCCAAATGTTGGCAAATTGCCTGCACATACGGTGCCTGTTCGAGGGCAGTATATTCCACATAGAGAAGCAATGCTTCGTCTATTCAGAGAACAAAACCCAGCAGTGAAAAGTTGCCGAAACTCCCTGCTGTTCGGTGGTTTCATGCAGCAGATTTATTCAGGCTAATCCCATAGGCTTCAATGCAGGGACGGACTGACCCATCGGGCACTCGGGCAGTGCCCGAGGGCCCGCGGGTCGGTAGGGGCCCGCCTGGTTTGGGCAGACACCGTGGGCCCGCCGCCGGTTTCCCCCTGATGATCCCAATTAACAGTCAGCCAGCGGCGCACTCTGAAAATGCCGCGGTGGCGCCTGCACCGTGCCTGCATCCCACGGTGTCTGCCCAAACCGGGCTAGCAAAGAGAGCTGGGGGCAAATATAGCCATGTGAGCTGTGGGCAAATATACCCATGAGTGCTGGGGGGCAAATATACCCATGAGTGCTGGGGGGCAAATATAACCATGAGTGCTGGGGGGCAAATATAACGAGGAGTGCTGGGGGGCAAATATAACCAGGAGTGCTGGGGGGCAAATATAACCATGAGTGCTGGCGGGCAAATATACCCATGAGACCTGGGGGGCAAATATACCCATGAGACCTGGGGGGGCAAATATACCAATGAGAGCTGGGGCAAATATACCCATGAGTGCTGGGGGGCAAATATAACCATGTGAGCTGGGGCAATATATATCCATGTGCGCTGGGGCAATATATATCCATGTGAGCTGGGGCAAATATACCCATGAGTGCTGGGGGGCAAATATAACCATGTGAGCTGGGGCAATATATATCCATGTGAGCTGGGGCAATATATATCCATGATTGCTGGGGGGCAAATATAACGAGGAGTGCTGGGGGGCAAATATAACCAGGAGTGCTGGGGGGCAAATATAACCAGGAGTGCTGGCGGGCAAATATACCCATGAGTGCTGGGGGGCAAATATACCCATGAGACCTGGGGGGGCAAATATACCAATGAGAGCTGGGGGCAAATATACCCATGAGTGCTGGGGGGCAAATATAACCATGTGAGCTGGGGCAATATATATCCATGTGAGCTGGGGCAATATATATCCATGTGAGCTGGGGCAAATATACCCATGTGAGCTGGGGCAATATATATCCATGTGAGCTGGGGGCAAATATACCCATGTGAGCTGGGGCAAATATACCCATGTGTGCTGGGGGCAATATATATCCATGTGAGCTGGGGTAAATATACACTATATTGCCAAAAGTATTCGCTCACCCATCCAAATAATCAGAATCAGGTGTTCCAATCACTTCCATGGCCACGGGTGTATAAAATCAAGCACCTAGGCATGCAGACTGTATTTACAAACATTTGTGAAAGAACGGGTCGCTCTCAGGAGCTCAGTGAATTCCAGTGTGGAACGGTGATAGGATGCCACCTGTGCAACAAATCCAGTTGTGAAATTTCCTCGCTCCTAAATATTCCACAGTCAACTGTATTATGTGGAAGAGTTTGGGAATGACAACAACTCAGCCACAGACCTCCAAACTTCATGTGGCCTTCAGATTAGCTCAAGAACAGTGCGCAGAGAGCTTCATGGAATGGGTTTCCATGACCGAGCAGCAGCATCCAAGCCATACATCCCCAAGTGCAATGCAAAGCTTCGGATGCAGTGGTTAAAGCACACCACCACTGGAGTCTAGAGCAGTGGAGACGTGTTCTCTGGAGTGACGAATCGTGCTTCTCCATCTGGCAATCTGATGGACGAGTCTGGGTTTGGCAGTTGCCAGGAGAACAGTACTTGTCTGACTGCATTGTTCCAAGTGTAAAGTTTGGTGGAGGGGGGGATTATGGTGTGGGGTTGTTTTACAGGAGCTGGGCTTGGCCCCTTAGTTCCAGTGAAAGGAACTCTGAATGCTTCAGCATACCAAGACATTTTGGACAATTCCATGCTCCCAACTTTGTGGGAACAGTTTTGAGCTGGCCCCTTCCTCTTCCAACATGACTGTGCACCAGTGCACAAAGCAAGGTCCATAAAGACATGGATGACAGAGTCTGGTGTGGATGAACTTGACTGGCCTGCACAGAGTCCTAACTTCAACCCGATAGAACACCTTTGGGATGAATTAGAGTGGAGAATGAGAGCCAGGCCTTCCGTCCAACATCAGTGTGTGACCTCACAAATGCGCTTCTGGAAGAATGGTCAAAACTTCCTATGACGGAATGGGTGTTGTCCGCCTGCGGGTGTGCTCTTATCTGCGTGCCCCACAGCGCTTACCGCTGGCCCGACTACCGAGTGGCACGGCACTCGGCGTCTCGTGCGGCCTGGAGGGACCCTGGGGAAGGGTTAGCGGGCGGTGAAGGGGACCCCCTGCGCGGAACCAGCCCGACCACTGAGCAACACGGCACTCAGCGTCTCGAGCAGCTGGTTCACTGACCTTGCGTGTGTGTGGAACGTCTGCGGTGCGGACGTACGGATACGGGGATCGGATCTTCCCCGATGAATATTCGGATCTTACGTCAGGGAATATTCGGATCTTACGTCAGGGAATATTCGGATCTTACGTCAGGGAATATTCGGATCTTATGGGCTAGCGATCGGAGGAATTCGGATTTCACTTGCCGCTCGATATACCGAGGCGCGGTAAATGGGCCGCGCCCTCGGATCGGATCGCGGCACCTCGATCGAATATTCTTAAGTCCGATGACCATACGCTACACCCCTGCCCTGATGCGGGATGCAGGCACAGGGTGTTCGTTTTGGATCTTCGCTGGATGCCGCACTCTGAGACCGCGCGGGATCTCAGAAAATACGGCCGATAATAAAAGTCACCAGGCGAGGCTGAATGCACTAGTAAATCTGCTTTATTTTTCCACAACACATACATTTATAAACTTTAACACAGTATCAGAACAATGGGAATCCCTGCCCGCCCATACAATTCCCATTGGCCCTCGCTGGCAGGAGGCACCCGGGCCCCGATTCGTATTGGCGGTTACGAATCGGGGAGTTGCCGATTCGGACCGGATGGTCCGAATCGACCATTTTGCGATTCGACCGGATGGTCCGAATCGGCCATTTTCCGATCCGATCATTCTGACCGGATCCACGAGGCGCTGGGAAAATGGCGACGGGCAAGGCACATACAAAGGAATTTTCATACATTTCACAATACACAAATGGGGACACTTTTATTACATCACACACAAATAAACCACATCTAATTAAAATATAAACGGAACTCCGTGGGTGCAACGGCCCCTAACAGTCTATAGGCAAAACCCCGTCACCATGGACAGCCCCTGGCTGAGGGTGCTGGGCCATTCCGTGACACTCCTCCCCTTCCCCAAGGTCCGACGCACCCGGTTGGACCCCAACGGGTCGTACCGGGGTAGTCGGGGCTCCCCAATCCCCTGGTTCCCGGGCCGACTGCCGCGATAACCCATCTGCGTTACCGTTTTGCGACCCGGGCCGATATTGAATGGTAAAGTTAAAGGGTTGGAGAGCCAGGCTCCACCGCAACAGGCGACCATTTTCCCCCGCCACTCGGTTGAGCCACACCAAGGGGTTATGGTCGGTCATCACGGTGAAGGAACGACCGTAGACATAGGGTTGGAGCTTCCGTAGGGCCCAGACCAAGGCCAGGCACTCCTTCTCCACCGCAGCATACCCCACCTCCCGTGGCAACAGCTTCCGACTGATGAACGCCACCGGATGATCCCCCCCGTCATCCCCCACTTGACTTAGGACAGCTCCCAGTCCGAACATTGACGCGTCTGTATGGACAACAAAACGTTTGTTATAGTTGGGAGCTGCTAGCAGGGGAGCTTGGGTCAGGGCGGCCTTCAGTTGCTGGAAGGCCTGTTCGCACTCCGGGACCACAGGACTTGGCGGGGCAGGGATTTCTTCGTCAAGTCAGTCAGGGGTTTGGCCAGGTCACTGTAGTGGGTACGAACTTCCGGTAGTACCCCGCGGTGCCCAGGAAGGCGAGGACCTGGGTCTTGGTCACAGGGGTGGGCCAGTCTAGGATGGCCTCTATCTTGGCGGGCTCTGGCCGTTGTATCCCGCACCCCACCGTGGCCGGTGGCCCAGTACTGTACTTCGGCCATCCCCACTCACATTTCTCAGGCTTCAGGGTCAGGTTGGCGTCCCTGATCCGGCCCAAGACGGCCTACATGGTACATGTTCCTCCCAGTCTCCGGTCTGGCTATAGATGGCTATGTCATCCAGGTATGCGCAAGCGAACCCCTGGAGGCCATCGAGGAGGCGATCGATTAACCGCTGGAAGGTAGCAGGGGCGTTCTTCCCCGAACGGCATGACCCGAAATGTGGCACAAGCCGAACGGTGGATGAAGGCCGACTTCGGGGTCGCCTCCTCGGCAAGGGGAATCTGCCAGTACCCCTTGCACAGATCGACCGTGGTCAGAAAAAAATGACCTCTCGGGAGATCTGATCTACTGCAAACTCGTCGACTCGGGGCATGGATAAGCGTCCGTAATGGTACAGTCGTTTATCCGCCGATAGTCGACGCAGAACCTGGTGGTGCCGTCTTTCTTGGGCACCAGGACCACGGGCGACGCCCATGGACTGGCCGACGGTTCAATGACCCCCAGCTCCAACATCTCCCGGATCTCGGCCTGCATAGACTCGCGGACCGCTTCCGGGAGCCGATATGCAGGTTGCCTAAGGGGTCTCTGACCGGGCGTGTCCACCTGATGGACGGCCTGGTCGGTGTATCCTGGGAGAGCCGAGAAAACCCCCGGGTAGTTGTGGAGCAACTGCCGCGCCTGCGCCTGCTTTTCGGGCCCTAACTCCTCCCCCAGCTGCACCTGATCCACCCCGGAAGGCTGCGTGGCTATCCCGGGGAGTTCTACCAAAGGAAATGGTTCCGTCTCCTCAGTAGCCGGCACGCATATGGCGTCCACCGACTCCGGGCGTTCATGGTAGGCCTTCAGCATGTTGACGTGGAACGTCCGCTGGATTCTGGTGTCTGCGCAGCTAACAACCACATAGGTGGTATCCCCCAGTTGGGTTACCACCCTGTAGGGGCCTTGCCAGGCCGCCTGCAGCTTGTTCTGCCGCTGTGGCTTCAACACCAGAACCTTCTGCCCCACGAGGAACGAGCGACTGCAAGCAGCGCGGTCGTACCACGCCTTCTGCTGAGCCTGGGCCGTTTCCATGTTCTCTTGTACGAACCCCGCGAGTTCTGCCAAGCGCTCCCGGAGCTTCAAGACATAACTTAGTACAGGAACCCCATCTTCCTCCTGTTCCCCCTCCCACTGAGCCCTAACCAAATCCAGAGGCCCCCTCACCTGGCGCCCATATAGCAGCTCGAAGGGGGAGTATCCGGTGGATTCCTGAGGAACCTCCCGCCGTAGGCGAACAAGAGGTGGGGAAGATACTTCTCCAATCTTCCTTTCGTGCACAAAGGCCCGGATGAGCTGCTTCAGGGTCCCATTAAACCGCTCGCACAGCCCATTTGTCTGGGGTGATACGGGGCGCCTGCGCTGTCAGCGCCTTAAACCACAGAGACGCCAGAGTCTGGCTGGGTGAGCTCAGCGCGTGAACTGGGTACCCTGGTCGGATAGGATTTCCCGGGGAAAACCCACTCTCGTGAACACCCGTAGGAGAGCGTCCGCTACGGTGTCCGCCTGGATGTTGGCCAAGGCCAGCCTCACGGTCGGGTACCGGGTGGCATAATCCACTACGGTAAGTATGTACCTCTTACCGGTGGCACTGGGCCGTGGCAACGGCCAATGATGTCGACCGCCACCCGGCTAAAGGGCTCCTGGATGATGGGCATGGGGTGCAGGGGCGCTTTTGGGTGATCCCCGGCCTTCCCCGTTCTTTGGCAAACTGGGCAGGCTGCGGTACCTCGCGCGGTGTCTTTGCTGAGGCGGGGCCAGAAAAAGCGCGCGCCAACCGGTGCCGGTTTTCTTCTGCCCTAGGTGACCTGCAAGGGGAATGTCGTGTCGCCAGGCGCGCAGGAGTCCTGTCTAGGGCCCTGGACCATCTGCTTCTGCGGAACTTGCTTCTTCTTGACCCCTCCCTCGCGGTGTTACCCGTAAAGCACCATCCATCCTCCTTCTCTATCCTGTCATCCCTCTATCGTCGAGGCCTTTACCGGCCCGATCCGGTAGCCTGTAACGTGGGGTCGGTCTGAGTCTGGTGGCGAAGCATCTCCGGGGAGGCTCCACGGGGAAGGGGGGTCAGGTGGGAAGGGAGGAGTCGGGATTCGTCGGGGAATGGGAAGTCGGGGGTTTGGTTGGGATCTCACCTGGGTCCCGATCGGAGTGCCCCTGTCGTGGCGTTGGCTCTGTTGCCGGGTGGTTACTGGGTGGCTGCATCATCTGGAATTAAGAAGAGCATCGCCTTCTCCAAAATACGTTAGCCCCTCAGCTGGCATTGCAATTGGTTCAACACCCACCCTCACCACTTTCTCCCCGGGTCCCCCAGTCCAGATGAACCCGTGCCGTCTCAAGCCGGAGACTTTCCCCCGGCCACCCGCACGGCAATGGTATTGTGCAGGCGGTCATTCTGCTGGACCAAGTGGGGCCGTACCAGGGTGATGGTAGCCCCGGAGTCCCGAAGCCCCTCAGCGGCTCGCCCGTTTATCCACACCGCCTGACGGTGGTGATGGCGGTTGTCAGCCGAGGCGGCTTGCACGGGATTGGCCTCATGTAGCCGCTCCCATTCTTCCGGGACCTCCGGCCACGGGATTTCGGTGTCGCAGCAATGGGCGGACGATGAAGATCTGACGGGCGGTCTGGCCAAGTCCGGTCGGTTGGGGCAATTCTGTTTGTAGTGCCCATCTTGGTTGCACCCATAGCAACGAACATTGGCCAAGTTGGTGGGCCGGCTGGTGGGTCGTGCTGCCGGCGTCCGAACCGCCGAGGTTGGGGTTGGAGGAGCAGGTAGAGCGGGGCGGAAGGGCAGGGATCGTTCCCCCCCGGCAACCTTCCGGGTGTCGGCATACTCATCTGCCCAAATAGCCGCTTGCTGCACTGTTTGGGGTTTCTTATCACGCACCCACTCCCGGATGGCGGAGGGGGTGTGCTCGAAGAACTGCTCGAGCAGCAGCAGCTGGGTAATCTCGGTCACCGTCTCCGCTTTGCTACCCAGGAACCAGGTGCGTAAGTCCCGCTGCAGTCGGTGGGCCCACTCGACGTGGGTAGCGCCATTGGGCCAGCGAGAATTCCTGAACTTCGCCCGGCTGGCTTCCGGGGTCACGGCGAACTGGCTCAGCAACGCCTGCTTCACGTACGTGTAGTTGATGGCCTCCTCGTCCGGCACCGTGCGGTAGGCCTCGGCGGCCCGACCGGTCAACTTGCACGCCAGGATTCTCACCCAGTCGGCACGGTGTATGTCGTGCACTTGGCACAGGCGTTCAAAGTCCTGGAGGTAACTCTCTATCTCTTCTTCGGTTTCACGAAACTCCTTGAACGCCTGAAAAGGCACTTTGCGCCCGGCGGAGCGGTCCGAACGAGGGCTGCTGTCCCGCCGGCCCCGCACCTCAGCCAGCCGTAGCTCGTGCGCACGCTCTTTGTCTCGCTCCACGCGCTCTTTCTCTCGCTCCGCGCATTCTTTCTCTCGCTCCACGCGCTCCTTCTCTTGCTCCACGCGCGCCTTGTCTTGCTCCACGCGATCCTTTTCACGCTCCTCTTCCTGTCTAATCTCCCGAATCAGAATCTGCATGACGGCCTCCGATGGGGCCGCTCCATAGATGGCAGCCCGCTGCCGCACCTTCCGGTGAAGTTCGCTTTCGTCGGACTCAGCGGGGACAGGTGCAGGTGCGGTGTCAGGGGGTAACACTGCGAACGCCGCCCCTTGATCCAATCTCCGTAGCTCCTCAATCATAACATCCCGGCTCTTGGAGCCCGGGGTGCCTCCCCGATTCTCCAGCATGCCACGCAGGACGTCCCGCTTGTAGGCACCGTACTCGGCCATAGGGAGGGTCTCCTTGGGGTCTGCAGAGAGCTATCCCACCGCTGCCACCAGTATGACGGAATGGGTGTTGTCCGCCTGCGGGTGTGCTCTTATCTGCGTGGCCCACAGCGCTTACTGCTGGCCCGACTACCGAGTGGCACGGCACTCGGCGTCTCGTGCGGCCTGGAGGGACCCTGGGGAAGGGTTAGCGGGCGGTGAAGGGGACCCCCTGCGCGGAACCAGCCCGACCACTGAGCAACACGGCACTCAGCGTCTCGAGCAGCTGGTTCACTGACCTTGCGTGTGTGTGGAACGTCTGCGGTGCGGACGTACGGATACGGGGATCGGATCTTCCCCCGATGAATATTCGGATCTTACGTCAGGGAATATTCGGATCTTACGTCAGGGAATATTCGGATCTTATGGGCTAGCGATCGGAGGAATTCGGATTTCACTTGCCGCTCGATATACCGAGGCGCGGTAAATGGGCCGCGCCCTCGGATCGGATCGCGGCACCTCGATCGAATATTCTTAAGTCCGATGACCATACGCTACACCCTGCCCTGATGCGGGATGCAGGCACAGGGTGTTCGTTTTGGATCTTCGCTGGATGCCGCACTCTGAGACCGCGCGGGATCTCAGAAAATACGGCCGATAATAAAAGTCACCAGGCGAGCTGAATGCACTAGTAAATCTGCTTTATTTTTCCACAACACATACATTTATAAACTTTTAACACAGTATCAGAACAATGGGAATCCCTGCCCGCCCATACAATTCCCATTGGCCCTCGCTGGCAGGAGGCACCTGGGCCCCGATTCGTATTGGCGGTTACGAATCGGGGAGTTGCCGATTCGGACCGGATGGTCCGAATCGACCATTTTGCGATTCGACCGGATGGTCCGAATCGGCCATTTTCCGATCCGATCATTCTGACCGGATCCACGAGGCGCTGGGAAAATGGCGACGGGCAAGGCACATACAAAGGAATTTTCATACATTTCACAATACACAAATGGGGACACTTTTATTACATCACACACAAATAAACCACATCTAATTAAAATATAAACGGAACTCCGTGGGTGCAACGGCCCCTAACAGGCTATAGGCAAAACCCCGTCACCATGGACCTCCCCTGGCTGAGGGTGCTGGGCCATTCCGTGACACTTCCCCTAAACACATTCCAAATTTTCAAAAAGATTATCTTTAGGAGTTCAGAATTAAATTCTTTAGTACAATAATGTACATGTGGGTGTTGCGTTGTAGGGGGTTGTGTTTTTTATGGGTGTGGCCTCCTGTGGGTGGGGAACAAGGGGGCCCCATGACCTCCTATTGCCCGGGGGCCCCATTAGTTGTCAGTCCAACCCTGCTTTAATGTTAAAAATATTCCAGTTTTAATTCAATATCTAATAAACCGTTGATTATAATATTCTGCAGTATAAAGTCTCTTTACAGATTTTTTAGGATCTTTTAGGCATTTTTCGGGATTTTTCAGAGAAATTTTTTTTTCTGTTTTTTTTGTAACAGCCCTTTTTATTATCATTCCTTGGACCTCATATGTAAATTTCAGACATTTTCGTTCTGTAGTAGACATGTGCATTCGTTTTAGTACTAAAACGATTTAGTCCGAATTTTGGGATAATTTAGTTTTAGTATGACTCAAGAGATACGAAACTGCTCAGTACAAAAAACGAAAGAAACTAAAATAAAATGCACTACATTTTAGTTTGTCCTTTTTGTGATATTACATTGATGAGTGAAGGAGACCAGCAATGAAGAGCGCAACATCGCAAAGCTACACAAAAGATTTGTATGCGTAATCCTTCCCGACCCGAAAATCTGACAGTGATAGAGCTCCAGAATACTCACTCGCAGCACAGACAGACAGCACAGAGAGGAAACCTTTACTTAACCCTTGCATGTCTATTAGGCAGACAAGATGATAAAAGCAGCTGGAGAAGGAAAACATTCAAATAAATCACACTGAAAGTAATGACAGAGGAGGGTTGGATAGTAAAAACCCTTTATAACAAGCAGCGCTGGGAGAAGAGAGGGACTTTATAAAATGTGTGTTATCTCCCCTCCCACTCTGCATAATAGGGGCTTAGGTCTGCTACATTTTATATTATCCAGGAGCACTATCCCCCTTTCCTCATCTATAATACACATTTTATATAAAGTCCTCTCCTCTCCCAGTGCTGCTTGTTATAAAGGGATTTTTACATCTGATACATTTAGTATCCAACCTCACAGTTACTCTGTTATTATGAGCTGTCAGTGTGATTTATTTGAATGTTTTCCCTGGATTTAAAGTGCTTAATTTTATTATAAAAATAAATTTTCACCAGACATCTCTTCAGACCGCTTTCAGACTGATTTATGTTAATATTTGCCCTCTCCCCTGCTTTTATATTCCTGTCTCTCTCCCCCACAGAGATGCAAAGATTAAGTAAAAGTTCCCTCTCCTGTGCTGGATAAGCATTGCATCCGAAGTTCTGCACCCTCCACATGCCAATGCAGTAGGTCCTACTAAGTAGGATGTTCTATACAGAGAAAGGGCATTAATGAATACAGGAGGATGTTCTATACATTATACAGAGAGGGGTATTAATGCAGGAGGAGGTTATATACATTATACAGAGAAATGTATAAATTGAGGAGGATTGTTCTATACATAGAGGGACATTAATTTAGGAGGATGTTCTATACATTATACAGAGAGGGGTATTAATTAATGCAGGTGGATGTTGCATACATTATACAGAAGGGGTATTAATGCAGGAGGATGTTATGTACATTATACAGAGAGGGGTAATTAATTAATGCAGGAGGATGTTCTATACATTATACAGCAGAGGGAGCTTTTTTTAGCCCTTTAAATCCAGTGGCTGTGAGCGCTGAGATCGGCTGCTTGTTATTTATCTCTCAGTACAATGTATCAGGATCAGCTGTTACAGTAACTGACTGTAACAGCGCTCAGTTTCAGTAAAAGGAGATAATATTTTTATATATAAGGAGGTTATAACAAAATTATTTACTAGTTTTACTGAAACTGAGCGCTGTGATGAGCAGCAGTCCGTTACTGTAACAGCTTTGCCTGACACATTGTGCTGAGAGTGAGAGATACTGTAACAAGCAGCGATCTCAGCACTCTGAGGAGCCACTACAATAATAATTGTATCCACTGGTTTTCGGATGAATGAAATTAGTTTTCATACTAAAGAACTGAAAACAAATTTCTTTAGCAACTAAATAAATTGCATTTTAGTACTAATCCATTAGTTCAAAACGAAATTTTGTGCTGTGCACATGTCTATTCTGTAGTTTGTCTGCAAACAGCGTTTCACTTTTCAAACATTCAAGCAAACTGTTTCTTTTTTTTCTTCACTCCATTCGTCTGCGATGTCTGCTTTTTCCAGCTGCTGCTCTGCGCTGTGATCGGCAGCTGCTCGGGTTTCTCCGGCGTGGTTAATCCAGATGTAATTGCAGGTTTCGGTGTGCGTTCGCCGGGTTTTGCGGTGAGTGTTCGGCAGGTTTGCGGCGCGGCGGCTTTTCCCTGCACTTTGGGGACCCTGTGGTGCTTGCTGAATACACCGCAGGGTCGCCGAAATGGGATTGCCAAATCACACCGAATTGAAGAGAACGAAAAGTCACCGAACGTGCAGTGACTTTTCGTTTCTCTTTGAATAACCCTGATAGTTGTAGTATTACCTAGATAACTAAGGCATAGTTTTATGAACACCTATACATACAATTTTGCTAATACACAAACCTTTTAATTTTTTCCATTTATTTTGGTCTTTCATTTGTTGCCATATTAGAAAACATGTTTTAGCTGATCATGGTGCTACAGATCTTATAGAATCTTAAAGAATTTAAAACACGGGAACCCTTGTTACCTGACTTGAAGAAATCAGCGATCCTTGATTTTTTTCACTTCACTCGCAATCTTACAGAGAAGTTTATAGTGTATTTAACTGGCTAGGTGGGATCCTGTTGGCTTGACTGCTGGAACTGGAACCCTGTCTATACTGTGCCTATTGTACAGTGCTGCGGAATATATCCCGGCGCTTTATAAATAAAGAATAATACTAACTTATGGCGTAAAGTAATAAGGAGTGATACCAAAAGGATGCAAGTTAGAAAATATTTATATTTTTATTGCAGAGGCCATTTACACATCCCAGCAATTCAAAGAACTGCATCAAAGAGCTCATTTGCTACTTTCTCCTTTTGCTGCACAGAACTCTGGGTAAAACATGCAAATGACGTCTGCAATTTCTCATTTTTTTACATCCTGGGTCTGCTTTCACACAGAACCTTCCAATCAATGCCATGCCATACTAGATGGTTTATTTAGCAGAGATCAGCAGGGCTATTCAAAGAGATCCGAACTGCTGGCGAAAGGTAACCGAACGCAGAAATTCAGCATACGGTTACCTTTCCTGGCCATTCGGCTATTCAGAGAGCAGGCAGTTCGCCAAATGTTGGCGAATTGCCTGCACATATGGTGCCTGTTCGAGGGCAGTGAAACTCCTATAGCTTCGTCCAGAGAACAAAAACCAGCAGTGAAAAGTTGCCGAAATGCCCTGCCATTCGGTGGTTTAATTGAGCAGATTTATTCAGGCGAATCCCATAGGCTTCAATGTTAAAAAATATTCCTGTTTTAATACAATATCTATTAAACCGTTTGTTATAATATTCTGCAGTAAAAAGTCTCTTTAGTTAGATTTTTTAAGAACTTAAGAATTTTTCAGATTTTTTTTTAAACCTTTTCTTTTTTCTGTAACAGCCCTTTTTATTATCATTCATTGGATCTTATATGTAAATTTCAGACAATTACACTCAGTAGTTTATTTGCAAACAGCGTTTCACCTTTCAAACATTCAAGCGTACTGGTTTTTTTTTTTCCACTCCGTTCATCTGCAGTGTCGGGTTTTTCCAGCGGCTGCTCTACTCTCTGATCGGCTCCTGCTCGGGTTTCTCCCGCGTGTCTGGCGGGGTTAATCTAGATGTTTTTGCGGGTTTCGGTGTGCATTCGATTGGGTTTTGCAATGAGTGTTCGACGGGTTTGCGGCGGCTTTTCCCTGCACTACGACAGCCCTGTGGTGCTTGCCGTATACACCACAGGATCATCGAAATGGGATCGCCGAATCAAGCTGAATTGAAGAGAATGAATAGTCACCAAACGTGCAGTGACTTTTCAATTCTCTTTGAATAACCCTGATGGTATATGCAACTGGTCAAAGCCACTCCTGGACAGCGCTGGTTCAAGTTTATTGGACCCTCTTCAGCAGGAGCTAGGCATGACCAGCTGCAGTTTGATGAAGCAGACCCAGGATGCAAAAAAAATAGAAATTGCAGGCGTCATTTGCATGTTTTACCCAGAGTTCTGCTGCATATGGGGAAAGTAGCACATGAGCTTTTTGATGCAGTTCTTTGAATTGCTGTGATGTGTAAATGGCTTCTGCAATAAGCTTTATTGTTTGCAGTGAGGAGGCTTTTAATCAATTGTTTTGCCCTCCACCTCAACTTAAATATGTATATATTTATTTAAGTTCATTCTGCATACAAAAAAGCCTTTATTCTGTGTATAAAAAAACCTCAAAAAAAAATGTCTGCATGTGAAAAAAAATAAAAAGTGTTTTTTTCTGCATAGAAGATATTTTGTATGTGTTAGGGTAATGTCAGACGAACACATTTTGAATGGACTGTGTGTCCGTTCAGTACGGACGCACGTTCTGACGGAAGACGCAGTAGTGGCCACACGGTCCGTTTTTGTAACTGATGTTATTTTTGACGGATGTAGATGGGAAATTAAATTTAAAATGAAAAAACTATTTTGTCTGTCAAAATTGCTGGACGTATAAATGCAGTCCGTCTGACCCCTTCCATCACACACACACAAAGCTATGCGGACGTTGCGCACTCCGCACGTCCGTTCTAGCAGATTTACATTCTTGCCTAACCTGCATCCGTTTGCCGCGTCGGTCATGCGTCTGCACTTCCATGCGGATGTACTTCGTGTGTGGGGCTCCATTGGTCAGAATGCTATGCTGCCACAGACATACAAGTGTGCGGCAACACGGACGTGATCAGTGCGCTTGTCTGACACGGGCCTAAATTGGCAGGCAATCACAGTCAATATTACTTAGTGTGTGTGGGGAAAAAATGCTGAAATGCAATCAGGTGCAGTGATATTTACCTGTCAATTGTAAAAACTTTATAGGGGTTATTCATTAACCTCCAAATGGCCCCGAAATGGCACTGAACGGGGAATTTCCCCATAGGTGCAATTTCAAGGCAATTCATCTATACTCAAAGCTGTCAATTTGCCTGTATTTGGTGCAATTCGCCGCAGTTCAGCAGCATTTGACAGCAGCACAATTGTCCCATAGAAGATAATTGTGTCTTCTATTCACAGAATGCTGCATTATACCAAAATTTTGGAGAAATGCCCTAATGTCTCTTTGCCAAGAAGAATGGGCATCTTTACATCTGATAAAGAGCCTCATCTACAAATACTACAAAAGACTTCAAGCTGTCATTGATGTTAAAGGGGTCAATACACGGTATTAAGAACTGTGATATGTTGTAACGTTGGGGGCTTCCAGCCTTTCCGGTGTGCTTGAGGGCAGCATGTCTGATACTGCTCGCTCACCAACACCCTGTTTAAATTGAAACAGGCAGGGAGGTGGCTGCATGAGGTGCGGCTTGAGAGGGGAGGGGCTGTCTGGTGAAGGTCTTTTAAAAACCAACAGTTCATTCTAAGCAGTGCCAGATCGTGATTATCCATACCTGAGCTCCTTGTACCTGAATTCTCTCATGATTTAACCTGTTATTGACATCTGCTTGTTTTCTGACTATTCTGCCTTCCGTTGCCCTAGACTATTTTCTTGTACTACGCTTCTGCACTGATATCGACCCGGCTATTCCATTTGACTATTCTATACTCTGTATTCCTGATTCTGGCTCGTCTGACTACCCCCGTGTTGCTGACCTGGTTTTGTATTACGACATTGTCTTTGATTAACCCTGTCTAGCTAGTATACCTGGCCAATTCTAAGGACCAGACAGTTAGGGATTCTTCTACGGCGTCGGCTACCCTGTTGGTAGCTTTTGGGCTCTGTGGAGTGTTGGGCTTTAAGGACTGTGTGGTGGGATCCGGGAACCGTGACATATGTAAACTTTCGATCAGGGTCATTCGGGTAGTTTCTGTTGTCATTATGATTTAAAAGGAGAAAACACACTTGATTAATAATAAATGGCTTCAGCCAAACACTAAACATGAGTGAAAGAAATGTTTTTGTGTTATCATTCATATTCTCTGAATAATGGCCAAGAAATCATAAATTCTGCCAGGGTATGTAAACTTATGTGCACAACTGTATATATAAAACTAACCAGGAGGAGAGCAAGCCAACTCATACATTTAGAGATTTTAACCATTTTTAACCCTTTTCTGTCTTGAGAAGCACTCGTCCCTTATGTTTAGTAAAGATTGAGTGCTGCTACATATCTATTTCATTCTGTGATGTAAGTGTAGCGCTGCTTTAAAGACTGTGTTCTGCTGCATTTAACTATTATGGCCAGAGGGAGACAGAGACCTAATGAATTATGCTGGACAAACAAGGAAAGAACTGAACTAAGCCTACCATCATGCTTTGCGTGAGGACAGGAAGGGGGTGGTACAGGAGGAGGAAGGAGATCATCAGCCTCGTGGAAGGCATGTTCAGAGTGAGTGGAGCAGTGAAAGGTGGAGGATGCACGTAAGAACTGTCAGGGATTGTGACCAGGCCGGAGTGCAGGCGCTGCCTCGCTGGTGCTGGAGATCGGGACAGTGACCGTGCTGAGGCCTGCCTGCGCAGCGCTGAGAGGTCTGGATGACAAGCTGGCTATGGCTGGACCCCGAGTTAGGAGACCGCGCTGATCGATTGGGAGTGCAGGCGGTGGATCGTTGTTCCAGTTGCGGAGATTCGACAAGCAAGGAGCGGATCCAGTGGCACAGAGTCCCAGTACACAGCGGAGAAGATCCTTGATCGGATGCTGGACAGTTTGCCTATCGGATGGGTGAGAGGCCTCCCAGGCCACAGTTCCCAAATAAGAAACGCACGCTGCAGTATTGTTTAAATCCACAGGGCCCCAACTGTGACTAGTCGAAGATTGTTTGTTTCATTCACTGGCCAGTTGAATACAGTACCCGGGTATCCGAGACAATACACATAAATATTTTTGAGCTATTATTCACGGGATTTACACTCCAGAACTGAGGGGGTTAACCTTTTTCTTTGCCGCCACGTGTTTTTCCCGCGTTACGAATTCTTGTCACTCAAATACCGTATAGGCTTATTATATGCTGCTTCATTGGGATCAGTAAAGAATATAATATATAAAAATCCACAACAGTGCTGGTGTATAGTTATTCCCTAGAGCGGTGAGACTAACCCGAGGTTTATTCAGCGGCTCCTCCGGGAGTGAGCGCTACATAAGTTTAGACTAGTGTTTCTCAAACCTGTCCTCTGAACCCTCTGCAATGCCATGTTGGCCAGATATCTGAATCACAGCACAGGTGATATAATTTGCTGCTCAGTGACTGCAGGATTCAGTCTGTATTTGAGAGAAAGGATTTTACCAGGTAGGATACATTGAGATTTCTCTCGTTTTCAAGTATGACCTGGGTGGCGAGTATGTACCGTTAGGTGTCTTGCCCAAGGACACTTACTGGAGAGGTGCTCTTGTTGGGATCAGGCTCTCTCCACACAGAGCAGTAATGTTACCTCCCCAAGGTGATCTGCAAAATCTGGCATGGCTGAGGGTACCAAGGAGGTTTGGAAAACACTGGTTTAGATTATACCTCAACATATGTTGTTTTATGGTTGAGAATTTGTGAGGATTAATGAGCAGTCTATAAATAAGCAATTTGCTGATAAGGATGTAGTTCATCCCTGCGGTTTCTGTCAGTGTGGGCCGACTGGAGCTTCAGGTTTCAGTTATAGGAAGCACGCATCTATAGGTGCTCCGCACCTTTTCACTGTTCCAGCTATTGGATTAGCTGGATGCCACTAGAGCATCCGGCCAGAAGCCATCTGATATGATCCCTTCTTCCAGCAAGTCAGGAGCCTGTCACATCCAGAGGACAGGAAACAAGAACTGGATTAAAAGGTGAGTTTAAAAGATATCTACAGGGTTGAAATGGGAGGGAGTGTGTGTAGAGGTGAGGAGGAGTTAATATTTAACCCAGCCATTTCCCTTCTTTTTATTTGAACACTAAAGTATCGCTTTATGGGATATAGATAGATAGAGATATATATATATATATATATATATATATCTCTAATTTCTATTTTTGGCAGCTGTTCGAGTCAGCACATAAAATAAAAAAATCTAGCATTACTGGCGAATAACATTTTTTACAGGGTTATCATAATTCATTCTCTCTACTTTGTCCTCAAAGAACAAACTCTAACGGCAAACAAAGTGCTGTTAAGAGTAAATAAGCACAGTGATACACACAGGGTTATTCAGAGAGAGGTGAAAACCAGGAGAATGACTGGAGAAGTGAAAATTCTAGGTCAAAATAACTAAACCAGAAAAATTCTCCCATTTATCTCACTTTCCAAATCGGCTATTTGGTCTAGATTGTTCTCTTCTCCTGGTTTTCACCTTTCTGTGAATAACCCTGACAAAGTCAGGGCAGGGAAACTCCTTTGTAACATAACATAAGCATAAGTAATGCTTAGTTCAATGAACTTTCAAGATCTATGCACGGATTCTACCTGTGATGGTTTTCTCTGCCTTGTGTTAAAGTTGATAAGCTACATAAAAAAATATTTCTGCTTGAGGTTGTTGAACTTTGGTTTGAGTTTATTGAAAGTGACCCACCTCTCTCCGTCCCTCCTGTGTCCTTTATACACACAACCCTTCAAATAACTTGTCATTAAAGTAGTTTATAAGAATTCCATAAGTCACTTTCTCATAATTCTATAGTTTTATTTTTTTTTAGACAACTATCCCTACTACACATTCTCTCTACCTCTTTAGAATGAATGCTTATGTGTAAGACCCACAATATTTCACTTGAAGTTTATTTCTGACCCACCTGTAATCCAAGCAAATTATGGCAACATTTCTTATGTGGTAGACTGGAAAGGAGTAGACTGAATAAAAAAAGCTATTCCAAGAAAAAATGTTTTGTAATGATGAAACGAGTAATACATTTTACTTATTTCATTTGAACATCAATGTTTTTTTTTTAGAAGCAGATATAATCCACTGTGCCTCCTGTTCTGAGGGGAGGAAGAGCTGGGCTGCTCTGGCCACAGTAAATTAAAGATGGCACCAACAGCATGAGAAAATATTCTGTGTCTATAGTTTTCTGCAGAATTTAAATTTTACCTGCACACTCTAGCCTCTCTGGTTTTAGATAGGTAACATTTAAGAGGCTCGTCCGGGATCACAGTAATTAGCTTACTGGTTTGAGATGACTGAAGTATAATCAGCAGACGCCATGATCCGACTTCATTGGTACATTGAGGGACAGCTCCACCTATTGGTCAGTTTCTTCAAACTGCATGGTGCTCTACAACATAGTAGAGTGTTGCCATGAAGAGGAAAGAAAAGGTGTTTCCAAGAGTGGGAACTGCTGCAGTAGAACGCTATGCCTTTATTGCTGATTTTATGTGGGGAAAGAAACTATAAACTCTAGAAAAACAAGGTGTGATAAGTGTGGTAAATCGTCGCTGAGTCCTTGAAAATATATGTGTTGGTGTACCACTCATCCAACACAAATATATATATTGCACAGGACAGGTTCGTCCACTATATTAAGCATTTATTAGGAATTACAAACAGCACACTAAATCACATATAACACATATGTAAAAGATTTACAAAGCAGCCAATATGAATAATAACAAATAGGCCTAGAGTGCCAGAAGCCCATAGTGTATACTTATCAACCAGGAGAGCAGGGAGACTGTGTCCACTCCACAGGACAGGGAGAGAGAATGAACTGCAGAGAGTTCATGTGTATATTGGAGTATGTGTGTCTTTCCAAGGGAAGGGCGTATTGTAATTAACCAAAGTCTAGTGATATGTTAAAGAAGGCTATAGAGCAGAGAGACCTGGCTAATTCAATATACAGGAGAGGCATGTGTATGATGTCCCCACAATAAGGTGAGGGGAATTGTGTGCGATGGCGTGTATATTCTAGACATGTGCACAGCACAAGATTTCATTTTGAACTAATGGATTAGTCCTAAAATGCAATTTATTTAGTTGCTAAAGAAATTTGTTTTCAGTTCTTTAGTATGAAAACTAATTTCATTAATCTGAAAACCAGCAGATACAATTACTATTACAGTGGCTCCTCAGAGGGCTGAGATCGGCTGCTTGTTACTGTATCTCTCACTCTCAGCATAATGTGTCAGGCAAAGCTGTTACCATAACTGAGTGCTGCTCATCACAGCGCTCAGAGTTTCAGTAAAACTAGTAAATAATATTTTTATATATAAGAGGTGATAACAATATTATTTCCTTGTTTTACTGAAACTCTGAGTGCTGTGATGAGCAGCAGTCAGTTACTGTAACAGCTGAGCCTGATACATTATCTCTCTGTATAATGTAACAAGCAGCTGATCTCACGCTCAGAGCCACTGGATTTAAAGGCCTCAAAAAAATGCTCCTCTCTGTATAATGTATAGAACATCCTCTTGCATTAATTATTACCCTTCTCTGTATAATGTATAGAACATCCTCCTCAATTTATATCCCTCTCTGTATAATGTATATAACATCCTCCTGCATTAATATCCCTCTCTGTATAATGTATATAACATCCTCCTGCATTAATATCCCTCTCTGTATAATGCATAGAACATCCTCCTGCATTAATTAATGCCCCTTTCTATATAGAACAACCTACTGCATTGGCATATGGAGGGTGCAGAACTTCGGAATGCAATGTCTATCCAGCACAGGAGAGGAAACTTCTACCTAAACTTTGCATCTCTGTGGGGGAGACAGACAGGATTATAAAAGCAGGGGAGAGGGAAAATATTAACGTAAATACGAGAAGAGATGACTAGCGCAATTTTTTTTAATATAAAAATAAGCACTTTAAATCCAGGGAAAACATTCAAATAAATCACACTGAAGGCTCATAATGACAGAATAACTGTGAGAGCTGGATACTAAATGTATCAGATGTAAAAACCCCTTTATAACAAGCAGCACTGGGAGAGGAGAGGGACTTTATATAAAACGTGTATTATAGATGAGGAAAGGGGGATAGTGCTCCTGGATAATATAAAATGTATCAGAACTAAGCCCCCTATTATGCAGTGCGGGAGGGGAGATAACACGCGTTTTATAAAGTCCCTCTCTTCTCCCAGCGCTGCTTGTTATAAAGGGGTTTTTACTATCCAGCCCTCCTGTCATTAGCTTTCAGTGTGATTTATTTGAATGTTTTCCCTCTCCAGCTGCTTTTATCATCTTGTCTGTCTCATAGACATGCAAGGGTTAAGTAAAGGTTTCCTCTCCTGTGCTGGCTGGCTGAGCTGCGAGTGAGTATTCTGGAGCTCTATCACTGTCAGATTTTCGGGTAGGGGTCGGGAAGGATTACACATTCAAACTTTTTCTGTAGGTTTGCGATGTTGCGCTCCTCATTGCTGGTCTCCTTCAATCAATGGAATATCACAAAAAAGACTGAAACTAAAATGTAATGCATTTTTTTTTCATTTCTTTTGTTTTTTTGGACTGAGCAGTTCCGTATCTCTTGAGTCATGTGAAAACTAAATTATCCCAAAATTCAGACTAAATCGTTTTAGTACTAAAACGAATGCACATGTCTATTCCCCCTGTGTTTGTGAGAGGGCATTGGGCTGTTTGAACCTGGGAGGAAAATATGTGTTTTTAAATTGTTCCCCTGTGCTGCAAGGTTTCCCCCACCTGCTAATTAAAAGCACTTACAGGTTTCCTGGGTGTGAGGAATCAGTGACAGGAAGTAAGGGGACACCTACACACACCCACACACCTACACACCCACCTCGATAGAAGGCCTTCACAAAAGCTGGCTATTTTCCCAAGGTAGTGAGGGATGCTATATTGTTTAGTCAGCACTCAGACGAGTTAGGCTTTGTTTTCTGTTATATTTTGTTTGTTTGCTGGAGTGCCAAAATAAAACGGAGATATATAAAGAGCTTGTGTTTCTGTGCCATAATTGCCCTAGAAGACCTCGCTATAGCACCCCATGTGACAAAGGAATGACCCGTTTGCTTATGCTCAATGACCTCACTAATGAGCTGACTGCTACTGAAAAAGGTTTGACCTCCAATGTAGAGGAAAAGGCATAGACGGTGGCATGATAATGCCTTCAGCATCTGCTGTGGTAAAAACAGTACGAACGTCAATTTTGACCCCACAGATAACAACTGAACCAATTGTTCACCACTTATATTATCTGGCCAAGGAACTGCGTTGATTTAACACTTGAATGTTGCTCAATATATTTACACATAGCAATATTTATGGTGGATAAACTAACAATTTATATTCAGATTTGAGTTACAGCAGCATCTGTAAACAAATTGATGAAGGTAGGAAAGGCTATAAAGTGAAGGCTATAAAATCAAGCTCTCTTTTTTAAAAATACTCCCATTTGAGAGTATCCACAGCTGCAAGACTTTCTTCGCCCTGGATTAAAGGGGTTAGGCACTCACCCCTAAAAATGCCAAGGCGAAACATATGAGCCTAGTAAACCCTCAGGCTCCAGCTTCAATGATTGCAATACTTTTGCTTTGATATACCATCTTGAATAAGACAAATTACGCTATGGGAGCGCTGTCTGTTTTTATATTTCATCTTGTGAACTCTCTACCTGTGAGCTGTCACATCCACGGAGAAAACAACCAAGAAAAGGCTGTGCCACCCTTACAAGTTCGCTCAATGAGCAGACACTTAGAGGGACATCCATTATGGTACAATAAGCTACATTAAGCCATTTTCACATTAAATCTGTGGCTCTAAAGCATGTGAGTGTTTTATCATTATCTAGCACAGTCCACTCTCTATATATAGAGATTCTGCGCCATTGCTGTTATCTAGGGATGAGCTGTTTGGTTTGATCAGTTCGGAGTTCGACACGAACATCGGCAGTTCGAAAGTTTGCGAACTTTGAACTTTTTGGCGTGTTCGGTTCGAGTTCGAAAAAATAATAAAATTTGAATTAAGGTATAAAAATGCTTAAATACTAAAAAAATCGAGAAATAAAGAGACTCTTTACTGCAGAATATTATAAGCAACGGTTTATTAGATATTGAACAAAAAAATAATGTCTACGTGCGAAAATTCTCACCTCTAAATGACCTGTGCTCTCAACTGCCGTAAACAACAGTTGTTAATTAGTGTTTGGAAATAACATTTTTTATTTTATTTTATTTATTTGTAAAAGGATTTTACCAGGAAGGATACATTGAGATTTCTCTCGTTTTCAAGTATGTCCTGGGTTCATGTGCTTTTAATTAGTTGGTCTAATGAATTTGATACATTGTCTGTAGACTGAGGGTGTCTGGAGGTGTCTCCTGAACATGTATCAAACAACACCTGTGCTTCTGAGAAGTGTTCATTTCTCTGCTAAATGTTACTCTGATATGCTGTTTAACCCCTTAACCCTGCATTTCACTGCTGTGTGCTCAGCTCACTTTTACCGCTTTCGCTCATCATGTTTAAATGCGATTTGAAGCCACATTTTATTAAATGACCCAGACATATTAGATATCGTTCTTTCCGGCAGACTCTGCAGATTCATAATATATCATTTTTTATATGTATACGACATGTCCTGCCTGTATATTATGACAAAAAATGCAATAAAAATTGAATTTTTAATCATCTGCAGTGTGTTTTTTTTCACATTTTAGCACATGAGCGTTTGCGGTTATGTTTTCTATGGGGTGCGCTTGTACAAAAATTAGAAATGGGGACTTGTTACATTTTGTGGGGGGAATTACGTGATTTTTAGCAAACACACCCCATAGAAAAAAATCATTAGTGCAGCATCATTGTTCACATAATTGAAATGTGAAAAATATTGCTGCATTAATAAAAATAACACACAAAAAAAATACATGTTTTTTTTCACATTATACCTGGTCATGTTGGGGTATCATTCGAAAGACCATGCTCGGGTCTTTCGATTGACACCCTCCATGACCCCCTAGCTGCCACGGTTCTGGAGATATCAGGGTTCAAATGAACCCCTATCTCAACCAGGGGATTCTGGGCAGCTAGGGCTTCCCCGAATATCTGATGTCCTCACGCTATGCGTGAGGACGTCAGGCAGTGAGGGGGGACCCAGGGGTGGAGCCACCATCAGCAGCTGTGTATAGAGATGCTGTGTATAGAGATGCTGTGAGGTTGTGTATAGAGATGCTGATGGGGTTGTGTATAGAGATGCTGATGGGGTTGTGTATAGAGATGCTGATGGGGTTGTGTATAGAGATGCTGTGAGGTTGTGTATAGAGATGCTGTGAGGCTGTGTATAGAGATGCTGATGGGGTTGTGTATAGAGATGCTGTGTATAGAGATGCTGTGAGGTTGTGTATAGAGATGCTGTGAGGCTGTGTTTAGAGATGCTGATTGGCTGTGTATAGAGATGCTGTGAGGCTGTGTATAGAGATGCTGATGGGGTTGTGTATAGAGATGCTGTGTATAGAGATGCTGTGAGGTTGTGTATAGAGATGCTGTGAGGCTGTGTATAGAGATGCTGTGTATAGAGATGCTAATGGGGTTGTGTATAGAGATGCTGTGAGGCTGTGTATAGCGATGCTGATGGGGCTGTGTATAGAGATACTGTGAGGTTGTGTATAGAGATGCTGTGAGGTTGTGTATAGAGATGCTGTGAGGCTGTGTATAGAGATGCTGTGTATAGAGATGCTGATGGGGCTGTGTTTAGAGATGCTGTGAGGCTGTGTTTAGAGATGCTGTGAGGTTGTGTATAGAGATGCTGATGGGGCTGTGTATAGAGATGCCTTGCGGCGCTGAAGTGTGGCCTAGCTCCGGTGGGGGCCGCCATCTTGGATGGCGGCTCCACCCCCGGGTCCCCCCTCACTGCCTGACGTCCTCACGCATAGCGTCATGACGTCAGATAGCCGGGGAACCCCTAGCTGCCCGGAATCCCCGGGTGGAGATAGGGGGTTCATTGAGCATAGAGATGCTGTGAGGCTGTGTATAGAGATGCTGATGGGGTTGTGTATAGAGATGCTGTGGGGTTGTGTATAGAGATGCTGTGGGGTTGTGTATAGAGATGCTGTGTGGCTGTGTATAGAGATGCTGATGGGGTTGTGTATAGAGATGCTGTTTGTGTATAGAGATGCTGATGGGGTTGTGTATAGAGATGCTGTGAGGCTGTGTATAGAGATGCTGTGAGGCATGGCACGATGAAGTCATTTACGTCGGGAGGAGCTTGACTTCAGCGTCTGAGGATGCTGAAGTCAGAACGCCGCGGGACCCCGGACAGAGAGGGGAGTATCTCCGCCGGGGGTCCCACAAAGCTGATGACGTGTGGGACACGTCCTCCTCAGCATACAGCGGGAGTAACTGAGGACGTGTCCCACACGTCGTCAGCAGTGAAGGGGTTAAAAACTTCTTTTTTTAAAACTTTTTGTCCTTGTTTCCTGTCCCCAGGGTACTACCCGGACCCCCATACACCTTTTAAGGCAAATATCTAGCATATATGCCCTCTTGGAGGGCACTCTAAAAATCGAATTTTGAGTCCCATTGACTTGTATTGAATTCGAGTTCGAATGCGAACCAAACTCGGGGGTGTTCAGCTCATCCCTACTGTTATCCTCTCTTTGTTCTTTTTGAGGTACAAAAGGAACAGATCAGGAGATATTGGGTTTACAGTACATTTTGCTGTTCGTTAATTGATGCATGCACTATTGAATACGTTATTTTTTGAAATTAGATAGCTACAATATTTTACAATGACATACCTTGGAGAGAATGTCCTTTCTTTTCACAGGATGCAAAGGAAAGGAAGATTCTGTTTCAGATGTTGTATCAGACCGTATTGAATTGAACTAGTTTTCCTCAGAGTAAGAGATCGAATTTATCTAAAATTGCCTCATAAAAGAGGACAAAGTGCATACAATAGGCACATAAATGTAAAGTCAATGCACTTTCTCAAGTAGACAGTTATAGCGTGCAACAGAATCCTAAGCGTTTGACTGCATACCAAGAATGTGTTTGGTTACTGTAGTAATTTGAGAATGTTTCCTTCCCTTATGAATAGAAAGCCAAGATTTTCGAGAGAAAAAAAAAAGTATGTAGCTGTAAAGAACACTGGTTTCTTTTACAGGACATTCTGAAAACAATAAATCTAAATCACATGTGACTTTATAATAGTGAACTTTCGCATACACATAAAAGTGCCGGAGGGAGAACAGTTCGTATTCATAAATCTAACTATCATCCAGGTCAAATTCAGTTTATTGTGTCCTCTCTTCTTTAACCCCTTCAATGCCACATACTTTGTTAAACTATCAGGGTTATTCAGAGAAGGTGAAATTCTGGAGAACTTTTGGAGAAGTGAAAATCCTAGATTAAAATAGCCGATTTGGAAAGATATATAAATGGGAGAATTTTTCTGGTTTGGCTATTTTCACCTAGAATTTTTTTTTTATTTTTTTTATTTTTTTTTTGGAATTCAAAATTTTATTTTGAAATAGGTCAGCAGTAAATCAGACAAAAATACAAATAATAACGAGTGAGCGAAACAGGACAACTCAGGTGGGTAAAGTCAGAAAAACAAAAAAGCACTGTAGTCCAACAGTGGGGCATCAGGAAAAAGTAAAAGGGAAGGAAAAAATAAATAAAAAATAATAATAAAATAATAATAAAAATAAAAATATAAAGGGGGGAAAAGGTAAGGGACTGCCCAGTAGATTGTGGCATTCCTGGCTCGCCCCGACACCCCTCAGGAGGCCGGGGGCCATGAAAGAGACCACAGGGCCGGGAGACCTGGGCCAAGAGGACGGCCAGAGCCTAGGTTGCCACCCTAGCGGCTCGCCCAGGATACTACCCAATGTCCCATTAAAAAAAAAAAAAAAGGGGGGGTAGTCCCGATGCTCCAGCAGACAATCAGCAAGTCCCAAATGTCAGCAAATAGGTCTGCATGTTCACTCGGACAAACACAGATAATTAAGGGGGGGTGGTAAAATCAAAGACCTCAGCAGAAAATCCTAAAACAAAAATGTCCTCAGGAAGAGTCTCAAGTGCTAAGGGAGGGGGGGGTGTAAGCAGGGCATGAAAATAGACAGGTCAAACATAGATTCATCACATCAGGTTGTAGACAGACATTGGGGGGGGTAACAGCATGGTGGGGTGTCATCAAAAATTCAGGAACAATAGCGTCGTATAGCCGAGGATCGGTAGCCAGTAAAGTGAGAAGGACAAGTCTCCGCTGAGAGTCAGCCAGTGTCCAGCAGGATAACGAGGCATACAGCCCCCTCAGCGACAGCACCCAGAAGAGACACTCTGCATCCAAACACAAAAGTGCGCTCTGCCACAGCAACTTTTGCATCCATAGGCACATCCTTCCACTGCCGACCATCCAGCAGATGCAATATGCCCAAGCCCGGCGGCCCCTCCAGCGGCCGGTCTGCCGAAAGAGGTGCGCCTCCTGGGTCTGCACTCGCAGCCTCCTGGACCCTCACCCCCACCAGGGAAATCAGGACCTGTCCCGGCAGCACCCGAAGCGGCATCTCCACCTCCGCAGGTTATGGTCGCCGTCCGCAAATCATCAGCAGCAAATTTAGGCCGAGGCTCCGGTACTCCAAACACTGTATCCGCAGGAGGCCGTCCAGCCGCCGCTGCACTCTCAACAAGCGGCTCCGATTGCGGGTCACCGTCCGGTCCTCCCCGCAGAATGTCTAGAAAATTACGTATGTCTCCTCGGGTAAGTGGCCGGTCATCATCGGAGGACAGGGAGCGCAGGTAGCTATCCAGCCGCAGCAGCGCGGCACTCAGAATCCCAGGGGGTGGGAGAAGGGCCTCTTCCAGGAAGCCACATGCGGCCCGGCTCAAGGAATCCACCGCTGGGGAAGGCATCACCTCCATCCTCAGCATCAGCAGGAGGGCAGATAGAGTAGCGCGAAGGGCCGCACCACACTCTGGTCAGCGCGCCGACGCCTAAAATGGCCGCCAGCAGTAGGCCTCGAAAGGTAGGCCCAAAGCCACACGGATGTCGCAGAGTCCTCCAGAAAGTTCAGAAAGGCTCCGGATCAGGTCAGCAGGTCCTCAGTCACACACTACCCCAGCGTATAGTCAGCAGTCGACAGTGAGTCACACTCTTCACCTAGAATTTTGACTTCTCCAAAAGTTCTCCAGAGTTTCACCTTTCTCTGAATAACCCTGTATATCAGCATAGTATGTATATGAAGCATTGTTGTGTAGGTAATACTAAAACTGGGGATAAAGCATAGTTTTATGATCACTTATAATTTTTATAACACACAATGGTCACTTTTCCATAGTTTGCGTTAATGTAACGCCTCGATATGTAAGCCTTTTGCGCCAGGATAAGTGTTTAACGCATGGCATCCGTATTACATTCCCAGACGCTACCCCTGTTAGCAATCTGTATGCACATCGGTTTTTGCACGAGCTTACTGTACTTTGCCCATCCTATACCCAACATGGGGAGCGCAAAAATACATTAACATTTCGATAAGTGAAATATTAGAAAGTGAGGCACAAATTGCCATCGGGAAGCGCGAGCCAAAATTTTAGCACCTTCTAAGGCTAATGTCAGATGAACGCAGTCTGAGCGCGTGCATAATGGACATAAGTACTGACAGAAGATACTGTAGACACCACACAGTCCGTTTTTTTTGACAGATGTAAAAAAAAAAGGGAAATATGGGAATTAAAATTAAATGACAGGTACAGTCAACCAGACTAAAAAAACCTCTGAGCGTCAACGTGATGGACGTTGCAAATGTGCTGCGTCTGACGTCGCGCCATCACGCACACAGGCCGCTACATGTACACGGCACACTCTAGGCGTCCATTGTAGCGCCTTAACGTCGAGGCCTAAATGGTGTTCGTTGCCCCCTGTGCGGTGCGTGCGCAGTTCGGTGCACACGTACTTCGTGTGTTGGTCTCTTGATCCCAAATCAATACTACGACGGACGTTAAACTGTGCGGCGAGACAGACGTGATGACTGCGTTCGTCGGGACGCAAGCCTATAAGCTAGTGTTAAATGATTCTGCATTTGCAAAATCATTTAGCACCCCCTAACACCTCCCCCCATTAAATCCCATACTCTCCTCCCACAGCAAGAAAGGTAGCCCCATCCAATGCTTTTTGTGGCCACGAGCAGAGGGAGTCTGGGAGCAAATAGTTACCAGTCTCCCTCCTTGATCACTCCACAGTGCTGCAGCCCAGAAGCGCAACCCCCCCCCCATGGAGTGACTCCAAGAGGTGATACATGCCATGGCGTGGTAGCGCTACTTTGAGTATCACTGCAGTTCGCGCTGCAAGCCGGGTGTGGTGTTCAGCTAGCAGCGCCTGCCCCGGAATACCATGCTAACATGGGGCAGATTTTCCCCGTTAACATCCCCATGTTAGTGTGAATTATGGAATAGTGCCCAACATTTTTATTTTTTCTATTTTTTGTTTTGGTTTTTCATTTGTTGCCATATTACAAAACATGCTTTAGATGATTCATGGTGTTACATATCTTATAGAATCTTAAAGGGACGCTCGGGTCATCCTGACTACTTTATCTTTTTAATAGATAACAATGGACGTTTCTCACAAAATATAACCAGATATTGCTTAAAACCTAACAAGAAAAAAAAATGTCACCTGCGCTTATCCCTATAACACCATGTGAAACAAAACACAACTAGAGGTTTTTGTTTACTTGAATGGCCACTGAAGTTTTAAGCCTGCCTGCCACGTCAAGGCACCACCAGTAAGGCGAGTCCTGCCTAATGAAGCCAAAGTCTGCTCTCTAGTAAACCACATATGCTCATGCTGCTTCTCAGTCATGAGGAAAACGGCATTATTGGGATAAGCTCAGATGACACCTTTTTTTTTCTTGTTATGCTTTATACATGTTGCTGGGCTGGATACATCTGGTGGTTTTGATCCCATGGTGGGTTTGTTTCTGGGAGGGTATAAATGAAAGCCCACCTGTTTTCCTCATAATTGGTGAATTGGCTCCGAAATTGCACCGAACAGTAAATTCCCCCGTACAGTGCAATTTCGAGGCCATTGGGCTATTCAAAAAGCTGGCAGTTCGCCAGTTCGCAGTTTGCCAGTGAAATACGGTGCTGTTCGAAGGCAGTGAACGCTTCATAGAGAAGTAATGGTTAATCTATTCAGAGATCACCGAACAGCAACAAAATGTCGTGATTTTCGGTGGTTTCATCAGGTGAATCCAATAGGTTTCAATCGAAAAAATATTCTCAGCTGTTATTAAATAATTATTAAACCGTTTATTCTTTTAATTTGCAGCAAAAAGTCTCTTTGTTTATTTATTGCGTGTTTTTTTTTTTTTTGGCATTTTTCAGGATTCTGTGGAGGAATCTTTTTTTTTTCAAGCCTTGTTGAGGTCCGGGCCGGGCTCTCCTTGCTGCGGCCTTTGACAGGGCAGCATAATGCCGCCCCTCACAAAGAGCTGCCTGGAGCGGTTGCACCACCCGACTCCATGGACGGGCTGGCCCTGTTAACGTATCTTGTGTTTTTGAAAGTATAGCTTTGTTAGTTTAAAGAAAAACCTTGCTCCTAACAGTTGGCTCCTAGATTCAAAGCCTTTTTCTAAAATATAAAGCCATGTGTGGATGACATACAACTTTTACATTATTAGTTCAATATCCTTATTAAAAAAAAACAAAAGACATGCATGTGAAGTCTCTTTTTATATGTATTTAATTATTTCACATGCAATACATATTTGAGTAATAGGAGTTGGTATGTAATTTACAGTGCCTTAAAGTCTCAATTTATCCATGATTTATGAGATCCTCTCTCACTTATCTTCCCAAAATAACTTAATGTTGAAGTCTTTCATTTTTTCCTCATAAACTCTATCAAAGTATTCATTCTGGGTTACTGTGAAATGATTCTTCCAATCACCAGACACTCCTGCACAAAACAAAAGAAAGGCAAAATGAAAGGTAGAATGAGCTCCTCTGTACAATCCAAATCATTTGCATAACACGAGTAATTAATTAAACAGTTTACAGAAGTTACCTAAACAATAAATACAATTGGGATCATGATTGAAACATTGAGGGCCCTATTACATTCTTCACGCAAAAACTCACGAGCAACGTGTGAATTTTTGCGCGAAGCGTTAAATGTTAAACGTTAACGCGCTTAATCCTCGAACATTTTTTTATCCATTAAAAAATAACGCGCGTAAAACGGACGCGCAAAAACGCACGTGCATTAAATCGGTGTGCGGACTGTTTTTTTTCACGCGATTCAGCCAATCAAAATTAAGAACCACAATTATCTCACGTTAAGTTTTTGAGCCTGCCAAAGTCAATCTGCGTATATATGCTGCATCAATAAAAAAAACACGTAAACAATTTTATTGTTTGGGTATGCGTAGAATGTGTAACTATACTTTGCAGTATTTTTTTAAAAAAAAAATTGGGATGGTGTATTTGGTTTCGGCCAGGACGTTCAGATTTGCCGTTACCACCAGCTTTTCAAAGACATTAAAATTATGCGCACAAACGCTATGCGTTAAATTTTGCGCATAGATTACGCGATGGTATTACAAACGCATTTGCGCTCACAATGTTAAGTATAGGACGCGTGTAGTACAGTACGCTCGTGCAGCGTTCGCTCAGGTTCACCCGCGGTACACGATTACACGCGTTTGTTGCGCTGACTTTGTAATACGACGTTCAGCGCAAAGGGTTTTGCCCCTCGCGTTAATGCGTTTTTGCGCACGCGCAAACATTTTCGTGAAGATTGTAATAGAGCCCTGAATTGGCTAGGTGTGAGTCTTTTTCAAACTATATTACTATGATTACCATCTTCCTACAAAAAGTATGATTTTAAAAATGTATTTACTAATAATATGAAAATACACAACCTTCATAAACTATTGCCAGAAAATGGTTTTAGGCAGTATAGTTAAATGTTACAAATATATTGTAGAGGTACATGAATGTGAAACTAAAATCTAACATGAAATGTAAATCTAAACTAAATTGCACAAATGACAACCAATATACACTTTATATACATACCCTTTCGCAACATGGACCCTCTTGAATGGTCAATAAATTCTGAGGGTGCGAAAGTCCAGTTCGCCATCTTGTTATTCTTCATGACTTTGAAACTGGAATTTTTTACAACAGAATCAATAGCTTCATCATCTAATTCTTTTTCTAGGAACTTACAGAGTTTCACCACACTGCCTCTGAGGTCCTTAAATAAGAGAGAATATAAAATCACTACGTACTGCTATACTCATGATTTTTATATATATTGTAATATGTTTTATTAAACAATTCTCCAATGTCTCCTTTATGAATGAAATATATTGATCAATACAGCACATTAATAATAATGGAGAGATTTGTATTTGAGGACCAGTATTTTGATTTGAATTTGAAAGGAAACAAGCTGCGGGAGCAAACATTGTCAAAGTTGATGCGTGAGAGGTAGGGATGGGCCGAATTGTTCGCATTCGAACTCGAACAATTTAAACAGTTCAAATTAGAACACGATTCGAACTCAATGCAAGTCCATGGGACTCGAACGTTCGATTTTTAGAGTGCATATATGCAAGATATTGGCAATAAAAGGTGTATGGGGGTCCGGGTAGTGCCCTGGGGGACAGGAAACAAGGACAAAAAGTTCAAAAAAAGTTTTTAAAGGAACACTGATATTTCCATGACATAAAGGTTAAGAATAAAACCAAAAATTCCTTCAAATATCGTGCCTAGGAGGTCCCCATAACCTGCCCGTGAAGTGGCGGATTTGTAGGATGTATAGAAACATTTAAAAACAAAAAAATGACATTTCAAATGACGGTAAATGGTTTTCCTTTAATCTATTCATAAACAACTGCTTGGGGCGGCAGCCTGTATGAAAAGAGGCACGCAGAACAAGTTTAGTGATTTTTTGTGCTAAATTATGGTGAAACTTATGCAGGCTTTGGATGAAAGTAACAACAGGTGCATTAAAATTGGACCTTTGGTGCCAGCTAGTGCCTTCACACCGTAACCCTTCTGAGGTATTGTGGAAGAGTGCAGTGGTGGTGGACTCTGCGGTCAAATATTACAATGATATGAATCTGGTACACACGTCAGTGGCAGTGCACCCAAATATTGGGCCTTTGGTGTCGGCTAGTGTCTTCCAAACGTAACCCCTCTGAGGAATTGTGGAAGAGTGCAGTGGTGGAGGTTTTGTGAATGCAGAAGAGATCCCCGATCTATTCAGTTACATCAGCATCAGGGGAGTGATAGCTGCTGATCCAGGACTGATTCATTTTTATAAATGTCAGCCGGTCTACAGAGTCGGTGGACAGACGCACCCTTTTGTCTGTGAGAAAACCTCCAGCGGCACTGAACGTCCTTTCAGAAAGCACACTGGATGAAGGGCAACCTAGTAGCTGCATAGCATATTGGCTAAGTTCTGGCCAGTGATCCAATCTCAACACCCTGTAAGCCAGTGGATCATCTGCTGTAAAGGTATCCAGGTCTGCCCTTGCCCCTAGGTAGTCCTGCACCATATGGTGAAGACGCTGGCAATGGGTGCCTACATTTGATGTCCCTGGGCGTCGTGGACTAAAAAAAATTGCAAAAGGCATCAATCAAGCGGCAACCTTCACCGCTCTTCCTCTGATAAACCCCAGCCTCAGAAGCACCTGTGTCATCACTTGGTAACCTACCAGTGCCTGGAAAGGTGTTACACAAGTGTCGCTTTAGAGCGTCCTCAAGTTGTTTCATCCTGTGCTCCCTCTATGAGGGCAGGATGAGCTCTGCAACCTTACCCTTGTATCGTGGATCAAGAAGGGTTGCCCACTACCCGACTGCAAGAATCCTCATACAAATTCATGTCTTTCTGGTATCGTACTCCAGCAATTATATCCCTTTACCACACGGCCCACTCTCCGACTTGCTGGCGTTGCGCACTGTCCCTAGGATCTTACATACATATTTGGTGGGAGTGTCCGCTTATTCAGAAGTACTGGAGACGGATACAGGACCTAATTGAACGAGTCACTGATCTAGTATTGGAGTTTACTCCTCAGACATTCTTGCTTTTACACTTACCATATCCAGTGAAATCTTTAAAGAAATCAATTCTACTCCGCATTCTACTGTTAGCTAGATCACTCATTCCCATTTACTGGAGATCCACCTCGATCCCCTCCACCAAGATTCTGATTGAACGGATGGAAACATTGAGATCAATAGAAGAACTAGCACTCCCACATACACAGGCTGCTCAACACTTAGAGGTTTGGTACCATTGGAGTGACTATTGCTCCTCAGCGGCCCTGCGGAGGACACTCCAGGCAGAGGAGGAGGAAGGCAGCGGACCGGGACAGGACCCAGGATAATTAACTGACACCTTCATTTCCCTTTAAATCCCATCTTATTTAACTTTATTTCACCCATTCATGACCAACCCTTATAATTCTTTCTTTTACTGACCCGCCAACACCTATAACTCCCCTTCCCTCTCTCCGACCTATACCCCCCTCTCCAGTCCACAACCTCACCCCGACTCCTATCCCTCTGCCCCCTGACTGTCTCTTGTCCGGTTTGTCTGTATGTCCTGTTTGTCTGCTTTAATGGGATCGGATAACACTGACCCCTACGACAACCCGTCGTACGCCCCGTCAGCACTACTGGAGAGCCCATCTGGCACTCGCCACCCCAACACAATTACATTAGAAACCTGAAGCAACGAAAAAGTCGCCTCATTCCCTGATATTTAATTTCTGATTACATCCCTAGTAGAAGAAAGTCGCGAATTCAGACTCAAGAAATGAACCATTCTGCCGAATAGGACAGATATAATTATATGATTAAACCATCTTACCCATATGTCAGAAATGTGTTAATTGCCCCCTTAACCTGCACTGTTTAGGTTCGAAAGACTCAACGTACTGTATTATTAATATATACTTGTTACCACTTCAAATATTTGTATCCCCTGTTTGATGAAAATAAAAACTTTTAATTGAAAAAAAAAAAAAAAGAAGGGTTGCCAACCAGTAATGATCCCTCTCCTTGATAGCACGAATCCTGGGGTCCTTTAGCAGGCTTTGCAGGATAAGGGAGCCCATGCAGCGTAGGTTGGAGGTGGCATTAGCTTCTGAGTGTTCCTGGTCGCTGAGGATGACCATATATTGCACTACCTCCTCCCAGCCACGTACTAGTCCTTGGGTTTCTGGGGACACAAAACCCTCACTTGAGGAATCCCCACCTACCGCCTTCAATGCCCCCACAACTTAAATATTCCTCCTCCTCATCCTCCTCCTGTCTGATCTGAGGACCCGCAGGAATGCTGTCTGCGTAAAGACTGGGGCCTTGAGAGCTAGCGAAGTCCTCCTCTTCCTCCCATATATTTTATTCATTAAACCTTTGATGGACTACTTCATCTTGATTGACTCCTGATGTTTTAATCCGTTTTGGTATCCTGAGAAGGCATCTCCAAGGTTCGTGATTGCTGCGCCTTTAATTACTCCAAAGTTCGTGACTGCTGCTCCCTGGATTGCTGATAGGGGAATCGGTGCCCCTGATCTATAAATCCACCGATCTGCTTGCGATTTGGTGCCTATTTGGTTGAATTGGCACCCCAAAATGTGAGTATATCTCCTCATTTGTGCTTTTCCATATTGGAATATTACAGGCTGCACAATAGATTCTCTTTGTGTTTCTTCTTTCCATCCCTTCATTATTCCATCTCTCGGAGGACATATAAGTGTGCTGGATATTCCTGACCGGAGTTGAAATAAAGAGAGTACCAGCGCCTGACACCGGCTTTGTATCCTGAACCACATCTATAATTCCCCACAGAGTGCGCTCCAGCAGGAACACTAAAGGAATTGTGTCACTGATGCATGCACTGTCCCTGCTCATCATCCTTGTTGCCTCCTCAAATGGTGACAGTACAGTGCATGCATCCTTGATCATCTGCCACTGCGGGGGGGAACCAAGTTGACCTGAACCTGTCCTTGTGCCATACTCACACAGGTACTCATTGATGGCCCTCTGCTGCTTGTGCAGACGCTGCAGCATTGCCAATGTCGAGTTCCACCTGGTGGGTATGTCACAGATCAGACGGTTTGTGGGAAGGTGGAATTCTCTTTGAATTTCTGCCAGGCGAACACTTGCTGGGAATGACTGTCTGAAGTGGCTGCAGACTTTTATGGCAGGATGGAAGTGCACCAGCAGTAACAAGCAATGGAATATATCAGACAGGGACACAGAGTGAGAGTAGTCGTTATAACAAAACCGGGTCAGCAAAGTTTAGGCACTTGTACTGCGCTACTGTATATGGTGAGAATCAGCACACACCAGTAGCAACAGGAGGCAAACAGAACAGGCAGGCAAAGTCGGCAACAGATTGGGTCCTCAGTCTCACTCTGCTCAGGGACAAAAGAAGCGACGGATCGGGCCACCGTTCTCGCAGTGGGATAAGAGGTGAGTATCGGATTTCTTCAGGGGATTTTTAGGGGGTGCTAAATGATTTTGAATTTGCATAATAATTTTAGCACAGTCAAATCAAGCGTCCCAGGGCCTGCCCGGCACCGCCGGCCTCGCTGCTCGCTGGCCTGGCGACGAATGATATGCCAGCCCGCAGCAGTCATGTGAGTGGCCGGGAGGCGGGACGCGGCATGATGACGCGTAGCCACCGAGTTTACAATCAGTCTGCTTAGGTAGACTCACTGCCCAGAGGTGGAGTTTGCTTCCCCAGTGCTCTGGTGATTTTTCTTTTATTACTATTGACTTCTGGCTACTCTGAGAACCCCTTATGCATACCAACCAAGCTATTACTGAGAATCTCGCTTTGTGTACTGACCGAGCTATTACTGAGAACCTCGCTTTGTGTACTGACCAAGCTATTACGGAGAACCTCACTTTGTGTACTGGCCCGGCTATTACTGAGAAACTTGCTTTGTGTACTGACCCAGCTATTACTGAGAACCTCGCTTTGTGTACTGATCCTGCTATTACTGAGAACCTCATTATGTGTACTGATCCTGATAGTCTTGATAACCCTGCTCTGAACACTATCCTTGGCTGACCCTCTCTCCTGGTATTAGGATCTATACTGTCAGGGCTTGCTCTGTTGTATTATTCTCTGGCTTGTTAATCCTTGCTCCGTGTATTAAGATCATGTCCCTGAAGGTAGTCAGCTGTACCGACTATTCAAGGATCGGAGAGGTAGATAGGGTACTGTATACAGGGACCGACATCTTGGAATAAAGGGGGATCCATGACAAGCACCAGCTTTTAGAAGGTGCTAAAATTTTGCCTTGTGCGTCCCATTGGTAATTAGCACTTTGTAATACCTTACTCTGCCCATCCTATAGATAATATGGGCTTCACAAAGTACAGTAAAGCTTGCGGCAGCTAGTGCAAAAACAGGTGTAGCATCAGAAATGTAATATGGGTGGCATGCGTTAAACACATTTATCCTGCCATAACACTTCCACATCCAGATGCTAACGGTAGCGTTAACTAGGGAATAATGCCCAAATGAGTCTAGCAAGGGCAAATTTTGATCATGTCTTTTTTTGCTCAAAGTCAAACCCTGACAAGGTATCTGTTCGTCCGTGGAGGAGACTTCATGTGCACAGGCAGACACAAAACTGTGTTTAGCAACCACACAATACGACCGGCGATGAATCTAATTTACTGTATTAATTATGTAAAAACTCTTTTACATAATTAAGCATGACCAGTGTATGCACAAGTATGCACTGATTTTATTTGTATTATACCTGCAGGAGTTCTTCATATGAAATGTAGAAGAAGCGGCTATCATCCTTCATTTGCATCCACCCTTTGATATGATCAAACCACGATCCAAATACATCTGCAGAGAAACACATACAATGATATATTGATTTATGTAATTGTTGATCTGCTATTGTGATCTCTGCTCCTTTAACTGAGAGACGAGAGACGGAACATTTTGATGAAGCACAACAGTCCAATAGGGTTGTTCAGAGAGCGTGAAAAGCAGGAGAATGACTGGAGAATGAAAAATTCTAGGTCAAAATAGCCAAACCAGAAAAATTCTCCCTTTCATCTCACTTTCCAAATCGGCTATTTTGACCTAGAATTTTTCATTCTCCAGTCATTCTCCTGCTTTTCACACTCTCTGAATAACCCTGCAATTGTCCCAGAGTTTGGCCTTTCCAATGATACTGTACCAAATATGACCATATACATTGTAAAACTAAAAAAACAATCAACAAAAAAGGGCAATTTTGACATCAAATCAGTGTCTATGGGGGCGTGGCCGGCTGTTCAGAGGAGCGGACATGTTTTAATGGAGCTCCGCATGTCCTCTCCTTTTTGGTGCCTCAAGAGGACTTTATTCACGGCGATTTTTATAACTAAAGGTGCCCGAGGAGCTGGCCATCGGATCTGTACAGTCCGGAGGCCGTTTAACCCCCCCCCCTCCGGACGAGAGACGCACACCCGCCAGCATGCCAGTGGAGCACGGTACCGGCGGCCATTTTGCGGCCTTCACTCCAGCCTGTAACGGATCTCTGCCCAGCTGCCCTGAAGCATTGGCTAGTCTGGAGCCCTCGCTGAAGATGGGGGAGACAGTGGGCTCACGTTTCCTGATGAACATGGATGGATGCCTGGTGGGAGCAGCGAGTGACTTGGAGGATGTTCGGCGTGACGGACCTCCTCCCCCTCACACGGCAGGTACTGATACCTTTCTTGCAGGCCTGGAGGCCTGCCTGCAGCTATTCGAAGGGGAGGATGAGGAAGGGCCGGTCACCAGAGGCTTCTGGCGTCGGGCGATGCTCGCTCTGAGGGGCTGCAGAGAGGTGGAGGACGCAGGAGCCGAGGAGGGAGAGGCCGCATCGGACCAGCGCCACGTGGAGGTCGATTTTGAGGCTAAAGCCAAGAGGAGTAATGAGGTTGACATCTCGGCTGAGACCTGGACGCCGGATCCTGAGACCGTTTCTGGCGGTGCTGACGGGGACCGATGGCTTTGCGCTGAGAGGTGGCGGTGCTGGCTCGGGTCTCGGAGTGGGGCCGCTGCGACGACCGTTGTGACGACATTGAAACTGGCGACCAGCCTGACGCCGAGCGCTACCAGCGGGATTGAGGAGGCTTCCAGCCCTGCGTACCTGATGGAGACACCTGGCCTGCTCGGCTTTGCTTTACCTGCTGCGAGTTCGCTGCCATTCCGTGACACTGGCTGAGGACTGCCCTGGCTTTTTTCCCTGTGACACCTTGCCTTTTTGATGACCTTTCTTTATGGCTTTTCCCCCCCTTTTTTCCTGATGTGAAGTGTATGTCCCCGGCTGGGGCCATCTCAGAGATTTTATTTTATCCCTCTATCCCTTGAGAGTTGAATTCCCCCCCCCCGGACACTCTTTTTTGCGGACTCTGCTTCATCAGTCCAGGCTGTGGTTTGCAGTGACGGTCTGGGCAACTAGCCACCTTTTTATTTTGTTCCCCCCCCCTTTTTTCCCCCTTTTTTTTTTTTTTTTTTTTTTGTGCGGGACATTAGGTTGCCCTGGGCGAGCCATTGGAGCGGATACCATGGCTCTGACCGCTTCCTCTGGCCCCAAGACGCCTGGCCCTGTGACCTCTTCCGTGGCCTCCAGCCTCCTTGAGAGGTTGCTGGAGTGAGCCAGGAATGCCACCTTTTCCCGGGCTGTCCTCCACCTTTACTCGTCCACCCACCCCCTTTCCCCCCCCCTTTTTTTTTTTTTTTTTTTTCCTAAGTGGTTGCCCCATGTCTGCATGACGACGAGACTGCCTCCCTGGTTACTTATATCGAGTGCCCTCTATTTCCCCTCCCCTTATTGTTAACTTTGCGGACCCTAGCAGCCTAATGTTGTCATTTTTATTTGCGTTGATTTTCCTGCTGACTAGTCTGTGGCCCTGCGTGACCTTTTTCTATTTACTGTATCGCTGACTTGTTACAAAATAAAATTTTGAATACAAAAAAAAAAATCAGTGTCTATGACCTGCTGTAATATTTGTATGTATATTCTTCCTCTAACTATTTCTCTCATTATTTTTCCTTTATTAAACATATTTCATTATCTGTGCTTTTCTCTCCCTCCCTACATTCTTTCCATTTCCCGCCATAATTTTCTCCTTCACTCCTTCCCTATATACTTCACTGCACTCTTCCATCTTTCCCCGTTCCTCTCAGCTTTCCTCCTTTTCCTTGGTTTTTCTCCTTCCCTCCTTTTCTCCATTCTTCCCTCTCCCTCTTCAACTTTCACTCCTCTCTGAGGTCTGGGATTGGACAAGTTATGGGGGCTGATATAGGGTATCCGGTGTATGAGGGCTGACGGGTGCATGGGGCTCAAATAGGACCTGAGGGGTATATAGTACGGATAACTCCAGGTAGGAGGGGTGTAGGGGGTCTGATAAGCATATGGGAGCTAACATGGACTATGAGGGGTGTATGGCAGCTGTTGCGGGATCTGAGAAGTGTATGAAAATAAGAATGGGGTCTGAAGGGTTTATGGAGGCTGATGTGGGCTCTGAGGAAAGTATGAAGGCATACATGGAGCCATTAAGATTCTGAGTGGAGCCATTATACCCTTAAATGTAAACATTTTAAAAGGCACTTCCTCAAACCTTATATAACATTCACATTTCATACAAGACTGTAAAATGCGACTTAAGGACTGTAAAATGGGTGAAGGTTAATAAACATACTGACAGGAAAGGCTTACTATTTTCATCAACATAATTAACATTCATTTTGCCAAATTTTCACATTTAATCCAAGACGACCTAGTAAAATAGGTGAATGATAATATACATACTGACCGTTTCCTTGTAAAAAATATTCTAATTGTTCCTGGATACTTTCAGGATCTTTGTAGCAATGTACTATTTTAGCAAAGTGATAGTTAGATACAAATACATCTTTTGGATTTCTCATTGTGTAGACAATCTGAAAGAAAAATACATTAGAGTCATTTTATGAATTTGTATGCAAAGTCTAATTTATTATTAACATATGCAGTGCTGTATTAGTTTGGCTCTATGTATTGAACTGTTGCTACCACTAGAGGGAGACAGAGCCTAGACGTTATGGACTATGCTGGACTGAAAGACTTCATCTCCCAGAGACCTTTGCAAAGAGGACAGGAAGTGGGCATGCTGGCACCATAGGAGACATCTGAAGCCTCGTGCAGGACAGAAGCAGAGCGAGCAGAGCGAGCAGAGCAGTGAGACGAGTAAGGCGCATGAAGAACACTCTCTGGGATCACAACCAGGCCGGAGCGCAGACCGAGGCATATCCAGTGCTGGAGATCGGAGACGGAGTGTGCATCATCGCGTACCACATTCCGCTGAGCAGCTCGATGGACAACCAGGTTCCAGAAGGACCTCGAGTAAGGAGGCCGCGGATCGAACAGGAGTGCAGGTGGCGGATCGGTTCCTGTTGTGGCGATTCGGCATCGGGACAGCGGATTCGTTGGCACCGGGTTCCAGTCGCGGTGAGAGATCCTTTGGTCGAGTCATCGGTTCTGGACACTTTGTTCGCCGGATGGGTGAGAGGCGTCAAGGCCCGCGGTTCCGAAACGAAAGTGCGCACTTGGTTAATTGCTTCAATTCACAGGGCCCCAACGTTGACTAGTCGAAGATAATTTTGATCATTCACTGGCCAGTTGAATCTAGTATCCGGGTACCCTATAACACCAATTTATGAGCCTTTTGAGTGGGACTTAAACTCATGAACTGAGGGGTATTAACCGTTTCTTTTCCGCCGCGTGTTTTTTCCGCGTTGCGCATATTCAATGCCACGTTATTGCTACAGTAAAGTATATAACCTAGATAATCCATAACAGTGTGCTGGTGTATAGTAATTCCTAGTGCGGTGAGATTATCCTGGGTTTATTCAGGGCTCCTCCAGGGGTGAGCGCTACACATACAAACTGTAATATTCCATAATTATTTTTTTTGGTCAAAAGGTTGAAATAATTTTGAATGGCGAAATAATAAGAATTTGGACTTCACTGTCTAGTTAAGTGATCCCTAAGAAGACTTATTTGGGAATGTTGGTTTGATTAAAGCAAACCAATGGAAATAAAAATGGATAGTGGATACCATTCCACGTAGTATGTTTCATTGTGATCACAAGGCACTTCATGTTGCATATGGTTCACCACACTTCAGGGGAATCAAAGTTTCCCACCTCGCGGTGAATTCCGCATTCACTGCATGGTCCTCAGAGTGAAAAAAGTGGTAGACACCGGCTACCTAGTAACCTTTATTGGACAAATACAATGTACACAGATAAAAATACTACATAAAAATGGTAAATGATAACCTCCTTAAACCATAAATAAGCTTTCTCTAGATAGAGAACACATAACAATGGAAAATAAGAAATAAATTCTCAATTAGAATATGGGCAATGAATCTAGTTATGCAATATCACGTCCACAACTAGTAAGCCACTAGGTGGCGTCAAAGATCCTGGAATTGTCATGCTAATGCAAAGTTGTAATCAGAATTGGCAAACCATAATTTGTCAGCGTTGGGTGTCATATATAATAGCCACAGTTGGAGGCTGAACAAGCATATAATAATTAGAAACAATTACCAAGGAAAGTTGGAGATAAAAATCTCAATTGTTTGGAATATGGGCAATGGTTCTAATTTTACAGTATCACGTCTGCAGTATCATGTCTACCACTTTTTTCTTTCTGACAATATATAGGGTTCATGCCCATTAACGACACTGGCCTTACGTTATTTCCCCTTATTCTATAAAGTTTTTCTTTAGGGTCCTCAGAGTGCAGGGAAAATCCCGCCGTAAAAAACACACCAAACATGTCGGAAAAAGCCAACAATCACAGCGCAGACCAACTGCCAGCAAAGGCCGACAAGTTGGCAAATGGGGTGAAAAAAAAAATACTCCAAACAATACGTTTGAAAGTGTTAAAATTTAAACACTTGTAACCCCTGGAGTACAGTAATTCTACTACCCTGCAGTTTCTATGTAGTAACCAGCAGATGGCGTCCTTCTGTTTGCTCTAAGATTCAAGACTGTGTGGCTCTATGGTTTTGTGTGTGAAGCCTGCAAGAGAGGAAGCAAGAGAGAGGAAGCTGGAAGATGATGGTGGCTGAGATTTGTGGTATTGTGTCCAGTGCTGAAGCATCCTGCATAAAGGCTCCCAGCAGACTCTGTATCCGGATCAAAGCACAGAACTGTTCCTGGCAGTGATTGTTCTGCAGAGTGAAGGAATCCCAGTGGAGCAGCTTCTCCCCTTCCTGGACAAAATCTGATTACAGACTGGAGTGGTAAGCTGAGACCTCTCCCCTTGGTTTTACAACAAGGCATTCTGACACTGGTTACTAAAGCAGCAGTCTATGATTTCTCTGATCCCTGGAACATCCCAGCATATTACAAACAAAGTGGATTACAATTATTCTGGGCCCCAACAATGTGCACCACCTACATATGGTACCATTAGGGAAAAGACTAGGGTGGGCCGCAGTATTGTTTGTGGGTAAACTCATACTGACTCTTGCATTATTTACTTATCCCACTGCATTATATTTATTTAGACCGTTACATTTATTTTTGCATAGAGTTTTGCTGTGCAATACAAAGTTATATAAAAGACAGCTCTGTGTTGATTTATTGCTTGTTTAAATACAGTATGTTCCCAACTGGATCTCACACCCAAAGCCTGGATGTCCAGTTGGGTGGAGGCACTGCCGCAGTCATGTACCCCAACTCCCAGGTAGCGGAGGGCCGGAGGCTCAGGATCGGCTTGCAGAGCGCTTGAAGGTAACTGAGGTAAAGGACCACAGGGGTATTGGTGGGACTACGCAAAAACCCGTTACACACTGTTTGCAAAAAACTACTGAATGAAAATGTCTGAAATGAACATAAGGTCCTATGAATGATAATAAAAAAATAGACTTTTTACTGTAGATTAAAATAATAAAACAGTTTATTAGATATTGGTTAAAAACAGGAATAATTTTTAATTAAAAAGCCTATCGGGTTCGCCTGAATAAACCTGCCGGCTGGGTGGAGTAAAGGTCACTGCTCTATAACCGTGGAGAGAGACTGTGGAGACACAGGTTCAATCCCAGCGAGCAACCTCTCCAGTAAGTGTCCTTGGGCAAGACACCTAACGGTACAAACTCGCCACCCAGGACATACTTGAAAACAAGAGAAATCTCAATGTGTCCGTCCTGGTAAAAACCCACCATACAGAAAAATTTGGCTAACTGCCTGCTTTCTGAATAGCCCTGAAATGTCACGTACAGGGCAATTCCCTGTTTGGCGACATTTCGGGACCAGATCGGCTCTCTCTGAATAACCCCTATAGTCTAGATTGCTTTCTTCTCCTGAGTTTCACCTTTCAGTGAATAGACCTTTATATTTATTTAGCTGGAATTAATCTTCAGATTCTTAACTTGATGCATCTTTTTCTTCATGGCTCAAGGAAGATTTAAAAGTATTTTCTCCTGGGTCTGTCAGCACCTTAAGGTTAATTTATACACTGGGATATACAACCATTAGGTCTAAGTCACCTTGCTCTGAAACAGAAGGATGTTATAAATAGCATGCCTTTCCACAAATTTAGAAAATTTTTAAAAGGTAATTTTGAGGTGTGTGGTCCTGTTTCTAGATAATGATCTATGTTTTTCATGTCTTTCAGTTTTTCACTGTGTTTTTTTTCTGAATAACTTACCATTGGTTTACAGGAGGCACTCCATGGTGGAACCAAGACCAGACCACCATAAGGCACGATGAGGATGATGATGAGGAATAGGTCTAGCATGTTCCCCAAGAAAGGAATCCTATATTGTTATCAGAGGCATAACTAGAAAGCTCAAGGCCCAGGTGCAGGAATCCATGAATGCCCTCTCCCCACCCTAGGCAACAGGGCTGGCCTGACAGGGTTGCCAGTTGGAGCAACGGCTCCAAGTGACAAATTTCCGTGGGGCGGCATATTTTTGGGTCCTGGTGGCTGGCCACATCCCATGGACAGCTGCCGGGACTAGGGGAGGACTTACCAGCAGATCGGACCAGGGCCTTACCCATTGCAGTCGTCCCAAAATAACACAAGTCACGATGACCACAGTGCACCCGGGTGGTCATCGCAATTTGCAAATGATGTCCGTGGGGAAAGGAAAGTTAAACATGAGCTCCTCCAACCATACAGAGCACCCGACTATGCAGAGCGTGCCGAAGGTGCAAGAGCACACGTGGCACCCGGCACCAGCATTGTGTGTGAAGGAGCTCAAGGTGTGGCTGCCTGCTTGTGAAAAGCACGTCTGCACTTTGAACATTTGCAGCTGGAGTTGTGAACGGGGCCCTTCCTGAAAATCCTGCCGATCGTGGGGCACCCTGTAGCTTGGCATGCTGACAGATTTGGGGTCCCTTGAGCACAATGCTCTCAGGAGAGCACAAAGAGAGCTGCTGCTGCACTCATGGAGAGAGAAGCCACGCCCCCACATTCCTATGAAACCTCCCAGCACTACCAGTAAGTAAGCAGCAAGAGGGGGGATGTCAAACAGAGTGAGTGTGTATTTGGGGCATTAAGTGACTGCGGAGGTGAGTCACTGGGGGTGGAAGGGAGCCATTGTGTGTGGGGGATTAAGTCTTTGTCTGTGAGGGGTGAAGACTGGGGGGTTAAATCAGTATGTGTGTATCTATATTTTTAGCTTTTTTAACATATCTTTATTATAATATATTTTAAAATAATAAACTAAATATAATTTAAATATTTTATTAATGTGTCATTTATTTAATTTATTTTCATGTTAATAATTATTTTAAACACACCACATTTTCTTCTCTTGGCGGGGAGGGGGCAGCATTACATCCATGGCTTTCGACAGCACAGAGGCTTGGGCCAGCCCTGCTAGGCAACAACATATTCCCCCCCCCCCACCGTTCCCATACACTGGACTCCTCCAGACAATCAAAGTCCCGTTGTTTTCCAGGTCCACTAGTGCCACTTCAGTATGAGCAATCACAGAGCTCCTTGGCAATAAAATTCACACGGCAGTATTACAAAGTTGGTGCTAACTTAACCAGAGCTGTTGTAAACTTGAAACCTCCATAGGCTATAATGGCTTTGGTAAGTTTACAACAGCTCTGGTTAAGTTATCACCAACTATGTAATATGGCCCACAGTATTGTGTGGTACATTTCACAGCACTCCACGCAATAAAACTCACAGTAGTGTGCAGTGTGTATGAGTAGGGATTGGCCGAACACCCCCGTGTTCGGTTCGCATTCGAACAATTTAAAAAGTTCGAATTCGAACACAAATACGATTCGAACTCAATGCAAGTCAATGGGACTCGAACATTTCTTTTTTTAGAGTGCCCTCTAAGAGGGCATATACGCAAGATATTGGCCATAAAAGTTGTATGGGGGTCCGGGTAGTGCCCTGGGGGACAGGAAACAAGGACAAAAAGTTTAAAAAAAATCATTTTTAAAGGAACAATGATTTTTCCATGACATAAAGGTTAAGAATAAAAATGAAATTCCTTCAAATATCGTGCCTAGGAGGTCCCCTGCCCGTGAAGTGGCGGATTTGTAGGATGTATAGAAACATTTAAAAAGAAAAAAATGACATTTCAAATGACGGTAAAAAGGTTTTCCTTTAATCTATTCATAAACAACTGCTTGGGGTGGCAGCCTGTATGAAAAGAGGAGACGTTTTAGGACGCACAGAACAAGTTTAGTGATTTTTTGGGCTAAATTATGGTGAAACTTATGCAGGCTTTAAAACAGAAGAATCTGTGTTCTGGGCGCAACCTAGTGGTTCCTTTCACAATTGTTCATGTGTTGAGGGTTAATTAACCCCTCAAGACCTTTAAGAGCAGAAAAAAAAAAAAGCAGCAATAAAACCGTAAATTGTCAATGTTTCTCACAGTAAATCAGCAGCTTGTCCGTTCACTCGGGCTTATCCCTAGAACCCAGATAGAAGCATAAATAGAGAAAAATTGTGGCGGGACAGGCGCTTCCTTCACAATGACAGGGATGTCCTCACTTAAATGACAGTTCTCCCCTCTGTTGGATGAGTGTAAACCTCAAACAGAACAGAAAACAAAAATAATGGTGCAGTATGTCAAGGCAGTATACTATTAAAATAAAGATAAGAGGATTGCACTCACATGGTGTGGTGTCTTAGTATCAGACACCAGATGTTTATAGCGGCTGGCAGAATTATGGAAGGAACGCCAGACTTCCCTTGGTGGTGCTCCAACGTCTGTGGTGGTCCTCCAATCTTTGGGTACTCCAAGAGCCTTGATGTTGTTTCAGTATCCGTTCCCCTGATCCTCAGCAGCGGTGTAGATCACAATCATGTGGGGTACAGCAGCCAGGAAACAGGAAGAATAGGGACAGCAAGCAAGGTATAATGGGATTTATTGGTATAAAATAATTAAAATAATCTTGGTACATCCAAACGCGTTTCGCGGTATGAAGCCGCTTCCTCAGTCCTTGACATCTACTGAGGAAGCGGCTTCATACCGCGAAACGCGTTTGGATGTACCAAGATTATTTTAATTATTTTATACCAATAAATCCCATTATACCTTGCTTGCTGTCCCTATTCTTCCTGTTTCCTGGCTGCTGTACCCCACATGATTGTGATCTACACCGCTGCTGAGGATCAGGGGAACGGATACTGAAACAACATCAAGGCTCTTGGAGTACCCAAAGATTGGAGGACCACCACAGACGTTGGAGCACCACCAAGGGAAGTCTGGCGTTCCTTCCATAATTCTGCCAGCCGCTATAAACATCTGGTGTCTGATACTAAGACACCACACCATGTGAGTGCAATCCTCTTATCTTTATTTTAATAGTATACTGCCTTGACATACTGCACCATTATTTTTGTTTTCTGTTCTGTTTGAGGTTTACACTCATCCAACAGAGGGGAGAACTGTCATTTAAGTGAGGACATCCCTGTCATTGTGAAGGAAGCGCCTGTCCCGCCACATTTTTTCTCTATTTATGCAGGCTTTGGATGAAAGTAACAACAGGTGCATTAAAATTGGACCTTTGGTGCCAGCTAGTGCCTTCACACCTTAACCACTCTGAGGTATTGTGGAAAAGTGCAGCGGTGGTGGACCCTGCGTTCAAATATTACAATTAAATTAATCTGGTACACGTGTCAGTGCACCCAAATATTGAGCCTTTGGTGCCAGCTAGTGCCTTTACACCGTAACCCCTTTGGGCGTCGTGGACTAAAAAAATTGCAAAAGGCATTAGTCAAGCGGCCCCCTTCACCGCTCTTCCTCTGATAAACCGCATCCTCAGAAGCACCTGTGTCATCACTTGGTAACCTACCAGTGCCTGGAAAGGTGTTACACAAGTGTCGCTTTAGAGCGTCCTCAAATTGTTTCATCCTGTGCTCCCTCTGTGAGGGCAGGATGATCTCTGCAACCTTACCCTTGTATCATGGATCAAAAAGGGTTGCCAACCAGTAATGATCCCTCTCCTTGATAGCACGAATCCTGGGGTCCTTTAGCAGGCTTTGCAGGATAAGGGAGCCCATGCAGCATAGGTTGGAGGTGGCATTAGCTTCCGAGTGTTCCTGGTCGCTGAGGATGACCGTATCGTGCACTACCTCTTCCCAGCCACATACTAGTCCTTGGGTTTCTGGGGACACAAAACCCTCCGTTGAGGAATCCCCACCTTCAATGTCCCCCCACGACTTAAATATTCCTCCTCCTGTCTGATCTGAGGACCCCCAGGAATGCTGTCTGCATAAAGACTGGGGCCTTGAGAGCTAGCAAAGTCCTCCTCTTCCTCCCGCTGCTCTGCCTCTAGTGTCACATCTATAATTCCCTGCAGAGTGCACTCCAGCAGGAACACTAAAGGAATTTTGTCACTGATGCATGCACTGTCCCTGCTCACCATCCTCATTTCCTCTTCAAATGGTGACAGTACAGTGCATGCATCCTTGATCATCAGCCACTGTGGGGGGGAACCAAGTTGACCTGAACCTGTCCTTGTGCCATACTCACACAGGTACCTGGTTAGGAAACGCTGTACCACCAGATTTAGGACGTGTGCTAGGCATGGTACATGCGTCAACTTACCCAGGCGTAGGTTACTCAGGTTGCTGCCATTATCACAGATGACCATTCACAGCTCAAGCTGGCATGGTGTTAACAATCTCTGCGCCTGTCCCTGCAGAGCTGACAGAATTTCTGGCCCGGTGTGGCTGCTGTCCCCTAAACAATCAAGCTCAAGCACAGTATGGCATCTTTTTGCTTGAGCCATTGCGTAGCCCCTGCCACACCTCGGTTTAACTGCCACTTCGCCAGAGACAGAGAAGGAAGAGGAAGAGGTGATGGAGCAGACAGACCTCATATAAGCAGCTTTCTGGAGCCGTGGTGGATGAACAAGCTCCAGCACAGAACCCCATCATGGATCCCTCCCAGCTGCAATCAGAGTTACCCAGTGTGCCATGAAGGAAATGTAAAGGCCCTGTCCATGCTTGGTGGACCACATGTCTAAAGTAATGTGCACCTTGCTGTGCGCCTTTCCCAATGACTCGATAACATTGTCTTCCACGTGCTGGTATAGTGCTGGAATGGCCTTCCGTGAAAAGAACTGGAGTTTTGGAACCTGCCACTGTGGTACAGCACATTCGGCAAATTCACGGAAGGAGGCAGAGTCCACCAGCTGGAAAGGCAGCAGCTGTAATACGAGTAATTTTGCCAAGCTGGCATTTAGATGTTGTGCAAGGGGAAGGTTGGGACTATATTTTTTCTTACGCTGCAGCAGCTGGGGAAACGAAATCTGACTGCGTAAATCTGCAGCTGATGGGATGCTGTCACATTTTGAGGAAGGACCTGGTACACCCATTACTGTAGCATCATCCCTGTCAGTGGAGGTTGTAGGCAACTACATGGCAGGACATATAGTGGGGGTAGAGACAGGTGAGGAGGAGGACCTATGCAAAGTGTTGTGCCAACGGGATGCGTAGCAGGTGGTCATATGTTTCATCAAGCATGTGATACCCAAGCGTCTGATGTTTTTCCCACGCTTGATCCTCTTCAGACATGGCTTACAAATAGAAACGCTGCAGTCTGCTGCACATGTCGTGAAGAACTCCCAGACAGCAGAGTTCCTGGACGTGTGCTGCGAGACAACAGCGCTCTGCACCTGAACAGCTCTGACATCTGATGCCTTGGACTGGCTACGGTTGCTCATAGAGGACGTTGTGCCTCGTTTTTGTTGTGCCTCCTCCCCCTCACTTGACTCCTCTGTTCGATCAGGCACCCAGGTGGAGTTAGTGACCTCATTATCGTTATCACCCCCTATCTCCTTGTCACTGGAGCCAACCTGGCAGTATGCTGCAGCTGCTGGGGGAACATGAGTGCCAGTTCTTTGTGTGTCACTGGCACCCCCTCCCTCTAGGCTGATTTTACTCTCTTGCTTAACCTCAGAGTTTGAATCAGAGCACTGGAGTTGCTGCGCATCCTCAAGCAGCATGTCACTGTCATTGTAGTCAAACAATTCAGCTGACTCCTCCGTGTCTGATGGTGAGGCTACGGCAGGAGTAGCTGTGGACATGGAGGCTGAATTAGATGTTTTGGCAGCTGGCAGAGGACTCGGAGGACTCGGATGCCCTGGTTAGCCAATCCACCAAATCCTCTGTATGTTGCTGCTGCTTAAGATGGCCAGCACCAGTTAGAAAGGACAAGCGTGCCCCTGCAGAGGATGCACCACGTCCACGAAGACCAGGGGCACAGCCTTCCGACACAGAGGCTACTTGCCCTCTTATCTGTGTCTGGGAGCTTCTGCCTGTCCTTTTTGGTCTTTCTGACATGGTGAGTGATACTGTATCTAGATTAAAGATATACAGAACTCTGATTCAACTCTGGTATAAAGATTGGAGATATTCAGAACTCTGGTTCAACTGTGTTATCTAGATTAAAGATATTCAGAACTCTACTATAAATCAGTGATACACCCTGATAGCTAGCAAGACACAGATTCAAATTTCCAGAACTCTGCTATAAGTCAGTGATACACCCTGATCGCTGACAAGACACAGATTCAAATTTCCAGAACTCTGATATAACTCAGTGATACACCCTGATAGCTGGCAAGACACAGATTCAGCTCTGAATAGATAAAGATACAGATTAAAGATACAGATGAACTCTGATTTAACTGTGGTATGATATTTCACAGCCAGGCTGCCAGTTCCCTGCTATTTGCCACTGTCAGCTTGTCCCTGCAATTGCAACAATCTTCTCTCCTCTCTGACTCACTCCTGCAACACACACGCTAGGGCTGCAGGGAAGCCTTATATAGTGTGCTGCAGGACTTTGCTCTGTGAGCCCATGATTGGGCAAAATTTGCCCAATCAGGACTCTGAGCCCTGATTGGCATACTCTTGCACCTGACCTGTGGTCAGGTGCAAGGCTGTAGCCAATTACAAACGTCAGGCCAGTGGAAAAGTGCATTGTGGTGCATTGTGAGCAAACATGCGGCGAACAAGCGGAAATGTTCGCCGTTCGGCGAACGGTCGAACGGCCAATGTTCGATGCAAACTCACGTTCGCATCGAACCGGCAGCCCATCCCTATGTATGAGTGGTATATGAGCGTATCAGAGCTCCACAGCAATAAAACTCGCAGAAATGTGCGGTGTGTATCACAGAGCTCCAAAGTAAACCTCACAGGTAAGTTATAAAATAAAATATTATTAAAATAAATAATATATTAAAATAATAGTATTGAAATAAATTAAATATTTAAGATAAATAAAAAATTATATTAACATAATTTATATTAAAATATACATACTTGATACCTTTTATTTAACTTTTTTTGCAGGGAGGGGGCTGAATTTCTCTTCATCCTGTGGAAGGAGCCTAGCCAAGGCCTCGGCCAGCCTTGCGGCCCAGACGAGACTTCGGTCAGCCTTGCGGCCTAGGTGAGACTCTGACTGGTCTTGCATCCTAAACAAGGCCCAGCCGAGGCCCCAGCACTCACTGCACCCCTGGTAGTTCTGACCCTGATTGTTATAATATCATTTACTGCATTGCAATCATTTTACTCACTTTAGCCTTGGATGTGAAGAATGACTTTGCAAACAGCTTGTGCTGAAGATGGGAAGAAATGATCCTTGGTCTTGCTAAATTTTGTATTTTTTGTTTAGCGGCTGCTACCTCATACCACGGTGATCTGTCAAAATTTGGTACTTGGTTGCTAAGTTCCGCATTTCCATTGTACTTGATCAAGTTCAAGATCTCTATCATCCAGTTGGTCCCTATAAGAAGATGAAAATGTCCTTTTTTTTTATTATTATTATTTTTTTTAATGCATGAGAGTGCTAGGGATCATATTTAAGAATGAAGCACATTAAATTATGGGTCATATTTGGAATTGTGTCATTTGAAATATAAATACGTTACCTGATTTTGGATATGTAACATTGAAGACATCATCGTCTAGAACGGCAAATTAATTTCCTGCATAGTTGAGAGATTCTACAGTGTGCACATTAATAACAAACGGCACTCCTCCGTAGCGGAAAGTTTTTTCTGTCATTATCTAATAAGAATTGAAAAGAGGACAAATCTTAATTTCAGATCATTAATAAAAATAATATAAATGTCTCTAGAAAAAATTGTGATTTATCAGAATGTTTTTAAGATGAAGCATCAGTGACGTTTTTGATAAATACCAGTTAATCCTTATTATACTTTATTTACGTAGCACCAACAGATTCCGCAGTGCTGTATAAGATAGGTGAACAAGGGGATGACACTTTAGAACAATATACATAGCTTTTCAAGGATGATACAATATGATTTGGGGGACCTTACAATAATAGATATATACATTGAGCTAGCTTTGTGCATATTGTTAGGTGCCTTGTCCAAGGAAGTTAGTAGTGAGGTGTTGTTAGGTGCGCTGCGTGCGGTGAGTTGGCGGAGTCCGGTTTGTTGCAATAACAGGCAGCCAGACAGGGTTCAGAGCACTAGGTTGGTTTTAATAAACACACCAGACCGGGAAAATACAGGAACAGAACTGAATACAAGGGAGGAGACTAGACACAGGGGCAAGACATGAAAGGAGCTATACACATGGGCGAGACATGAAAGGAGCTGAGAAGAACAGGAGAGATAACTAAACTAGAAGGAAACTGAATGAACTAAACATAGGTTAAAGACAGAGGGGCATGACATGAATAAGGAACTAAACACAGAAGGTACTCACAGAGACAGATATAAACAAAGGCAGATTGCAGGACACTGGAACAGATACACAAATAGCAGAGGATCTTTGGTTGATGAGGAAACAAAGGGGTCTATGTTCAGGGATCAGCGGGAGTCCATATGAATAATGGATGAAGCATAAGTCCTTTAGGCAAGATGAGGGGTAATCCAAATAGCAGAAGTCCAGGCAAGCAAAGCAAGGGGGTCTGATATACAAAAGTTTGGTAAGGAAGGCAAGGGGTCTGGAATCCAGACAGGTTGACACAGCATAAGACTTTACAGTCAGATGTCAATGCTGAAGCGAGGGGCAAGGGACGTAGTCTCCCTATATGGAGACCTGGGCAGGTGAGGGGTGATTAACCTGAGGGTGTTACATCCCCAGCCCCCGCTTTGCCCCCTGGGGGGTCTGGGCAAGAAGGGGGACCGCTGGCTGGTCGGATGCCAGCACTTTCTGCTGGCAGATCGGCATCTGAGGGGGCGGGGTCAGGTGTGGTTACCAGGAGCCACAGGCTTTAAAACAGGGCTCTAGGAATGGCCTCATTGCCCTGTTGTGGAGTTATTTCACGCACCGCTATTTCTAATATCTATTTGACTTTACTATTGACAACCCTGCTTGTATGAGATCCCTTCTCCTGTTAATTGACCCGGCTTGGCTTAGACTACTCTCTCTCTATCGTGTTTATTACGCTGTATCACTTGTTTTAGTGATTTAACCCCCTGCTGGTTGCTTGGTTGATCACTTGCTGTTTTGGGTTCTATCCCTTCACGTTCAGGGTTATCGCTTGCAACCCTCCGGGTTCCCTTTACCCAGGATACTACTTATGTTTATGGTTTTGCTAAGACCACGATAACAAACTATTGTTTATTTCTGTTTTATGTTATTTCTGCATCTCTGACCGCCCTGCACCTTGAGTACTTCACGGACTGTCATTCCACGTCTGCTGTTTCTGAGTGTGTCCTAGGTAATCTGTTGGTCTCAAAACCTTCAGAGCTTAGAGACAATTCAGTTAGTCCTTGTATGTACCAAAACGATTGGTTTCTGCATCTGACTGCCCTGCACCTTGAATACTTCACGGACTGTCATTCCACGTCTGCTGTTTCTGAGTGTGTCCTAGGTAATCTGTTGGTCTCAAAACCTTCAGAGCTTAGAAACAATTCAGTTAGTCCTTGTGTCTCCTTGTTATAGTCTGTAGTTTATAAATCTTTTGTATTATTCAAGCAGATACTTCTGTCCTCAAAGATCCCAACTCCGCTACTCTTGGGTAAGCGATATAGCTACCGTTACAGAGGGTTTCATGGAACCACAGGAAACCCTGTACTGGCGGTCAAGGGACTGGATGAGACACAGGGCTGAATGGGAAAATCCAGCACGGGACATAACACGGAAGGTGCAGCTGGTTTTATGATGGCACAGACCCAGTTCTGGACTTCCTATGGCGTCGGCAGCGAGGACCGTGACAGGTGTTCAGACTGGGATCCGAAACTGCTTTCCATGATCCTAGATCAAAGACACGTCAATGAGGTTCAACCTGCTTCTCCACTATTGCATTAATCTGGCATTCTAATCGGTAATCAAACCTGTTTATTCACAGTTGTAGATAAGTGATATTATACCTCTACATTACCCACTTACACCTCATGTAACTGTCCTCTATATACAGTCGGTCTTTGCACGATAACCTATACTACAGCCATGCTTTCTGCTGCATCATTCAAAGAAGGGGATGGGTAATTTAATAGTCAGTGTGGATATAGCATACATCCAAAACCACAAGAGGTTTTATTATTATCGTTCTATTATTACTACAGAAATAGTATGTGTGCATGATGATTTAGTGCACAGAAAGTTATATTATGATTGTATCATCTGTAGTAGGAATTTTTAATAAACTAGTAGTTGTAAATGACTACCTTTTACATTCTAAGAAACAATTGATAAAACAGAAATTCCTTTTAATAGAGCAATTATTTGTATGAGCTTATCTCCACAATAAATACAAGAAAGTGGTTTAAAGTGGCATTCTAGTGGTATTTAAGGCTTATATATCATTGCTCCCTGTTATGTCAAAAATGTTGGAAAAACATTTCTACACACAATTATGTGATTATTATAATCAATACTCGAACTACTTAACCCCAGATCAGTCCGGCTTCAGTCGAAATCACTCAACTACAACTGCCGTTTGAAAAGTTTGCAATGATTTCCAAGCTGGCATGGAACAAGGAACCTAACTGGAGACGTCTTCCTTGATTTTGCCAAGTCCTTTGACACAATAGATCATGACATCCTATTACAAAAACTTAAAAACTCAGGTATTGGTGATCGCACGCTAACCTGGTTTCGATCATATGTATCCGATCGATCAAACCAAATCTCCCTCATCTGGAGGCCGTGCTGCAAGAACATTTCACAGAGGTAGAAAAGTGGATCAAACACAACAAACTTTTTTCAAATACTGACAAAACTGTAACAATGCTCTTTGGAACAAAACCTAAACTACATAAATTGCAAAATCCCCATCTATGTGTTGGGACAAAATCAAATGGCACGCTGACCACAGTCACTTCTCTCAAATATCTAGGTATGTGGTTAGACCCAAATTTATCCTTTGGCCCCCACATCGAAAAACTCTCATCTAAACTTTACCCCAAACTAGGTGCCCTGTTTAGAAACAAATCCTGCCTGAGCCCCTAAGAATGCAGATTGTACAGCAAATGCTTATGCCGGCTATTGAATACGGAGATGTAGTGTATGCAGCTGCCCTGCAAACACACCTCCAGAAACTTACTACATTGAATAACTCATTCTGCCTCTTTGCGCTACAATGTAACTACATGACCCACCATTGTGACATGTTAAGAGAGCTAAACTGGCCATCGCTGGAGTCTAAACACACCCTTCACCTTTCCAACCTGGTGTTTAAGAGCTTTTCTGGAAAGCTGCCACCCTACCTGAATAGGCTGCTTCCCCTAGCAGTTCCCTCATCCTATAACCTCCGATCCAGGACCAGCACCTTACTTGCAGTACCAGAATACAAAAAGAAAGTGTCTCGATCCTCATTTTCCTACAGCGCACCGCAATTATGAAATAACATCCCAGATGCCATCAAATATTCCCCCCAGTCTTAAGTCACTCAAGAGCTCCCTATTAACATACTAGGGATGTGCGTTTCGTGTTACATGATTTTGGATTTTTCACGAATCGTCCCTATTCGTGGCTTCGGATTCGGCCGAATTTCCGAATCGGATCGGATCCGAAAACGGCAGATCTGAAAAAATTATCAGAAACGAAAAAAACACAAAATTTTTTTTAGAAGGTACAGACCCACGTGGGGTGGGCAAGTGTCATCCGTGGGGAGGGTCATTGGGATGTACCTGATTGTCTATTCATGTATAAAATGTTATGTTCATGAGTTCACGTCACTCAGTCTTTGCGATTCAATCCTGGCTGAGTGGTGATGTCACAATAAAGTACGCCTTTCCAGAAGAGACTCGTGTCCTGATAGTCATTGACCGCGCCGTGCCGACCTTTCACCAGACAGAACTGAGTGGATTCCGGTAACAGTTGGATCGGCCAGAGCATGGCCTTTCCAACCATACCAAACATGACCATGTTAAAAGTTAATTTAAAAAATTAAAAATAACAATTTTTAAAAAATTTTTTTGTTTTGTTTTGCTAATGCAGCAATATTGTTCCCATTCAATTATAATGTGAACAATGATGCTGCACTAACGATTTTTGTATGGGTTGCGTTCGTTACAAATTGTGTAATTTACTCCCAAAAATAAGTATGTAACAAGTCCCCCATTTCTAATTTTTTTAACAAGCGCAACTCATAGAAAATATAACCGTAAACGCTCGCATGTTAAAATGTGAAAAAAAAACACTTTACACATTGTAAATTATTGAAAATTCTAATTTTATTGCATTTTCCGTTATATGTATATGTATCCTGTCTGTATATTATAACAGACGTATACATTAATTATAATGCAGAGAGGCGCTTTCCCGCATTGTGCGTATTCATATGCTACATTAATTATACTGCGCAGAGAGGCTGTTCCCTGCAGTGTGCGTATTCATATGCTACATTAATTATACCGCACAGAGAGGCGCTTGTTCCCCGCAGTGTGCGTATTCATATGCTGCATTAATTATACCGCGCAGAGAGGCGCTTGTTCCCCTTCCCCGCAGTGTGCGTATTCATATGCTGCATTAATTATACCGCGCAGAGTAAAGAGAGGCGCTTGTTCCCTGCAGTGTGCGTATTCATATGCTGCATTAATTATACTGCGCAGAGAGGCGCTTGTTCCCCTTCCCCGCAGTGTGCGTATTCACATGCTGTATTAATTATACCGCGCAGAGAGGCGCTTGTTCCCCTTCCCCGCAGTGTGCGTATTCATATGCTGCATTAATTATACCGCGCAGAGGCAGAGAGGCGCTTGTTCCCTGCAGTGTGCGTATTCTTATGCTGCATTAATTATACTGCGCAGAGAGGCGCTTGTTCCCTGCAGTGTGCGTATTCCTATGCTGCATTAATTATACAGCGCAGAGAGGCGCTTGTTCCCCTTCCCCGCAGTGGGCGTATTCATATGCTGCATTAATTATACCGCGCAGAGAGGCGCTTGTTCCCTGCAGTGTGCGTATTCATATGCTGCATTAATTATACCGTGCAGAGGCAGAGAGGCGCTTGTTCCCTGCAGTGTGCGTATTCATATGCTGCATTAATTATACTGTGCAGAGAGGCGCTTGTTCCCCACAGTGTGCGTATTCATATGCTGCATTAATTATACTGTGCAGAGAGGCGCTTGTTCCCCACAGTGTGCGTATTCATATGCTGCATTAATTATACTGTGCAGAGAGACGCTTGTTCCCCACAGTGTGCGTATTCATATGCTGCATTAATTATACTGTGCAGAGAGACGCTTGTTCCCCGCAGTGTGCGTATTCATATGCTGCATTAATTATACCGCGCAGAGAGGCGCTTGTTCCCCGCAGTGTGCGCATTCATATGCTGCATTAATTATACCGCGCAGAGAGGCGCTTGTTCCCCGCAGTGTGCGGATTCATATGCTGCATTCATTTTTTATTTTTTTCTGGTTTTAAATCATTTTATTTTTTCAGTTTTTTTTTTTTTCGTTTCTGATAATTTTGTTCAGCTTTTGTTCCGTTTTAAAACCTTCTATTCTGGTTTTTATTTTTAAAGTTAGACCACTTGGGTCAGTTTTGGGTTTTTTAAATAGTTTTGTTCATTTTTGTTCCTTTCATACCATTTTATATGATTAAATAAAGTTGTGCAATGCATATTCATAAGAAACAAAAGATCTTAATTTAATAAAAAAAACGCTAGAATCGGCAGAATTACCGTATCGACAGATTTATCGTATCGACAGCAATATCGGATCCGAAAAACCATTAGTAGCTTTCACTCAAAAGGAATAGACACTTTGAAATGAGGAGAACAGACGTTCCGAAAAACACGAAAATTTCCGATATCACGAAAAACGAGCCGATCCGATAACACAAAAATTGCCAAATCACAGAAAAAAAGTCGATACGAAAAACGAGCCGAAATAAGAAAAAAATTAAAAATCCGAATGACCCGAACCGAATCGAATCGAAAAAAAAAATCTCCCACAGCTGGAGGCCGTGCTGCAAGAATAATTCGCAGAGGTAGAAAAGTGGATCAAAGATAACAAACTATTTCTAAATACTGACAAAACTGTAACGATGCTCTTTGGAACATCACCTAAACTACATAAATTCCAACCTTCCAATCTGTACGTCAGGACAAAATCAAATGGCACGCTGACCACAGTCACTTCTCTCACATATCTAGGTATGTGGCTACATACAAATCTATCCTTTGGCCCCACATCAAAAAACTCTCATCTAAACTTTACCTCAAAACTAGTTGCCATGTACAAATCCAACCAGAGCCCCGCGGTAAAAAAAAAACCAGATTGTACAACAAATGCTTATCCGGCTATTGAATACGGAGATGTAGTGTATGCAGCTGCCCCGCAAACCCACCTTCAGAAACTTACCACATTGTATAACTCATGCTGCCGCTTTGCGCTACAATGTAACTACATGACCCACCACGGTGACACGTTAAAAAAGCTAAACTGCCCGTCGCTGGAATCTAGACGCACCCTTCACCTTTCCAACCTGGTGTTTAAGAGGTTTTCTGGGAAGCTACCACCCTACCTGAATAGGCTGCTTCCCCTAGCAGTTCCCGCATCCTATAACCTCCGATCCAGGACCTGCACCTTACTTGCAATACCACAACACAAAAAGAAATTGTCTCGATCCTCATTTTCCTACCGAGCACCACAATTATGGAATAACCTCCCAGACACCATCAAATCTTCCCCCAATGTAAAGTTACTTAAGAGCTCCCTATTAATATTCCTCAATACAGAATGCATGTAACATAGTGACTATATTACTAAGGCTAGGGTCAGACTAACGCATTTTTCGCATCGTCCGTAATAAAGTACGTCCAAACGCATGGACGTACTTTTTCACAGAATACGCGATAGCGGTCATACGATGCGCAATGACGGCCGTGATTTTTTACGGATCCAAACCAGGAAACTTTGGGTGTCTGGACGTTATGTTGGCCGGACATGAGCAGCGTCTGGCGTCTCCTAATCATGCACACACGCCGCTATGCGGACGCAGCGCACTCTGTACGTCAGTACTAGCGGTTCGACGTTCTTGCAAAAATGCATTCGTTTGCCGCTTGCGTTGCGCGGCCGAACTTTCGTGCGCCTGTACTTCGTGTGTGGGCCTGCGTTGGACGTCATTTGCTGCTACCACGGCCGTAATAAAGTGCGGTTAAACGCACGTTCGCACTGCGTTCCTCTGACCCCAGCCTTACATATTTATTTTCTGTGTTAATCTATATATTTGTGGTTTGTTTTTAATATCTTGCATTTGTTACTTTGTATTTCTGTAACAACCGTAATAATTTCAATGTTCTTGATTCTTGAACCCAGGACGTACTGAAAACTTGAAAACTAGAAGAAATCTCAATGTATCCTTACTTGTAAAATACTTTGCAAATAAATAAATAAAAAAAATGCAAGTGATTTTTTTTTTTTTTTAAAACTCTATCAAAATGCAGTGGTTTTATAGAAAATTACTTTTCGTTAACCTGACAGTAAATACAGTATATATACAGATGTTCAGTGGGTAAGCCCTATTTGACAGGCAGAGGCCTCTGCTGGCCAAAACTCACTACTACATGTACATTCTAGCATGAGATTTTTTTTTTTTTAAGAAAGGATTTTACCAGGACGGATACATTGAGATTTCTCTCATTTTGAAGTATGTCCTGGGTGGCGAGTATGTACCGTTGGGTGTCTTGCCCAAGGGCACTTACTGTAGAGGTGCTCTTGTCGGAATCAAACCTGTGTCTCCACAGTCTCTCTCCACGATTATAGAGCAGTGATGTTACCTCTACTCTACCCAGTCTGTAGAGTCATGTTTCAGTGCTGGAGAAATGAATCATGCCAAGCCTGATGTGTTGAGAGTTCAAGAGCATATTCTGGAGCCCATTTGCAGGCAAATTTAGTTTTCTCTAAGGCTGGGGTTAGACTAGCGCATTTTTAACGTGCGTTTAGGCACACTTAGTCACGGCTGCAGTAGCAGCAAATGACGTGCAATGACGGCCAATATACAAAGTACGGCCGCACAGAAGTCCGGCCGCGCAACGCAAGTGGAAAATGAACGCATTTTTTCGGGAACGCAGAACCGCTAGTACTGACGTACTGGGTGCGCTGCGTCCACTAGCGGAGAGTGTGCGTGATTAGGAGATGTCAGACGCTGCTCATGTCCAGCCAACATAACGTCCAGACGCAAAAAGTGTTTTATTGACGATCCGTACAAAATCACGCACGGAAATGCGCATCGTATGACTGTTTTCGCGCATTCCATGAAAAAATACGGCAATGCGTTCGGACGCACTTTTTGACGGTCGTTGCTAATAATGCGTTCGTTTGACCCTAGCCTTAATGGAATTCCTTGGCATTGATTCAGAATTAGCCCACATTGAGTATACATGATATCGGGGCATCAAGAGGTGCTACTGAGAGTACTCTATCTTTGTAGTGAAGGGGTTAATATATTCAGTCTAATAAAAGGAAGATTTTCAGCAATTAAAGTGATTTACTAATTTTCTGACTATAGTTTTTACTTATTCAGCAGGCTACAGGAATCCTTACAGGGTTATTCAAAGAGAATCGAAATGGCACCGAAATATAACCAGACACTGAATTTCAGCGAACGGGGACATTTCGGGGCCATTCGGCTATTCAGAGACCAGGCAATTCGCTAAATTCTGGCGAATTGCCTGCACGTACGGTGCCTGTTCAAGGGCAGTGAAATCCCCGATTGAGAAGCAATGATTCGTCTATTCAGAGAACACCGAACAGCAGGGAAAGGTTGCCAAAATACCCTGCTTTTCGGTGGTTTCGTTCGACAGGTTTATTCAGGCGAATCCCATAGGCTTCAATGTTAAAAATATTCCCGTTTTAATCCAACATCTAATAAACCGTTTATTATATTCTGCAGTAAAAAGTCTCTTCATCTTTAAATATTTTAGGATCTTTTAGGCATTTTTTGGGATTTTTATGGCCAATTTTTTTTTCCGAATTTTCTGCGTGCTGAGCTAATTTTTACCGCTTTTGCTCATCATGTTTAAACGCGATTTGAAGCCACATTTTATTAAATGACCCAGGCATATTATATATCATTTTTTTCGGCAGATTAATAATATATCATTTTTATATGTATACATCATGTCCTGCCTATATTTTATAGCAAAAAATGCAATAAAATTTAAATTTTTAATCATCTACAGCGTGTGAAGTGGTTTTTTTCACATTTCATCACGAGTGTTTGCGGTTATATTTTCTATTAGGAATTGGACTCGTTACAATTTTTTGGGGGGATTTACGTGATTTTTAGCAAATGCACTCTATAGAAAAAAATCATTAGTGCAGCATCATTGTTCACATCATAATTGAAATGTGAACAATATTGCTGCATTAATAAAAACCACACACAAAAACCACGTTTTTATTTTTTTATTATTTATTTTATTTTATTTATATACTGTGTATATATATATATTTTTTATTTACTTCAAACATGGTCATGTTGGTATCATTCAAAAGGCCATGCTCAGGCCTTTCGAATGATGTCAAACATGACCCCCTATCTGCCACTGTTTGGGAGATATGGGGGTTCAAAGGAAATCTCCACCAGGGGATTTCCTTGGGAATTCCCCGGGAAGCTAGGGGTTCCCCGGCTAAATGACGACATCACACCATGCGCAGTGACGTCTGTTGACGAGGGGAGACCCGGAGGTGGGGCCGCCATCCAAGATGGCAGCCCCCACTGGATCTGGCGCCGAATGGTGCCAGATCGCGGTCCAGCATTTCAGGGGTAAAGTCAGGCACCGCTTTGAAGGGCAGACACTGCCCTTCAAAGCGGTGCCTGGCTTTTGTTCGTAATCCCTCCCTGCCGGGGGGTCGCCTGGAAATGACGTCATCACGACCGACAGCAGGTGGGACTACAGAAGCGGCATCTGACTTCCAGGAAGTCAGAACGCCGCGGGACCGGGACCAGGACCAGAGAGGCAAGTATTTCTCTGCCCCCCCCCTGCCGAGCTGAAGACATGTGAGGAATGTCCTCCACATACAGCAGGGGTCAATGAGGACGTTCCCCACACGTCCTCCGCAGGGAAGGGGTTAATTTTTTTTTCTGTAACAGCCCTTTTTATTATCATTCATAGGATCTTATATGTAAATTCCAGACATTTCGTTCAGTAGGTTTTTTGTAAGCAACGTTTAAATTTAAAACTTTCAAGCAAACCTTTTTTTTTTCACCCCGTTCGTCTGCGTGTCGGCTTTATCCAGTGGCTGGTCTGTGCTGTGATCGGCGGCTGCTCGCATTTTTCCGCCGTGTTTGGCTTGGTTTTTGCAGCGGTTCCTGCGGGTTTTCACCTCGGTGAGTATTCGGTGAGTGTTCTGCAAGTGTTTTGCGGGTTTGCGGCGAGTATTCCCTGCACTACGGGGGTCCTGCGGTGCTTGCTGAATACACCGCAGGGTCGGTGAACTAGGAATCGCTGACTCGCTCTGAAGTGCAGGGAACAAAAAGTCACCAAAAGTGCGGTGACTTTTCGGATCTCTTTGAATAACCCAGTGGCGGAAGTACCAGGGTCGCAGCGGTCGCAGTTGCGACCGGGCCCTGGCATTCCGCCACTGTTGGGGGGCCCAGCGCCGCCGCCAGATTCCGGCAAAAAGCGCCGGAATCTGGGAGCAGCGAGTGAGCACCGCAGGAGCGGCGGCACAGCATGCTCCTCACGTTCGGCATCAGTCTGTCCTCTCCTTCACTAGAACACTGGCAGTTGCTAAACAGCCAATGAGCAAGCAGCATCCTGATCCCAGCTAGCCTTGTGCACATGGTAAGTGGCTGGGGATTGGCTGGGTCTTTGTTTTGATTTCCCCGCCTTTCTTCCTGCCCCTGGAGCCCTGCATGCAGCTGAGAAGCAGCGTGGCCAGACTTCAAGTTGGTGCCTGCCTGGTCCTGGTGGAAATAAAATCTCAGAACTGCAGCAGCAGGAAGAATTACCAGCTGGGCTGCGGATCAAAACAAATTCTGTAAATATACTTTGTTTTGATATTTTCATATTATTATTATTATTATTATTTATTTATAAAGCGCCAGCATATTCCACAGCACTGTACAATAAGCACAGTATAGACAGGGTTACAATACATTGAACAACATTTGACAAACAGTACAGGAGGAGATGAGGGCCCTATTCCCGTAGGAACTCACAATCCTGTTCTGTGACGGGTACATCACATTCCTTTATGGCACTGAATACTAAATATATATCAGATTGAGTTTCATGAGGCTGCAATATGTGCTAATACAGGCTCATGAAACTGATAGAAGGCAATCTGATATGAATAATGCATGAAATATAGCAAACTCCCCTGAATATAGCAAATTAGGGAGAGAGAAAAGATCAAAATAAAGAGAAATCACCCTAATCCAGCATTCCCTTTCTAAATCTATGTATTTGGCAAACCTTTATAAGAATATCCTATTAGTGAGTTATTTCCTAAATTGATGGATAAAAGGGAACTAATTATCAGGGTTATTTATAATTGACTGAATTCCACTCATTCCTGGATCTTCTACAATTTGGGTATAAAATGGAATTTGTTCAGTTGTGCTCCTTTAATTTAAAAAAGAATGGAACTTTCAAAGCCCCGCCCCCCCTGCCTGTGTCAAGCTGTAAAAAAAAAAAAGTTTTCCCCTGGGCAAAATGTATTAGGTCTGTCTGTGATGTTCCAGGAGTCCACATGTTAACCCTTTGTGTGCATGCAGAGATTCCTCTCCCTGATAGCTGGGGATGAGATCACAGCCTTAAATCCTTCGCAGAGCTATATCTTAGAAATGGTAATGCTGTGGCGTGCTTGGTTAAATCTCCTCTGAAGCAAACAAAAACTTTGTGTTCGCATCAGCACAGCAATAAAACGCACAGTAATGTGCGGTGTGTATGAGCGTGTCACAGAGCTCTACAGCAATACAATTCACTGTAATGTAAGTTATATTGCTGCAGAGCTCTGAGATAACGCTCATACACAAGGGCCTGAGTTGCTGCACTATGGGCCTCTGGGTCATACTTGGCCCCTGGGCCAAAAGTTGCCAGTCAGCCCCTGTATCCGTGTCAGCTGGGGGCAATACTATCTTTTTTATATTGCAGGAAAAAAAAAAGTAAAAATATAGATCTTTTTTTTTGGGGGGGGGTTGGGGGGGGGCCCTTCATGGATTCTTGCACCGGGGCCCTCAGGTTTCTAGTTACGCCACAGGAATAACCCTATCTTCCTAGTTCCCTACAGTGGTCGGAACCTGCTGCTGCTGCTGCTTTGTTCAGTTTTGAGGAGGAAAGGGAAGGGCATTGTAGTTGATTACTGACAAAGACGGTGTCATGAAGCAATTACAACTAAAATAGCAGAAAGAAATAGAACTAAAGAGAATCCTGGTGCAGTTGGTTGGAGATAGAATATATTTAGTGTACAATTCAGCTCTACAATACTATGCTGGTAATGCGATTTCACATGGTAGTTTCTCATTTATTATCCATTCCTTTTATTATTTCCTTCATTGCACAATTCTTTCAACTCAACGTGTGTGTGTGTGTGTGTGTGTGTGTATGTCTGTATCAACATTGTTTATCTATTTATTACTTGCATATAAACAGGGGTTATGTGAGGTTAGGCCTTATTCCAGCGAAGAAAGAAGTTATAGAGAGGTGTATACAAGGCGCTTCAAAAAAAAAAAAAAGGGGCAGCTGCAAGGTACTTCTGTATGTATACCCTCGAAATACACAAAATATTGATAAAAAGCAGAAAATAGTCCTCGCGCTTGCAGAAATAAACAGAAGATCTTCAATCTTGGGATATCCTATAAAGACAATAAAGGACATACATTGTGCAGTATAGGCTACATTACAATCCACGTGCTAAAACGGAGACGCTGGGGAGAAAAAAACTGCGCCCACAGTTTTCTCCCTAGCACTCCCGTTTTAGCACAGGATTACAATGCAGGCGCTTAAAAAGCTGCCTGCATTGTTAGCGAGTGCTACGCCGCAGGATACGCGCGGCAGCACTAAGCGCCGCCGCACTTATCCACTCGATGGAGTCCATAGGACTCCATTGAGTTTCCCCTCTGCCAGTCACATGACCTTCCAGATCTCACCTCGCAAGATCTGGCAGGTCGGCATAGTGATCTGCAGGGAGAGACTGGGGAACTTTTTCCCTAGTCTCTCCCTGCTTTTGCCGGACAGAGAAGGCAGACAGAGGAGGCAGACGGAGCCGCGGAAGAAGCCGCGGGATAGTAGGTATCAGAATTTTTTTGGGGGGTTCTTGGCCGGTGCTAACAGATTCTGACCCAGTGGAATCCGTTAGCACCAAGTCCAGGCTTCTCTCTGTTGTCTCCCATTTCTTCCTAATATCAGAATATAGATTGTTTACTGCTCTCTTTTTTGCCAACGTTTTCTGCTCTGTATGTACCCACCTGACTAGATAAAGTCTTTAAAAAAAAAATGCTAGGGCTGAGACTCAGAAGTTAAGAGATTTTACAAGTGGAAAATCAATTAACAATTAAAAAAAAGATTAGCTCAAAGGAAAATTACCCCACCCTCACTTTTCTTTCCCCCTTAAATAATGGTACAGCTGTTGCTGACTCTGGTGTCTTATTTTGCGAATAACCTAGTAGGGAATGGGTTTACAGTACCTTTTGCTGGTCCTGAAATGATGCATGCGCCACTGAATACATTATTTTACTTTCTGAAATTGTGTATCATAATATTTCAGAAGGAAAAAGTTACATACCTTGGAGAAAATGTCTTCCGTGTCCACTGGGTACGGAGGGCAGGACGTTGCTGTTTCAGGTGTAGTATCAGAAAATACACTGTACTGACCTAATTTTCCTTTGATCGAATTTAACTGAAATTACGTTATAAAAGAGGACAGAATACATACAACCGTCACATTAATATAAATTCAATGGACTTACTCCAGCAAACGGTGAAAGAATGCAACACAATCCTAAGCTTTTTTCAGCATGAGAGGTACATAATTAAAGGCTAATGTAGTAATTTGAGAATGGCCCTGCCCCTTGAGAGCATGAAGCCAAGATTTTATAAAAACACATAAAACCTTAAAGGGTGCAAGTTGCTCTTTCACTGGACAGTCTAGAAAAAATTATTATATATATACAGTTGGGGGTGTTAGATGTTGTACATCGCCAAATGGCGTGGTCAGAGGGGGAAAAAAAAGAGCATTTAATTGTCTCAGGCACATAAGACAACAGTGATGAAATCATGTTCACTTCAAAGGGAACAAAACGAACAAAAACAAAACAAAACAGTGAGTATGGGGAAGACACAGAAAAATAAGAGAAAAAAAAAAAAAACAGAAAACCAAGCCCCAACCAGAATTATGAATATTATGGGACGTTATTATAGTGGGTTAAAAAACCTGAATCAACATTAAGTCCTTGTTTAATATGTGATCATTTTCATTTCATATGTTTTGCGTTCCCGGTGATCTTTAAAATGGCCTTTGAGGATTTTAATTCTGAGGTTTTGAATGGAGTGGCCTGCTAGATTGAAGTGATGTCCCACTGGGGTACAATATGTATTTATATATAGCACTACGTACTGGTAGTATATTCTGGTGACTTTTATACCTATATACCCAAATCATATGGGACTTTAAGATAATGAATGTTTACACACACACATAAAATTCATCTAAAACTCATCCAGGTCATAGTTACTTACAGGGTTATTCAAAGAGCTCCAAATTGCTTGAGAAAGGTAACCGAACGCTGAAAATCAGCGTTCGGTTACCTTTCCTGGCCATTCGGCTATCCAAAGAGCAGGCTTTTCGCCAAATCCTGGCGAATTGCCTGACCATACGGTGCCTGTTCGAGGGCAGTGAAATCCCCATGAAAAAGCACTGCTTCGGCTATTCAGAGAGCACAAACCAGCAGTGAAAGGTTCCCCTAATGCCCTGCCATTCGGTGGTTTAATTCGGCAAGTTAATTCAGGAAAATCCCATAGACTTCAATGTTAAAAATATTCCCGTTTTAATTCAATATCTAATAAACCGTTCATTCTAAAATTCTGCAGTAAAGAGTCTCTTTATTTATAGATTTGTTTGGATATTTTAAGCATTTTTCTTAATTTTTTTTTTTTTTTAAAGTCCGATTTTTTTTTTTATTTTATTTATCTTTTAAAGTTTACTTATTTTTTCTGTAACAGCCCTTTTTATTATCATTCCCTGGAGCTCATATGTAAATTTCAGACATTTTCGCTCAGTAGTTTCTTTGCAAACAGCGTTTCATTTTCACAGATTCACACAAACTATTTTGCTAATTTTTTCACCTCCCTCGTCTGCGGTGTCTGCTGCTTCGACTGCGATCGGCTCCTGCTCGGGCTTGGTTTTCGGCAGGTTAATCCAGATGTTTTTGTGGCTTTTCTGCGTGCATTCGGTGGGTTTTGCGGTTCGTTTTTGTCGGGTTTGCGGCAGCTTTTCCCTGCAATTCGGGGGCCCTGTGGTGTTTGCTGAATACACCGCAGGGTCACCGAAATGGGATCGGCAAAAGGAACCGAATTGAAGAGAACGAAAAGTCACCGAACGTGCGGTGACTTTTCGAATCTCTTTGAATTACCCTGTTAGTTACATACAGGGTTAGTCAGAGAAAGGTGAAACTCTGGAGAACTTTTGGTGAAGTGAAAGTTCTCCTCTGAATAAACTTGATAGATCCATAGGCTGAAAAAAGACATGTGTTCATCGGGGTTTGCCCGTCACGTTAATGCGTTTTTGCGGGGGCACAAACGTATGCGCGAAGATTGTAATAGGGCCCTTTTATAAACGAACACATGAAAATTAAAAAAGAGCAAATTAACATTATTTAAATTTTTTAATCTTCGAAAAGCAGTTGCTGTGTGAGACGTCTATTTTACCCTATATTTAATTGTTAACTTCAAATCCCATGTTTCAAATAAATGTTATAATATGTTTTTCAACAAAAAATGCTTGGTAGTGAAGGAGTTAAATAATTTGGCAGATGCTGCTAACAGCCTCTGCCCAATTATTTAAAAAAACTATGGGGTGTAACAAATTCAAGCAGAAACAAAATACTTAACTTTTAAAATGCTGAATGACTCTGTAAAGTTACAGCTGGGCAGGAGCGTGCCGTTTCTTTTTCATCAATGCATCTGAGAAGTCCCAATCCTGGATTATTGATGGTAGGATAGATCCGGAATTATGTAATTAAATGAAAAGGTGAATATAAAATAAATTTATTAGAAATAAAATTGCATATAAAAGCCAGACGCAATTCGTCTACTGAAACTGTAGACTTCCTCAAGGGCACAAATCAACAGAAGTAAGAAACAAGTGAATAAACATACGCTTTCTCATCATTTCTTATATTATTTTCTGACACTCTGTCTATGTCAATGTTTATGGGTCTTTGTCATTCTCTTTGTGGTTTTCTGTCAATATTTTCTATAAACATAGAAAAACATAAAGGGTTAATCAAAGAGATCCGAATTGCTTGAGAAAGGTAACCAAACGCTGAAAATCAGCGTTCGGTTACCTTTCTTGGCCATTCGGCTATCCAGAGAGCAGGCAATTCGCCAAATCCTAGCGAATTGCCTGAACATACTGTGCCTGTTCGGTGCCTGTTCGAGGGCAGTGAAATCCCCATGAAAAGCACTGCTTCGGCTATTCAGAGAACACAAACCAGCAGTGAAAGGTTCCCCTAATGCCCTGCCATTTGGTGGTTTAATTCGGCAAATTTATTCAGGAGAATCCCATAGGCTTCAATGTTAAAAATATATATTTTTTTAATTCAATATCTAATAAACCGTTCATTATAAAATTCTGCAGTAAAGAGTCTCTTTATTTATAGATTTTTTTTAGGATATTTTAAGCATTTTTCTGATTTTTTTTTTTTTTTTTTAAAGTTTACTTATTTTTTCTCTAACAGCCCTCTTTATTATCATTCCCTGGACCTCATATGCAAATTTCAGACATTTTCGCTCAGTCTGCGGTCTCGGCTGCTTCGGCTGTGTTCTGTGTTCTGTGGCTTTTCTGCGTGCATTCGCTGGGTTTTGCGGTTAGTTTTCGTCAGGTTTGTGGCAGCTTTTCCCTGCAATTCGGGGACCCTGTGGTGCTTGCTGAAAACACCGCAGGGTCACCGAAATGGGATCGGCAAAAGGAACCGAATTGAAGAGAACGAAAAGTCACCGAGCGTGCGGTGACTTTTCGAATCTCTTTGAATAACCCTGATAGAAAATGTCGGCAGATAAGAACCTTTCGGCCCATCTAGTCTGCCCAATTACATGGATACTTTACCTGGATTTATCTTTTGTTTAGGATAGCCTTATGCCTATCCCATGCCTGCTTAAATTCAATCACTGTTTTGGCCTCTACCACTTCTACTGGAAGGCTGTTCCATGTATCCACCACCCTCTCCGTAAAATAATGCTTCCTGGTGTTACTTTTAAACCTTTGCCCCTCTAATCTAAGACTATGTCCTCTTGTTTTGCTATTTTGTTTCCTTTTAAATATACTCCCTTCCTCTACCTTGTGGATTCCCTTTACGTATTTAAATGTTTCTATCATATCTCCTCTGTCTCGTCTTTTTTCCAAGCTGTACATGTTAAGATCATTAAGCCTTTCCTGGTAACTTTTCTCCTTCAAGCCGTACACCATTTTAGTAGCCCTTCTCTGAACTCTCTCTAAGATGTCTATATCCTTCTGGAGATACGGTCTCCAGTACTGCACACAAAACTCCAAGGTCTATATTACAATCCTAGCGTTAAAACGCAGGCGCAAGGGAGGAAAAACTGTGCCCGCAGTTTTCCTCCTTGCGCCCGCCGTTTTAACACTGGAATACAATGCAGACGCAGAAAAAAATTCTGCCTGCATTGTTACCGCACGTTAACCCCCAGGATGCTCGCGGCTTCAATAGGCTTCAATGTTAAAAATATTCCAGTTATAATCCAATATATAATAAACCGTTTATTATATTATTCTGCAGTAAAAACTCTCTTTATTTATAGGTTTTTTAGGATCTGTTTGGCTCTTTTTGGGATTTTTTCAGCAAATTTTTTTTTTTTTTAATCGACTTTTCAATTTTCCCTAACAGACCTTTTTATTATCATTCATTGGATATGTTTAATTCCAGAACATTTTCATTCAGCAGTTCTTTTGCAAACAGCGTTTCAATATTGAAACTTTCAAGCGTACTGTTTTTGTTTTTTTGACCACGTTTGTCCGCTTGTCGGGTTTTTCTGGCGGCTGCTCTGCGCTGTGATCGGCTCCTCGTCAGGTTTTTCTGGCGTGTTCGGGGGGTTTTGCGGTGGTTTCTGCGGGCTTTTGGTGAGTGTTTGGTGAGTGTTCTGCGGGTTTGCGGCAAGTATTCCCTGCACTACAGGGGCCCTGCGGTGCTCTCGGCCCTGCGGCGAACTAGGAATCGCCGAATTGCCCCGAAGTGCGGCGAACGTACAGTGACTTTTCGGATCTCTCTGAATAACCCTGTAATACTTTTGTTTTTGTGTGGTACGGCTTAGTCACTATTCTTATATTAAACCACACTGACTGGTGATCACTAGATCCCAAATTAATCACCTGCAACCATGTCTGATACCAAATCTCCACTTGTGAATATTAAATCCAATATGGCCTCTTTACGGGTCGGCTCCTCAACTACTTGTGTTAGAGATAATCTGAGTAGGGAGTTTAGAATATTTGTACTCCTGGTGCACCCAGCTATTTTTTTTTTCTTTTTGAGAAAGTATTTTACCACGAAGGATACATTGAGATTTCTTTTGTTTTCAAGTATGTCCTGGGTGGTGAGTATGTACCGTTGGGTGCCTTGCCCAAGGACACTTACTGGAGAGGTGCTCTTGCTGGAATCAAACTCATGTCTCCACAGGCTCTCTCCACGCAGAGCAGTGATGTTACCTCTACTCCACCCAGCCGATACTGCTATTTTTGTTTTCCAGCTCATATCAGGAAGATTAAAGTCCCCCATGATGATAACTTCCCTCTTCATTGTCAATTTGGCTATTTCCTCAACTAGCAGAAACTCTTCTACTTGTCCAGGGGGTTTATAGATCACACCTACACGAGCTACTGTACTATTAACAAATGCTAGCGTAAGCCAAACTGACTCTATCAGGGTTATTCACAGAGAGGTGAAACTCAGGAGAATGACAGGAGAAGTGAAAATTCTAGGTCAAAATAGTCAAACCAGAAAAATTCTCCCATTTATCTCACTTTACAAATCGTCTATTTGGTCTAGATTGTTCTCTTCCTCCTGCCAGTTCGCAAGGATTTCACCTCTCTCTGAATAGTCCTATATGTTCATCTCGCTCACTTTTATTTGGTTAATTTTTATGTTGTTTTTCACGTACAGGGCCAGTCCTCCTCCCTCCTTACCTTCTCTGTCTTTTCTATATAAAGAGTACCCTGGTATTGTTATGTCCCAGTTTTTTTTCTCATTAAACCATATCTCAGTAACCGCCACTAAATCTACTTTTTCAGCTGCCATCATTGCCTCGAGTTCATGGATTTTATTGACTAAACTGCGAGCATTTATAGACACAACTCTGAGCTTGTTATACGTTAACCCGCATGCTGCTTGCACCCTCAGATTTAGTTTTGGGGGTAAATCGGGCAGATTGTTTTTTTACCCTTTTGTCCCCCCCTCCTAGTTTAAATATTCATTTGTGAAACCTTTGAACTTCTCACTGAGAACATTTGTTTTTATACAGTTTCATTTTGTTCCAAACAGAGCTATCATGGGACACAAAGTCAAATCCTGGCTCCCGACACCATTCACAAAGTCACACGTTAAATTCCCTAATGCGCATCTGCCTATCATTCTGAACGTTATGCACAGGCAGAACTTCAGAGAATGACACAGTGGACGCAATCTGCTGTATGTCACCTCCCAGAAGACAAAAATCTTCCTTTATCTCTGAAACCTCATTGCTAACCACATCATGTGTCCCTAGATGACCTAGTACATCCACTTCCCCTCCTGCTTTGCTTGTTTAACAACATTAAGAACACCCCTCCTGTCCTTACTTTAGGCATAGGGGATGTTTTTTCTTATTTATATGTTTATTTGCAAAGGATTTTATCAGGAAGGATAAACTGGCCATCACTGGAATCCAGACGCACCCTTCACCTTTCCAGCCTGGTGTTTAAGAGCATCTCTGGGAAGCTGCCACCCTACCTGAATAGACTGCTTCCCCCAGCAGCTCCCTCATCCTATAACCTCCGATCCAGGACCAGCACCTTACATGCAATACTACAATACAAAAAGACAGGGGCTCGGTCCTCATTTTCCTACAGAGCACCACAATTATGGAATAACCTCCCAGACACCATCAAATCTTCCCCCAGTCTTAAGTCACTCAAAAGCTCCTTACTAACATACCTCAATACAGAATGCACCTGTAAACATGTAACCTAGTGACTATATTTCCTACATATTTTTCTGTTAATCTGTATATTTGTGTTGTTTTTTTTTAATATCTTGCATTGTATTACTTTGTATTTCTGTAAATGTAACACTTCAATGTTCTTGAACCCAGGACATACTTGAAAACGAGAGAAATCTCAATGTATCCTTCCTGGTAAAATCCTTTATAAATAAAATAAATAAATAAATTGAGATTTCTCGCATTTTCAAGTATGTCTAGGGTTGACGAACATTGAATTGTTACAGAAATACAAAGTAATAAATGCAAGATATTAAAAACAAAACACAGATATACAGATTAACATATCATGGGAAGGGCTTGTGGCAGCGCTGTGTGTACAAAGAGGTTGCAGAGTTACACAGTTTGGGCTGTAAATGCCAGATATTTACGACATGGTAAGGGGGTGGGGAGGCGGTGGGGAGGCAATATGAAAGCATGGGTTTAACAAAGCAGCGCAAAAATTTAACAAGAAAACAAACAGCCAAAATATTAATAGATGCAAGCATAAAATATGAGCAGTTGAAATAGGAACCAGATTTTAGGGATTTCGTGTCGCGGCGGAGAAATAATACCCAGACAGACATTCTTCTGGAAGGCAGGATTTATTCACCGAGACTCAGTGGCATCATAGCAGGACGACCAGCACACTGAGTCCCGATGCACCTTTGCATATACATTTTATAGCCCCCTCTGACACGTGAAACCTTTGCTTTGATGGTATAGATTTACAGATAACAGATAACAAAGGACCAGAATCTCATTACCGGCCGTTCCCTCGAATCTATTCAGGAATCGTGGTTTCGGCTCATGCCCTGAGGGGTCTTGCCTGCTGGACACCTGGACAAACTTCTTTTGCACACGGTTTAATACTTTGCACACGGTTCACTGCTTTGCACACGTTCAGTTTAACCCTTTGTATACTGTATTAAGTTGTATCAGTTTAAGGTTACATAATCATTTTAATACAAAGCATATTTCGCCAACCCATTCCTCCTTCATTCCCCCCTTTTGGCCATGAGTCCATGCTTTCATGGGCTCCTAGCCAAATCTAAAATACCCAGGTTCCAGAGGGAAAATAGCAATGCTTTGTCTGTGTGCCCTGTATTCGGGTGCTACACCATGAGGGATCTATAATTAGGTTGGGGTTGATTTTTCTCGTTGGCCGTGCAGTGGGCCAGGATACATAAAATGACTTTATACCCCAAATAACAGACCAAGATAACAATACCAATCATGAGAATAACAGAAACAGTGTTGTAGGGACCCAAAATGGAACCAAAGAATCTTCAATTAAACAACTACATATACAGTGGGTGGAAATCCCTCACAGCGGCCACTAGTGTATAATTAAATAACTAGAGTGGCATATTTTAATATCTAGGGATTTGGATCACTCTTTTTTAATTTTTTTCAACGACTGAGTAAACACTGTATGTGATTAAAGCAGAGAACACAAGACTAGATCAGGAGTACTATCATGGTTGCAGGGTACAGTTTTACTACAGACCCAGCAGTCTTACAGCCCAAGTGGTTAGTAACCACATATTTATATTAACAGATTCTGGGGTACCAGGCTTCATTTGTCATGGTGCTGCACAAGGCTAGCAGTTGGATTTACGGGCTGGTATACATGGGGTATTCTCGGATCAATCGGGGGAATACATAACTCAATATACAGAAAACTCAGTTATCGATACATTTACAAGGGAACCAATTACAACTGCTCCCTTGTGTTTCTCCAGAACTCCTTTTCCTCTTTTGCTTCCATTCTTCAACTGTGCGAAGGCACCTCAGCTTCCGGAGTGAGGGCTGCAGAGTAGACGATCTGTGAAGAACAGTTTCGCGGGCAGCCCTTTGGGCTAAAAACCCGTCTTTCCCTCGTTGGCAAGTGACCAGGCGTTATTATGTCCTTCGAAATCACTCGCTAGCGGATATGGGAAGGTCAGTAAAAAGAGAGTGTGAGGCACAATTTTTCACGGGTAACCTTTTGGCTAAACAAACCCGTCTTTCCCTCGCTGGCAGGTGGTCAGGCTTTATGTCCCTCAAAACCACCTACTTGCTGATATCAGAAGGTAGCTGTGAGACGCAGTCTCAGAGGATTGTCTGGATCAGGAGGACTTCTCCACTTTGGATCCGCAGATAGCAGAGGAGGTGCAGGTGGTTTCAGACGAGAGTGGTGTATCCAGGGAACACTTCTGGAACTTTTACGGCCATCTGTGCAGGACGGACAAGGAGCGGACTAACTGGATCACTTGGTGACAGAGGTTGCTTTCACCCAGAGTCCTTTAGTCATGGTTTTTATCAGCAGATTAGGACGTCCAAACAACAACTTAGAGACTGAGGTTCAGAGGAGCACTTGGACTTCACCGGATGTGGAACAGGACCATAGGTAAGGCTTCCAGCCACTTCAGAGAAGTTACTTGGCACATTTTTGCAAGCCATTTTTCGAAGTATGGTTCCTACGTCACCTTCCCTGAGCTTTGAGGCGGTAGGCTGTATGCAACTTCCACCTGATCTGTAGGGCTTAGGCCAAAGCCTGTAGTATTTGATGGACAAAGGCGGGCCCATTATCAGAGCCGATCTCCGAAGATAATCGCATATCGTGGAATGATCTCATACATGAGACATCGGACTACTTCTGTGGTCTTTTCTGTACGGGTGTGGTGCTCTTCTACCCAGCCGGTTAAGGTACAGATGAACACCAGGAGGTATTTGTAGCCTTTACAGAGAGGCATAACTGTGAAGTCCACCAGTAGAAATAACATTTCATCAGTCCTACAGAGACTCTACCCGGAGGCAAGATAGGTCTCTGTCTGGGGTTGTTTGGGGCACAAGTGGGGCATTGCTGAGTCACAGTCTTACAGAGGGATGGCAGGTGTGGCACATAGAACACGAGCTCTAACTGTTTCTCCATAGCAGTCTTTCCTCTGTGCGTACTATTATGCAAACTCTGGGGATATGGTAGAGGGTACCACAATACGGTTGTCTTTCAGAATATACCATCCACTGGAGTCGTAGGCACCAGGCTCAGGAATTAACCATTCATGGTCCATTTCAGAGTATACAGAAACTCATTCCATCAGTGGTGCAGGAATCAGGGCGACTACAACTGGCAGCTTCCTTGGCGGCTTAGTCAGCTTTACGGTTTTCTCGGGGAACAACTTCTTTTCCTTTCTGATGTCCCTGGCAGTGGATAACACTCATTGCTTTAGGTATCCAGATGGCTTCCAAAAGGACTAAAATCTCGGAGGCATACTTGGCTTGTTTTCCATGTCCCCCCCCCCTTTGTGGATTCATACAGAGGTTTTGCTGTTACTGCGTAGAACCTGATGTCTACTCTTGGGGGGTGGGTATACGGCAGACCTCTTCTTTCTGGACGGCCAACTGGGGCATATTCCATGACGAGACACAGAACTTCAGAACCCCATATTTGAGAAGGCACTGCAGGGTGCCATCAATCACCACCTCATTAGTCACCTGGCTCTTTTACAGAACAGAATTCAGTTTTTCATTAGTCTTTCAGCGGGTCGCGTTCATTTCTTTTCCAGTCTCTTTAGCATGGTGGAAGAAGAAATAACACTATTTGCACTGTCTCTTTCCAAAAGCAGTTTTTGGAGGCAAAGTAACGCGTTTCACTTTTTGGGGGTACAATGGTGTCTGGGGTCATTTTTGCTGTAACTGTGTCTGCACTCTACACCCGGTCCATCTTTGACAATGTGCTTGATAGGGTTTCCCCAAAAACATCACCACATCCACACTCACAACTGCTCTATTTTCTTTTCTATTTCCTTTGTTTGCAGTCACTCCCCATCCCTTACATTCATATGAATCAGGACCCCCAGAGGCTGAGGGTGGGGCTCTCCACCAGTTGCTCTTTTCATGAAGGGGTATGGGATTTCGGAGATACCTGGAATAGGGGCGTTTATCTGAGTGGGACCAGGGCTGGCAGGGCTCTATCAATTTCATTCTTAGACACACCCGACCTTGTCAATTTATGCCAAACTTGCCGCCTAGACATTTACATCTGATAGTTCTCACGTTCACTCCTAACCTTCTCCATCAAGTCAATTTTACACCCATTTTAACAATTTTTGTTCTCATACAAGCAGTGAAATCTTCCATATCAGGTTCCTCAGTGATTTGCAGTCAATCCCACCACACATCCCGCATCATGCGAACCCTGTGAATGACACCTTCCATTATTATACAGGGGGATGTGGGCTCTAATCTGCATGTAAAGGGAACACATGGGCCTGTCTAATAACATCCATTAAAAAGGGACATTAACTCTCACAGATCTGGATCGCCTGACGGCATTTCTAACTTGTGAACATGGGACAGCTTAACCTCACATCCCCAACTTCTGATGCATTGAAACACACACAAATATTCTTAAAATCCACTCGGCTCTCTGGCCCACCGCGGTTTTACTCAGATGCACCACTACATTGATGGACTGTCAGGCTTGCCGTTTTCCTACACGACCTTGAAAAACCGAATTATGCCCTTAGATATTCACCCGGTATTTTACTTGCAATTAAAGCAATTTCTCCTTACCCAGTTGAGCACATTGTCCCCAAATGACCTAGCTAATTCGCTCGACACACTCCTGTTTGCCCGCCCTCTGTCCCCTCCCTCTACCTCTACTATATACGCACTTCTACAATCCGCGTTACCCACTAAACTCCCTTGGGCAGCAATAACTAGATGGACCACAATTTTTCCCGAGCTTTCCGTACAAGATTTGATAGGGACCACCTTACTGTCCAGGCACTCTCTACCCTCTGCTAACTACTGGACATGTTCTATAGAATACTTCATCGAGCGTATATGGCGCCTGACAGAATGGCTCGAGCGGGACTGTCACAAATGCAAACTGTTTAAAATGTCAAGGTACTAATGCTGACTTGCGGCATTGTTTATGGTCATGTCCTTTTATTACGCTGTTTTGGGACACAATACGACGTTTTGGTTCACAGGTTCTGCGTCTAGAAATCCCCTTCCCGGAATGGGCCATCTTTAATCGTCCGACCCCTCACACCCCCAGACCTTTTGGTAAGTCACATCGATTTTGGCTCACCCTGTTAGCTGCAACAGGCAAGAAGGCGATCTTGTCCCAATGGATCTCCGCTACCCCTCCTTCCTTTCGCATGGTTTGACAGAATCTACGCCATATTTTTGGCGGACTGGACCGAGGCTGCGATGCAGCAAGAAAAGAAGACTCAGTCTTTCTTTACCAATTGGACCCCCTTATTCGCACCCTGCCATGCGAAACTAAGGACTCCTTACGTCATGCCTTTTTCTGCACCCCATGGTACTCACTACAGATGTTGCGAGATGCCCCACCCATCCCGCAGGGTCCCCCTGATCACTCCTTGTCCCGTTTTCTGGCTTCCACCCCCTCAGATCCAGTAGATGCCCCACTTAACCGACCTCCATGTGGATCTCATGGGTTTTAAAGGGAGTTGCACAGTAATTTTTTCGGACACTGGATGCCATGTATAGGTATTAGTTGAATATTTGATACTGATGTTTACTGAGACGTCTATCTGTTTTTGATGTATGTTGAACCAAGATGAATAAAAATATGTTTAAAAAAAAAAAAAATCCACTCGGCTGGTTTAACCAGCTCATTTAACAGTAACTGGGCAATTCATCTTCTTATCAGGACAATCAAATCACCTCTTGGTTTTAATGGACTTCCAACATTCCTCAGTCAAAACCAGTTTTTCTTTTTATTAATTGCAGGTCTCTAATTTATTCCTTTCATTCACTGCAATCTGTACACGGTTCATTATCATCCATCCAATCTTAGCAGCACATTTACGTTCACTTTTACTGTATGTACTGAGATTTAAACTGTGATTCACCTAAATCTGGATCAAAATCTGAAATAGCTCCTAAGAATTGATCCATATTTTACAATACAATTTGCAACTTTCTTCTCAAATAAAGGCAACGTAATAAACTTAAAACAGCAGCAATTCTAAAGCAGACTAGTGAAACCGTCTTAATTATCAAACGCACATCACTCGCTAGAGCTTTTTAATATTAGGTGATATCCTGCTCGATATGCCTTTTAAAATACTTTGCGTTGCTATGGATGAATTATTTGCGCCACGATTGTACAATTATAGCAAAGTCATCAGCATGTGGCTATCCCCAAAATGGCGGACAGCCATGTGTTTGCCATGCGGCCTCAAAATGGCGGACAGCCACTCGCTTAATGAAAAGCAACAAGCGACATTGTACAGAGCCATAAATGCACTTAATATCATCCAAAAATAACAATGCAATATCTGGTATTCAGGCAGGGTAATATCTAATCGCAGAACCTATACATAGATTCAGGGCATTTCATAACCTTCATAAAGGACCCCTTATTAGTACAAAATATATATATATATATATACACATATATCCAACCAGACTTTCTGCAAACACAAAAAGAACTCTTAGGGTAGTTAACCCTTCTTGTATCACATTAATGCACAATGTGGCAGCAAAGCATAAGGAATCCTAGCGAATCCCCAGCACAGTATTTGTGGATATATGAAGCGCTGCCTTACGCACTTTGGACATTTGTTATATGCACCTTATACAGTCACAAGCATTTACAAAGCGCAAACAAGTTCTGTAGCGTTGTACAAAGGGAGAGTCAGAATAACAAATATGCATACATTACACACTGAACTATATATCATTTTTTTCAAAAACCCTTTTTGATATCTGTTTTATTACCTGCGCAGGTTTTTATTACTTGCTAAAGCTCCTGTTTTATATGTAGAATACTTTGTACATTATGGAGCTCATTATACAGGATTTAGCAGCTTGATACCTTTCTTTCCCACATATTTAAATACTGGAACAGAAACAATACATCACTGCAGATTTTGTCTAATTATTAGGGGGGCACCTGGCACGAGCCAAGGTGGGCCCTTTAGGCTAGGGTCAGACTGAGGCAGTGCGAACGCGCGTGCAGGCGCACTTAATCACGGCCGCACTAGCAGCAAATGACAGGCAATGACGGCCAATATACGATGTACGGTCGCACAAAAGTCCGGCTGCGCAACGCAAGTGGAAAATGAACGCATTTTTTCGAGAACGTTAAACCACTAGTAGTGACGTACAGAGTGCGCTGCGTCGGCTAGAGGCGGTGTGCGTGATTAGGAGATGTCAGACGCTGCTAATGTCCGGCCAACATAACGTCCAGACGCAAAAAGGGTTTTATTGATGATCCGTACAAAATCACGGATGAAACTGCGCATGTATGACCGCTATCGCGTATTCCGTGAAAAAAATACGTCCATTCTTCGAACGCACATTTTCACGGACAACGTGAAAAATGCGTTAGTCTGACCCTAGCCTTATACTGGATATTTAACCACCCTTGAGATACGTTTTTCTGCAGCTACATAAACAGACCAGACAGATACAGACAGCTAGATAAACAGACCAGACAGATACAGACAGCTAGATAAACAGACCAGACAGATACATAGACAGACCACACAGCTACATACAGACCAGACAGATACATAGACAGACCACACAGATACATAGACAGACCAGACAGCTACATAGACCACAGCTACATAGACAGACCAGACAGCTACATAGACCGCAGCTACATAGACAGACCAGACAGCTACATAGACCACAGCTACATAGACAGACCAGACAGCTACATAGACCGCAGCTACATAGACAGACCAGACAGCTACATAGACAGAGCACACAGATACATAGACAGAGCACACAGATACATAGACAGAGCACACAGATACATAGACAGACCAGACAGATACATAGACAGACCAGACAGCTACATAGACCACAGCTACATAGACAGACCAGACAGCTACATAGACCACAGCTACATAGACAGACCAGACAGCTACATAGACAGAGCACACAGATACATAGACAGAGCACACAGATACATAGACAGACCAGACAGATACATAGACAGACCACACAGATACATAGACAGACCACACAGATACATAGACAGAGCACACAGATACATAGACAGAGCACACAGATACATAGACAGACCAGACAGATACATAGACAGACCACACAGATACATAGACAGACCAGACAGATACATAGACAGACCAGACAGATACATAGACAGACCAGACACTATACAAGAATAATAACGAACAACTAAAGGGATCCCTAAACACTAGGACAGACAGAAAGGACTTTTAATACGAACTGAATATAATGTTGCTGGGTTATACACAGACAGGACACAAGCAACATTCAATAGAATTGTCAGAACCGGAGCAAAGGATCAAGAACCAGGAGAGAATGTCAGACAAGCCAAGATCAGATACCAGAGAGGGAAGTCAGAACAGCCAGGAAACGGTACACAGAATATCAGTAAATATCACACGAGGATTACACAGGAGAAACGTCAGAAACAAACCAAAATCATACACAGGATTACCAAGACTGCACTCTTATACAGAGAGCAGACACCGAGCGCTATACAGAGGCACTGATATATACTCAGAGCCGACACTGAGCACAATACAGAGAGCAGCGCTTATACAGAAACACTGATAACAGATACAGACCTGGATGAGCTTTCACACATACACACCATGCACTCATGCAATTCACTGAGTTTGCTGCAGAAAACACATCACAGCAGCCCATCCAGAAATACTCCAGAACCAACAAGATGTCCCAAGGCGTCCCCTTGTACTGGGAATACTTCCGACCCATAATAATACACTCTATGCTGTTCAACAGTTCGCTCTCAGATTGGCTTCCCCACTATCTGGGTAGGCTCGCAAGCATACACACGGACTCTCTCACACACAATACCGAGACCAGAACCTGAAAAGGGAGGGTGATCAAGTCTCCCGTCTTCTCCAAGTGGGAGAAGGCACAGACAGACAGATGCAGTATACTGACCATTCAGACGCTAGCGCTGGACTGACTTCCTGAAGACTCATCAATGGATATCAACCTGGATCACAGAGACAGGAGAACCGGGGAGCAGGTGAAGATCCCGATTCAGACAAAACGTCTGTGGCGCCAACCGAAGACATTCAACCCACCCTGGTCCTCGAAGTCTCTGGCCATCAGGAATCCTCAACGCACGCGCAGGAGATCCCTCAGGTGTGCGATCAAAAGACAGGGCAGTGGGTTTCCCGGCCAACGCACCATATGAAAATAGAACCAGATTTTAGGATTTCGTGTCGCGGCGGAGAAATAATACCCAGACAGAGATTCTTCAGGAAGGCAGGATTTATTCACCGAGACTCAGTGGCATCATAGCAGGACGACCAGCACACTGAGTCCGATGCACCTTTGCATATACATTTTATAGCCCCTCTGACACGTGAAACCTTTGCTTTGATGGTATAGATTTACAGATAACAGATAACAAAGGACCAGAATCTCATTACCGGCCGTTCCCTCGAATCTATTCAGGAATCGTGGTTTCGGCTCATGCCCTGAGGGGTCTTGCCTGCTGGACACCTGGACAAACTTCTTTTGCACACGGTTTAATACTTTGCACACGGTTCACTGCTTTGCACACGTTCAGTTTAACCCTTTGTATACTGTATTAAGTTGTATCAGTTTAAGGTTACATAATCATTTTAATACAAAGCATATTTCGCCAACCCATTCCTCCTTCACAGTAGGATTAAAGTCATTATTGTGGAGTAGAATTGCAGAAGATATGTTGATCGCTGATACCTTAGGTTCTCGGTCCAGAAGCAAGCGCTGTGGCAGAGGGTAATGTGAGATTGTAAAGATGGTGGTTCCTCAACTTCAGCGTCTATCTCCTCATTATAGATAGAGGAAGGTTCTTTCAGGGTTGTGTTAGAATACATGGTGGCATTTGTGTATTATATCCAATAGACATGTGCATTCATTTTAGTACTAAACGATTTCGTCCGAATTTAGAGATAATTTAGTTTTCATATGACTCAAGAGATACGGAACTGCTTGGTCCAAAAACGAAAGAAACGAAAGGAAAATGCATTACATTTTAGTTTCAGTTCTTTTTGTAATATTACGTTGAATGAGTGAAGGAGACCAGCAATGATTAATGCTGGAGGATGTTCTAAGCAATTAATTAATGCAAGAAACTAGAAAGTGGAAAGATTTTTCAAAAAGGGGTAACCCTAGTAATTCAAAGTGTTATCAACAACAAATAGATTTTATTCAAATTAAACACAAAATAGACAAAAAATTACCGTTTAAAACCAATAGAGAGTGAAAAAAGATCAAAATTTCTGGCAACAAATGAAAGTCTTAAGTCGTTTAGGACAGAGACTCTTTTGTTAAGTTTCTTTAGGGTCCACATTTGAGACTCAGTACATCATTGCCTCAATAATTTCAACAGTGCCCATTTCTAAATTTAGTAATATATATAGATTGAAAGGGCACCATATAGAAGCACACGATTAAACAAGTTTCGCCCCTTCTTTTTTACCCCAAATTCTTCTATGACACAGCAACGGCAGTAATTAGTCACAGGATATTAGTGCAACAGCGTTTTTAGACTCAGGCGCATTCAATTTTGATCATTAGGATGTTATTA